>JAOXNZ010000091.1:7030395-7045799 GCA_028566095.1 Kryptolebias brasiliensis
ATAGTGAGTTATGACTGACATTTTTGTAACTTTTGTACTTTTTAAAATTTTTAAGTTTATTTAAAACTCCCCAAAGAAATGCAGTATTTCAAAAAGAAAGTTCTCTTTGAACTCCGCTTTAGCACACTTATTTTTATCTTCTTGTGCTACTTTTATCTTTTAGCTACCATTTTGCGTCTGTTAGCCTTTAGCTATCTTTCTGCTCCTTTAAGCCTTTAGCTAGAGTCTTGGTCATACTACTAAAGTTTTGCTACTTTTACTACTGTTTTGGTCATTTTAGCTGCTGCTTTGAGCTTTCGGATACTGCTCATTTCAGCTTCTGTTCACTTTTTTAGCCTCTGTTCTGATTATTTTAACTTTAACAACTCAGTTTCAGCTTCGTCTGCAAATTTCATCACTCAGCGTTTACACTGCATTTTTGCAGAAAAATTTAATTTTTCTAGTTATGTTTGAAAATATCAAGGTTGCTCATATAATGCAAGTCTATGTTTTTTTTATTTATGAAGAGTTTTAATTTTATAGTTTACATAAAACAGATTTGCCAATTTCATTAAGTTCATTAAGGTTCACAGTTTATAAAAGCAGAAAGAACTGAAGTCTTCAAACAGCAGCTGGGATCACAAACAGTGGTGTTTCTTTTGTTGAACTTGTTGGGTAGATGGTGAATTCTGCAAGGCACCAAGATTTTTAAGTAAGAGGTGGACATGTCTCACAGGATCTTTATAAAGCTCATAAAGGAAGAAATCAGGAGCACCATGTCCTCCTCGATTGTTCAGGCTCCAGCAATCAACAGGATGCAGTAATGTATACACACTTGACCGCTTCGACTATATGAGCTTTTTCTCTCTGCGCCTTTTAAAGCCCTACAGAGAGAACCAGTGAGGTGTGTGCTTGCATTTCATTCGTTGCGAGCCACTTGAGTCTCCAGTATGACCTGTAAACAGGTTTCTTTATATCCAGCGGTGCAGCGGTGTCGCCTGGTTGCGACCAAGCAGAGCCGAGCGTTGCCTGTGTCACGCTCCGATTGCTCAATTTAAATGGAAATTGGATGAACTGCGTGGAAGTGATCCAGCCATCCAGAACAATTAACCTATATTACTGCTGGGCCCTGAAAGAGTAATTTGACTTTGAATGAAAATGGGGAGACAGGCTGTGGTTTTCAATACCTCTGGAAACAAAATAGCCAAAAGTAAAGATTGGAGTTTGTGCTTTTCATACCGATTATAGAATTTCACGTACATACATAGATTTAGCGCCATGCAGTGGAGTAAATTAACAAGAAATGATGGTTAACATGCTCAGCCAGTAAAAATCTGTGGCTTTACAGGTGACATTTGAGACTAAAGTTAAACACAACCTTTAGTTTGTCTTTATCTTTCTTACTCTATAACAACTCTTCATCTGTTTCATCTTCTGACTCTCTTCACCCTTTTGCTTGTGTCTATGTGTGTTTGTGCTTGTGTTTGTGTATTTGTCTGTCAGCAAATTATTTTATAAACACAATGCAATTTTTAATGAAACTTCCAGAAGTGATCATTAGATATAAATCTATAACTTATTATATTTTAGAGACAACCCAGTTCAAGATGACCACAGCCAACTGACTTTATAAAACACACCAACGGCTATAACTAAGATATTGAGCAAAAAATTGGTTTAGTATGAGTTGAGACTGATCCCAAACATGTGCAAGAACTTTGTTTAAATTCTTGTCATTTACTATATGATACTAGAGTATGACTACACACTAAGAAGACATCTAATCAATAAACTCAAATGGAATAAGAAAAAGTTCTCAGTGATAGAAATTAAGACAGAAGATGAATACATAAACGCCTCTTTATGTTTAGGTAAGATGTTAAGAAATAGTGATTTAAAAGCTGGCCTGTATATAAATAAAAAAACATTGTAATTTATTTTCATTTCATTGTGGTGGAAGCAGATAACTAAACGTCCAACGAACTGCACAGTTATGACTCAAAACATCTATAGGGCGCCTTCTGGAATAAGTGAGGAAAGATTATTTTTCTGATTTGGGTGGACTGACCTTTCAACTTTACTGTGAAGAGAAAATAGAGCTGCTGCCAGAGAAAGAAATTGTTCAAAGATTGATCGTTTGGCACAAATGATGTTAAACTAAAGTGCAGCTCCTGCTTGACAGCAGCTTCACAACAAAAAAGTCGTGTTTCCTCTGCAACATTTTGGCCACATTCCGTCTCATTATAATAATATCAGTAACACCGCTGGAGCAAACATAAAAACACTACTTAAGAATTAACAAATGAACAGGAAACACATTTTAGAATGTACAGAAAAAAAGGAAAAACAACAGTTCTGAACATTTTAGAAAACATGACAAAAAATAAATAAATACATTAAAGGCCTAGCATTCCTTAAAATAACTCAAATTGCCCACTGCCTTTCATGCCGATGTTTTAGCCTAAAATCCTTTTATGTTGAGTTGTAGTTGTTTTGGTCAAACCTAACGTTGTGATCGATCTCATGTGATATTGCGAGATGTCATGCTCAAAGTATGTGTTGTGAATGAGTCTCAGCTACTACCACATCCAATTTCATCTTAATATTTGTTAAATTGACTGAGTTATAACCATTTATGTATTGTCTAACATCGATTAGCCGTGGCAGCCATCTTGAACTGAACTGACTCCAAAAACTTTTCAGCTGTAGATTTGCCCGTGATTATTTCCTAAATGGTTCATGAGATATTTTACTAACAGACAGAGTTAACTTCAAATACTAATTGGCAAAATTTTAAACAGGAATCTTTTACAATCTGTTAGAGCTCAGAGTAAGCATTATGGTTAACGCTCAGCTACTACTATATCAAATTACTGGCTGTGGTGGCCATTTTGAATCACATTGAGTCCAAATGTTAATCAGTTGTACATGTATAATTAATTATAATTTCCTTAACATTTCATTAAAAACTACCCAGTGGTTGATAAGATATTTTGCTAAAAAATACAAACACGTATTCCCCCAGTTTCACCTTTTAGCAGCAGCCAAGAAAAATAAGGTAACAGCATTTAATAGAAAACCTGACTTTTTAAAATGACATTTGTTGAAAAATAGAGTTTTCTGTTTGTTTGTTTGTTTTTTTGTTTTTATGAGATTTTGTTGGTTTTGGATTTACTCTTGCCCTTTGTTTCACATTTTGTCCAAGAATAAATCCAAACTTGAACATTTTGTTTTTGTTGTATAACTTTTAGACCGTTTGGCACAGACTGGATCATGAAAAACACACAAATCCATGAATTACATTCAGGGTGCTCTTTAAAAATTCTGTGATTTCAGATGAATTTTGTTTTCAACAAACAGGAAACTGAAACGCAAAACAAAAAGATACAACTTGCATAATCTCCTTTTTTTTTAACATAAAGGTATTGTCTTTAAAAAAAAAAAAACAGTTTGATCGTTTTTGCCCCCTGCTGGTTTTGACAGAAAAAAGTTTGGGGAAAAGTAAAAGATGTGGTAAAAGGAACAGCAAAAGCAGCTGAAATGGTGGCACTCTGTATGCAGGGGACTGAAGCGTGTTGGACTTTTGAGTCAGTCAGGTAATGGGTGAAATTGTGTCTGCTGCAGAGCTTATAAATCGCAGTGCTGGCAGTATTTATCTATGTCTCAGACAATCCTGCTGGGAGATGGGAGCGCCGAAATGAGAATCAACAGCCTGCTTCTCCTCCCCTCGGCCCCATCAGGTCATTTCACCCCCACTACCCTTCCTCTTGAAAGCAAGGCGTGAGGAGAGGCTGATAAATATAAAGCGAGTTGAGAGCCGCCTGCCTCTGCCCTCTGCATTTCACCACAATCCTAGAGGTCATTTTAATGTATTTTGTCCGAACCTGAAGAAAACCTGACAAATCCGCCTCTCTTGCCAAAATTCCTTGCAATGATGTGTTCTTTTTAAACCAAAACGCCGTTATATCAAAGCCCTTCAGCTCCAATCCTCCAAAGCTTCTTCATCTAAACTGAGTTTGCATGTTTCATCTCCTGGATCAGGAGTCTTTACACATGACTGATGGCAGGTCTGCTCCGCTATAAAAAAAATGGGAGAGGAGTTATTCTAGTCCCCCTTCCAAGACAATTGCCCTTTTGGCTTCATCTCTACCAGTCACACCTTGTTACTACATCCGCGAAGGATAGAACAGAGGGGACAGATTTGTTTGCAGGGAAAATGGTGGATGGAGAACAGAGAACAGGAACACAGGGAAGTAACAATAACACACAATTTCAGGCTTCATTGTGATTCGTCTCTCATCTCGGCCCCCGGTGACAGGCACCGAGCCGGCCAGGATTCTAATCATTCCTGTTGTCGGATTGCTACCTCAAGTGAGATTGAGTTGATTGCTTGAACAAATTTGCAAAGTGACAATGCAATTTGCGTCAGCATGCCGTGGGAGGGTTTTAGATGTCCGGAGACTCATAGGACACTGGGCCTGAAAGTAGTTATTGTCTTCTCACAGAGGCTCGTTTGCAGGTTATTAAAACTCACTGTTCATCATTACACTTATGCAGTAGTAACTGGTTTGAGAATTAAACGAAACTCTCAAAAAGTAATCATTGGACCGTTCAAGATGTTTACTACAGCTAACCGACCTTAGCAAGCACAAAAGTGGCCATAACTCATTTTTACAGAGATTGAGCTAAACGTTTGGTGTAGTAGTAGCTGAGACTCCACAACACATAGGTCCAGGCACTAACAGATCATGCAACAACTTTAGGAGCTTTGACAAAATACTTCAGGCTGGGACTTAGATGTCTTCTGTCCTTTTTGAAGTGATTCCTGAATGGACCGAGGCGACATCGGGGAGACTGAGGCTAACCCACCACATGTGAAACATGTGAAAAGGTGAGCTAGCTTAGCGACTCAAGGACATGTTACAGTGATGAAGTCTGTGTGACCACCCAGCTGCAGGATTTAAAATTCTAAACAACAATAAACAGATTTATTACAGAGTAGAAGATCGACCCATTATGATGATGATGCACAACAACTTTGCATTTAGTCAAAATTCAAGTCTATTTCTTCAAACTGAGGTCATTCAAAGATCTACAACTATCTACAACAAGTAAAATAATAATTGGTCATAATCTTTCCACAACCCCACTTTAAAAGATCTGAACTATTGCTTTAAGGTGCAATACAGACCTCTGGTATGTGGGGTAAAAAGTGAATTCCTAAAATAATATATTTTTACTGAATCATGAACTTTGTGGAAAAATGCTAATGAGTGTACACCTCAAATTTTCACACTCCCTAATTAAAGCTCCACACAAATGTCTTGGGTTGACTTTTTTGAAATAACATTCATAATGGGTTTGCTAACAACCTCTGTAAGAATGTTTCTTCATCATATATAATCAGACATATCCTTTTCTACAAACTCCAATCACTGAACATTCCAGCCAAACGAACCTCAATCATCTCACTGTATGAATATGAATCGGTTGCTGTCTGTCGTCTCGTGATTAAACATTCCACCTACTGAAAAGTGCAGGTAATATAAAAGCCCTTCACTTTCTGCATGACAGTTGCTGTTCTTCACAGTGATTATTCTATCATGAAGTCTGACAAGAAAGAGAGCCTTTATGGAGCCCAGGAGCGCCAAAGGAGTGATGTTTTTTTTCCTTCTTTTCTTGAAACAAAGGGATACTTAGTAACTCGTAGGGAGATTTTTGGCAACAGACTCAGTGAGATTTCTATAAATGCACTTTTTGTAAACAAGGCAGTTTGAGGTGGAAAGCACAGATGAATAAAAAGTATATTAAAAGCCAGGAAGTGTTATTTTATCAAAGTTTGAGCTCATTTACTGTAACTCGAGACGTATGTAAAATTAAAGGCCTAACATTCCCTGAAGGAATGCTTATCGCCCATCGTTTTTCATGCCGGAGTTTTAAACTGAAATCATCTTTTGCTCAGGAAGGAAGTTATACTGGCTTTGTGCTACCTTGTGTGATATTGTGAGATTTTGTAAGACGTTAGCGCTCATGGTATATCATGTGGAGGACTATCAGCTACTTCCACAACCAATTATAGCTCAGCATCTGTAAAAATTTGAGTTCCAAGAGTTAGGGCCACATCTTAAAAAAGTTCAACTCCAAAATTTAATCAGTTGTAGATATGCAGACAATGAATGTTTCCTGAAAGTTTCATTAAATCATCCAGTGTTTCATGAGATATTTTGTATTTTGGATAACAGACAGATAGCCGAACACACACAGACTTGGCAAAAACATTATCCCCCTGCTTGCCTTTCAGCAGCGTGTCCTAAAGTGCTTCCTTTCATACTAAAGCTTGTATCTGTGCTGCCTGTGTGAGTTTAAAAAAAAAATCTTAAAATGTGAGATTGTGTGATGTTTTGGGGCCTCTGTAATGGTTCAGGTCACAGTCTGAGGTTGCCATTGTCATGCGTCACATGCTGTATGCTTTACGGTGCAGCAGAGCCAGTCAAGGCTGGGGCTCCTGTTAGATTGGTGTGTAGTGAACTGTTACAGAGCGACCGCTGAGCTGTTGGAATCACTTGAGGACCGCTGGAGAAACGATTATCCAGACAACAGTGGGATGCTGTCTGCTCCCTCTGGAAAGGCAATCAGTGTTTTTTTTTTTCTCTCTTCCCCCACTGGACAGTTTTAGATCCAACTACTTAATCCCAAAATGAACGGCTCAGAGCAGCAACAGAGATCTCTCTGTGTCTTGCTCCTGACTTGTCTTTAATACGTCTTGTATTATTGTGAATTTTACAGATTTAGTTTTGTTCCAATAGTCCCTAAAGTGTCAGCATAAAAGTATTGTTCACTACTTTTTTATTTCTGCGCACGTCTCTTGTGGTCATGTTTGATTTAGAGTATCCCAAACCAAAGTCTGGCATTCATCATTGTCATTCCTGAATATCAAGAGGCAACAAACACCACATATCTCAGGAGTGGGCAGAAAAAGCATTAAAATCGCACTGGGTATGCCGTCATAAAGAGCACAAATCCTGCATAGATATGAGAATCTCTGTACTTTCTACCAAAATGAATCAGCTGCAAAGGCTGTGCCCTGCCAGGATTTCCATCAGCGGTCTCAAAACTTGATACCAAGCTGAAGAGGAAGCCTGCTCCAGCTCCTTTTATCCCTCCTCAGATTGGTGATTTCATAGAAGAGCCCAGCAGACGAGGCGCAACTCCTCTCCGCCACACCAAGAGGAAAAGCAATGTTCCACAAGACTACACATTCATTACTTCAAAATAAATCTCCATTAAACAAATGCCATATGCATAATTAGGCTATAAGAATAATTATAATTGTGATTAGTTTCTCCAAGGGCAGTCTTACGTAAATTGTGATTGACACTGAGCAAAGTTTGGAGTGAATAAATTTGACTTCAAGGGACATGGACAGTCAGGACAGAACAATATCATGCAGTAAAACACAGCAGTGACAAAACAGACTTAGGACACAAATGATGGGATTACAGAACAGCATATTCACAGTCCAAGAATACACAAGAATAAAAATAGATAATCTAATGTGAGCTCTGCATTAGGATAAAAGGCCTAGTAGTCCTTGAAGAAATACATATTGCACACCACCTTAAAGATCCTCTTATGTTGAGAAATGGCAGAGTTGTAGCCTTTTTGGTCAAACATTAAAATATACTGTGCAAAATCTCATGTGATATCATGTGTGATCTTGCATGATTTGTTAGCACTCGGAGTTTGCGTTGTGAATAAGTATCAGCTACTACCACATCAAAAGTAAGCCTAATATCTGTAAAATTCAATGAAGTGTTGTCATTTTTGTGTAGGCTAAGGTTGATTAGCTGTGGCAGCGATACTGAATTAGGTTGACTCTAAAAGTTAATCAGTTGTAGATGCACATCCAATAACTATTTTCTGAAAGTTTCATTAAAATCTGTGTAATGGTTCATGAGATATTTTGCTAACAAAAGAGCTGACTCCAATAGTTAATTAGGTTTTCAAAACAGATTTTGACAGATCAGTTAGTGGTTGGAGTACTGGTTGGGGATGACTCTCAGCTACTACCACGCCACATTTTAGCTCAATATCTGTAAAACTAACTGAGTTATAGCCATTTCTGTTGTTTATCAAGCTTGCTTTGCTCTGATGGACATTTGAATGGTGTAACTAAAAGTTAATCAGATGAATAAAGACATCCAATAACTATTTTCTGAAAGTTTCATTAAAATCCATTCAGCGGTTCATGAGATATTTCGCTAACAGACACACAAACGGACACGGGCAAAAACATTATCACTCCTGCACCCTTCAACAGTGCATTAAGAATATAACTTAGCTACAGATTTTGCTTTGCTCCAACAATTAAATAAATATAAATCATGCATTATATGAAGTTTAACCCGTAAAACAAACAACAAATATGACAGTATTAATACAAAACTTTGTTTTTCTTTTATTACAGAAGTTTAACACTAACAGCAACACGCAATTTGTGTCACAAGCTACTGTTTTTTTTCCCTCTTTTTTTCGTCTGGTAATATTCTTGCTTTCTGCCTATATTTTTCACTGGTGTGTATCTTAGTGTGACACATTTCAGCAGTTCCTTCCTGCTAAGAGTCAGTATAAGTCCACTTAACATGAGATAAGAGTGTGCAGTCATGCTTACAGGTCTCTTACATTATAACCCAACAACTCCTTGATAAATGCTAGCTAACATTAGCATGCTGCTCAGATAAACACCCCATTATTAATAAGGGAAATAAAATTGCCATGTTTTCCATCTTAATCTAAACTGTTTTCAGCAACATGCACGTGTTAATTAGTGCTAAATATCAGTTTATTTAAATGAACCAGAAGGACACAAATGTTTAAATGTCAAACTACTCTAAGCACAAGCTGTTGGGACATTACACAACACAAATGTCAACCACATGGTGGCGCATCAGGAAAACCCAAAGAAGGCTTCAAGATGAGGATTTCAGTGTTTTTACTAGAGTTGGTTGCACAAAGATACTGCACAGATCAACCTGTCTAAACTCTGTTTATGTTGATCAAAAGTGAAAGCAGAAGGATCATAACTAAAGATTTTACTGACAAAAAACAAGACTGTATGTGGGGAGAAAAACAAAAGAAAGCTCCACGTCTGTGCACTGCTTCTGCAGGTGAAAAACTACAAAAAATAAAGGCCTTGAATCCCTTGAAGGAATGCATATCACCCATCGCCTTTCATGCCAGAGTTCTAGACTAAGATTGTTTTAAGTTTAGAAATGAAACCTTGAAAATAACAATCTCAGCTACTACCACATCAAACTTTAGCTCCATATCTGTACAATTAACTGAGTTGTAGCCATTTTTGTGTTGCCTAATGCTGATTAGCTTTGGCAGCCATTTTTTGGATTACCTACAAAAGTTAACCACTTGTAGATTAAATGACTGCTTTATGCAAGTTTTATTAAGATCCTTCAAGTCATCATGAGATATTTTGAAATAGTTGATAGTAAATCAGTTAATATGTGCTTTACCACATCAATTTAAGGTCACTAAAAAAATGTTATGCGAGGTCAGCTGGCTGTGGTTTTTAGGTCTCTTAAGTTTCAGTTACTTGTAACAGAAACATTGTTGATCAAGGATCAAGAGGAGGTTTGATCGCTTTCTCACATCCTGAGAATTGGAGAAATTTTTAAAGCAATAATTTTTATTTCCATTTGCGCAGTTAAAATGCCTGTAGATTTTGATCCGTTTAATCTGCACAACTGGGACTGAATGAGCCTGGGATCCCAGTCCAAACCATCTGCAGCCGCGGCCTTGATCTGACCGGCTGCTCTGGCATCCCGCTGACCCACGTGGAGGTGGAGATGCCTGTTATTACTAGTCTGCTTCTGCTGTGGCTGCCACTTGATGTGCACCTTTCATCTCCAAAGCCATCTCTTCGGGAGACAATAGTCAGCCCCCCCTCCCTCCTCCCATGCCTTTGAACTCACCAGGAGGGGGGAGGCAGCGCTAACATGAACTGAACAGGTGATACAGGAAGAGGAGGAGGTGGATGTGTTCTGTTAATGCACCGTGTGGCCGCTCTGTCAACACGTTCAGTAAAACCAGTGTCAGCAGCTTTATTATGTATTCAACAGGGCCGGGCGGCTTTTGTGTGCCTTCTTTTACATTTTAATGAAAAATCTAGGAATGACTGATAGAGACTTTGATAGGAAATGAAAATGAGAATATTGTGCTTTTACGCCCAGACTCTAAAAATGAATGCATATCAGGCTGCAGGTTCCAGACCTGCCCTTTGGAAACCAATCTCTTCAGACAGGCATATTGTTAACAAATATAAATAAAAACACAAGATAAACATCTGTGATATGTTCACATTTATTGTGCAGTGACTTTTATATACATACATCTTTTTTTTTTACACCTAATTTACATGGCCAGTAATAAATTAATCTGCTAATGTTCTTTAAATCATCTGGCCTTAGTGTTGCCACTGACTGGACACAGCCATCTTTGTAGAAGAAAAAAGCACAATAATTCCCAGTGACACGAGTAACAAGGCAGTAATATGGGTCAATGTAGTCAAATTTATATGTTATATCTTACACACACAGAGGCAGCTGGTAGGCGTTTTGGAGCCATGACTTGTATTGAGGAATATTTTTATTGTCCAAGAACTTGCAGAAAAAGAAAAGTAATCTGCTTGAGAGATTTGAACACAGTGATATGCACTTCTCTGAACACAAATGTGTTTTTAGGTTTCTGATTTGCCTTACATGTTTGGTGGCTGAATGTTTTGCAAACATAAAACTTCTTTTGGCACAGGTTTTTTGTTTGTTTTGATTTTGTCATCCACAACAGGTAAATAAAACCAAATCAAACTTGTTCTGTGAGCACAATGCTAACAGCTGATAAAAATAAAAATTATTTAAATACATTTGTTGGACTGTTATGCACTAATGGATTATTTAAAATAAACATTACCAATACATGGTTTTAGCTTTGAGAGTCTTTAACATGATTATTTATGACCTTTTTGATAATAACAATTTGATAAATTAGATATAAAGTAAATTTATCAGTTTGTTAGTGTGAGAGTGTTGAGAAACTTGTCACCAAGCCCTTAGAAATTGTTGCTAAATAGATCAAAATTGCCCAAACACCTTACAAACTGCCTCTTTCAATATTAAAGATGACCATTACTATTGTGCTACATACAGTATTGATCACTGACAACAGACACAAAGATAAAATACAGTTGGCTATTAGTGTAATCTTTACAAAACCTAAATCTAACCCGTTATGCATAAATCGTATTCACTCTGAACATTGTAGTGTGTGTGGAAACAATAAAAAAAATATTAACCGGGCCGGGGCCCACACACGTCAAAAAGGGGACAAGATAAAATATAAACCACTGAAAAATAAAATAAGAATCTATTTTAGGTTTCTCATTTCCACACAAACTGTGAATACAAGCAATGACCTGATCTCATCTTAGAGTCTGAAAGATGAGACAAGTCGAACTTTCTACTGCTAGCTAATGATAAACACTGACACTAACTAGAGTGACATGCCTTTAAAACACAAAAACAACACATCAGCTCCAATCTCATTTTCCATACAGAAACACAAAGATTTGTTTAGGATACATTGATGGCTCTTTAGCACTACACTGCTGCAAGCAGCAGCAACTCTAAGATATCCGAACATGCAGCTTGTGGTGAGTTTCTACAGTACTATTCAGAAGTTGGTGGTGGTAAACGGTTGTGAGAAACCCCAGAGTTCGTATTTTTTTATTACTATTATTCTCATAAGGTAACAATGTTCAGCATGGCTCTGTCGTTCCATAAGCCTCACGTCCAGTCTATTAAGACTTGCTCATTAAAGTGAAAATAACGTGGTTCCCATTTAAATCACCAAATCATAATGAAACGTTTGATTATTGCACACAAGCACTGAAATTTCAAATGTTCATGCAGAATGAATGAGAACACGGTACAATCAAATCAGTGGTTGCTCACAAGGTGATACAAACTTTTGGAAGACTAAGTTACATTGTTTGAGGAGTCAGGAACTTAAAGACATTGCACATGACTGTAGCACCTACAGTAATCGTATAAAGAGAGTTGCAGTGTTTGAGAAATGAGCATGAGGATTAATGACACCAGCTGCTGACCGCAGTACCGTGGGTTTTCTTTAAACACTAAAAAATGAGGGGCGTTAGAGATGATAACTGCACTGTGGAGGACAAGATGATGAGCGAGCATTTCTGTGAGGGACTCTGCCGACTTGTTTGTTTTTCAGGCAAATTCTTGCATCGACAAGTAAAATATATTACATCCATAATCAAACATTCATAGCTCTGATTCTGTTAAAACACAAACTTATTAGACTTGAAGAACTGAGTAAAGAAAACATTTGATGTGGGGAGTTTGAAGGTGAGTTTAAAATATTAGTATAAAGACAAAAAGAAGAACCTTTTCAGACACAATTCACCCAAAACCTACTCTACACACCAGACTAGACAAGAGAACCAGTTTTAAGGCGAAACTGTGACAAAATAATTAGTGTACAAGTACATGTGAGAGTGGGAAGTGGCTGCTGTGATGGACCTTGTGTTTAATGGCGTGTAGACCATCCTTGCACCAACTCAGGGGGATTGGGAACCTGACCTGTAGCTCTTAAAGCTGCCCAGCAGACTCTGCATCCCCTTCTTAACCCGTCGAGCCACAGAATCAGTGGGAGGTGTGGGCAGACAGGAGGCGAGACTGGGTGGACGAGCATCCAGACATTTCTGGTAGCGAAGCTTTAGGAAAAAAAACGCAAAATAAATTTTGATGGTAAACCATGATTTACTTTTGTCTGTGTCAGTAATGTTTATCATCTAAGGCTTGTTTTATAACTCACCATGCACGCAGCCTGCACAGCCTCACTCAGACTGGCAGCATTGGGTTCACACCAGAACATGTGACACGTGAACTCTCGGGGACCTTCTGCCATGATAAAAGCGAAGCTGTGGACATCTTTGCCCACACCCATGAAAGACAGGAAACGCACTCTACATTCTGACAGCACCTCATCGTCCTTGTGGTAGAAACAAAAACAGTTGAAGAAAAAAATAGACGTTGTAAAAAAGTTTTTTTTAATACAAAATTCTAATGAAGTAGTAAATTGTGAGTGTAAAATAACCTGAGGTAATAAACTGTATGTTGAAGTAACATCAAGTTGACATATTTTTACATGAATTAAAATTTTAAACTTTAAGGCTGAGTGATAATCAGTCATTAGTGAACAGGATATGAAATTTGTAGACTCAAAGATACTTCTGACATCCTTTTAAAATACCATCATAGTTTTAAAAAAAATCTATGTTTTAATCATTCTGAGTTTGATTTGTGTTACCTGTTTTGAAAGGATAGTGAGAGTGGCTGGTGCAACATTCACAGACACAGGAGTCCAGTTGATTTTGTCTTTGCCAGCCACTGCTGCCTCTAATGTGTCATTTATGATATCCATTCCTGTCAGAAAGGCATACAAAACACAGAGTATTAAGTATTCAATGATAACAACAAACTGTAATGCTAATATCCCAACAAAAACTCTAGTTTTGCTTACCAACTGGTCTAGTTACAGATTCAGAACCAAGATAATAAACATGGAAGCGCTGGACAAGCTCGTTTTTTGGAGCAGGAAACTCTGTTAAGAAAGTATGAAACATTACATTATTTAATATCATGTTTTAATTTATAAAAGGGGAAATTTAGAGTGTCTAAAGGTTAACAACTTTACCTTCAACAGAGATGACCAAAGGTTTATTTGAGTCAGAGTTGAGCCTGCTCATCCCTGGCTTAGTTGCCTTTCTTTCCATCATAATCTAAAGCAAAAATATGTAAAGTCTTTATGTTTATGTCAGAAAAGAATTTGATTAATTCAAAATGAAAATAAATAAAAGAAAATCTGAATGAGGGCTGACCTTTGAACACATCTCATGTAGACTGGTGGCGATGTTCTTGGCAGGTGAATCGCAGCGGAAAACGTGACACTTCAAAACTTGGGTCAAGTTGTCTCGAGCCACGTAAGCAAAATCCCTGCAGGTGATATCAAAAGGAAAAGCTCACATTCACATACTGAGTCATTTACAATACTTAAATTGAACAAGCAGGCTTTGGTTGACATAACACACACATAGACACTGCTACAAACAGCACAAATACAACTTTCAAGAGAGGAAGTGTTAATATATACCTTTCCCTGCATATGATGTAAAAAGCAGCATGAAAGAAAAAAAACAAGTGTCAGAAGTCAGACAACTGCTTTGAAAAGGATATTCCAGCTGTAATATGTGTCTGCAGTTTTATCAACAATCCAGCAGATGGCAGCAGCAGCATAAAGAAAGACCATAACAATGACAATAACTATCTAAATGCACACTTGACACGAAAATGGTAGAATATTCAAAAATGGAAGATAAATCTGCTCAGCAAAAAGTTTGACTTTTTAATTTTGCAAAAGTACTATCATTCAAACATTTTAAAAGGGGAATCAATTTAAAAAAGCATTTTTGAAGCAAGTTTTGTTTAAAGCAACTTTTAAAAAGTTAATGAAAAACAACTACGTACACCTCCAGCATCATGTTGTAAATACTGACCTTCCATTGTCTCTGCCAACACCCCAAACACGAATGCTGCCAATCGGCTGAGAATGAAGTAGAGTCTGACCCAGTGGGTCGATCAGGTTCATTGTGTCATTCTCCAGGACCATCAACATGTCTTTACCCTGTCATGACATGAACACTTGAGCAACCGGATCTAAAATCATTGCACAAGTTATAAGTCATTTATGACTGATATTAAAGTATAATAAACTATGCAATAATGCACAAGTCAACTTTTTCTTATAATGATCTGAACACACTGATAAATTGATGATATGATGAAATACCCATTTCCTCCAATTGGACAAATTTGATTGTTTATCAAAGTCTGACATTATGCAGTTCTGCCTAATCAACAGCACTGATGTTAAAAAGTACAATTCAGACAGTCATAATGACAGTGCCTGCACACATCAGTAGATCCCCCTCACCTCTCCCCAGATGCCTGCAGTGTCGTGAAGGTTGTGTTTGTGATAAGAGAGCTGCCTGATGCAGTTGTTGACAGCAACACTGCTCTTGCCAGGAGCCAAGTCTTCCTCAGACATCTCCACCCAACCCAGGGAGCGCACTGCAAAACACTGACACCACAAATGTGCAGCATATTAGCAAAAAAAACACATGAATAAATCAAAGGATTCTTAGTTGTTTTTGTTTCTGATTAAATTCTGTGACAGCTTCTGTCATTGTTAAATCAATTCAATTTAGTTCAGTTTATTTATATAGTGCCAATTCAGACCAAAGGTAATTCCAGGGCACTATACAACAACAAAAA
>JAOXNZ010000091.1:7058407-7077544 GCA_028566095.1 Kryptolebias brasiliensis
TTGCCCCCCCCCCCCCCCCCAAACATCAGTTAACTAAAATGAATTCCCACTTCCTGCAGAGCTCAGCTCAAAACAGCATCAAGAGCCCCACAGAGACCCTCAGTCCCACAACAGACATCCATCTGTGAGACTCGCTGCAATCAGACCAGATCTACTCTGAGGCAATTTCCTCTCAGACTAGGCCAAATCCAAATGACCGATTAGTCTTTGCTAAAGAGAAACACTCCCTGCTGACTGACTTCTATGAGTTTAGTAGCTTTCAGACCCCTACGTCAGACTGTTTGGGGGAATTAGATATTTCTTGCACACAAAAAAAAAAATGATTACAGTCATTCTCTCTACATTGACTTATTAAGCATTCAATCGGGGAATTTCGTCAACTTACGTAGGGAGATTTCGTCAACTGGGAAAATTAAAAATTAATTTAATTCTTCTGGTTGTATGACGGTTGTGTGATTTGTTTTTCCAAGTTCACATCACACACTGTAATATACTTAGAATGTAAAATAAGTACTGATGACTGCTTAAAAAAAGGAAATGAAAAAAGCAAACATGAAACTGCTAAAAATCTTTTGGAGTTTGGTCTCTCTCAACTCTCTGGTTTCTGTATGTATTTATATTTCAGAGCTCTTTATACAGGATGGATTTACCCTTAAAGCTGACTTCATCTGCCAAATCTGGAGGCATTTGAGAGCCAGGGTTTTCTTTTGCTCACCCCCTCCATACGGACTGCGGTAATTTATTTCAGGCACTCCCACCTGCTAGCACAGCTCAGCATGGCAGACTAAAGAGCCAGAGGAAGAGACCTTGTCTGCACCCTGTTTGTCTCTCTGCACCAACATCCTTGCCAAGTTATATGAAAGGCGTCACCTAATTAAAGAAAAAAGTAATATTTATATATCATTTTAAAACATTTAACAAGGCCCATGTTCTGTTAATGGGTGTCATAGACAATGTCATATCCCAAAACGTTAATCTACAATATTACTAGAGTTTAGTTTTTATTTTTTAAAACATCACAGTGCCCCATCAGAAATACTGGAGAGGGCAGAAAGCTGCAGTTTTTATTTGTTGGACAGCTGGTTCACAAATGTGACCCAAAACCACTTAGGCTTTGCCACGAAACTAAAAGTTACAAGAGATGTTGTTCCAGCTATTAATGGTTGCTCATATTTGCAGAAGTAGGCCTGCCTGTCATAAATAAGTCATTTTTTTCCAGGAGTCTTTCTTCTACTCTGCTTTCAGGGTGGAAATTCGGCATTCCAGAAACCAAGGAGGCAGAAGCTTGGGTGATTTTAAATCTCTTCAAGAAACTCACTTGTTTTCCGCTTTAGGCCTGTTATGTTACTATTCCTTTCTGCTTTTATTGCTTATTTTATCCTGTGTCACTGTGTTTTTGTTTTTTTATTTCACTATTTTTGCCTATTTTACCTGCAAAGCACTTTGGTCACTTTATTGTGTGTAATAGTGCTATACAAATAAAGATTGATTGATTGATTGATTGATTGATTGATTGATTGATTGATTGATTGATTGATTGATTGATTGATTGATATTATTACTGAACTCATCTGGATGTGGCTCCATGATATACTCCAAGTTATATTCAACACACAGAGAACACTGGGATTCTTTTCAGCAAATATACAGAAAAATATGTCTAAAATTTTGCATTTACACCTTCTGAGACTTTGAGGAAGCATTCGCCGGAGATGACTCGAGCTAATTTAGACCTCTGGGGGGCAAACACCGGAAACATATTGGAGGAGGAGAGGAAAGTGATGTGTGCCGCTGCAGCCAAACTATGCACTCCTGTTTTGAAAAGTTCACTATTTGGCTTCTCACACACACACACAAACACAGTTTCTTCCAGCCCTGCCCACTACAATAATCCACCACCCCCCCTCAGTTTTGGTAGGTGGTATGTCTTTCCCTCGAGGCCCTTGTTTTACTCCTTGTAAGGAGATTCAACATTCCACAACTACACTTTGTTTGGGCGTTACATTAGAGTAAACACACTGTGATTGAACAACACAGAAAATATCTTACTGAAGATTAGCCAGGCCAGAGTTTAGTGGGTCTGCTGAAACATAGACAGAAAAGGAAAGAAAGCTTCTGTAGAGAAAATGAAATCACAAGAATAACTGTGTTTCACAAACTAGAAGACAGACTTCAACCGGAAAAGAGAACCTGATGTGTAATCAATCAGCTAATGGAGAAACATGTCCACACTGGCTCAGTTTATTCACACAATCTTAAAGAAAGAGACAAAATATAACAAGAAGTAGGAGAAATTAATTCAAATTCCTGCACAAAATGTTATTAACTCTTAGACAAAACAAATCGGGAGACACTTTTGATCAAAACTTTAGATTAATTATTTTTCTTGGACTCAGTTGAGGATTTAAAAAGGAGCTGCTAGAAACTGAAGTTTGGTTTAATAAATGAGTAAAAAATTAGACTCATGCAAGATTTTCACCACCAAAAGTTTTTGTTTTGTTTAGTTTTACATGTTTTCTTTTTAAAGTCTGCATAGCCTTAATGTAAGTACAGTAAGCATGCCTAACGGCACGATCATTGCATAGTTCCTGTCCAAAATTGTGCTTCTGAATTTTTTCACTGCTTTTGGGCCAGTGCCCACAAGGAAATGGGTTCAGTTTCAGGCCATGATATATCTCTCTGGGGACTGAAGAGGTGGGCTCTGAGCCACCATTAGGGACTGTGTTTACTTAATACTCCTTTGAGATTATGATCTAAATTATTTGGCATCACAAAGTCATGTTGTAATAAGTCTTACTGAGCCAGAGCTGTTTTACAATTATTTAATGAAACACACATAACTGTAGTCCATCCTAAAAGGGAATGTTTTTTTTGTTTTTTTTGATAATGACATCTTGTGTTAAATTTTTTTTTTTCTAACTAAATGGCCAGAAACAGATGTAATTTTGAATTCTGGATACCATCAGCAGCCTTTTTGCCAGTAAATTAAGCTGCAACTCACCCCTGATTCAGGTCATTCTCTGTGTTGTCCAACCACAGGCGAACTGCCACAGCGTTGCCTTCCCGGCACTGTGTGAAGATATCATCCATCTTGGTTGGTGTTTTCTTCTTTCCTCAAGGTGCACCAGTGAGAACAGATGCAGAACTACACTGAGACTGAGTTTATGTGAGTTCTGGCCAGCATTAGTCCCTCATCTGGGATACAACCAGAAACGCTACAAGGCACTTGCAACACTGGAAAAATAAGGAAAATAACTATTATTCCAATTACTTTTCTATTCTACTGTATAAAATTTAAACAATATATGGAAAGCTAAAGGTTCCTATGCAGGTATACAGAGTGGGTACACAATTTAAAGTAGTGGTTCCTAAACTTTTTTACTTCCAGTCCACAGTGGCAGGGACTTAAGTATACAAAAATTGCTTACAAGCCAATTATGACCAAAATATGAAACAAGCAATGATTTTGAAGTTTAATCTGACTAATGGAGATCATTTTCAAACAATACAACCCACACTGAGGTTTTGTGGGTTGGTAACTATAAACCACTAGTTTAGGCATTGTGATAAACAAAACTTATGTGACAATTGTCATGGTCATGAAGCAATAAACATAAATTACACACTTCATAAATCTGAACTAATCCAATACAATCAAATTATTAACTTCAGATGGGGGAGAAATTAGTCTTTAGATAATCTGTAAAATACCAACTTAACATAAGAAAATAGGAAGAACTTTATATTTTCAGTCTAAACTAAGCTGCAAATAGTTGATTTCACATCTTATGAAACTGAGATCACATTTTCCAACTATTTTAACACTGTTAAAGAATGAATACAACACAATGTAAATGTTATAAACCATCTCTAATTTCTTTCAACTTTGATTTACAAAAGAGTCAGAATTTCTTGTTATCTTTTAAAGTGGTCTTGGCTGCTTTATCACTAGTTTCTCTCTTTAAAGATCACAGTAAAGTCGGGCATGTACAGCCTCTATATACAGCAGGCAAACAGTAACTGAAATACACGTCTTTAGGAAATAGAAAGAAAAGTGAACCTAAGAGTTGCATCATCCTTCCCTTGATTATCTACTGTATGCCAGGTTTTTAGCTGATAGCTTTTGACACGGAAATATTTTATGCATATAAATTGTATTTTTCATAGATTCAATTACACACATGGAAGCTGTGTTTCTTTTGGACATGCAGTTGGTAAAGTGCCGAACGATCACGTATAAAATTGATGCTTTCACACAAAACTGGTTCATCCCTTGAGTTTAGTGTTTATGTCTAAAATAAAATAAGTCAGAGACACAAAATACTTTTATATGAAATTGGTCTAGTATTTGACTGGAAATGAGTAAGGGGGAAAAATGAAATCAAGACCTTCAAAAGGTAAAAATATTGCTCAAAACACTTTAAAATATTACATGAAAGTTTGGCTCTTTAGAAGCATTTTAGAAAAAGAAAATGAGGACTGATTCAAGACATCACTGCTCTAAAACTATACAATAAAGAGAGAGTATAAATAAGACTTTGTTGTGAGGATTAAAGAACATTAAACACAGAAAATGGCACATTTGAGTGTACAGTTATCAACTTACAGCAGCTACAAGCTGCTCTGCTACCCAGCTAATACAGGGGAAAGCTAAAGCTTAGCTACTAGTTTCAGGTAATAATAGGCCCACAACTGAGTACGTTCATTGCGTTAGATTAAACAGAAAACCCTCACCTAGTTCCTTACACGTAACCAGCAAGGTAGAGTAAATAAAATGAGACGTTAGCAAGTTTCTGCTAACAAGCTAACTAACTGACTGACTGACGCCGAGGGCTGCTTGCCTGCGCTTCTCTTTAGACTGATGGCTTTAAAATCCGCTATTTTAAAGTTTAAGTAGTTGTAACTGATAGTGTTATTTTCCATGAGATTAAACCTACCTGATATGTCCACCTTGTGTGCTGTAATATAGCCAGAGGAGAAGTTATTAGCTACACAGTCCGTGGCTGTGTCCAGCAACAGCTTGAGGTAGATCCACACCCTCTGTGCCCCCCGGACGTGCAGAAGTTTACCGGACCGAGAGGGAGAGCGGCGCCCTCTACAGGCGGAAGCGAGAACCGCAACGACTTCAATATTCACCGCTTCAGGCCGCGTTTATTGGCTTTCCTTTTATCAGGATATTTATGCAAAACACAGCACATAAAGCAACCTTTATGACGACAAACTACACAATTAATGCTCCCTGACATTTGCATTCGTGTCGGTCCAAGACCAGAGTAGAGCTGAGTACCAGAAGGGTCGCTCATCAGTTAAAGGTCCTGTTTTTATCGTTTTTTATTAAGTGGTTTACAGAATCCAACATAAATTATTTAGGTGTTCAAAAGGAAAAATAAATAACCGTTTGTTTTATTGTTTTTGTCAGTTTAATGTCTGTCAAGCTCGTTGGTTCTTTGCGAGAAAAAACGCCATATCCCAGATAGCGCTTGTCTGCTTACGTCATCAGTATGCGCCTGTAGTTCTGTTTTGCTTCCTCGACGCGCATGATACAAAACGTGGTTTTCGCCTTCTACGAGAAGTTTCTGTCTCCAGTATAGATAATAAAACTTTTAGTAAGGGGAAATCTTTTATTGCGAACACATTTACCAGCATTACGATCTGTTTAACGAGTAAACTGGTTGTTTTTTCTGCATCCGAAACGTTTTAATCAGCATTGAATCAGAGAAGAACGGAGAGGGTAGGCTGTACATTTGGGTGTTTTTATTTTTTATAGGTCAGAGTAAACATGTTTGATGAGGAAGAGGATTGGAATGACGAACAAGACGCACAAATTCTGATTAACACCGCTTCTAAAAAGGACAGCAGCACAAAGGTAAAGGTACACAACTTAATTATTGTTTTTCTCAGCCAAAGTGATAACAGAGCCACAAACTAATCCGTTTTTATAAAGAAAACGTTTATGTTAAGTGTGACACTACCTGAATTCTTGTCAATTTTCTGCATTTTTGTTTTGTTACACAACTCAACCCATTTGTAACAGTTGAAGGTCTGTTATAATTATTATTATTGTTCTCTTCATCAGGCCAAGGTTGTTGCAAAAAAGAGCCTCCTGAGGACCCTGCAGACACTGGGATCAGTACCAGAGTGGAAGAATGACAACGAGCAGGACAGTGACAGCGAGACAGAATCCGGTCTGTCTCCGAGTAAGAAGAAGAAGAAGAAGAAGAAAAGAAAAAATAGAAAACATGTAGAGAAACCAG
Organism: Kryptolebias brasiliensis; assembly: GCA_028566095.1. Lineage (NCBI taxonomy): Eukaryota > Metazoa > Chordata > Actinopteri > Cyprinodontiformes > Rivulidae > Kryptolebias > Kryptolebias brasiliensis. The sequence goes on from JAOXNZ010000091.1 coordinate 7,064,662, forward strand.
TGGAGCAGGAATACGGTAGAGATGTGGTTCAGGCTGCAAAGGAGGAGAAACCCGTGTCAAAAAAGAAGAAAGGAAACAAACCTGGTTAGTAATCATACATTCAGATCTGTACATCAACAGCATGACAAAAATTAAGTTATTACCATTTAAATTATCGAATCGTTCAGTGTTTGAGTATCCACACTCTTCATTGTCTGGCTATAAATATATATATATATATTTTCTCAGGAATCCCAAAGACAAACAGCATGTCTGCAGATGAAACAAAGGAGAAAAATATCCCAGAATTTCCACAAGTGGATGTAAACAATCCACAGAGCGCAGAGAGACTCAGCAGGCAACAGTGGAAAAACAAAATTAAGAACAAGAGAAGATGTAAAAATAAATACCGCCAGGATGAACCCGAGGAGAATGTAAACAAAGCACAAACTGCTGATAGACAGAAACCGAAAGAAGAAATCAAAATAGATTCACATGGCAACAGTAGTAACTGTGAAACCGTCAGTCACACAGAAGAGCAAAAGAAGAGAAAAGAGTATAAACTGCAGAAAAGAAAAATTACAGACATGGAGACTGATTTATTTACTCCAGCTACAAAGAAAAGGCAACAAAAGGCAGAGAAAAAGACAAAAAATGGAACAGCTGAAAAACGTGTGTTTGGATCGGAACAGAAAGCAGATGGACTTCAGGTGGAGATCACGAGGAATCAGCAGCAGTTTGTCACAAAAGTACAGAAACCTCAGATGAACAAAGAGCAGAGTCTAAAAAGACAGAAGCTGCAGAAAATACTCCTCAGCCGGGAAAAAGATAAACGTGAGGCTCCAGAGGAGGAAGACGACACACCGATGGTGCCAGAGGAAGAGGAGAAGGAGGCGAACCAAAGCCGCTCGGACTCCCTCAGGTCCCGCATGGAGCAGCGGCTGGCGGCGGCTCGGTTCCGCTACATTAATGAACTGTTGTACACGACGTCCAGCGGGGAGGCGAAACGCATGTTCCAACAGGACCCGCAGGCCTTCTGGGTTTACCACAAAGGTTACACAGCGCAGGTTCAGAGGTGGCCCTCCAATCCGGTGGACGCCATCATCTCTTACATCCAGAAAAGGTGAAACAAGCTGCGTTGTTGCTGTGATGTTTTTATTATTATATCTCTTAATTTACTTGGGTTGATAGTGCTGTCTCAGTTCATAAAATCAAACAAAAATTCATCCGTATAGATTTGAAAATGGTGTGGACAGTTGAACAAGGGAATTAAAACTATAAATTCACCAATCTTTTTTAGGGTTTTCAAAATAAACTCATTTTAAACAGTGTGAGTAACTCAGGAGTCCTATGAACCACAGACGTAGTCGTGGGTTCCAGTAAAATAAGGCAAGGTCCAAAATACACAGAAACTTTGACATAAAAGATTTTGAACCAGCTTCACACAGTTTGGTTGAACAACAGAAGTCCCAAACGGCTAAATAAACCATCTCTGAGCAGAAACTTCTTTGGAAATCGTTAAGAGTTCATATTCTGTTGTCAGGATGTTACAGAGCTTTTCTGTGCAGTTAGAAGGTTTGCAAACTTGCAAAATTAAAAAAAAAAATCAACAGAAGCCAGACTTAGGCTTTTTTTAGGCTTTTCTTCTGTTACTTTTTTACGTCACCAAGTAACACATTCATGAATGCATCCTCTAGCAGCTGCTTTGTCACGCTCTCAAAAAACCAAAACCAGCATCTGACCTGCAGTTCTTTATTATTTTATTGTCGGAGCCTCCTCTGAAATTTCTCAAAGCAAACCAAATTTTCCATTAAAATCTGCAAGCAGGAACACAGCAGTTTTCACACACTCTCAGCATGTTGTGTATCTAATGTGGCTGATATTATTATTGCTTTTGATCATTTGTCTACAGGACAGAACTACAGCAAAATGCTGAGGCATACATGTAAATTAAAGACTTTAATACCCATAAAATAAAATTTTTATCTGAGCCAATTGGTGCTGCTTTTCCCTCATAGCAACTATGTGCATAGAATCAAGGTTTACAGCTCATCACCTGTTTTTCAGTGTAATCAAGGGCTACAAGAGGTTTGATTCATTGAACACTATGTGATAAACATGTATTATGAACAGAGTCATGCCATACTATTCTGGTTGTTTCACTGTTGAATTACATGAACGATGAGAATAATTTCATACTTTTTTCATTGCAGCAAATTCTGACGCTCACCTACATCTGCACAGAAAAAAAAGCAGGGCTTCATAACCAGTTTAAATCACAACAATTTAATGTGGAAAAGATTTATTTCACCCAGTCAGCATCAGAATACAGATCTATGCAATGATTACTACGGAGTAATAAAATGCTGCAGCTTTGGTCTTTTCCCAAGACAGGTCCAAGTTGTCTCTTTGCATCTGGAGTCTAGAATGATTAGATACGTCCTCGAGCCCATCTCAGATTCTTGTTAACATCATCACTTATCTGCAGTAGAAATAAACACAGTATATCATTGTGCTGAAGACTTTCTGAAGCAGGAGTCTTGGAAGCAGCTATGTGGGTGTTACTATAATCAATGTTTTATTTTGCTGCTGTGAGGAAAGGAACTTGCTAATGTCAGCAATTTGTGCAGAGAGGGAAAAGTTTTCCTGTGAAGTTAAAATCCACGCCTGGTTTTAGCTGATCCCTGTTAAAAAGTTTTTTTCTTTGATTTGTTTTAGACCTCCTTCTCTGGTGGTGGCAGACTTCGGTTGTGGGGATTGTAAAATAGCGCGCAGCGTGAAGAACAAAGTGCACAGCTTCGACCTGGCTGCCACCTGCGAGCTCGCCACGGTCTGCGACATGGCCAACGTGAGTGCCTTTCTGTCCAGTAACCACGTAACAGTTCATTGTTTTTATTTTTTAAGAAACACAACCTACCTGCGCAGGTACCCCTTGGCGATGGCTCCGTGGACATCGCTGTGTTTTGTCTTTCTCTCATGGGGACCAACTTGGCGGATTTCTTAGCCGAGGCCAATCGCGTTTTAAAGATGAGGTAAAAGAAGTGAAGTTGATAACTCATTTGGAATGTTTAGATTTCCATATAAATAACGGGTTTAGTTGGTTTTGTCCCATTGTTGCAGGGGGATCCTTAAAATTGCAGAAGTAGCGAGTCGATTTGAGAGCGAGCAGACATTCATCATAGCGCTTGCACGACTGGGATTTAAAATGACGTCCAAGGTGGGGCAACAAACGTGACAGTATCTGGATCTGTGTATCATAATTTTACATTTTAATGTGATCAAATGTTGTCATAGCTGTTTTACAATAAACCAATAAGCTCAGAATCTAATAAAAATAATACACATTGTTCACTTTTGAATAAAAAATACAGTGGATATAAAACAAATGTTTTATGCTAAGTTGTGTTTTATTATTTATTTTTCTTTTTGAGATGTCTCTTGGCACACACTGTGATTTGGTGGCTGCCAGCAGCTTGTTTTATCATTTATAGCTTGTGGTGCAGTGGGCAGGAAACCACAGGTTGAACAGAACATTCAGTGATTTGTTGGCAACAAACAGATGTTTGCAGAAAAAAGTCAATCTTAATAAGAGTTTGAGCATGTGAAGGCTGGTAGCCAACTTATTCAAGTTACAATGTAAAAATAATTGGTGTTTTGCTTTGTTTTTTCCTTTTAGGACACAGAAAACAGTCATTTCTACTCCTTTGAATGTGTGAAGACAGGAAATGCTCCAAAAACTGTGAAGAAATTTGGACTGCAGTTGAAGCCCTGTTTGTACAAGAAAAGATGATGGAACGCTTACTAAGTGTGCACATGTATAAAATGTTTATGTAAATCAATAGAACAGTTTGCCATGCTTCTTGGATTTACTGTTTTCATAGTTTTTTTTATTAACAGTGGGATGCAAATAAACATTTACAATTTTACAATATAAAAAAAGTAACCCAAAGCAAAAGTCCGGCAGCAGATTCACCTCTTTTCTCAACCATCAGTGCTTTTTTTTTGTTGCAGCTAAGAGAATTTAAGCTCACATTGGAAAATTTAGCTTTTTTTTTTTTCTAGAAAGCGTTAATATACAAAACCCTTTAAAGCCCCTCTGTCCTCACACTGTACTCTTGACGTCAATGACTATGGAATAACTGGTGAGCTGCGCGTACTCGTTACTGTCCTCTGGTCCTGGCTTCCTCACCTCAGGAGAGCCGGGCTCCTGCATGAGACTGGTCAGTGCTGAGACAGACTCACGCCCCTGAATTAGAAACAAGAAACACAAATGATAGAATTCATAAAGTTTTCTAAGTATAAACTATGAATGTGGAAATCAGATGTTTAAATGTACCTTGTATGGTGTTCTGTTCTGTCTTTTGCTGTAAAACAAACCACAAAAGTTTAGAATTAATAATTATGTTGTGCATTATTTTGCCTGTTGCCACTAGATGGCACTGTTATATAGTTGTACAAACAGTTCATCCAAGTTGGCAAGCTGAAGTGAATGTACTGCATTCAATAGGAATATCAAAGCTCAGCAGTGGAGACCCAACTCCTCATCATTGATCCCTGAGAAGAAACTTTGTATATTACAACTTCATGGATGACCTGCTGCTGTCAAAGTGTTCAGAGAACAGGAGGTGAGGGTCAGGGCATTGATATTAGTCCCAGAATATCTCTCCTCTTGGGGAGTCTATGTTTTCTTGTTCACTGAGTGACTGACCTTCCCAGTTTAGCCCGAGCAGACCCTCCCCTCAATACAAAAGCTAACTGCCAATCAAAGGCTTACTGAAACAAGTCGTAAACCACTTGTGTAGCCAAATTTAAAGTCAAGCTTCATCTGATCCTGACAAACACTCTTGAGTTACAGGTGCAGATGAATTTGTTAGTACCCTTCCACACTACTCAAAAAAACACATGATGTGTTTGGCCAAAAAGCTCCCGTTTTGTCTCATCAGTCCCTGAAGCTTTGGGGTTTGTCAACATCCATTTTGATGAATCAGGCGTTTTTGTGTTTTTCTGTCAACAGTGGAGCCCTCTTAGATCTTCATCTATGGCTCGTTATGATTCAAAATGTGGTGTTCCTTGAACTTGGAGTTCAACTTTATTAGTTTCCTTGGCTCTTTTTCTACCATCCCCACCATCGGTCTGATCAACCTGGGGGCCATTTCTTCTTGTGTCAATGTCCTGAGAGGTTGACTACAGTCACATAAACCTTATACTTTTTAATAATATTGGTAACTGTGGTCACAGGGGCATGAAGCTTTCTGAGTTCCTCAAACAGCTCTCATGTTTGCTGTCTTTGCTCCATGTTCAGTGTGGTGCACACAATGATACCAAATTACCCAGTGGCATGTTGGCTTTAAATAGGCTGAATGATGAAAAGCTTAAAGGCACCTGTAAAACTAATTAAAGTCAAACCCTTAGTTTGAAAGACAAGAATTAAGGGCACAAACAAATATGTCTATTCTATTTTAGCATAAACAACAAATCATCTATTTACTATTTGTTTTTACTCCAATCACATAAAGGTATGTAGATTTACATTAGACAGTTGTTTTTTAACTGAATCACTTTTCAAGAGCAATGAAGCATTGTTAAAATGAGCTGCATCTGTATATTCAGTGAAAACCACAAATGCTTTTAGGACTTTGACAGAAACCCCTTACCAATTGTAAAAGATTTGACTCACTGCCTTTTTCCAGCAGCAACAGCATTAAGAAATGTACGAGTGGAATGTTTAGATTAATGTAGCTTGGATTTTATTTGAATAACAACTTCCAAAACCACTTTAACCCCCCCCCCCCACCACCACCTTGGTGTTTCCAACATGGCAGTGAAGATTATAGACCAGCTACGATCTTGAAGAAACTGCCAGTAGTAAAACTGCTAAAAGCCAGAGCAGAGAAACTTGGTTTTCACTGGAGAACAATCTGTACCTGTGTACAAACAGTGCTGCGGTGGCAGAGGCACCTGTCTGCATCAGCCACAGCTTTCCTGTTTGTGAATAGCTACACATGAGTGGTTGATGGTGAGTTGGGTTAACAATCCATACATCCTGTTTGTCTCGTACTGTATTGAACTGGCAGCGCTGCCTTCGTTTGCACGCACATCACCTGCCAGGCCGGCACCTGGGGAACTCACCAGCACACGCAGAGGATGACGATGACGATGAGGAGGATGGCTGAGGCTGAAGAGATGCAGATCATGGATACCAGCACTGCAACACACACAGAACATAAAACCACAGATAAATGTCTCAACCGAGCTGAAACTGTTAACATACTCAGCATGCAGATAACAGCAGGAGTTTCTAAGTAAACCTGTTAGAGAACACAGGTACTTACTCAACTGTTGATCCTCACTCGTTACTTCCACCTCAATGTTGACGGAGGCTTTATGGTGATGGAAAGAAGCCCAGCAGGTGTACAGGCCTTTAATCTGCCCTGAGAGGATCATTGCAGAACCATCCAGTTGAACAACTGAGCCATCACTCCTAAAACACAAGTGACTTTAAAACTGACGTTCAACATTTTGGAAAACACTCATTTTTACTGCACTATTAAGGGTTAAGAATGTCAGGAAGGTATCTCATTTTCTATTTCTAATAAACTGGAAGTTAGAGCTACTTATTGTAGCCTTGTCTAAAAACAGCAAGCACAGAAGCAACTAACTGTGCCATCAAACAGTGACAAAAAGATCACAGTTGAGTATTTTTTTTTCTTTTTCTTAGACAGTTATTACTGAAATGTAAAAACCTTCTATTATGCCAAACAGTTTCTTGCAGTTCTTCTTGAGGTAGCAGATGGTTAGCATATCCTATGCCTTTTCTTCAGATTAAATAAGCTAATATATATAATGTCACTTAAAGAGATTTCTCTTTGCGTTTCTCTAAACATAGTTGTGAGTTGTCAGTATCTTACCTGCAGCAGACAGTAGTCTCATACAAAAGTCAAGCTACTCAAACTGGGGCCTATTCCAAGTCAGATTTCTGCCATTTAAAACAGCTAAAAAAATTTACAAGAGTTCAAGCGAATGCTAACGTTGAGGATTTTTACACTATTACTTGTGTATCAGATAGTTACTCAAACTGAGGACGTTTGACCCGTTCCATTTTGCATCACATGTTTTACAAGGAGCCTGATGAAAAGGACTGCTGACTGTGTTTAGTGTAAAAAAAAACATTTAGTAAATAACTGTATAGGGCAAAATGAGATGGTGTGAAAATTTATGGAACATTTACCTGAGCTGTTATAAAAAAAATGTAAGTTTTTGTTGTTTTTTTATAGCAGATATCCACTTTGAAAATAGATCTAAGACTGAGTAGCTGTTAACTTCTCCCTGATTTAAACTAAGATTGTTCCTGCTGCTTTCTATTGCAGGTAAGACAATGACTACTTACTCATGGCCTCGCCACAAAAACACACTTCAAAACAAATCCCTTTGACTGTCGTTCAGAGCAACATAAAGTTAAATGTTTACATTTAAACAAAGTAATTGTAGTTGTTTCCCACTTTTTAAAAAACATTTGCAAAACTGAGCTAGCCATTTTCTAACAACGATGTCGTAGAGAAAAATTATGATCCATGACACCAGATGTTTTTTTTCCAGTTTATATAGAGTTTTTTTGGGTTTGTAAAGTGTAAAATTTTGTTTAAAATTTAGTTTTTGAAGATGGGCTCTAACGGAGGATACACCACCTTCGACAGTCAAGGTTGTACTCTGGAACATTTCCTTCAACTCGGAGCTGAATCTTCTGGTTATGTTGATTCTCCTGGACAGACAGTCTGTATATGACGGGCTCATCGCTGTAGCGGCTTCGCAGAGGAGTCGTGTGGGTCAGGACTTTCACAGAGGCGATATCTGCAGAAACATCATTTGCCTTGTTGGCTTATAATTCGTGCATTTGTGTTCTTTTGAAAACTGTCTCAGATTCACTCACAGTATCTGGGGATGTGTACTGTCCTCTTTTCTGGGATTCCATTTTCAAAATGGTAAACACAGGTCAGGTCCTGGCCCTCATGAGTGGCCAGAGGAAACTGATAAGTCAGCCTGGCTTTCATTATGTGTCCTTCATATTCTGTGTGCAGGGAAGTTTCACCTCTGGCATTTTCAGGAAGGGCCCATGCAAGGTTTGTCTCGACACCCTCCCCTTTGCAGTCACACACTGCCAGCCAGAAAGGGGAGTCTTGGTGTCTCACCACAGACACACTCAGCTGAGGGGGCTCTGAAAAACAGAAAAAAAAGAGGTGGCAGGAAGGAGGTGAGCAGCTGTTTTAGGATGTGTATCAAGGGGGAAAAAGTGCTTCTAAGAAAGAGCTAACGTACTGTGCACAGGAATGTTTATTGTTCTTTTTTCAGGAGCCTCCAGACTTGGATGCTTCACAGTGCAAGTCAAATTGTGTCCTGCATACAGAGAGGACAGGAAACTCACAAAGCTTCGGGTCGATACCAAACCCTCATTCTGGACTTCAGTTTCTGTCGTATAAGTGATACTGTTGTTGTTGTTCACAGCATGCCAGTTTATAACTGCAGCAGAGGCAACGCTGACCGCAGAGCAGTGCACAGTTGTGTACTTGTGCCCATCTTTCCATTCATCGCTCACACCGATGGTGATGTTAGGGAGAGCTGTTGAAAACAGAAGTTAAACAACAGGAAATGAGGGGTTTCTTCTGAATAAAAGATAAGAAAATCTATGTTGCGGGTACATGGCCAAATATGTCCTCCATTAAGATAAACTTATTGACTGATTTGTAATACATACCACAAACAGGGAGTGTTATGCTTCTGGTCTCCGGTTCCTCAAATGCTGGATGATTTATCACACACTGTGCTGTGAGCTCCCGAGGCGAGCAGGCGGGGAGGAGTAAAACTCCCCTGACAGAGTGGCTTCCATTATAAGAAGTGGAGTTGAACCAAAGGTCTTCAGAAACACCTTCTGGTAGCAGCCAGGACACGTTGGCTGCGGGGACAGCATCCCTTGCTGCGCACTCAATCACCCTGCGTCCGGTTTCACTCTGCAAGTCAACCCAAACTGTGGGAGGAACTGAGGAAAAATAGCACGGCGAGAAGGTTTTACATTAAAATTTCAAATACACTGGAAAAATTCAAGGTGCAACCTGTGAAAATGTTCACCCACCCAGCCGAGGAGCTGGAGGTCTGACTGTGAGATTAACCCTCAGCGTTGTTCTGAGGTGGTGATAGGAGAAGTCACACTCATACAGACCGGCGTGCTGCTGCTGCACCGGACCTTGAAATCTGAGGCTTCTGTCAAGAAGCTCCACATCCTCAGGCAGGAGCCCAGCATCTCTATACAGAACCAACAGACAAGAAACAACTCATGTTTCTGCTTTAATATTTGTCTAAAATGGAATATAACAGATTAAAAACATAAAAAAATTAAGGATGCTACAGTATGCTGTTAACAAGTGTTTAAAACAACACATTAATATTGTGTTGATGATGCTAATTTTGGATGAGTGTTTTTGCTTCGGTTCCTTTTTGTGCTGATGGAGGATCTCAGACCTTGAGGATGTTTTGTTTATCATCTGGCAGCTTTTTCATCATCCTTTATGTGCAGCTGTTCTTTTTGTACATTTCACACGTCTGAGCTGCATTCAAGTGTAATTACGTTTTTCAGGAAGAAGCAAAACTAAAATGCTTGAAGTTTTTTTTTTTTACACATCCCTTTTCCAGTGCTTAAATTCAGACATTGCAGTATTGATATTGATTTATATTTTCTCAAGATATCATCTTAAGATATCGCAAAAACAAATGTAAAAAATTAATAAAAACATGTCTAAATCTGGTTCCTGCTGTCTGTCACTTCTGGCTTTGTGCCACCAAATGTTTTACCACATCCTCCACAGGATGTGTAGGTTGATTAAGTCCTTATGTGCACAAAAAATGGGTACTTATGTGACTTTTGTCAGAACAATGCAGTGATTATTTCTCTGTTTACTTTGTTTGACTGTAAAAAATGAAATACCAAATTTACCAAATTTTTTAACTGGGGTTTTGTAGAAGGATTAAGAGCAAATAATATCTTACCTGTTGTAGACAACTCTTTAAATGATCTGTTTGAAGAAATAGAGGTTAATTTTGACTGGATTTACAAGCTAACTGCAAGTCTAAGCAGGTTTTAGATTAAAGTGAATTACTGCCACCTTAAAATAACCCTAATCTCAAAAGTTTCACATGTGAACGCTATTTATCAACCTTCACTGCTGTCAGTTTCACAAGAAGTGATTACGTCAGCAGAAATATTCTAATATTGCTTCTATAAATGCTCTAAGCTGTACCACAAGTGCTACAGTAAACCAACAGTAATACTGACAGCAAAAAAAAAAAAGGTTTATAAAATAGTGATTTTTGAAATTGAAGTTGTTTGGAGACGGGAGCAATTCACTTTGGTCTCGGTCCTGCTGGGACTAGCCATTAGCTCATCAATCTAGTCAGAATTAAACTTTATTTCCTCATACTGAAGCTGTTAACCAAGCTTTAAACAACAGATAGGATATCACTTGTTTAAAACTTTTCCACAGAACCCCACTTCTAATGCTCTGAAGCATCTCTTGGATCTAATCTTTAGGGACTGAACAACATTCTGACATTAAATACAGTTTATTGTAAAAAAGGCAGAAACTTTCTTTAATAGTTGCTCCTAAAACTGAATGCACTTCCAGGCGGACAGGCATTTTTAAATAATAGGATTAGACCTGATATCTTAAGTTTAGCTTGTCTGCAGCCCCCACCTAACTCCTCTCATGAGCATGCCGTCACAACGCAGGCTCTGTGTTCTTGTTCTGTCACAGTTATCTCGGTTTTTAGCCGAAAACTCACTTGTTGTGACACCTAAAATTTATGTAGCAGTTTCTCACCAAATGTTTCTTACTTTTTGCAGATAACATTGTAACGTGGCACATTCCCCATGACCTCCAGGCTGATAGCAGTGTCACTCTCCCCTTCCTCGAGCTCTAAATATTCTGTGTCTTGATCATCATCACTGCTGCTTCCTGTCTCTGAGTAAGACTGAAGAGCAGACAAATCTGCAGATAAAACAAGACATTTTTCTTTGTGTCTTTAAGCATCAAACTGTGCTTTTATTTTCAAATCTGAGATATACTCACAAAAGGTTGGCAGTGTTATGACTCGGGACTCTCTGTGTGAAAATTTGGGGTGGTTAAATATACAGGTAATGCTGTGACCTTCATATTCTGCTGCAGGAAGACGGACTGAGAGTGTTTGTGTGTCTGAGCTTGTGGCGTTCTCTCTTCGCAGCTCTTCAGTCATGTTCAAAGCCAAAGAAATGTCAGTGTCAGGTCTTCCTCCGGATGAAATGCAAGAGACCACCCAGAAATCATTTCCTCCTTGTTGTATCATCTCTGCTTTAATGGTCACGTTTGGCCTCGCTGTGAAGCAGGAAGAAAGGTGAGAAGAGTTATTCTTTCACAAGCTCCTAAAGTTTTCTCCAGCAAATTAAAAAGTCAGATCGCAAGTAGAGGCTCAGAGTGTTTGTGTTAAATAGGAAGCTGCAGCCGGATGAGCTGAGTGTTAGCTAAACATGGACCAAAAGGGGGGCTTCTGCTTGTGTTTTGGAGTGCTGACTTATAGGCTTATCACCTGTCCCATCTGCAGGCTGAGCTGCAGCTGAGAGCAGATGTCTGGACCAGCTGCTGCCCAGCCAACGCTGGGAGAGCCACAGGTTTTAATCCAGGGAATCAGCACAGATCAGAGTCTATTATCAAATATAGAAAAGTAGTTTCATGCAACAGCCAGACATCCCTAATGAGTAAAACAGGTGAGCAAACACTTCATAATAGCTGAGGTGTTGGGGAGTTAACACAATTCAGCTTCAAAATTTTCCATCTGTTGACACCTAAAATTATGTGTGATTTAACCACGGCAGCTTGAAAATTACCTAAGCAGCAGCGCCTCAGTGGACTATAAATTCATTGAAGACAAACGAGCTGACTGGCGTGGCTCGTGCTAATGGGATTGTTACCATACAGTATGCCATATAAACACGCACTGTATCCATGCAGGGAATTAAAAGTTCTGCACTGCTTGAAGTGTGGATAGAAGAACCACTTTGAAAACACAACATTTTAAAAGCTTAAATCATATTGCTTTGAATGGACAGTAACCACAAAATAACTGATGAACACTTCAAGTCCTTTTAAACAAAACAAATCTACTACAACTCAAAACCCTTTTCTTACTGAATGGTAGGTTTACAGCATGACCATTCATCTTAGTTTTTGCTTCAGTCATTTTTACCAAACCATGACAGAATTAGCAGACTGCTAAAGACAATATTTTTTGCCTTCTGTTACCAAAATATCTCATGAACCACAGGATACATTTTAACAAACCTTGCAGAAAGTAATCTGATGTACAATTCAAGATGGCTGCCATGGTTAACTGAAGTTAATTCAAAAGTTTAAAAACAGCTGGACTTCCAGACTGACTTCTATTCTTATTTTTAGGATTTGCCATTTCCTGGAAGACTGAGAATCTACAACAGCAAACTGAAGTTAAAAAACACAAAAGTCTTTATAACTCAGTCAGTTTTACAGATATTGAACTAAAACTTCATGTAGCGGTAACTTAGACTGAACCTCAAAATGTAATTTGAGTTCAACAGATTGTGCAAGATCTTTGTTTAAAAGTTTTCCTTTTGGAGTCAACTCTGTATGACTGTCGGCAAGTTTTCCTAAGAACCACTTAATGGATTTTAATCAAACTAACAGGAAATAATTGCTGGATATAGCTCTACAACTGATCATTGTTTGGAGCCAACCCTATTCAAGATGGCAGCCACAGCTAACTGACTTAGCATACACAAAAATGGCTACAACTCAGTCAATTTTACAGATATTGAGCTACAATTTGGTGCAGTGGTAGCTGAGAGTCCCCC
>JAOXNZ010000091.1:7081376-7113371 GCA_028566095.1 Kryptolebias brasiliensis
GGGGGGGCATGCATTCTTTCAGTGCATCATATTTTGTGAACCTCGAGGGCTGCATTTTTCTCACCGAACAGCACCAATTCAATAGTGAAGCATTGCAAGTCTTCCTCTGCAGAGCTGTGGATGTGGTAAACTAATAAGACTTTCAATTTAAGAACACAGAGCTTTTTTCACACTTAGACTTTTCATCTCCAGCTGGAAGTTTCAGTGACTTTGCAGAAACAAACACTACACTCAGTGGGGTCTCTAAATAACTGCTGCCTGTTGGGGTTGTCCCTGTACAGAGAGAGAAAATATCTTAACAACCATCATATATTAGTTTTAAAAGGCTATAAAGAAATTGCTGTGGTTTTAGGTGACATAGCTGTTCAATAACAATAAACTGCCTGGCAGAGCGACAATGAATACAACATTCCATCTGTTAAATATTGCAGAAATGGTTAATTATTTAGCTTTATAGACTGAGTGCCTTTATAATTTGACTGATAGGGTAGGAAAAAATGCAGCTGCACTGTTACATATAAATGCCAGAGGTTAAATAAGACCTTGAGGTCCAGTAAAATTAGTCCATAAACAACTTTGAATCACAGATGGGTTTTAACTTACCTTGAATTTCCAGGGAATGTGCAGCATTTAGGGAAAAAACCCAAATCAGCAGCCATGAACATCCCATGACGGTGTCAGTGAGTGACACAGAGGTGGATGCACTAAGAGTGTGTGTAAGGCACACGGGCATTTAAAGTGTGTACATGTGTGTGTGTGTTTTTTTTTCTGTGGTTTCATGGTTGTAGGTGCACACCCTTTACAGCTGACACTGATGTGTGTTCTTGTTTGCTGCCACCTATACAATTACAGACTGTGTGTGCACATACAAACACACACACACACACGCTCACACACAGATGAAACCGCTTCTCTCTTTTGTTCCCTTAAAGCTTCTGTGCAGCTTTGCAGGTCGCATGATTTTTCACTTCTCAGATGCCCAGAGCCTGTTTTCTCCACATCTTCATACAGGATGTGTCTGTTCAGTTACTCAGCCACCTCATATAAGCAGGGCGCCTTGGGAAGTGGTAAAACCATGCATCATTCATACCATCCTGTCCCTGTGGGGGCCCTCAGAGACTGTCTGTCTGACAGCAGAGACAACCAGCTTCTGTTTATAACCTGCGCTTTGGGAAATCACTCACTACTGGTCATTGTTTTATGACATAACGATCCTCTAACTCACTTTGATACTTTTATTTTAGACATATTTGCACAGTTTGTCAATCTAAAAGGGTAAAAAAAGTACCAACGACTAATTGCGCATAAGAGAGGCAATTATGTTTTGCAGGGAGAGGAAGAGTCTGCCATCTTTTCTTTCTTGCTGATCAACATTACTGATGAGTCATCCAATCCACTACTGCAGGCTGACAGTGAATGAATCAGCTTGATTAAAAAAATGCTGCCAACACATTTTGATCATGTGGTTTGCAACGACTTTTTGAATGATACCTTATGAAAGTGGCATACACAAAAGGAGCTTCGGTACGTTGTGAAAGTGGGTTTTGCAAATAGGAAATACAGAGTCACTCTCATTCGCGGTACTGACTTTCACAAACAGTTTTGTTTCCTTCACTTGAGAGAACATTGCATTTCCTAGAGGAAAAACTCTTACAGTGCTTTTTTAACATCCAAACCCCGAGCTTTTTAACTTTAAACCAAAAGGTCTGAAAAAGGAAGGCAAGTGAAAGGCTTTCACTTTGCATTTTTGTCTAAAACTTTCATGCAAATTGCAAAATATTAACTATTTATGGTAAACCAAGAAATCCGGCTTCATAAATACATCTTTAATCATGAAATATGAGCTTTAAAAATCAAGAAAGTAGCATGTTAAAAATATCATTATTCAGAATCAAAACTTTGATTCATTAAAGCTAATTGTTTAGGGGTTTATCAGATTACCTTACTGGTAAATGTCCTTCAAATGATGTTGATTTAGTCAAAATAAAAAATTCTTCAGATTCACTGAAGTTTTGAAGGGTAAATAAACTGTGATGCAATGTGTCACACATGTAATGAATAAAGTCTCATAAAATTAAGGCCTAGCATTTCTCCTTCCACCTTTCATGCCAAAGGTTTAAACTAAGAACATCTTATGTTAAGAAATAATGGTTCTAGCTGTTTAAAAACCTTAAAAACATCTCATGTAATATTATGAGATGTCAGGCTCAAAATTTATGTTGTGAATGACTCTCAACTACTACCACATCAGATTTTAGCTCAGTGTTTGTCAAATGTGATTAGTTCTAGACATTCTTGAGTTGGTTAATGTTGATTAGCTGTGGCGACCATCTTGAGTAATCAGTTGTAGATGTACATTGAGGGATTACGTTCTGAAAGTGTGGTTAAAATCCATCCAGTGGTTCGTGAGATTTTGCTAACAGGCGAACAGGGTTGACTCTTAATATGTGTTGGGGATCAGCCTCAGCAAACACAACAAATGTTAGGTCAATATCTTTAAAATAGGCTCTTTGGCTGTGGCAGCCATCTTGAATTGGTAATTCATTCAGTAATTCTGTAAATCTCGTCCAACTGTTCATAAAATATCTGGGTAACAAAGACACAAAACATGGGCAAAAACATTATCATCTGCCTTTACTTTTGAGAGACAGGTGATAATGACTTTTCAGCTAAACAGATAAACAAAGTGTGTATCAGGAATGTGAGCAACATTAAAGCTCGTCTCACTTCTAGTCTGCTCTCTGACTTGATTCCAGCTGTTGGTGATCAAATCTCCAGAAGGTGAATCTCAGTTTAGTCTATTATCAAAAATATGGCATGCATCATTTGATACTGAGAGCAAACTTTTGACGTGTCTGTCTCTTCAAATCACAAGGATGTGGATATAGAGGATATTTTCCCTGCTAAACTAAATAACCTGACATGGTTATTCCCAGTAGGTGGGTGGAGGTGGCTGGGAGTCTGGCTGAAAAGTCTGGAAGCCTTCCGTCTTTTGCATTGACTGCGAGCCACGTTGTTTTACATGACAATAAATTGTTAACATTTCACAGACAAGAGATTTACAATTTTAACAGATGTACAAACCCACTTCCTTTATACATCGCTGTCTTTCTCTTTATCATTCTCTCTGTGGATGCACATCTGGAAATTCATCTGGAAAATAACCGGTTGGTGATCAGCCAGTAATGAACCACATATGGTGAAGAACCTGCAGTAAGGGCCCCTGTGAGGGCCCTTGCACCTCTGCAACTTTGTGGAACCTTATCAGGACAGTCTGCGGAGGAGGGAAATCTCTGATCATCTGCACCATCTCTGCCTCCTGCTGTTCATTTACAGCGAAGATATCACTAAACCGTCTACTTCTCCCACACACCCACATTCAAGACAGAAGAAAACGCCATAGAAGAGATATCACCCCGACTCAAAGCTTGATTGATATGCCATCTTCAATCCAAGTCACATACCAACACTGGCCTGTGACACTGCTGGCATTCGTGATAAAAGAAAGAAACACACTCAAAGTATGTGTTGTGAACTACTTCCAGTTACCGCCACACCAATATTTAGCTCAATATCTGTTAAATTCAATGCATTCTAACCATTTTTATGTTGACTAATGTCAATAAGTTGTGAAGGACTCCTAAAGTTGATCTGTTGAATGTCCAGTATTTACTTTCTGAAAGTTTCATTAAAATCTGTCCAGTGGTTCATGAGATATTTTACTAACAGACAAACAGGATTGACTCCAACATATAGCTCTAAAGTTTTAAGCAAAAATCTTGCGCAATGAGTTGCACTTGAAGTATGTGTTGTGAATGAGACTCATCTGCTACCACATAAGATTTTAGCACAATATTTAAAAAATTGACTGAATTATCACCATTTTTTGTGTTTCATAAGGTTGTGGTGGCCATCTTTAATTGGCTTGACTCAAAAAGCTAATGACTTGCAGAGGTGCATCTAATGTTTTTTGTCCTGAAAGTTTCAATAAAATCCATGAGATTTGTCTTCACGACCAAATGAAGATGACTTGAAATAGTTAACGACAACATTTTTCTGCATGGTGGCGCAGCTGATTAGCACCGTTGCCTCAAAGCAAAAAGGTCAACACTGGGTTCAAAACTCAGAGGGGGTCTTTCTGTGTGGATTTAACAGGATCTCTGTGTGCATGCATGATTTTATTTTTGGGGGGGGGGGGGTTCTCTGGTTTCCACCAACAGTACAAAAACATGCATAGCAGGTTAACTGGAGATCTCAAGGTGTGCGTGTGTGTGTGCATGGTTGCCTGTCTTTACATAGAGTCTGTGATGAACTGGCGTTTCCAGGGTGCACCCCCACCCCCATCCCCCACTGACTGTTGCAGATAGGCACCGACTCCCTGCGACCACAAACAAGATTGAACAGGAGCAGAAAATGGATGGACGAACATTAAACATCACATTTCTAAAGCATAGCGGGCCACCCGGATTTATTTGCAAAACTTCCTCCCCTTGTGGTTTTAGGAACACATAACGGTCAATGATGCATTTATCAGCTCCAATAAAATAATATGGACACATAATGAATCATAGTGGTCTCATAAATGTTTATGACTTGTAGTTCGGCCTTTTAAAGTTCCATTACTTGGCAGATCTTCCTCTCGACATTGAAGGAAGTAGAGCAACAAGGTACGCTGTGATTCTTGTTGAATCACTGTTTTTCTATGAGCACTTTGTTGTGTGTTTGCAGGATAGGATGAGTCATTTTGAGATACTGGGTCTTATACTTTCTTATAACTGACAGGAAGCATCTTAAAGGATATGAAACACAAACTCACGCTGCACTTCTCATGAAGTATGAGCAGAATAAACGCAGTGGAGACCTTAAGAATTAAAGACATTTGTGTGATGGAAATCTTACCAGTGACAGAAACATCAGCTGCAGTTTCTTTATAACATGTTTTATTGTTTTTTTAAGTGAATAATAACTTCTCCAATCAGTCTCATCCGTCTTGACGCCCCAGTGTTCTTCAGTGGCTGATGGGAGATGATCACTGAGTGCTTTATGGTTATTTAGTTGATGGGAATGACTCAAACAGTGATCTGGCAGTTCTGAAGATGGTGCGTCTAATGTTCAGGTCATGAGCCATTTATGTGTTTCAACAGTTGGGGCCGGACTGCTGAGTGCTTAATGGTTATTTAGTTGATGGAAATTACTTAAACACACTCAGGCAGAGTGAAGAAGCATTTCTGGACATTACAGGAAGTAGTGGATGAAATGAGAGGGAGTAGGCTTATGATAAATGACGCTGCTTGAAATACATAAATACATTTCGGTGGAAAGTATATCTTTTTTTGGCAAAAATCAGAAAGAAAACCTGGGTGTTATGCCATATTTGGTGGTTTGTGTTTGGATGTGAGTGAAGTCTCATTCCAGGGGTGAAAAAAAAAAAAGAAAAACCACTGGCAGAGCATCAAGTGAGAGTGTAAGTGAAATGGGCAGCAGATGGTTCTGGTTTGTGCACCGGTTGTTTGGGACGTGCTGGATGTAACTGGGCCTGTGCACCCCTCCTGACCTGGCACCCGGCCCTGCTTCCTCCACCGCAGAGACAACAGCAGGCTGAGAGTCTGTGTTAAACCTGCAAAAACTCCCATCAGAGGAGGGAGTTCGCTAATAATGCTTACTGGGTCAAATTATGCCCTTTGTTCTTTAATAGCATAATTTCTTCAGTTACCGAAGTCATGTTTTAATCTTTTAGCGTTCAGCTTGTTTAAGAAATCCAAACCACAAAGCTGTTTTTTGGTTTTTTTTTCAGAACCGGAAGGACACACCTAATAAACCACCTCCAAAAGTGGCCATGTGACAGCGTGGGTCGTGGTGGGTTCTCATGACCTGAAAGTCAAGTTCAAGCACTTTATTTTACTTTCGTTTAAGCTCAAAAAATGACTGCATGAAAGGTTCAGCTGCAGTAGAAAATCATCAAGCATTCTTTGACTCAACATCTGAGGAAGAATGTTATTTACTTTCTGCAGAAATGCAGTGCAAATGCTAAGGGATGAAATTTGCAAAAGAAGCTGAAAAAAACTGAACACCTAATAGTAGCAAAAGGCTAGCTAAAGGCAACAAAGAAACAAAATTCTATCTAAAGTGGCAAAATGCTTCCTAAAAGCTAAAAGTAGCAAAAGTTAGAAGTAACAAAATGCCAGCTGGTATCAAAAGCCTAGCTAAATGTAGCAAAGGGATAGCTAAAAGCTAAAAATGGTAGAAGAGTAGCTGAAACTAAAAGCTGCATAACAAAACAAAAATTGTGCACATGTGCTGACGCAGATTCCCAGAAGGACCACATTCTTAAAGGAAAAGATCTCAATGTATTTTGATGGGGAAAATATCTGTAAAAAAAAAGTGAAATATTTTGAAAAGTATAAAAGTTACACAAACCCAAAGTCATAGCATCTGTCTCCTGAATGAGCTGAACGTTTTGGCTAAAATAGCACAAAGTATGCAGAAGTAGTTAGATTGCAAAAAAAAAAAAGACAAAACGGGGGGGAAACAACAGGAAACCAACTGTATGAATGTTGAACCAGTAGTCACATTATTTGAACAGCTTTCTCAGACTGTAATAAACAGACATGCAGAGTTCAGAGGTGCTGCTTTCAAAACTGGAGCATCTCAGTCACACCCTGATCTATAGTACATACCAAACAAGCACAACAATCTCAGTTTTAATCTGATTAGAAAATTACTTGATCATCCTCTCTCCTCATGGATTCTGTTTGATTCTTTTTACAATATAAGATTTGAGCAAATGTATTCAAAGTAAAAACTGTTGTAGTTGTAGTTATAGTAACAGAAGGTAAAATGATTGCAGGTTCGGGTAAAAGTGCTCAATTTGACAACATCAGAGAAATAAACTAACAGTTTATTTGTTTTTAAATGATCCATTTTAGAGCTTCAGTATTTTGTTTTCCCACATTTATTTTAGCAGCGGAGTTGTTTTTCAGTGACGAATCCAATGTGAACTACCTTCTCAGCACCAAAAAGCAGACAGACACAATTAGCACATAGCGCTGCATTTATCAGCTAAAGAGTCAGAAAGCTCCCTCAGGAGTTGAGCGAGGCCAGAACTGAGCAGGAGGAGGGAGAATATTGGAAACACGTCCACAGATGAATGCAAATGTTGCCTCACTGGATGTGTAAGTAAGCAACTGTTTGCAGCTCAGAAAGGCGATGATTAATGGTGGAAGAAACAATGTGCTTGAGTTACTACTAAGCAGTTTATGCTGGAAGTAATTTTGGTTACTAAAGTAACCTATTTCAGTTTAAACTAACATTCCTTGATGGGAAGCAAACTGCCTGCTGACTTACATGCCAAAGTGTTGAACTAAGAGTTCATGTGATTTATTAGTGCTCAGATAATGTGTTGTAAATGACTCTCAGCTACTACCACGCCAAATTTTGCCTCAATATCTATCAAATTGACTGAGTTACAGCTATTTTTGTGGCGGCTGTCTTAAATTGAATTGACCCAAAAAACATCCAATTACTTTTTGAGGGTTTAACCTCTGGTTCATGAGATATTCTGCTAACAGCCAAACAAACATGCACAAACAGACAATTACAGGATCACATGCCTTTAATGGTGGCGAGCAATAATAATTAAGAAACAATCAGTAACATCGCTGCATTTTTTTCCTCAGCAAAAAGATGGCAATCTCACCCCTGACTTATCACATTTTGGCCAAAAGCACAAAGTACTTTTTAGTACCAAAGGCTGTATTTCAGTGAAATAAAAACCTTTTTTTCAGGACATGGTTCTCTGTTTTCTGTCAGGTCTAAAGTTCCACAAAGATTTGGAAAATTAGTTTTCAGATGCGAGAAGAGCCGCCGCCTCCTCTGGCTGTGCTGACAGAAGAGCGCAACCACAGTGGAAGGAAGGTTTAGTCCCACAAAATCTATCAACCTGACGCCTTCCTACAGCACTGGGCTTTGAGTTCCTACTTCTGCTACAGACAGACTGTAAATCAATCAGAAGATTTTGTTTCATTTTTTTCCGATTTACTGCTTTGGCTTTATGTTGGCTGCCCCTCTTTCCTCCCCGTTTCAATAACCTTCAGTCAATAACCCTGCAGTCCTGTGAAGCCTTTCAAATTCAGCATTTATGTCTTGAGTGTTTTGGGTTGTGTATAAATACTCCTTTTTTAAATCAACATCAACATTGTGCATCATTTTGTCCTTTTATTTGTATTGTTTTGTGATGGACTGGCAACCTGTCCATCAGGTTCTGCTGGAGATCAGCACCACAACCCTGCAAGAAGAATCAGGTAAAGAAAATGAACAGCTGGATGGATATATGGATGTATTTGTTTCATAATCTAGATACTTCTTTTTGCTGGTAACTGACAAAGAGTCTAGTCCTATTTTCAAGTTTGTCTAGTCTTAATTATATTTACCTTGTTTATTCCACCGGTTTACCTTTTTTATTTCAGGATACAAGGAAGATGCACAGAATAATACTTTAATTGTACTGCGACATCGTCTCTGTATACATGACAATAAATTAACTTGAGCTTGATTGGTTCCTGTCAGATATAAACACAGAATCAACGTAGTGGTGAGAAATGTTAAAGGGCTTCAGTTTCTATATTTGTGCTCATCTGTAAAAAGTCAAGTCACCAGTGACTCCAGTGGTCAAACAGATTTGGGCCCACCCATGCCCCAAAATATCTACTTCCTTCCACATCAGTCCCACTGACTTTCCTCCAAATGTTTCCAGCTCTGTTATACTAATGGTAGTCACTTTTTGTGAGGTTTGTGCAAAGAGCGAGAACAAAATGATAAATACAAAACTTTAAACTTCTGTTTTTATTGCTATAAAAGAGCTTCTGGATCTTATTGGAGCTCTTTGCTTCTCCATTGTTTTGTATGAATGTAATCAATGTTTCACTCTGGGCTCTTAAAGGCATCTGCTGAAAAAAAATCCTTATTCTTGAAACTTTTGCGGCAGTCATGCATCAAAACATTTCACAACCGTTACTCTGCTCTGAACAGTTTGATTCAGGTGAGTTTTTATTTCCACTGCCCCCAAGTGGCCAAAAACTGATCTAAAACTGGATAAAAACTTAATTACCACCAGACCTCAGTTCTGCTGGATTGCTGCAAATTATACATTTAGTTGTGTACTCAGTTTAGTCCTTTCATACCTACTTCAGATAATATAGCATACGGTACTGTGCAGAAAATCTTGATCTAGCCTTTATATTTTACCTCAAAAAAGACCCTGAATTTCTTACATTTCTTTTACCAGAAAAAAAGGCAGCAAAGCATCGCAAAATGAAACAAATAAAACTTCAAGAAGCCTGTTAAAGTATTGCTCAAGACAACTTTAAAAGATTATAGGAAAGTCTTACTCCTTGGAGGCGAAAAGATTAAAAAAGACTATTGCGCAGTGCTGCTGTATATCATGGAAGGATGCATAAATAATGTTGAGCATCAGTTTCTATCAGCCTTCTTTATTTGCTTCAGCTGTGTTCATGACAAACCCAGAGTCTCTACTGTGAAAGATGAGTTATTGCTTCTAGCCTTCTGAGGATGCCTACTGCAGGAGGTAAGAAATGAGTTAAAGATGTTGCATTTGTTGACAGCACGCTCCTAATTAAAGCAGTGTGGGATAATGAGAGTTCACCTCCGCTTAAGCATATGCTGCACTTAAACTCAGCTGACACAACAGAAAATTCCCATTCAACCTTAGAGCAGGGGGACAAATTGCTCCGGCACCGGCCTGGCAGGGACCGAGCAGGAAGGCCAGGAGCCAATCAATAGACCTGAATCACGACTAAATGTTCCTCTTTAGCTCAGCTGCCTTCATTCATCTTTCTGTCTCCAGTTCAGGACAGGAGAGGAGCGACAGTCACATTCACACTGCCTGGACTGAGAAGACAATGTTCAGCCGAAGTGACGTATCTTTTCTGACAGCTGTGCCTCATTTTGTGGTTGATATGAACCCATTCCACGTCTCACCCCCTTCAGTTTCAGGTTGCAGATGTAGAAAACAAAAAGCATCGAATGAAAAGTTTATCCAAGATGTCTGTGTTTCAACTTCTGCTAAAAGAAACTCATGGCCGCCTCCTGTAGGCAGAACTAATAACTAACAAAAGAAAAGAAAGAACTCTTTAAAAACATATCAATAATATCAGAAAGTTCAGATCAAAGACACCAAAACGTGATTAGTTGTACTTTTTGTTTAATATCTGTAACAATGATGTCAGTGTTATTGGTTCAGATTCAGACAATTACTAAAACAAATTCTACAAATTTAAATGAAATAGAATAAAAGACAAACATTTTGAAGTAGGGTTCAGTGGAAATAATATCTTCCTTGTTGTAGACCGCTCTTTGAACAATCTCAGTTTGGAGAAATAAAGTTTAATTAAGACTGGATGGATGAGCTAAAGGCTAGTCTGAGCAGGGTCAAGACTAAAGTGGATTGATGCTGTTTTGAAAGAACTATTTCAAAAATTTCACAGCGGTTCACGTTTTACTGCTGTCCTCAATTTCAAATTGGATGATAATTCCAGCAGAAATATTAAGAAAGTCCTGTTGGAAGTGCACCAAAAGTGCTACAGCTAACTGCTGCTGCTTCAGCTGTTTTCAGATTTATATGTAAAGTTATATAATGTAGAGTTTGCTTTAAATAAATCTCTCTTTTTTTTAGATTGGAGTCGATGTGAGGTCAAATATTATTGGCTCATAACCTTTAACCCCACTTCAAAATATCTGAATTATCCCTTTAAAGTTTATTATTAACAACAATGACTGTAATTCAAACAAACCTATCTGCTGTCAATAAGTTTGTACAGTCACTGGAAGTACATATTTCAGGCAACGCTGCGTGAAGTAGGGGTGCGGCGAGTGCAACAGCACCCCTGATGAATCCCTAAGGACATCCATCCACTTTCTTCACATACTTTTCCTTTCTGGGTCATGGGTCAAATATAGCCGCTTTCCGAGGGTAAACAAACGCATGTGGTAGCTGGCATCTGGTCACAAATTTTGGTTACAAATTTTTAATTCAAGAACACAAAAACCATCAATATGGGAGCAGATTTTGTTTCTTGCCTGTTTTTTTGTTGTTGTTGTTTTTATGTCTGGTCTTCATGACATTGCAATGAGTACCTTTAATTAAAAAAATGAATAAAAACTGATTTCAGTAGAGCAGCATTTCTTTAAATTCCAGCAAGACTGCAAACTCTTGATACAATAACACAACTATTGTTTATTTATGTGCAAAAATTTAACACTTAAAACCGACAAAAAAGTGGCCAGATGAGCGTTAGGCCATGATTCCAATTTTTCATGTATTGTACGTCCAAAAATATACACCACTTTTTCTTTTATATCCATATTCAGATAAGACAACATGCACAGCTGTTGCACGTTTCACTGCATGTTTTCGTATTAAGACATTCCTCATTTGTAAGTTTAGAGTCATAGAAATTCAGAAACCATACCAGCACCCCCAAAATGAAGCACGTTCTCATGCCTAATACTGCTGAGCTGCTACGCCGTAGTATTAGAGCTTTTGTGGAAGTAAAATAAACGAGTATTTCTTTCATGATTCCTCAGCAACAAAATGACAACACAAGCTATGCAGTTTTGCTGTGAAGTGCAGCTGACAGATGCCTCTCCAGAGTTCACAGCTCTGTGTGATCAGCTAAAGCAAATGAACCCCACATCAACTAAAGCATGCAGGATGTAAATGTGAAAGCACGCGTTCACCATAAGTTATCCAGCCCCTGAGGTAAGTCACAGTCTGTTAATGGGCGTAAACAAACATGAGCTGAGGAAGGGGGGGCAGAGGAATCCCTGTGGAGCCTCCTGTGTACGCAGTGACCGTTCAGGCAGTGCATTCCTGCAGCACACTGCCCTGCAGCTCTGCATGCATCAACACACGTTTTAACACAACGACATCAAATATTAAATAACCGTTCCCTCATATTTGACTTCAGATGGCCAAAAACGGTGTCTGTGCAGATTTATCGACACACATTGTTCCAGATTTGAGTTTCCAGCCAGGAAGGAGCTGGATTTCCCCCTGAGTGTCCAACTCTCTCTCTCTCCCTCTGAATCTGCCAGGTACACACAGCCTGACCTTCATCGCACCGACACTGACTGAGCATTTGCTTCGTGATGTTGAGTGATTATGCTGCCTGTGGGTGTGACCGGCATTTGTTAGGAACGAGGGCACTATCCTCTTAAACACGTTTAAAATCCAGCAGAGCGACGAGCTCATAAATCACAGGCATGTAAACTCTAACATCTGATGTTACCTTTAAGAAGTAAAGGTTATGATGAGCTGACAGTTTTACTATGTGTGATTACTGTAACCACACACATTCAGATATACTCATGTTCCTGAGTCTGAAAGCGAGGCAGGAAAGCAGACAGGAGCAGCTTTGTTGCTTCATTTTTAGATGAATATGATGCCATGAACAAGGCTGAAGGATGTGAGAGAGTGAGACAAACTGACAGAGGCATATGGATCATTTAGACATATTTAATGTAAAGAATATAGATAGATAGAAGCTGGGATTAATTGAACACGTTTTGCTTTACTAATGACACATTTCTGTCCTTTTACTTGTATTTTGTTATAAGAGGTCATTTGGAGCTCATGTACAGAAGGAATATATGAAACAGGAAGTAAAGTTAATATCTGATGTTCAGGTTTCAGGCTGAACTGCATGAAATGGATCTATGATAAGCAAACTGAGGTCGTCAGTGGGTTTTATATTTTCTGCATTGAGTGTCCCTGCTGCACAGAGATATTCAACTTCAAGTTTATTTTTAGTGATGAGTGTCAAACAGTGTACTTATACTGCCTTCAAAATGAGGACTCTGACATTAAGGATGTTTAGGAAAGTTGATCTGTTGGTTCATTTTGTTCCCAAGTCTCGTTTCTTTGATTTATTGTCTTTGTTTTAGTCTGCCACGTTCTCATTTTTCCATCTGCTGCTTTGTTAGCTGTTTTCAAACCTCTCGGTTTTGTTCAACTTGATCTTGTTTCATTGAGTGTCTGGTGCTTTTGTGAAGCTCTCGTTTTTTTGTTCAATTCTTGTTTAATTTTGAATTTTTGCTGCGTTCAGGGTTTGTCTGCTGCCTGTTTTATACACAGCTGGTTGGACGTGATGATTTTTCTCTGTAAGAATATCTCTGCTTTCCCATTTTTTGCCACTTTTCTCTCCTATTTCTGGCCTGCTCCAGTGCTGCCTGTTATTTGGATTTACATTTTCTGCTTGTGCAGCTTTTCCAGTTTGTTCTTCTTCCAGTGGGATAAAGTTTCCTTGTTTCACATCTTCCTGACTCCTCTGAACTCATGTTTGGGTCCTCTAATTACAAATCATGACACCGGCTGAAGCACTGCATCGTGGTGATTACAGAACTTTACAGACAGGATAGATTTTGATGTTTGGTTTCTCTTCATTCCCTTGGTTTGATTCTAGCATCCTCAGAGGTCGACATGTGTGGTTTTAACAAATGTTTTTATTATCACGTTGATTATTTATCTTGTTACTTTTATTTATTTTAATTGTGTGAATGCTGAATCAGCAGCTTTTGTGCTGCTTTTACCTTTTATTTATCAAAAAGTCCAGCTTGTTTGGGAGCAGTGCACTATGGCCTTGGGGTATTTGTAATTAAAGTTAAATAATTCAAAAACTATAAAAGTTACAAACTTTCCCCTTTAGAAATAAGAGAGAAAATTTTGTTTTCTTTGAAATCAGCTTCAGCGTACCTGCTCTGTTTTTGTTTTCTTAGCTTTTAGCTACCAGTTATGCTCATTTTAGCTATGGTTTTGCTACATTTAACTTTTAGCTGCTGTTTTGCTTGTTGTAGCTTTTAGCTATGCTTTTTATCCTTTTAGCTTTCATCTATATTTTTGTAACGATTAGCTTTAGGCTAAGATTTTTCTGACTTTACCTTTTAGCCATGGTTTTGCTGATTTTAGCTACAGTTTTACTAATTGAAACTTTTCATAACAATGGTTTTGCTATCTTTATTTTTGCTCATTTTAGTTTTTAGTTGATTATTTTAGCTCTTCAACAAATTCATTCAGCACTTATTCTGCATTTTCACAAAACATGAACTTTCTCAGGTTAGAAAATATCGATTTCAGTTTACTTTAAATTGTGTTGAACTGCATTTAACTGGACCTAAAAAAGTCTTTTTTCTGTATAATCTCCTGAGATGGCTTTTATAATAAACTGGACCTATATGGATACACTGAATTGAAACAAGCATTTGTTAGTGAGACAGGCCTCCATTTTCCTCCTCTTTACAGCTTTTTTCCATCAGATCCACAGGATAGCGTAGCAACTGTTGTAACTGGTCCATTCCCGGAGAACTGGGAACAGGAAGAACGGAGGGAAATCTGTTTTAACAAGAGGAGGGACTGTGCATTCTGCCAAATCAAACGGAAAGTGAGGTCTCAAAATCGTCTGGTTCCCATGCTACTTTATGACTCATTATCTAAAAAAATATTGACAGCATCAACCACAGACCTACTGTACGTGTTTCTCATTTATCAGCAAATATAGCAAATCTTATCTCATTAAAATATTCTTTAATCCAATACAGATTGTATATTTTTAGTTTTTCTGTGTGCGATGTGCGACAAATCAGCACGTAAAACAGAGGAGGATGTTACCGAAGCAACTTGTTTGTTTTGAAAAGTTAACCAAAACCAGCTGTGAGACAATGTCCCAACCTAGAGACACACTTTCTGCACGAATCTGCAGCAGCTTTGACAACATAAACACAGCTGACCACACTGGCGTGACCTCTGACCCCACCGGTGACCTGCTTTACTGGAGATAAACTCCCTTATTCTAACACGTGATTCCTGCCTCGTGTATAATTACCACCTCTGTCTTTGGCAGTGACAACCAAAATTCAGAAGGAAACAAAAACATTTTAGGATTTACATTCCACTTAATTATAACTGAGGGGGTTGGGGCATTTTTTTGTGAGTAAAGTTGGCCCAACAGGAGCCAGACACAGGGGCCAGACAGTTTTATTGCACTGTGGGATTACTAGCTGGCTGAAATAAAAGTGTATCTTCAAGGCTACCAGACCCCTGATCTGCTGACGGGCCTCGAAAGGTAACACAGCCCCAGGAGATTTTTACACAAGAACAAACATCTGGCAAAAGAAGAGTGCCCCGTGACATTTGTTTGATATCTCCACAGGAAACCCACAGATATTTGGCTAATTAGGAAGGAAAGGACGTCTGACGGTGCAGACGATGCAGACGATGCAGAGCTCAAATCAATTTATTTATTTACACAGCAGAACTTTAAAATTTCCAACAAGCACAAATAAAAAAATATATTAAATTAAACAAGACTGTCCAGGTGTTAATCAATAAACATTACCTCTCAGGATGTAATTAACAAATTTAAGGGCCTAGCATTTCTTGAAGGCATGCATATCACCCCCTGCCTTTCACGGCAGCAAAAGCTCCTCGGATGAGAAGCGAAATGTCTTCAGCTACAGAAGAGAAGTCCAGTCCGAATCTGCACCCCCCCACCTTTCATGCCAGAGTGTTAAACTCTGAGAACGGATGACTTATGGTCCAGCCTTGTAAATGACTTTATGCACGATCTCATGCAATATCTCAAGATCTCGCTTGATTTGTTGGCACTTGAAATATGTGTTTAATATGACTCTCAACTACTACGACACCAAATTTACCTCAATATCTGTAAAAAAGAGAAAGTTTAATCAGTTGTAGATGTACATCCAGTGATCGCATCACAATCTGTAAACAAAGCTGTATAAACTTTGACACTTTGTTGGTGTTTTTAGTGGGGAAGAATAGTTAAGTATGGTTTCAGGATTCTGTCTATATTTTTGTTCTTGCAATCCTTTTTTCTTATTATTAATGAACCCAGAAGTTTCCATCATTTGTGTTTTTCTTTTCCCCCACAAAGCAGCACCCCCCTCCTTCGTCTGAACAGCAAGCACCCACATGTGATTGCTCTGCAGGGAGTCACCTGGGATCATTACTGCCAATAATGAGCGAGCATGAAGGGTCAATCTGACAGGATAAATGAAGATAGAGAGAGAGAAAGTTAATAGAAGTCTGCTTCATCCTGACACAGTGAGGAACAATTACTTTCATCCAACAATCCAGAAATGAGATTTGAGTTTAACCAACCTTTCGTTTCCTCCCTCCTGCTGACAGAAACAGTGAAAATGTTCTGTTTTGCCTTCGGCTGTCGGTCTTCTCTCCTTCCTCTGAAGCCGTAGGGGTGACAGCTTCCAACTCCTGACCATCGCAGCGTGAGCGCAGAGCTGGCCAGTGTTAAGTCTCAGTAATTAAGACTTCATGCTGTTCAGCTTTAAAAGCTCCTAAATGGGCCTCCTGGCTCCCCCTGCCCTTCTTGTTGAAAGTAATTTATTTGATTTGACGCGAGCTGTGCTTCACCTCATCCTCGCCTCTCGGGCAACACATGCCAGTGTTGTGGTGGAACAATGGAGCCCCTCTCCTCCTTTTGTCTCCATTTGCTTTTGTCGTCCCTTTTTCTGTACATGATCATGGTTTTGTTTAATTAGGAGAAAAGTGCTTCAATATTAAGCAGAGGGCAAATCATTAGGAAGTCAAGGAGTCAAAAAAGGGAGTTCAGATCCTAGAAACAGAAACAGGTTTTCTCAGAAAAACTCTATTTTTCACTATTTTACCCTTAGTAATGTTTCTGCTTTAGTTCTTTTTGTTCTATTACTGCTTTACTGTAAAAAGCGAAGTAAAAGAAGAAATGGAAATTGAAAAGACACATTAAAGTATTTTAGATTTTGATTGTGAATTTGATACAAAGCAGTGAAATAATTGTGAAGCTTAAAGATGTAGAACGTTGCAGAGTTTCCACATCTGTGTTGCTCAGAAGGTTATGGGACCATTTAAATTTGGAAAAAAATATATAAATATTGTATTTTAAACTGTGTCTTAAACTACACAAAATATAAGAAGAGACCTATCTCTTATCTAAACTTGCAAAGCGCAGCTCCAGCCAACTCCACTGTTCTTGTTTTTGGTTTTAAAGAAGAAAACACTCGTGTTCTTCTTTTTGTTGTGCTCCACCTCTCTGAAAACTCTAATTAGATTCAGCCTTGGCTGTTTAAGCATGTTTTTGCTGACAAATAGGCCGTTAAATGACAATAATTACACGTCTCGGCTTGAGCTTTTGCTAAACAAAAATGTTGTGAATTCCTCAGCAACTGCAAAAAAAAGTGACGTAGATGTCTAACAACGAAAAACTGTGCAAATATTTTTAACGGGTTGTGAATAATATTCTTAAATAAATACAAAAATCTGTGAAATAATGAAAACATCAAAAACAAAATGAGCCTAAATCTGATCTGTGTGACACAGGTTTGTGTGTGTTTGAGATGTGATGCCCTCAGCAGTGATTCGGAGCTATAAATCAGATATTTAACAGCCTTGTTTCTGTTGTTGTAACAAAGACGCACATGTCCTGATTGTGATGATACATCATCCTGCTGAACAGCTGACTGAGACAAGCTCATCCGTCCCGGTCCAGAGACGTCTCCTCGTCTGATGATAGACTCAAGAGGAGGGCAGCGAACACAAATCACAGCTAAACAGATGATTAAACATTATAATAACCAAACCTGCTGACTGATCCAACAAACAGCTGAGCTGGCAGGGCTTTAATGCAAAGTTTTATGTCCACTCCTCTGCTCCAAGGACCTGGAACGGACTATAACAGCCTCTGGTGGTGGTCTGCTGAGCCCCTGGCACCAAGGCAGGCAGGCAGGGGTCACATGACAAGCGCCTGCACATACACACAGTCTGTGGTAACAGAGTCGAGAGTGGACGGCTGTCAGGCTGCATCCACATGTCCAGCTGGGGGTCTGCTCAGCCGGATCAGATGCTGCTTATTGGGCCTTATAGGAGTCGCAGACTGACGGACGCAGACAGGTGGAGGAAACAGCTTCAAACTAAAAATAACAGAGGAAGCACAAAATAACAAGCACAAAGACGTTTACAGATAAAATGATGGATGCAGGAATTCTTCTGTCCAATCTGAAGCCTTTTGTTAGCCACAACTCCAACAGTATGACACAGAGGGTGGCAGTCAGTCTGTCTGTTTATGGACAGACTGCCATTGTCCCTACAGGACGTGTCCCAATGACAACGAAGCTCTCTTGATGTTTCCTAAACCAGGAAAATTTCTCAACAGTGATGAGATTCCTATTAAAATTGTCACAAATATTAGAGAATCATTAAAGTCTTAAACAGCAAGGCATCAAATGTGCTCAAATAAAGTGGAGACAAATTAATCAGCGGGTGAAAACCTAAAACAGTAAAAACCTAGCATTCCTTGAAAAAACGCATTTTGCCCAATGAGATGAGAAAATCCAGGGTTATAGCTATTTTGGTCAAACCTTAAAAAATAATGTTATATGCAGTCTCATGCATCACGATATCTCACGTAATCTTGGACTATGTGCTGTATATGACTGTCAGCTACTGTCACACCAAAGTTTAGCTCAATAAACATAAAGCCATTTTTGTGTCGACACAAATCGGCTGTAGATCTGTTGTAGATCTACAGCCAATAATTTCTTTTGATGAGATTTCTTTGCTAACAAACAAACAGGGTTGACTCCAACAATTAATGTCAAGGTTTTAAGCAAAGAAGAGGTGCAATGTGTTGCACTCAAATGATTTGTTTGGGAGGATGTTCAGCTACTGCCACACTAAATTTTAGCTCAATAACTGGAAATTTAACATAAGTAATATTATTCAGCAGACTGTGGCGGCCATCTTGAACTGTGTTGACTCCTGAAGTTGATCAGTTGTAGATCTACATTAAATAATTACTTTCTGAGAGTTTTAATCAAATCTATCCAGTGGTACAGACATAGAAACACACACAAACACAGGCAAAACATAACTGCCCTTTCACCTCCGGTAGCGGATGATAACAAGTGAATAAACTTCGAGTATGTTTTTAATCACAGGTGATAGGTGATAAATCTCAGTCCTTTTGGTGATGATATCAGCAGGTTTTGGCCAAAGATTGAATATAAGAAGTTTGAGACGCCGAAGTGGTTTTTGATGGATTTAGCAGGAGCCAAATGAAGCTGGACAGATTTTTCTTATTGTTCCAAGAAACTGCAGCTTGTTTCCTTTTTACTGAAACCCCTCAACACATTTCGGATAAATGCCTTTACACTGTGTATAGATCAATCCATCCACATCATATGTCTTTGTACAGCAGCACAAACAAATGGCGCAGCTCCATTTATAGCTGTAGCTCCAAATGTGTGTTGTTATTTCCCAGGAAACACAGCATTGTTTTCCAAGGATTAAAATTCACTGGAGATTATATCTGCTCCAGCACTGCCGAACAATGCAGTGGGATGTGGGGGTCCCACCTGTCACAGCTCAGTAAGGCGGCCGCCCACCCATTCTGATCAGAGCCTGCTTCGTGCCATGAGCCCAATTAGAGGTGGATCCACTGGAGGAACCCAAACCACACGAGTAAAATCTTCTGACCACCTGCATCATTCACTTGCAGTGGGTGGTACTGTTAGCAAAATATCTCCTAAACCACAGGGCTGATTTTAATCTACATCTGATGAGCTTTTGGAGTTAACCCAATTCAAGATGGCTGCAGGAGCTAATCAAAATTAGCAAACACAAAAATGGCTACAACTTAGTTTTACAGCCGCTGAGCTAAGATTTGGTGTGGTAGCAGCAGGTAGTTATCCACAAACCATACTTTGAGCACTAATAGGTCGCGCAAGAGTTTTGTTTAAAGCTTTGCCATTAACTACTGGAGCCAACCCTGTTTGTCTGTTAGCAAAACATCCTATGAACTACTGGACAAATTTAAATGACACTTTCAGAAAGTAATAATTGAGTGTACCTCTACAACTCATTAACGTTTGGAGACAAACAATTCAAGTTGGCTGCTATAGCCAACTGACCTTACAAAATACATAAATGGATATAATTTTGTCAGTTCTATGGATATTTAGCTAAAAGTTGGTGTAGTAGTAGCTGAGAGTAATTAATTAATAATGTTATTTTTCAAGGTTTGACCAAATAGACACAACTTTGTCATTTCTCAAACTAAGATGATCTTAGGCCCTGTTTACACGTGAACAATCTCCTGGAAACGTTGAAGATTTCCCAATGTTGATTGGGGAAAAGTTATACTTTTACATGGTAATGCTGTGCTCGGTGAATCTGCTGTAGTTTCCATGCCAGGTAGTGCATGAGTGTGTAGTTGAAGGCGCATGCATGCAGACACTTCAGTCTCTCGAGCAGTTACATCCAAAATGGTGAATGCACGAACGTTCGTTGGACCTACAGTGAGGTTGGGTTGCTCCTGCACCTTCAAAAGGGTGAGCAGCACAAGCAGTACTCTGCTATCAGCCATTATTAATGATACTGATCTACTCATGCAAGTGCAGAAAAAATGGTGGTTGCAGCCGTCCGAGTGCGCATGTGTGATTTGACACTGAGTCCTGGATTCAAAAGGTTCAGGTGTCAGAGAGTCCTACTGCTGTTGGTCCAATTGCAACAGAATCGTCCTGTTTCACTTAAAAACAGCTTTGTGTCAACAGAGCCTTAGTTTAAAACTCTGGCATGAAAGACAGCAGGCGATATGGCCTTTGATTTCTAGTGTGTTTGTTGTTTATCGGGACGCAGACTAAACCTTTTAGTCTCTGTAGCTAAATGTCATATTTTGGTGCTTGCAGTAGTTTTTTAATCCGTCTTTGGAAAAACTTTTTTTTTAAGTCAGCAGTGAGAAAAATGCAGCCCTTCAGCAGCAGCAGCAGCAAACTTTTCCATGGCTGCAGAGTGGACTGGGAGTAACCCACAGGATCCGCTCTCTGAATGGCCCTCAGTGGAGCCCAAAGTAACAATGTGTCTCGTCCATGAAAACCTTCATTGTCTTCGCTCGCGGTCCCTCAGGAGTCTCTGCACAAAGGAGGTTTTGTCTCAGTGCCCAACCTCTCATCTCTGTCGGAAGCACATCCATTTATCCCGCAAACAAGTCAAATGCGCTGCATAAAGGTGACGCAGGAGGGTGTCTGCGTGTTTTCTCCCTGCTGCTCTGGTGAGGTTCTGCAAAAGAGATTATTGTTATTATTATTTTTTTTTCTTTCTTGCAGTAAGCAAGTGAGACAGCTTCTATTGTGTCTGACATGTTGGTTATACACTCCGGTGTTTAAATGCTTCTTTGTGTTTCACAATGAAAACCTGGTTTTGTGGCCAACAGATCTCAAAAGACAGAGTGAAACACAGACAGACGGACCTCTTTGTCCAACGATACGCTGCAGGAAAGTTTAACAAAGAACTGAAGTTCTATTGTCATTTCTTGTTACCAGATGAAGTTTTTATTGAGTTAATGTCTAAATGTGTAAAAGACTTCTTTACTCCTTAATTTTTTTGCACCATTACTCAGAAAAAATGACAATAAAAAGAAGAACAAAATGTTATTTTTTTCCAGAAAATCTCAACATGAGGACCTTTAAGTAACTGTCAAAACAAATTACATGCTGTCTCATGGTAGGTAGAGTTGCCCAGATGTCACCATAAACATGCAAATATTCAAGTTTATGTGTACTTTAAAGACCAACCTTTTTAAGATCGTTGAATACACACAATGTTTAACTTCTTAGGATAATGAGGTAACAAAAAAATCATGTAAAATCATCTAAGTTCCTGAGATTTCACTCTTGTTTTTGTTTTCTTAGCTTTTAGCTACTGTTTGTGCTTTGGTAAACAAGGCTACGAGCAATATGTTACTTTCTTCTTGATTTTACAGCTCTTTGGTCAACGAAGGTTCTTTTTAAATGTGCTAAAGAAATAAAATAGATATGATCAAGACCAGCATCAGTGAGGGAACAATAAAAAAAGAACCACTTGCTCACTGAAAGAAAGAAAAAACCTGCTTTTCAAACTTTTCTGACTGAAACAGAGTCGTACCATTTTCTTCCCACAGGCCTATTTTTCCAGCCCAGGTGGCTGCAGTCCTGAAGCCTTGCACGCTTCACTTCGAAATATGGGCCAGGGGAGACGGCGGGCCATGTGACAACATTTTTGTTGTAGCTGCTCCATACTCTCCCACCCTCTGCAGCATTTCATTATTTCCAAACCCATGGCCTCAAACAATTTGTCTGCCTGGCTCAGTCAGCTGTGGCCTTTGATGTGAGCCCCCCGGTGGTGCTGCCGTTGGGTCTGATAGCCTAAAATCTGTATTTTTAGAGAGGAGGAGCAGGGTGGGGAGCACAAATAAGAGGACTCTTGTGTCTGCTTAATAAATAGCGAAAAGTAATATAAGTCAGCAATGCTGCTTGGAGATTTGATGAAACTTGTCCTGATATTACCATCTTTTTTGGGGGGGGATGGGGCCTCTACAGCACGTTTAAAGGACCTGCTGCTGCTTTACGAGGTAACAAACTAAACACGTTTGCTGACTGATTCATTACTTGTAGAAAAAAATGCCCCTCGCAGCCATCTGCCCGAAACCTAAAGAAAAGGGAAAACAAGAGGTAACCCAAGCCCACCAACACAGCCGTATTTACCCACCCTGCCTGCACAAACATGCAGATGTTAGCAGTGATGGATTAGGCCAGGGTTATCCACGTCAGCCAGCGCACCGATAACACGGCGAGTGCTTTCGGCCCGGGCAGATGTGGACGTTAAAGTGATGAAAGTGATGTCCAAAACAGGGGGGGGATTTCTCCCCCCCGTTTTGGACATGCCACAAAGGATTAAGTATCTGGTTTCTCCTCCTGCTCCTAATCTGGACCGGAGGGGACGATTGTCACTTTTCTGAACAGCTCGTATAGATATTGTCTGCGGCACCTGCAAAGCCAGGTTAACACCAGGGATTAAAATCAGGCACTTAGAGTGGGAGGGTCTGGATTAGAGATGCCATCGTAAATTCCTTTGTGAAAGTTCTCAGGGCATAATTTGGGTGTGAGGAGTTCACAATATTTGAGGAGAAACACCTTTACTCTCTGAGGACTGATGGGTGACAGGAGGCAGCTGTGGGTGGTCAGCAGCACTAACTCTCTTTCTCCTGTGAAGCAGTGATGAAGAGGGTGCTGAGTTTGATGGGATGAAGAGTTGGGTGAGATGGGTCATTTAGTCCTTACACAGGTGAGGACAGAGGAGGAGGCTGAAGGTGACAGAGACTGATGGTCTCTGGCATCAAGGACTTCTTCTACCTTTAGATTAGAAACTGTCTGTTCTTATTATTGATCTGTTAGTTTGTTTTTTATGATTCATCAATAACAAAAAATACAAAATGAAGGCAGACAGTTAGCAAAATATCTCATGAACGACTAGAAAGTAATCACTGGATCATCTACAAAGTGATCATTCATTTTTCCCTTTAAGCCCAGTACGCTCTCCGTACATATGTGCAATTAGAAAACCACTTAAACTCTGCATTTCACTTAAAAGACACTTAAAAAACTATTTTCTGAAAGGAGGATTCCAGGACACACGCAAGTGCAATAATGGTGGTTTTATTGCAAAGAAAAGAACAAAAGATAATCTCCCGCCCGTTCATCTCTGATTCCTGTGAGACGTCAATCAGTCAAAGAACACCATACAAAATAATTGGTCAAACTCTCCAGAACAGATAGAAAACGCAGTGAAAACAGGATCGCCGTCTATTTTAGCATGAGACAAGAGCCCCGTGGAAGCTTGTAGGATAAACTAATATTCTGTGAAAATTACAGACCTCATACAAAAAATAAGATTTATTTTTTTATAATAATAATATAAAAGCCAGCATATTTACAGGACAATATTTTCTATAAGTCTGGCTTGACTAAATTCCCAGTGAAACTTTCCTTTTATTACAGTTTTCTCAGTAACCAACTTGTTACACGTGTCCTTTAAAGTCTATAAGGCATGATAATTAACCTTTAGTCCAGTCAGATGCTTTGAAAACAGCAAATCTTAAATATGAAGATGGAATACACATTATGAGAGCACGTCTAACTCTTAATAACATTAATATCCTTTGCAATAATGCTTTCAGTAACTATCAGCTTTTAAAGTTTCTGTGCATTGCTCAGCCCATTTAAGGCACCAGCTTTTCAGTAGGGAAGTCCAGAACAAACAGAACAACGGAGGAATAAAAAGAAAACAAAACAATGAATCCCACTCTAATACTATCCAAAATATGTACATGTATATAAACATTAATGACAGGAAATAATAAAGCATTGTTGGCGGCAAATAACTGTACATGCAACCAGTTGGTGAGCAACAAACTAAAACTTTGGAAAAACATTCATCACCTCAGTTGGTTTTGCTTTCTTTCGTCAGCCTTTCAAAATAAAAGATCAAGAGATCCTTTTTCCAGAGCAGAGGCTTGCATGGAGCAACTTTACTAAATAAGAAACTGAAGCTAACTATAAATCAGTCATAAAAAAAAAAAAAATGTGCATGCAGACACGGATGTGCCATATATCACAGGGTACGAGCACTTCAGCTGCCAAGCGTGATATAAAAGTTGATTAAAAAGCCGAAGGTCTGGGGTGAGGACTGCTCTTTTTGAATGTGGGCTGCAGTGGCAGATGTGAGGCAACGCTGCGTGTGTGCGCCGCAAGCTGAAGAGATTAAAGCGGTTTATTCTAAGACATCTAAACCTTCGACCAAAGCCCTGGCATGAGAAAACAAGGGTGGAGAATTACACCCAAACGTACAAAACCCCCCAATGAAAAAGAAAGAAGACGACCTCAAAGTATCACCAACACTCTGCCTTTAACACAAATGGAAGGTCAGTTTTCTGGCAGCAAACACCCTAACTGACTAACAGAGGATGCTTCCAAAAGTTTTCCTTTTTCATGGAAGATTGAACAAAAAACCACTTTGATCCGCATGTCACCAAACAAAGCACCAAGTGGAAAAGTGTGAGGTCAAATCGAGCCCGGAGAGATGAGCTCACTGATGATGTCAGCTCCTTTTGTCTTGACTTCATTTCACAGGATTTGTTTGCAGAAAAAGAAAAGGAAAAATGCATGTTTCGATCCCTTGGGGAGTCATTAAACATTCAGCTGTGACCTACACAGTTCTGGACCTTCTTTCACTGGTGGATTGAGTTTCTTGTTTCCATGATCGCTGCAGATCCTCGGAGGAGCCAAACCTCAACATTACAGCCTGTTCAGCAGTGACGTCAGCTGCTCACACTGTTTCCGAGCAATTGGAATAATGAAAAATCAAACTAAAACTGAAGGATCACTTATTTGTCGCTCCCTCTTTTTTAATTTATTGATGTATCTTAGTTGCTCGGTCGCCATCTTGAACAACGACGGCGGCGGCGCGCAGAGCGGCAGCAGTTTAACAGTTGGTGGTTCGCGCAGCCACATAATGTCAGATGATGACAGCTGTTAGAGTCACATCTGGTATTCATAACAGATTACTTTGATCCCACGTTCAGAAAAACTATGAGGACCGATTGGTGTTGATCTCAGAGGCAGAAATCAGAAAATATTCAGGAGAGAAACTGGGAGAGACAGCGGTGAAGCCTGTTATCAGGGTTAAGTGGAGAAGGCCGAGGTCTGCCGGGTCTGTTTTTGAAGTTTGCTGAAAACGATAATAACAGAGCCGGGCTTCTAACTGTATAACTGGGACTGAAATTAACTTATCATAATGACAATAACAGTGTATATGGTTCGAGCTGTTAATAGAACCACATTTTTACACAGTTTCAGATCAATATGCTTCTGCGATTGTTGTCTTTGTTATGTAGTTTGGTTTTTTTAGGCCATTACTGCACCTGATTTAGAGTTTTTTCCACTAAAGAGGCTCCAGTGGTAAACCAGTTTTGGTGCTGAAACTGGTTCTGGTTAAGAACCTGGTTGGTTTTCCACAGCCAGAGAGCCAGCTCAGATCCACATCGTATTAAACGTCTCATCCAGAGAGTTTCTGTAGAGGGTCACAGACACTTCATCTCAACAGATCACAGGGTTTGAGCAATTTTTCCTGGAAACAAAGAACTTATCATCAATGGTCTGTTTTATAAATGCTGTTACAATCAACAATCTGTGTTTGGGAACGATCTGCCGACCGACATTCCTGATCAGCAGGACCCCTCAACACCAGAAGGTGATATTAAAGAGCTTTAAGTTGTGTTTTTGAATTCAACTAGCTGACTACAAAAAGATGAAAGTTGAGATTACTCCACTGCTAAATTGAAATGTTATTTATGTTGAAGCAAAGTATTTTATTGGTTGTTGGTCTCCATGAGCCTGCTTTATGTTCCATGTTCATGTTCTTAGCTCTGAGCCAGCAGAGACTTGGTGCCGAGTTAGAACTGGTTTTCTCTGCCTGAGCTGGAGTTTATGATGGTGGAAACAGAAAACAGCTCCAGTTTAACACTAAAACCCATTCATCCATTTTCTTTACCCGTTTATCCTTTCCAGGTTGCGGGGAGCTGGTGTCTGTCTCCAGCTGTCACTGTGTGAGAGGTGGGGGACACCCTGGACAGGTCGCAAGTCCATCACAGGGACACAGACATTCGAGACCTACTAGAACCCATTTGGTAGAAAACCTCCCTATTGTGACCTGACTTTCTTCCACTTGACCTTTACATGTAAACACACATTAGACTTTAGGGTCTCAACACCACACTGAGATTTCACCTTATAAACATTTACCTGCAAATTATAAAGAGATGGTTAGCATTGATTGCAATCAAAAATCTGTCAACAAAACCAGACAGTGGTTGCCTGAGTTGGGTCCATGGTCAAACTGTGAACCACAACAAGCATGTTTTTAAGGAGTAGTTCACTCCTAATGCATGAATACTGAATGAAAAGTTGAGAAAAAAAAATGATAAGCTGGTATTGTTTTGTGCTAATCCACTCCAAATCCCAGACAAAACTGGTGTGCTGGAAAGAAGACACTGAATTCTGGCAAATCTGTTGGAAAATTGAAGCTCTTATGCGGCAGAAAACGATAAAAGTGCCGTCAGACTGACACCTGAAAAATTAGCATAAACCTCCACGTCTGTCTGACGACAAAGACAAAACTCACCGCCTGCCCTTTTTCCATTAACTATTCTAGCTTTTGTAAAAATGACAAGAGGAAGAAACTGCAGTGAAGCTTTATGTAAAGAGCTGCCAGCATTACGCTGCACATACTGTCAAGATAAGCAATTTTATCAAATTCTGCAGTTGTGTGAAAATGTTTCTGAGTAGTGTGCATTTAAATCAGACTGCAGGTACAGAATTATTTTAGTAAAAAAAAATTTTAAAGCCACCCAGTTTTATGTAGTTTGTGCACTTAAAAAAACTTCAAGTTTTAATTGATAATTGCTGTGGCCATGGTAACCATTCGCATTGAAATTTTAGATAACATTTTAAAGAACAGCTGAAAGTAAAAGTGCTTTCCACAAGGAGTGGTCCATTTAACCACTTCTCGACTGATTCACATGACATTCTGTGAAATTGCAAAAGGACAAATGTACCAAAATATTTACACTGAGTTGTGTTTTTTTGTAATGTACTCCCATCAATACTTGCTTTTCCCTTGGTACAACGGCCGTGCAAATCTCCCTTTTAATCATGTAACATTCCCTTTCACTTAATATTACTTTTGAATTTAAAAAGCATGCGATTTCATTTGCTTTAAATTGTGATTGCAGCCATGTTAACATTTCACCTGACTGAAAATGTACAAAGCAGTCAAGAGACCATTTTCTAAATGCCACAGAAGTTGTGAGGTTTTTATAAGAGCAGAGCTCAGTCAGTCTGGGGTATAAATACTTCACCAACGAGGGTCTGAGTACCTGACCTCTGACCTGTGAAAAAGACAGGTGCAAACACAAACAAGAAGAACACAAAACCCCATTCACATCAGTTGAAACTTCATTATACACCCAAGCTAAAACAGATAATATCTCTGAGGCGTTCCAGCTTATTTGCAGCTCTTTGCTACAAAATTGTAATACAATCCACAAAAATATCTTTAAGGTTAAGTGGTTACAATCAAGGCAGAGCTGGATTACTCAAAGGGCTCACTGTGAAACTGAAAAAAAAATTCAAACATGAGCTTCAACAAAAATAACATCCTCTGAAGATTTATCTGTCACTTGCTGACTTTTTCTCAGTCAGATGTTCATTGTTTTGTTTGCAGCTTCCCTCAAACATACCACTCTCTGCGTGAAATCACAGATCCGTCCATGTGGGACACATAGTCGCTGTCTGTACCATTGTCATAGCAGTCATCCGGGAGGTAGGGGGAGCCGTTGTTCACAATAGGGCTGTGTACAGGAGGCCCACAGGGGTGCATGTTTTGGGTGTTGTAGTGATCTGTGAAGTAGTTTCCATCCTTGATGCCCCTGTGTCCGTCTCCCCTGTCAGCCCAGTCTTCCCTATCCTTCCGTTCAGGGGTGTAGTCGGGGTAAATAATGTCCCCACCCAGTTTGGGCTTCAACTCCTGGCTGCCTTTGCTCATTTTGTCCCCGTAAACCTCCTGTAGCTCATGCGGCTGCAGCACATCCACCTGAGACTCCTTCTGCATGTCGGAGGGTCCCAGGTACTGTTTGGTGTAGTAGTCTCCTCTGAAGGTTCTGCGCTGGCGCATGAAACAGGCCCCGCCAAGGATCAACAGCAGGATCAGGAAGAGAACTCCACCCACTGCCCCGCCAACAATAGTGCCCAGGCTGCTGTCATGGATGGAGGCCAGGGTGGGGGAGGTGAACAGGGCTTTCTTCCGGCCCAGATCAGTGTCCGTTCCAGAGGTGTCGTGGAGGAGGGAAGCAGTGGTGCTGGGTGCTGCGGTGGTAGGGGGAGGATCTGCAGAACAAACGTGATGAAAGGGTTTAAACCGGAGAGGAAAGACAGCAAATGGAGTGAGGAGTTGTAAAACTGATACAAAGAAAATAACAAGCTTTATGTTCTGTAGGACTTGGCAAAGCAAACCCATTTCTTTATTAATTAATTTATAACAACTCTGCGGAGGAATCTCTGTTGGAGCAGAAACGTCTCTCCTGAAACAAAAAAAAAAATCTGCTGAAAGCTGTGGTGTATGGCAAAAGAAAAGAGGGGAAATGAAAAAGGCAGAAAGAGGTTAAGTGCTAAATGTCAGTGTGAGTGAGTGTGAATAACACAGAGACATAGGAGGGCATGCACTCATGAGCATCGGAGGGAGTTTGATTAGCTTTACCCCCTTTATTCTAAACCCAGCTTTGGGGAAGACATGTGAGAAGATGAAACACTGTGTGATCGATGTGAGGTTCCTGCAAATGATTTGCCCTTTGCTGTCCAGCTCTTTGATAGCAGCCAGAGCTGGAGAGGCACAGGCTGCTTGGAGCTCAAAGTCAGGATAAGTGACTCCATGGTGACCTGCAGTCTGCAGGACGGACAGCAGCCTGATAACACTATCCAATAAGTTTACAGACAGGTCACACAGCCTGACTACAAAGAGCTGCAGTCCAAATCATCAAGAGATACGTTTGAATCCTGAATCCTTTTAGAGCTAATATGACTTCCAATACTGAGTTAGAAAGAATCTGATTACCTGAACTTATGCTCGGTGTATGGGAAAACAGCAAAGGCATGAGAGAAAGTAAACAAAGGTGAAGGCTGGTAAACTAGTGAACTTCACCTTCTGTTTTAGTAAACATCAATCTAAACCTGCAGCGGGACATTTTAACCTAATGTGGGGAATGAGAATCTACAACGATGTAGGCGATGATCTGAAAGACGAGCAGTCAAAAATTACAAGGCTGCGGAGACATCAGGGAATGTGAAATGGCTACAGCAAGCATGAAGGGGAGGGGGGCATTACTGAGCTCAACCTGGTCATCTCCACAGGGAACGGAGGCAAGAGGATGCATGCCCAAGACTCAATATTTGACAAGAGAAACAAGATAATTGCTCAGTGCAAGTCCACTCTGGACAGGATGTCAGCTGCGCTTTCATTTGAAGAATGACTCGTGAACACAGATGGATCTCAGCAGCCTGTTTAAAGACTCCAGCAGCTCTTTCTCCTCAGCAGCGAGAAGCTAAACTGAACTGTGAGGGTTAAAAAAAAAAAAAAACATGAATCCAAAAGCATTTACTTTGTTTGGGAAAGAACTGAAAGCAGCAGAGAAGGAATTAAACAAAGAGAAACGCAGATTTCTCAGGATCCACACCCTGGCTTTGTAAAAAAAAAAAAAAAAAAGAGAAGCCAACCAGCCAAACAAGGACACACACAGGAAGCAGACAGGAGGAGTTCAGTTTGTTAGATGCTTTATTTCATGATTTACACTAATTAATCAACAAGCTCAAATCTAAATGCAAGTAAAGCCTGTTTGATGATTCAGCGAATCGCCTCTCGTATTATTTCATAGCTTATACTACAGGGTGTTGAATTAAGCTAAATAATTTGATCATTGTGTGCACTGCTGCTATTAGAGACAACATAGTGCTGAATACCACATTTTTCTGGGTTATAAACACAGACATCTGCGTGCTGCAAATCTGTGAACACAATTCATTACGTTTCGCTGTGAAATCCAACCTTAAAGCACAGTAAAAAGACTGCATGGGTGCATACTTTGCTGAACCAGCAAAGAGTAAACACCTTCTTCCTTATCGGAGACATCTAATGTTGCCAAAACCACACCACTGGAAATGTTTGGTACTGATACTCTTTATCTGCACTCTGTGCTCCTCTGTTGCCAGGAATGTGTGAAAATAGATCTGGACAGGGACATTTATATGTACATAAAGGCTTTAATGCTTCTTAAAGTTTTGATCTGTGGCCTGAATTTACTGAAAATTGGATCTTTTATGAGAAAATTTTTAAGAACGCAAAAAAATAACTGTGCTCTTTTTGATGCTGAATGTTAAAAGGTCAATTATTTAGGTCAGCAGATGGTTAAAAATATAGTAAAACTTGACTAAATGGTGTGAAAATAAGTACCTTGAACCCAGAAATTCACGTCCCGACTGCGGAGACCAACGTCGTTTGTCACTTCGCAGCGATAGATCGCAGAATCATTGCGCTGAAGCCGGCGGGTGAAAGTAAGGCTGGCGTTTGAGATCTGAACACCATCAGGAACCAATCCATCCAACCTGAAAGGGAATTAGACAGGACATATTTTAGTTTTTTAGCACATGACAAAAAAATTATTTCACACTCAAGTTATGTCTGTATACTTACATTTTCATCTACAATAATAATAAAAAAATGATAACTTTGACATGTCAAGACACATTTCTTG
This sequence comes from Kryptolebias brasiliensis, assembly GCA_028566095.1. NCBI lineage: Eukaryota > Metazoa > Chordata > Actinopteri > Cyprinodontiformes > Rivulidae > Kryptolebias > Kryptolebias brasiliensis. The sequence goes on from JAOXNZ010000091.1 coordinate 7,112,633, forward strand.
CTCTCAAAGCAAGATGATGTCAAAAAGTTGCCAACAGGCTCGTGTTGCTCTGATGCACAAACAGCTTGGAAACTTTATTTATAGCAGGGAGGCTTCCCAAAGGGTGCAGAGAAGCATTCAACAGCTCCAGTATCCAAGCTCCAAAGTTATACTGGAGGTAATTTATAGACACGAGCTTCTTAACTTTACTGCTTCATTTAGATTTATTAAACCCAGTTCAGAATGACTCGAGCACCAAACAGCAGCAGGTTTCTTCATGTTGTATTCACTCATTTAAGTTACTCAAATGCGTTTCATTTGCTAAATCTACCAATCTACCAGCAATATATTCATTTGAGTTTTATTGTCCTTAAGTGTGAGAGTTTAGTTGCAATTGTGACTCTAAAAGCTTTTTAATGACCATGTTATGCAACAGGACAGAACTGCATTTAAAGCATTGTGTGAATGTATATTTTAAACTCTTTATTACACTATTTTTTTCTGAAGGACTGCAAACAGTTTTCTAATCAGTATCTGGGGCTCTCTGTGGGACGGAGCCCCTCGGTTTGATTATAGGAACATTCCAGTGACTCCTAAATCAAGATGCGTGCAGCAAACACCAATGTTTCTAGCTGTAAATTAAATTTGCAAAGCGCTATCTTTGATTGAGTAAGTCTAACATTGCTTTATAAATGTATACTTTGTCAATTTATCTAAAACCACAAGCTTTAATATTCAAAACTTTTTCACTAACAAGCTC
>JAOXNZ010000091.1:7126723-7140274 GCA_028566095.1 Kryptolebias brasiliensis
TGCTAATACACTTGACACACAGTGATCTGGCGCAGGGAATGAAAAAACATCCACATGTAGCTAAAATAGCCACGAACGTTGCAATGGAGATTAAGAGAGACATAACTATTCCTTTCCACTTTCCAAACAGCTATCATCTGAGTTTAAATTCACACTTCTGGTCGGTCTATGCAGTGGAGAGGTCAAGTTAATAAAATAAAATAATCCTTCACTTTCTTAATTTTTGAAGATTGTGCTATAACTTTCCCTTGTACATACACTTTGGAGGCTTCCCAAAACAGAATATTTTTGATACAAATCCAATATTTATTTCAAAGAAGGACCTAAGCTCTTTTGCTAATGTATTGCTAAAACCCCTCATCTTGTTATAATCTTGTATTTAGCCTTTATCTGCACTTTTTGTCATTATCAGTCTGTAGGTCTATATGTAACGCGACTCTACCGTGGTTACTGAGGACAATGGCTTCTATCTTACAATCTACAATTGAATCTATGACCCAGGAGGCCCGGGTTCTGGGTTGACGGAGGGGGTTTGGAGGCTGGGGGCGCCTGTGTGGTGCCTGGGTTCCTGGCTGGGCCGGCGGTGGGTGGACTCACTGTTCTGGACTGGCTCGGGTTCTCCCAGACGGCCCCCGCTGGGGGTACGGATGCTCTGTGGGGGCTCCCCCTTGGCATCTTTGGGGGGTCCATAGTGTGGGCAGGTGGGTCGGGAGAGGGCCAGTTGTGGAGCTGGCCCCAGGGGAATTCGTGTCCGCACCTTGGTGCCCATCCCCTTTCCCCCAACATATGCAACACAACTCATCAGTAGGGCCTTGATGTGTGGGGTGGAGAGCCCTGCAGGCATGGGGGAGCCTGCAGCCCCCCCCCCCCCCTCTTTTTTTAATGCATTAGAAACACATAGGGCTCTGGGGTTGGGGAGGGTCCTGCTGTCTGCAAACAATGGGGCCTCGCATTGCAACATTTTACACTACCACAGACGTGCATGCAAACACCACGGGGGAGGGCCTGGGCTGGGCTTGGGAGGCACGGTTCCCCCCTTTTTGCTCCTGTCCTTGGTCCTTCTCTGCTGGGGGCTGGTGTGAGCGTCGGGCCGCTGGGGGGGCTGGGTCCCGGGCTTGGCCTGCGCAGTGGGAGGTGGTGGCGTGGCTAGGTTGGGGGCCTGGTGCCCTGTGTCTCTCCCCGTACCTCTTTGTTCTGGGGGCTGCTGACCCTGTGCTTCACTGGCGACCTACCTCTGTGCGGACGTGCAGCTGCCTTGGGGTGGTGCTGGGTGCCTGTTTGCCTGGGGCTGCTGCTGCCTTCTGGGGCTGGATCCATTGTCCTTCCTGCTCTTGGGTGCTGTAGATGGTGGGCCTTCTACTGTTCACGGCACTCTTAACTGTGCATCTCCAGGTGGCATACTAGCACATATACACCCACATAACATGAACACACTTTTTTAATTATTATTTTTTATTTTTTTTATTTTAAATTATATAGACATATGCATATATATACATATATAGTCACTCTTTCTGTCTTTCTATTACTCATACGCTTACCCCCGCACACACACCCTCACGCACCGTCTTGATTCAGTAAAGTCAATTGTGCAATTAGGATTCTCATTTTGAGATATCCTTTTTGGTAGAGCAAATCTGTTCTGGCACATGTAGGCAGCCATCTCCTCTATATCGTATGCCTGATAGGCCATAACAGGACAAAAAAAAAAACAAAAAAAAAAACATCTTTTTACGGTTTATGGTCTTTCTATGGTTACGCAAACCAAATTGCTAAATATGACTCAAAACTAGCAAACAAAATAATTCAACATCTGTTAAAAGGCGAAACAGTGATAATATCTATTCAAGACGGCCGCTACTACCAACTGACACACAAAAATGGCTAAGATTTGATGTGTGAGTAGCTGAGAGTCATTCACAACACATACTCTGAGCATTACACATTGTGCAACATCTTTGCTTAAAACTTGCCATTAACTGTCGGTATTAACACTGTTTGTTAGCAAAATATCTCATGAACTACTGGATGGATTTTAATGAAACTCTAATAAAATAATCATTGAACGTACATCTACAACTGACTGACTTTAGGAGTCGACCCAATTCAAGATGGTGGCCACAGCTAATTCACCTTAGCAAACACATAATTGGCTATAAGTCAGACAATTTTACAGATATTGAGCTAAAATCTGGTGTGGTAGTAGGTGAGAGTCACGCTCAACACAGACTCTGAGAGCTAACACATTTTGCATGAGATCGTGAATAACGTAATTTACAAGGTTTGAACAAAAACGCTATAACTCCATCCGTTGATCTTAGATGATCTTAGTTTAAAACCAAGGAATGAAAGGCAGAGGGTGATATGCAACCCTTCAAGGAATGAAAGACCTTTAATTTTTGTGTAGATTGTAGCTTGCTAGATTAAACATACTTAATATTTAATTCTCTACATGACTGAAATCACTGTAAGAGCTCTGTCCCTTGCAGGCTTAAAGCAGCATTATGTTATTTTACACATTAGCTTATGTGTAAAAAAATACATATGTTTGTTGGTTTTATATTAAATCTAAGCATGGGATCATGGTTACCTCGCAGCCATCACATCAGTGAGTTACTATCTTTACGACTCAAAAACAGCTGGGTAAATAAAGCAACCTTCTAATTCTCAAGTGCAAACCCAGCAATGATAAATTCTGACACACAATTAAATGGAAAATACTCAGAAGTCTCTATTTAGTTTCAGCCGCACTGCTTTCACTATATTTATGTCTTTGTTCCCTGAAAGTTTCTGTAATTTCCTGCTAACAAACATTCCTATAACTTAGCACAATCATCAATCAGTGGTACAGCAATAGATGTGTCTCCTGTTAGTTGGTGGTGGGGCTACACAGAAAAAAGACCAAGCTTTCTGTACTAAACACAGAACCCCCTGTCCCTGTCTGGAGCTGGACTACTGTATCTTCATTAGGCCAATCTAATATAATGTAAACATAATTTCAGACATAATGAAGAGACCAAAAAGAAAAATTAAGCAATTTTCTTTCAAACAATTTGCATGATTGTTGGATGTTGGCAGATAGGAGTGTCATATCAAAAGCATAAAAATGCACAATGTGTTTTTCCACCAAAGTATTGATTTGATGTCAGTTCATTTTTAGCGCAATGGTAAGCAAACAATATACCAATGCACCATTTAACCTAATAATGAGCATTAATATCAGACATTTAGAGGTTTAGTGTAGAAGTAAATATCAACTACTATTTGTAAAATTCACTTCAAATAAATAGTGACTATAAGAAGATTTTAAAAAATTGACAGCTGAACTGATGGCTTTGATATTTTGCCATTTTAAGCATTTGTACAAAAACAATAATTGACTGCCATTTTCCTTTCTCACTATAGCTTTACAGCAAACGATCCTTAAACGACATGAAACAGGAAATGGTAAATTAACTTATTTCAGTATGTATCAATAATAATAATAATAATAATCGTTGTTTGTTTAATGGTACTAGTTTACTGTAGTACAGCATTTTCTGAATATGAACCAGTCGATGAGCTAATTGTCATAAGAAGTGGGCTTTTGGCTTGATTGGCAGTTATCTATGACTAGCTAAAAACTGCAGTACATGAAAAAATTTGGGATCAAGAGTAGAGGCAGAAAAAAATAAAAGCATAAAACTGTAAATACCCTATACTGATCCTTACAGCACAGAGCCAACCATAAGTTAAGACTCTCTGCTGCTTAAACTTTAAAGGATTAAAATATAATCAAATGAGGCAAGAAAATTGCTACTGTTTCAACTCTATTTTCTCTTGTCATATAAACAGTTAGGATACACACAATATCAACTAAGGGATCTACTTCAGGCTTTCGAATCATCAGTATTACTGCCTCGCATGTCAGCAATATAACCACTTCCCCAAAAGAGACAGGAAGTAGAGCAATTCACCAGAAACCTGTCTCAGTACTCTGTGTATCCAGCAGTCAATAAAAACAGGATGCAGTTTGGTCAATGTGGCAACTGGAACATTATTATGGTCAAAGGAAATTTATTTTCCCAGCACACCCACATTTCCAGACACATACTCTCAGCTTCTTTCTGCACCAGATTAAGGCGATAATCTTAATTCACATGTACCACCCACTTTGAACAGAGAAAAAAAAAAAGTTAGGTGACCACCAGGTCACTCAAAATTATATTTTAAAAAAACCCACTCAAGAAAAGCCATAATGACCTGACAGAGGAGAGGCATGTTCACATAATTAGTTCATAGTTTCAAAAAATTTTGCCAGTTGCTTGAGTAAAATAACACTTCTTTAAAACGGTCAATTAACAACTTTACAATTTCATCTACAACAGAAATGGACAAATGCGAGAAGAAAATATGACAGAAATATGCAAACAATGTAACAAAGAAATCATTTACACAGCATCCAATTTATTTTCCAGGAACTACGCTCAAATCAATGGCTTGAAAAACCTGTTCAAAGAACATGAAACCAGCCTGAACGTAAAAAAAAAAAATCTTTTCAATAAGTAAAAGTAGTAGTGAGTGATTAAGTGTTGGTCTAACAGGTCTGGGCTGTTGGGTAAGTACATCTTAAAACTGTTGCCCTTTTTCAAATGTAATGCAATATGTGCAATATCTGATATTCTAACTCTCTTGGAGTCCTAACAGAAACTGGACAGTTGTTTTGTTACAAACCAAGCAGAGAGCAAAGAATAAAACAAGAATGGTAATCACACTAAAGTGAGCAGTAATCTCTAATGCTGTTCCAGTGCATCAAAGAAGCAAATCTATTGAACAAAAAAAAAAGAACAGTATAAAGACATGTTCCACTTTCCTTTATAAATATTTAACAGTAATACAACCTGCAGTTTATTTGGTCTTCGTTTATACAGCTTTGATAGGGATGAGGAAATCTACTTCAAGTTTATAGTCTGACTGAAAATGAGAGGATAAGAAACTAGAACAAAGGCTGGTGGATGAAAGGTGCAGTCGTGGATATAACAGGAGTATTTCGCTGAAAATCAGCAGGGATCCAGTTGTGCAAAATCTAACTCAAGCCTTCGTTGCAACATATATGCTTCATGGACTGTTCAACAAGGACAACTCACGTTAGTAAAAACTGAATTTAAAGGTCACATCTTCCTTCCCAGGGATTGTAGAACTTGATATTTAGCTGCATGAACTCAACATGAAACTATTTCCAGCTCACATACAGGAACATTCAAACAGTCTCCTCAGTAACACAGGAAAGAGTTTTATACTGTCAGTACAGAACAAATCTCTAATTTTAATAATGAATGCAGCGACTATCGTATGTTCACTTATGGTTTTATCCATGTAAAATGCTTTTTGCTTCAGAAAACAAATCAATATTTGTTTGTAAAATGGCGGCATGTGGACCTTCTCACAGCGAGAAGGTTGCAGGTTCACCTCCTGGTCTTTCTGTGTGGAGTTTGCATGTCCATGCACATGTGGGCTTCATGCATGCATGTTAGGTTAATTGGTAACTCTAAATTGTCCCTAGGTGTGTACGGCTGTTTGTCTCTGTCATGGACTTGCGACCTGTCCAAGGTGTTCCCCGCCTCTTACACAGTGACTGCTGGAGAAAGGCACTAGCTACCTGTGACCTGGAAATGAAAAGCGGGTAAAAGAAAATGGATTGATGGATGTTAGTAAAATATAAAAAGGCACACATCATAACAGGAGGATAAATTAGAGGCCTAACAATCCTTGAAAAAATGCATATCGCCCTTCGTCTTTCATTCCAGAGTTTTAAAGTAGTATCTCAGGATGAGAAGGGATGGAGTTACAGCCGTTTTGGTCAAACCTTGTAAATGATGTAAAGCACAGTCTCATGCAGTATTTTGAGATCTTGTGTGCTCTGTAAAAACTTGAAGCAGGTGTTGTTAATGACTCACAGCTACTACCACACCAAGTTTTGGATCAATATCTGTAAAATCGACTGAGTTATAGCCTTTTTGTAGGGTTGCACAATATTACAAAAGACTCGCAATGTGCAATATTACTGTTTAGTGTTGTGATGAGGATATCAATTGCAATAAACCCACATTTTCTTTACTCCTCACGTTCTCTTTTGTCATCTCTATCATCTAAACCAGGGGTGGGCTTCAAGGCCAGTGAGTCTGTTGGATTGACTAATATATTATTAGCAGCAGAACAGGACCAAAGCAGTCCTAATTAGCTGTGGTGACCATCTTGAATTGAGTTGAGTCAAATAGTTAATCAGTTGTAGGTTGTTGTCCTTTCTGAAAGTTCCATTAAAATCTATCTGCCGGCTCATGAGATATTGTTTCTAGCATTGGGAGAAAACCCAACACATTTTTACCAAATGTCTCTTTTCTTATCCTGTGAAAAGTTTTTGATTATTGAATAAACAGTGAGATTTGAAGGAGGATGTAAGAGCATGTAACCAGACTGGTCACAGACAAGATGAGGGATGTAGGCAGGAATGGCTATTCTCTTTCTCTGCTACAGTAGAATAAATGTCAACTTTCTTTGTGTACTTCTAGGTGAGACAACACTGCAGATAGCACAGCCCAGTATTTGACTGGTGGGTGTTAATAATCTCCCACTTGGGTGGTAGGGGGTGGGTCAGTGCACACAACTCACTGTGTGCCCATCCCACAGCTGAACGAACTGAAACAAATAAGATTGAGAGGTGAAACTCAGCCACACCTGTTTCCCATAACCTTTGTGCTCCTCTCCTGGAGAGTTTTAACTGCTGACGCTGCATATCATGTATGTAAACCTCTTTAATATAGACAGTAAAGTGTCCTAAAACTGATCACAAAGTGTGATTCCCTTTTTTAAAGTGGAAAGACCCTGATTCCTGAAAACAGCAGGCATAAAATAAAAAGTGCAAAATGTTTCCCTCTGTTCATTCACAGCAGGTAATTAACCATGGAAATATCTAGAAGCCATTTATATAGCTTAGTTTCCTATGACTCAAAGACTGAAACAGTGAGCTCCTGTCTATCTGAGATTTATTCAGCAGACATGGCATACAAAACACAGTGAAAAATAGCTCTGCCAATATTAGCATTATACCTGCTTCCTGTCAATTTTAAATGGTTAATTACTCACAAAACTTTGTATACCATCAGAAATGTTGATTGGCTTTTGGAAACAGATGGTGAGATTAAAAGCCAAGGCTGCGTGTGATGCTATATTGGGATTGTTTTTATATGATCACATGAAAATCCTATTTAGCTTCCCTAGCTTGTCTGTAGCTCTCTGTGCATTCACTCCCACAGAAGAAGTAACAGAAAATAAGTCTCATTTAAAAAAAATTTTTTTTAAATCACAATTTTTATAACAGCATCCACCTCAGACAGAACAAAACCTGCTGAGCCTGTGGGTGAGGCACAGGTCAGGCAGAACTGCTGCAAAATAAACCACAGCGGTTATAACATAGAGCTGTGCAAAATTATACCAACACAGGGGATGTCACAAAATGTAGAGGATACTAAACTATCAAATATCGCAATGAAAATTAAGCACATCGTCATTGTTGTAACAGAGCGCCATTCGTAATCATGTGGACAAGATTTAATAAATTACAAAACAAACTTGTAAATGTGCGCATTTAAAACTGTGCAAACAGCTGAATCATTACATGGCATACCTCAGAAAAACCTTAACTCTCTTAACAATAAAACCAACAAGGTCAGAAATAAACAACGTGCATCGAAGCTTCTCATCGGCAAATTGAAAGACAGAAGTACGAAGTTAAAAAATATGTCAAAAGGGATTCAAGAAAACTCCATCACAAATAAAATACTTTGTGCAAGAGCCTTTCCACACCCATTTACTCACATGCAAAGACACTTTGGGAGAAAAATATGACAAAACAAGGGTGGCGTTTCAAGGTTTTTTCCCCCTGGAACCCATTTTCAAAGAATATCACCATTGGAGGTCCTTAAAAACTATACACTAAACAATAAAAAACCTCTGCAAATTCACAAGAACCATGTGGATGGCCTCTAACATTTACAAAAGGGATGTGCTGGTGCACCCAGAGTGGGTTTTATTCAGCACTTTGTATCATTTGGCCCTTTGCACTCCTGTGACAATCCAAACAAAAGTCATTAAAGGTTGTCACAAACATCACACCTGTCTCAGACACAAGTCAAACTCAACGTTTCTTTTAAGTGAAAGAGTGCCTGATTGTTGTAAAAATGAGTGCTAAAGAAATTGTAGGACACACATGCACATGGTTAAATGTGTATCCACGAGAGCTGGTTGGTTACTGACTCACCCGGGTTAATGATACCAATCCTCGCACTGAATCTGGACTCACAAGTCCGAGGTCTCAATTAACCCGGATCCTACGTGTCCTTTGGCAGACTGCCGTTAAGTCCACAAGTTAGCTGAATCCCCGAAAATAGGAATGAGTCTGGTCACTGATTTGGGTTAAAGACTCACTGGAAAAAGCAGCGGACTCAGATGAGTCATACATACACAAACACACACAACACACTTTTAATATAAGTTAGCACTTTAGTTAACTTATATTTGATTTGCACATTTTACATTTCTATTACATCGTTTATAAGTTGTTTGTTTATTGGTGTATGAAATTGTAAAATAAACATCTCTAAATAGTGCAAATGTGGGTCCTTAACATCCACCTCCATAGTTTGGAGGAGGGTGGGGGGGCAGCGTGACCGACTCAAGTGACTCAAGAACCACATCACTTCAGTGAGTGACTCAGATTAACCCAACTCCAAAGAGTGAACCAAATTTACCACCTCTAGTATCCACATGTGGGGAGCTTGGAAAAACAAAGAGCTGTGAACCACCGACTTCCACAAGGTTATCTCAGTAAATTATAAACCATATAGTAAATTAATATTTAGTAAATCTGGAAATCATCTTTTATTCGTGAGTGAGGCTACTTCCTGTTCCAAAGCTGCTCCATTCACTCAGCTGGTGTTTCAGAGTGAAGCTGCAAGGCAACACTGTAGCTCTTTGTAGGTGTTCAGACGACTAAAAAGAAGAGGAGAAATAATATTTGCTGCCCAGTTTGTGTGTTTATAAGAGCGGAGAGACTGAATGGTGGCCTTAACCGCTCTTACTGCGTGAAAGAAAGAGCTGTAAGGACTGAACGAGCCAAGCTTTGCCCTTTATGTTGTTCTCAGTGGGAGATAGTGTCATTTAGTGGGAGCCTTTGCTGTTGCTAAAAAAATTAACAAACTGGGTAATTTCTCCAGTCCATTTTGTTTCTTTCTGCAATCAAATATCTCACTCAGAGCCTGAATGTCACCAACGACATGCTGTGTTTTGTAAATAAAAAAAAATAATAATAAATAAATCTGTATATTAAAAGCACTGAGCAAAATTTGTGTCAATAATTCCAACTCTTTTTGACTTTGAATAAAAAGCCACAGACAAGGGGTAAGTTTAGGGTTAAGGGTAGTATTAGGAAATGTGATTCAGCCTTTGTTTGCAATGAATATGTCTTCCAATATATTTTTCAATGCTCAGCCCCAGAAATCATTACCAAAGCATCTTTAAAGTTTACACTAAAATGAATTATACAACTTATTTTAAAGTATGATAAGCATTATTTTAACTTTGGACATATCATCTTAGATTAGCACACAGAACCCTATAATCACCAGCTGTGGTGCCTCTTTTTGTAGACAAGATCAGACATTAACTAAACTTTATTTGCAGCTCTGATTCATTAATGACCCACCAGGGATTTCACAACCTCTGCCAGCCAGTCACATCTGTCGTGGAAAAGGAAGCAAAGGGTGGAGTCAACAGAAGCTGGTGACCACAAGCTGCTCCCTGAACCCCACACAAAACCTCCATGTTCCACAACAAAGCCCCAGACTCATCTGCTGATGGCTTAACCCTCCCAAAGAAAAACACAGTTCAATTTAAAGTGATTAGGAGTATTCAATCAGCTGCTTTACAGCCGAGATTCCAGATCAAATTACAAGGATCAGATGGGTGTGACAGCTGTCGCCCAGAGCACACCCAAATCAAACCTATTTTAAAAGCTTTTTGGCACGTAATGTTCATAATAAAACCAGAGAAGACGATTACCAAAAGTCATCAATAAGTTTTTGACTTCAGCAGAGTCTGATTTATCAAATAATGAGCATTGAAGAAAAGTTTGTTAGCATTAACATAACAACCACCAAGAAAAAGCCAGGATGGCTGACATGTGACTATATATTTATATTAAGTTATTAAACAATCTCCCTAAACAAAATATCCTGACCTGATCTGCCCTGTAGTGACAAAGCCATTAACCTCTACAGGAATCAAATCTGCTTCGTCAGTGCACTGCTCTTTCTTAAATCTATTTCTGTTCTTGGTCTGTAATTTAGGTGGCTCCATTACTACATTATTTATTTAGATTGCGAATCATGCGGCCCCTAGAGAAGAAACCACAAAACTTTGCTCTTCAATTACAGACCTCACGTCTGTAGCCACGCCTTGAATGAATCCCCTCCTCACAACCCTGTCTGCTCTAAAAAAGGGAATCTGAAAATGACACACTTAGAAAAACGACAACAAAACTGTTCGTCACCGAGTCGCCTGCACTGTTGCATTCCCAAGACGCTCCAAACATGCTATCATGCTATCAAGAATCCAGGCGCTGTACACAGTTCCTCTTCCGCCGCCCAGCATGTCTTCTGTGTTGATAATAAATGCTTCAAAGTGACTAGTCGGACAGCAATTCTGCATCCACAAGGTGCCAAAAAGCCATTTGGAGGGTAATCAGCTTAGATTGCAGCAGTGTGTTGTTTATTTATCAGCTGATTTATGATCCAGTGCTTTGTGGCTACAGACAGAAAAAGTCTGGTATGAAGAGGACCCTCCAAAAAACATGTGTGGTAAGGATGTGTGTGTGTGTATGTGTGTGAGCGCTGAGGATGCAGAAAAAACAAACGAGTCCACATCTGATGAGACTTCACAGATGATGACTTTTTAACTGTTCTTTATTCAGAAACTAAATACTGACATTACCTTGAGCTTACAGAAACTAAAAAAAAAAGGATGTTTGTCATTGTTTTTAAAAAGTTCTTGGTCAAACCGTGTGCGTTAAGGATGACTGTCAGCTACTACTACAACAAACTCAGCTCAATATATAATTTACTGCGTTGTAGCCATGTTTGAAGCAAAGATGTAGCGCTTGGAGAATGTGTTGGGAATGCTCAGCGGCTGCCAAATTTTAGCTTGGTTTATTTTATAATAGGTTGACTTATAGCTTTCTTTGTTGTCAGTTGGCTGTGGCAGACATCTTAACTCCAAAAGTTAATCATTAATAATTGTGGTGGGAGCATGTCACACATTACAACTAATCTCCTATTTAAGGACCCAACTGTTTTAACAGGTATGCATGTTTGAAAAGACTTGACTGTCCTTGAATCCATTGACTGGAGCTAATGGTGCATTCCTGGGTTGTATTTACTGAGCAGCCACCTGTGTTTGCCCCCTCCTCTTCAGTCCCTGTCATGTCCTGTAATCCCAGCTCAAGGATGGGCTGCAGCACAGAGCTCTCCAGCTGCTCTGCCCGGGACAGTAAAGGCACTGAAAGGTGCTCTGCTCCGGCTGGCATGCTGCCCAGCTGCAGGTCAATACTTCCACAGACTCGGCGACTGCAGTGAGCGCCTTGGGGTACGTCTTCATCTCTGCTACCCCTCGCATATATTTATATATAGATATCCCAGCGAACCACTTGGCGAAACTTTTCACTCACAGGAGCTCCTCTTTGCTTACCACAAGTGACGGCCCAGATTTATTACTCATTTTCGTTTCTATTTTTGTGCACGGCTGCTCCTCAATGGGTCTTTAAGTCCCAGCCGGTGTTTCCCCCTCAACACTCCCTGGATGATATTAGCAACAACAACAACAACAAAGTGTGCGCATAAACCTGGGGAAAACTAGAGCAGCGCCTAAGTTATATACAGAACTCATATGTGTAAATATATATACATATATATATACCTGAGTTAGCTAATTTGCTCCACGAGGCGTAAGTTCACAGCAACTATTGTTAACGGAGTTGCATTCAAGGACCGAGAGGTTTAGCTAACGGTCGGCGGATGCGAGCGGAGACTTTCCTTCCTCCGTTCGCATCGTTCCGGCCGACCGCAGACGAGAGCCGAGCCCCCCCTCCTCATAAACGACTTTAAAACGCAGTTAGACGGGTCCGATACGGCACAAAGAGGGTTCTGGTGCGCCCAGCTGTACCCGATGACTAATGAGGGAGGACCTTTTCCCGAGAGCAGCGCCGCGCGCACACACACAGAGGCAACTTCTCCCCGTTACCTCAAAAAAAGAAGACGAAGAAGAAGAAGTAGCACGAGCGAAATAAACGGGAAAGACACCGTTAACTCACCGGCAAGTCCGTAAAGGACGAGGAATGGCGCGAAGAGTCGCATTCCGTTATCCAATAAAGTCCTCCTCCTGCGCGTCGTTCTGTTCTCCATAGTTTGTGTGTTTGTGCGCCTCCTCTTCTCTCCTCTCCTCTCCTTTCCTCTCCTCTCCTCGCTCGCGCCTCCTGCTCTCTCTCTCTCTCTCTCTCTCTCTCAAGCTCGCGCTCCTGGAGCTGCTCTCCATGGCGACCGATCTGCGTGGGCCGTACCAAGTCGGCGCAACGACCAACAGCGGCGCTCCGCGCAGTTTCAAAAAGTGGCCTTTGCGATTTGATTTACCGCTTTACTTTAACCTGTTAATGAATCAGGGCGCCGGCTACTTTAGCAGAATCGGACAAACGTGAAATAAATAGTCAACGATAGAAAAAAAGTCAACAGCTTGACTAGTTTTAAAATTTCCTACCCTTTACAGCTGCAGTAAAGGCCACACAAACGCATCAACTCTTGTTATCCAGTTAATAAAATAAATGCTAGTTAATAAAATAAATGCTAGTGAATAAAATAAACTGTAGCAATAGCTGTAAAATTTACTAAATTATAGCCATTTTGTGTTGTCCAAAGTCAATTTGCCTTGGTGGCCATCTTGAATTAGGTTGGCTCCAATAATTAATCAGCTGTGGAGACAAATTCAATAATGTTTTTCCTAAAAGTTTCATTAAAATCAGTCTAGTGGTTCATGACATGTTTTGCTAACACAGAGGCAGAGTTGACACCAAATAGTTAATGGTGAAAATTTAATTTGCAGTTTGTTACAGCTCAGAATATCTGTTGGGGCAATAAATTTTAGGTAAAATCTGGTAAATTGGCTGAGCTACAGCTATTTCTGTGCTTTCAAATGTCAGTTGGCTGTGACAGCCATCTTGAATTGGGTTGACTCCAAAAGTTGATCTCTTGTAGAGATACATCTACTGATTACTTTCTGCAAGTTTCTTCAAAATTTGTCCCATTCGTAAAATATTTTAGTAACAGACAGACACACGAACACACAAAAACAAGGGCAAAAACATTGTTATCCACCTTCACCTTTTGGAAGCGGTCCATAATCAACATGTGATAGGGTTTTACATCCTAAAAATGTCACATTCATTGTTGGTAATGTATATGTATATATATA
>JAOXNZ010000091.1:7140374-7156008 GCA_028566095.1 Kryptolebias brasiliensis
ACCGTACATTTACATTTTTGTGGATTAAAGCATCACTGTTTTATGCTTTTTCATGTGAGGCTATACTGAAAACATGCTGTTAAGATCAATGATTTGATTACTTAACTCTCTTTTTTTCTTCTCGTTACACAGGATACCTCTTCTGCCCCACAATGAACATAGGACTAATCAAATCCTTACCACAAAGATCTAAACTGGTTCACTTTTTTGCTTCACGACTGACATTTTTCTGAAACAAGTAACTCTGCACGTTGAGCCTTTTATGATAAGCAATTGTTTTAGACACTTGACATGGTTTAGAGTCTTTACTAACACTCCTCATGTCATTGTCCTTATGCTGTTATTTCAAACTAATGCTAATATATTTTACATAGGAGAGACTCAAATGGAAACCCAATGCAAACTAGTTTGTGTTTTGTGGTTATTCAGTCTTTTTTTGTTTTCCTCCCTAAAAAATGAAATTATGTTTGCACCAGTGGGGAATTCCCAGTTTGTGAGGTACATTGGTAAAACCAGGCATTGCAATTAACCAAAACTACTGTCAAACCATTCATTGTTCAAAACATCTTTTACTTTTCTTGGATGATTATTGCCCTTGCAGCAATGAATGAACAAAAAAAGTTGCATTGTTTTTCTCAGGAGACACTGAAACCTTTTCCTGATTTTGGCAGGTCCCATGGCATCAAACTATAAGCCTACTGATATAACTTTAGTTTTTGTATCCAACAAACCAGAGTAGGACCTGATATAAACTTTCCACTCACCTTACAGTAAGAACTTTTGGAATGATCATTCACTTAGTATTAATTTATCAAATATTGTGTAAAATGTGAATAAAAACAACATATAATGATTTGCAAATCTCATAAATCCATACTTAATTTGCAAAGGAACATAGTAAAAACATCAGCTGTTCAAACTGAGATATTGTACAATTTTGTAGAAAAAAAAAGGCCATTTTAAATTTTATATTAGCAACACATATTAAAGAAGTTGGGAAAAGGACAACAAAAGGCTGTAAAAGTGAGCGGTACAGCTGCATAATTGGCAACAGGTCAGTAAGATTACTGGGTATAAAACGAGCATTTTAGGCTGAATCTCTTAGAAGTAACGATGGGCAGAGGTTTATATCTAAAAATAGTGGGGGTTGTAATAATTTTAGCTCATACAACAGTGTGTCATTTGTTAAAGAAATGTAAGTAGGATTCATTTTATGCCACTATAGGCAGGGCTTGTACAACAAATATGTCTTAAAACATTAGTTTACTTGTGTGCTGGGGATGGAAACAGTTGTTTTGTTGACGATGTGGAAAACAAGGAAGTGAGTTCATGTAAAGCCCAGGAAGGTGTCTGGTTGAAGGACAAAGCAGTCACATGCCAGTAACGTGCTGAAAACGTGTTCCCCCGGCAGTTTTAACGCAGTCGCACTGCATCTCCTCTGTCCTAAAACAAAGTGATAATGAAGCAGTCCTGCATTGTTCTTTTCTGTGAGATAATTACAGCTTTTACTCATTCAGGAATCCCATGCTGCGTGCAGCAGTGTTATTATCACGCGCTGAAGCTTGAAGTGTTAAACTTGCTCCCTCAGCAGTTTCAGGCGGACATCATATTTACTCTCTGAAGATAAGCAAAAAATAAAAAATAAAATAACAATGCTCGTCTCATTGTGGCTCCCCTGCATTGAGTCACCACTTTCATTTTGCAGTGACGTCCCTGTAGTTTGTCTTTGCTTGGGGTCCTCATAAGGAGACGTGGACACTTCTTCCAGCGCTTGCTGTTCAGCTTCACTGTGATCAAAGCATGACCCATGATGTGTCACAACACTATACCCTCAGCTTTTATAACCTCTGGAGGGTTATTTATATCCTCAAAGAGCCATAAATCCCCTGGTGAAAGTGCTGCCCTTTGCTTCAATCAATCTTACCCCCTGGGTCACTTTACATTGGACAGGTAAAGTTGGTGCAATAGGAAGAGAGGTATCTTTATGAAATAATCTTTTATTTTCTTTTTGATACTGTAGCTAACATTTAAAGATACTCACTGTAATATTTTAAAGATCTGTGTGGGAAAAAAATCATAAAGCAAGAAACAAAATCTGCACAATTTGTTCTCATATCGATGGTTAATGTCTCCTTTTTGTGAACGCTGTCAACTGCCACGTCTGTTTACTTACGAAAACAGTCAAAGTGACTAAAAGTGAGTCAAGAATGGCGATGTCTGTATGGGACCAAGTTGAAAAAAACCCTGAAATGTTCAAATTAACGGTCTAAGAGACGTTTAGCAAAGGCAGCAAGTTTCTGAATGCAGAACTCTGCCTTTATCGTGCTCCATCCCTGATATTTATTCCTGACAGCTGTCTTACTCATTCTTTCTCTTTTTCTTGCGTTTAGCAGCAGATTCACTCATATTTCTACCTAAATGTCTTTTCCTTAATTCTACGCTTGTCCGTCTCCCTTTGCTTACCTATACAAACAACCTAATGTAGGTCAATCATGTGATTCCAGCTTTCATGTTGTTTTCGGCAGATTCAGCGAAGTGCTTTGTTTACACTGAGTGCGTACCCACAGTTTCATTTCAATTTATCTGGAAAACTACTGGAGTAAACTTGTTCAAACTGCAACATTTGATATAGTTCAGGATAATATGCTATGAGTGCCTTTAATGTGCTAAAAGCCTAATCAGTTTTGGTGAAACTGTCTCAGGAAGTCTTGTCTCACACCACTGCTTTGAGCGCATAAAGCCTCATAAACACTTAAACCACCTCATTGGCACTAAGGAATTTAAAAGCATTTATGGAAAGTCATTTATGAGATTTGCAGAAAGTAATCATTAGGTGTAGATCTACTACTGATTAACTTTTGGAGACAACTCAATTCTAGACGGCTGCCAGAGGTAACTTAATTCATGAAACACAAACATGCCTAAACTCAGCCAGTTCTACAGATGCTGAGCTAAACTTTGGTGTGGTAGTAGCTGAAACTAGTCCCCAACACATATTTTAAATGCTAACAGATCGTGCAACATCTTAGCTTAAAATTTTGCCATTAACTATTTGGAATGAACTGTCTGTCTGTTGGCAAAATATCTCATGAACCATTTGACAGATTTTAATTAAACTTTCTGAACGTAATTACTGGATGTACGTCTACATCGGATCAACACTTGGGGGCAACCCAATTTAAGATGGCCACCACAGCTAATCGACCTTAGCCAACATAGTAATGTCTAGAACTCAGTCAGTTTTACAGATTTGGAGCTAAAATTTGATGTGGTGATCCTTTCAGCATGACATTTTTTGATATCGAACAAGATCGCACATAATATTTTCAAGGTTTGACCAGAACAGCTAGAGTACAACTCCATCATTTCTCAGTGTAAGATTATCTTAATTTAAAACTCAGGCATGAAAGGTATCAGGCGAAATGCATTCCTTCAGTGAATGCTAGGCCTTTAATGTTCTCTGTAAAAGTGGTTTCTTCGCAGGAAGGTTTGTGCTGCAGCAATCCTCCTCCATGGCGAGGCTGCGCTGGCTTCAAACTCCCCTGTGACCGGTGGTTGCACATCTCATCACTGGCCGTCTGGGACGTTTGGTTTCACAGTCTGTGAAAACAGGCCTTTGTTAAACACAACATTCCTCACTAGTCACATTGGTGAGCCAGTCCTTGCACACTTAAAAACCCTCCTCCCACTCTGTCCCCCGCTCCTGCAGCCACAGTCACGGTCCCATCCCCTGCCAGAGCTCGGCCATCTTCAGCAGAGAGAGGTCACCTAACTGCTGACGCTACACACTTCTGTCTGCAGCTTCACGTAGGTCTTCCCTGTAATGAGCTCTGAAATGACCCTCTGCAGGTACACGCTGACCTTTAGAAGGTATATGAAGTCAATTAGGACAGCATACCTGTCACAGAGCATATTTATGCACAACAATGAAGAATAGACAGATCGATGTGATAGTTTACTCGCGAGTTGAGGATGTACTGTATTTTAAAATGTTATGGTATAACAAATACTTATTTTATCTGCAGGATATGCATTGATGTATGAAATGCTGAAGACAGAATTATTATTATTACTAAGTTTTTAGTTGAAGCACAGTTGTACAGTAAGACAAGAGTACACATGCAAATATTTGAACCAATTTGCTGCATGATCACAATCAGTGGTTTCTACTAATCTGGAGCTCATTTTTTTTATTCCATCAGCTCCTATTAAAATAATATGAATGAGATTAATTGACATTACTGTAAAATGTAAAAAAAAAATGTATCAGCCTAGATTATAATGAATGTGATCAGAAACGACACTGCAGTGAATTCAAGTAGAGAAGTTGGAAATAAAAATATGCAGCAATGGATTTAGATCGCCATCTGCTGGAGACAAACACAAGATATCCTGAACCACTGAACGGATTTTATTGAAACTCCGAAAGTAATCATTTGATGAACATCTATAACTGATTAACTATTAGAGTCAAGACAATTCAAGGTGGCCACCACAGCTAATTGACCTTAGCCAACACAAAAATGACTATAACTCTGTCAATTATACAGATATTAAGCTAAAACCTGGTGTGGTAGTAGCTGAGATTCATCCCTAACACATACGTACTCTGAGTGCTACACATTGCAAAACATCTTTCCCTAAAAGTTTGGCATTAACTGTTAAAATCAACACAGTCAGCCTGTTTGCAAAAAATCTTGTGAGCCACTCCACAGAGATACAGATATTTGGTGTAGTTGTTATTGAGAGTAATCGTCAACACATAGTCTGAGTGCGATCACGTCTCAGATGTCACATTATTGCATAACGTCATTACAGCATTTGACCAAAATGCTCTAACATGAACAGCGGCGGGTGATGTGCATTCCTTCAAGGAAAGCCGGGCCTTTATTTTTATTAAGTTCAGAGTAAAATCTGCTTTCAAACTTTCCGCATGCAAGTAGGATCCTTTAGCTTTAATTTGATTTTCAAAGTGAATCTTAGCCTTGTCTGTTAGGAAGAAAAAAAAGGTTCAAATATATGTTTTCCACTTTAACATTTGTCAGAATAACAGCCCCCTCTGGGCCACATTAAGAGCTAGATGTGTAGTAGTTTGTGTTCTGTGTCCGTGTGGAAAGATGCAATGCTGTAGATGAAGTGACGACAGGGAGGGGAGGTTGAAAAGTGGCCTAAAAGCTCCACGGGCCACCGTTAGGACTCAGGACATGGGTAATTTGCAGTGAAGGCAGAGCTGCTGAGTGAAAAAGTGAGCTAGAAATAAGCAGGTGAACGCTGTTTTCACACTTTCATGAAAACAGCTGCGTGTAAAATTTTAGGTAAATGACGTCTAAATTTCTGTTTATGTGAAGTTTTGAACAGAAATCTGATCTTTAAAAAGCTTGTAGTTAAAAAATGAAGCAAACTTTTTAATATTTTAAGCAAGACTGGGGTATTAATTGTGTTGTAACAAAAAAAAAACACACAGCAAGCATTTTGATAGCCCCCCCAAGTCTGAACTTTACTCATTATCAGCTGCTCAAAAATACCAGTTTCATAAAACCAGAAGGCAACTTCAGTAGATGAAGAAGGCAAACCAAGTTTAGGTTACTTTAGGACTTAATCATATTCTCTGGAAGTTAAACTGAAGCCTTAAAACTTAAAATAAACCACTTTTAGGTTGGGGGTCAGACAAATGGAAACCCCACACTTGTCTCGGGGTCTTTGATTCAGGGCACTTTTCACTGACAAGCAGAGATTTTCTGTTAAACGCCATCAAATTATTTAAGCAAATATCACCTCAGCTGCAGAACTAAAAACAAAAAGCTTATACAAAAGGACAATAATCCCAAATCCACACTGCAGAAGAGGGGAAAGTTAAACGTTTTGCCACACAGACATTTTATAGGAAGAATGATTCAAACATCCACTAAATAAAAACTGAGAAAACTCTTAGCTGCTACAAAAACTGCTGCCAAAGGGTGTGGTGTTCAGTGCTGGGGGCCAAAAACTTTCACTTCAGGCCCATTTCTCTTTATTACTTAGAACCTGGAAATAATTAAAAGATAAAAACTTAGTTGCTTATAATAACTGGATGAGTCATTTATAACTTTAGGCCTTTTGGAAGTTAATCAGAAAAATTGAGCCCAAACTTTTGCCCATTATTTTAAATTAGTTAGATTTCATTGTAATTTCCTAGAAAAGGAGTTTGACAGAGACAGTGTTTCCTAACTGACTGCACGGTCCAGTTTTGTTTCGCAAGAAAACTTGGACCGTTACAGAAAAAAAAAAAAATCCCGAGATGACCAGGGACTTTTTTCCCCCACATACAAAGTTGGCATCGACACCTCTTACATATAACATTTGTTTTCGATAACAATTAATTCAGCCCAGATGTGAAAAGAGCTGCTTTAAAACTCTCACCCAATAACAACCATGTGACATGGGTGCATATATTTCCCTCCATTTTAACACATTTTACTTTCTGTTATTTGGATCAACTAAAACAGGAAGTCTGCAACCTGGAACACACGAGGCTCTTTGGTTCTTCTGCTGTAACTTTTTGACCATAAATAACATATTAATGATATTACACAATATACAAAGCAAGTTATTGTCTCCAATATTTAGCAAACGTGAATAAAACTAATACAAGGAGTGAAACATGTTGATCAGGCTAACAATTTGTTAGCTGCGTCTTTAATCCAACTTCCATCTTTCTCTCAAATTCACCAGAACACTGCAAATGTTTGAAAGCAAGTTGCTCTGAAGAAAAACAAAATGTCGATAAAGTCAATAAAACTAGGACTTCTGCAAAAATATGGCAGGTCATTTAAAAGTAAAACCTGAAAGTCCTAATTAAATATCCATAATTTTTCGTTTTATGTTCACTCCAACTACTGTTTGTGCTTCATTATTTCAATGTCGAGTTATTTTTTCAAATATAGAAAGGACTCACATGGGCCTGCAGTTGTTTAAATTTTATCCCAGGGAGTATAAGCTATAAAAGGTCATTTTTCTTCCCCTTTACATGAAGGTTTTCACTTTGTCCCATTATTTAATATGTAGTATTTAAATAACACTTAATGAGTTATTTTTAATCCAACCATCTAGCAGAGATCCCCACCGTAAAAGATTGCAAACCTCTGATCTAAAATATGTACAAAAAAGTCCTAGAAATACTAAACTGAATGGGATCTGCTGCTCTGTTAAATATTTTATCTGGAAGACATGAAATGTAATTGTTCCAACAAGTGAAGAGCAAAGATAAGAAAGTTGTCTGTTTTTCATTTCACCTTTTGTTTATTACAATGATTTTTGACAAAATATGACACATAAACCTCAAGTCCCAAAGCAACAGAGTGAAGTCTTAATGCTATCTGCTCAATATTTGAATTGATACTAACAAAAACTTAAAGCTTATTCAGGATCATAAGAAGTTTAATTTTCTTTAATGTTCAGTAGTTTATGTTCAGATCATAAAGGATTTTTGTGTGTTTTAGTCTTCTCTCAGATAAGCTTCAGGCATCTCCTCCTCATTATTACTCTCTACGGAGGCAGCATACTGAGTCATCCTTTCCACCTCCATGACCTTCGTCTCAATCAGCTTCTTTTCTGCATCTTGTGAGAGTTTCTGGGCCTCCTCCACCTGCGACTGGGCCAACTGAATGTTTGTTCTTGCCGTGACGGACGCATGCTCGGCTCCTGCAAACACACACCAACACACAGTTCAAAGCACGTTGAGTTGAGACATTAGGTGGGGTCATTAGACAGGCAATCCTGTCCATCATCTCTTTTTGGGTTTAACCCAAAGACCCATGGAGTGACAGCAAATGATCCGTTCACTGTCTGAAGTGTAACTGACAGAAGATGAAAAGACAAACTGGCGATGCTTTAACTCTCCACACTCAGAAACTATCTGTTACACACCTGAAACGTACGCTGCTTCAGCCGCCGTCTCACACAGCTTCACCGCAGTGACCCAGGTTGACTCAAATCTCCTGCAAGCTTCCTGCCTGTTGTTCACCTGTCGAGAGTTAAAGCCCAAACAAATCTACAACCGCCTGTCTTGTTGGAGGGTAAACAAGTCATATTCTTTAAGAAAACAAGATAAAGTTATGCTTGAAGTGTTGTAAAATAGGAACACGCTGACTGACCTCTGCACGCTGACCTATGATCAGCTGCCAGATGGAATCCTCTTCTACTGGAGTCAGTTTTCCCAAAGAGGCCAAATATCGTTTTTGTAAAGAAATGAGTGTGTGCACAGCCTGTTAATATCACAGAGAGCATTTTAGACATTTTAACATATGAAAAAAATTAAAGGTAGCATCTCATCAAAGAGGAATTTCAGAGGTTTAAACACTTTGTGGTTTATTGAAGTTGATAGTGTTTAATAAAAAAATATATATATAGGACTACAGAGTTTTCTTCTTACCAGTCATGTCATTACAGGTGGAAATAATCTAAAACTAACAGGTAAAATGCAGGTTTACGGCCATTTCCTTTGATTTGTCCTTACAAGCAGCACAGCACTGAATGTGTACGCAGACAGCTTCATGCCTCTCACCCCTGATTTGCTCTGCTTATAAGTAAAGTGTAAGATTATTGAAGGTTTAAAATACATAAAGGTGAGTCTTATCAGTTGTTTCTTTATGTTTCCAAAACTACTCTTTTATTTGTCTAACATTTTGGGCCACTGTCCTTCATCAGACTAACAAGTTTAAAAAAAAACAGAGTCGCCATCTTTAAATATCCATAATTCATTCAGGAAGATAAAGACCTGCTCAAAAATACATATGCCAAAATTTTAAATACTTACTAAATGTAACCTGAAATATTAAAACTGCAGATGAAAAAACACATAAAAATACATATACAGTAAATATATTCTTCATCAACAAATATTAAATTTAAGTTTTTGTTCTTAATTTATGATGTGGACCCCGGGAAGATTAGCTATTGTCACGTCAATGGCTAATGGGGATCCAAATAAATAAACAAATAAGTACAAAACATTGACATTACATAATATAATGTAATATTTAATCTGTCAAAACATTGAAATGTAACAGGTGTTGGTGTCGATTATCACCCATCCAAGAAACACTAAATATTTTTCAATTCAATTTTATTTATTTTTTTTAAAGGTGATTGGACTTCTGTTCTTATTTATTTATCTATTTTAAGATATTTGCTACTCATTTGAGGAATTTTCTCAATTCAAAATGTCTTCAATAATCCAGTTAATTTAAAAAAAAATGTAATTAAATTGTAAAATAAAAGAAAATCGTAAAAAGTTTGACTTCAGGTTATGGACCGTCAAAAGCTCAGACAGTAAATGTAAACTTTTAGGGAAATATTCACCTTTGAGTATTCGGTGACGGCGTCTATGAGAGCTAAGGTGGTCTGAGAGAGAAAAGTGCTTGAGCTGTCTGTGACCAGAGAGGCTGCCCGTCTCACCAGAGAGTCATGAGACAGATGTTCAACCTGCAGAAAGACCACAGAGGACTCAGGTGCTTTCACTGCTTCTGTCATCAAACTTTAAAATGTGCCAATGATGGACTCACCTGTCTGAAAGGTACAGCACACAGCACACCGCCGACAGCTAAAGATGCCACACCTGAGTACAGATGTTTGGTCGATTTACGGACTGCGGGTTTTATGCTTAACAGGAAACGAGCAGAACTCCTAAACAACAACACCAACAACAAAAAGGTTTAAACAAACATATTAACTCATACCCATAAAATAACAAAGTTTACTATCTCTGCTGGGTCATTTTTGTATTATGCCGCACACCAAAAACATAAATTTATCCACAATAGCGGGAAAAAACAAGGTTGTTTACAAACTTCCACCTGTCGTCGCTCGTTTTTACGTTGTGTGAAAACTACACAAAACAAATGATTCGATATTATTTTCAAAGGACTTTAAAAATGCGTAAAGCACATTCTGTGTATATAAAATAACATTATTTTACCAGAGTCACAATAATAACCAGCTGTATTTAAAACTGACCTGATGAAACTGCGGTACACCGCTCTCCTCCAGAGCGCAGCCATGATGGTCCGTCTCAGTATAAGGTCCGTCACAACGAACAAAGGTTCCGCCTCTTCTTCTGTTCGTGTGGAAAATATTCCACGGTGCATTACCGCCCCCTTCTGTCAAATAATGGTTCATGTGATTAAAGTAAAATAAAATATCAACTCAGTCATTTCACTACCCTAATGAAACCCTTATATATATTTTGCTGATAACAAGTAATGAAGTCACATAACTGACACTAACAGGCATATTGGTGAAATGAATCAATGAAGTGCATTTTTTTGTATTTAGCCATCATGTTAATAAACAGCTTAATAGATTTAATAGCATCAAGGTTAAAAAAACCCATCTAAAATAAGTTATTGTTAAATAAATAAAACTTTAGTTTGTCTTTGGAATAATTTTCTTCAGACCCTGTAACTTTACAGTATTTATGTCTTATCAGTTAGGCCAAGTTACTTTATTTACTCATATGCCACATTCAAAACTCCAAATATTCAATTTGTTATAATTTAATTTAATTATAGTATAAGTTGTTCTATGTAGAAATATTTATACGTATTGAAATTCAGAGCTCGTTCTCACTCAATCATATATTAAAATATGCTTAAACTGGCCAGTGATGATTAGTTTAATGTAGTTTTTTGGTGTAATAAATCCCATTTTCTGGAACAATTATTTAACCAAATTTATCTCTTTACTCAAGATCCTCTTTTTATCTCTTTTGCTTTCTGTTAACCTCTTTTTCTTTCTTCCCTGTGGTGTTGTTGTTGTTCTTTCAGCTGCTGCCTTCTGCAGGGGTCTCCACAGTGAGCGAACTGAAAGACTTGGTAATTGTTTTACGTCTGATGCCCTTCGTGACCCAACCTGGGCTCGAACTTGCAGCCTCAGGATTACAGGGCCGCAGCACAGACCACTGAGCCTCCTCTCTTCCCTGTGTCCAGCGCAACATAAACTCCACCTTGTAAATGAACAGTGATTGTGTTAGAGCTCAGCAAGCTAAACGCTGTTGCCCTCTTGTGTTGAAGAGCACTATTTTTAATCGCCGACCACCAAAAGGTTAACAATGAGTCAAACCGTTTCAAGATGGCCTCCACAGCCAACTGATTTTTTTTTTTTAATGGAAAAATGGCTGTAAATCAGTCAATTTACTGACCTAAAATTTGGTGTGGCAGTAGCCGAGTCATACCTAAAACATATTCTGAGCACTAAAAGATTGATTTGGACTGTGTCTGTCTGTTAGCAAAATATCTCACAAACCATTGGATGGATTTTATTCATGGTGGAGGGTGACAACAAAAAAGACAAAATGGCCTCAGCGTGTTGAGCAGCTGAAATGTGGTACATCAGACAAGAACAACAAAACCTTCTAAGTTAGAAACAATAAAAAACTCGTCCTCTTGCCTAAATGTAAAGCTCAGGTTTAATGTGAGCTCTGGTTCATTGGTGTAAAAGAGTTTTTGCGGATAATAAAGCCCACATGACATTGTGACCAAATTTTAGGGTTTCACAAAAAGATTAGACTGAGAAACCTAGAATAAAACAAATAATTCACAGACGTTAAGCAAGTATGTTGTATCTTTCCTGCAGCCACGGTTGGTCCTTTCAGTCGTGTAAACAGGCATAAAACGTGATTAAAACACTGAAAGATGTGTTTCAGATCACAAGTTATCTTTGTTTTCATTGCATTAAAACAACACACACTGAAAACATTTTGCTTAAAAGTTATGTTAGAGTTAAAACTGTTTTTCGAGGTTGTTTTCATCTTGTTAAGAGTCAGTGAACAGACCAGTCTTTGAATAATTAATGATGCTTTTAAAAGTCACTTGTAATTAGTTGCAGAGGAGAGTATTAAAACACACAGGAATACAGACAGTGGGCTAATTATTGTCATCATTAAAGCAAACAACTTCTGATGTAAAACCAAGCAAGGCTTTACTTTAACTCTCCCTCATGACAGCTCAGAGTGAGCTGGATGAGTTTACAGGTCACTCTGAGTTCAGGGTCATCAGCTAAAGACCTGAACAGAATCCAATCTGCTGATAAAAATCTACAAACTACCTGAGAGCCAGATTCTTGTTTGATACAAAAACATAATAGTGTGTTTATGGAGTTTAAATCTTTAACTTTTAAGTTTAACTTTGACTAATTTATGAATCTTATCGTTTCACAAACACAATACATGTTTTAATTCATTTGATTTCATTTTAAACAAAGCCACACCTAAGAGTCCTTAGGAGAAAACTGACAAAATAATTTACTTTTCTTTACTGTTAAAATCCTAAATATAAGAGCGTCTGTTGTCCTGCCTCTGAGCCGTATCATTTCCATCCTGTTTATGTTCACAGTTTTCTCTCAATGACCTACTCGACACCACTACCCACACTCGTCTCTTTATGAACTTTCTGCCTCCAAGAGTTTTTAAAAAGCAATGATACACCTGTTGTGTCACTGGGCCATCATGTATCAGTCCCTCTCTACTGGCGTTGGTCCTTTTTTTAATTGGCTCATTTAGATCAGAATGTCAGAAACAGCACTCCTTAGAGTTCCAGATGACATTCTCCTGAACTTAGATTGTGGTGAAATTTCTATTATAGTTCTTTTTGTCTGCTGCCTTTGATTCATTTGATTCTTATCGACTGAATACTAAGAGTTGGGGTTTCTGGTGCTCTTAAACGGTTTACCTCCTAACTCTCAAACTGAAAGTTTTATAACCGATGTTGGTGATTCTTCTCTGGGACCTCTGGCTTGTGGGGTTCCTCAGGGGTCTGTTCTCAGACTGGTTTCATTTTCTTCACATTTGCTTCCTTTGGTTGATGTGATAAAGAGATTAAGCTGTGTGTTTTATCATTGCTCGGCTGACATATTTACCTGTCCGTGAAGCATGTATTGCACAAATGTTACCGTTTTTCACAACTGAGATTATAAACTGGATCTCTTTGAGGTTTCTTCAGTTGAACTGGAATTAAAGTGAAGTGTTGATTTTTGCCCCAAAGTCCTGTCATTCTCCAGTGCCCTGGTTCTCTAGCTGCTCTTCGATCAACAACTCAAACATGTCAGGTCTGTAGTTCACACTGAAAAAAGAAAACAGGTGATCCAACAAAAAAAAAACTGAGTTAATTTGTTACAAGTAATCAAATCAAGTTTATTCAAGTAAAAATATTAAGTTTATTCAGTTGTCATATTAAACAAACGTAAATAAATTAAGTTTGACAAACTTTCAATTCAATTACATGTAACAAATTAACTCAATTCTCTTTTTTCTGTGCAGTCTGGTTACTTTCACCTGAGAAAAAGAGCCAAAATACACCTTCTGTTATCATATCAACAATTCTAAACGGTTATTTATGATTTTGTGTTATCATGCTTAGACTATTGCACCTCCCTTTATTCATGTTTAAGTCAAGACGTTCTCTCTTGTCTGTAAATGTTAAACAATCAGGCTCTGAGCTGAGGAGGCACAGTTTTATTCAGCTGAGTTTACAGGACAAACAGTTTTGGAGCCGTGATCCTGATTGTGTCAGGGTTCTCCTCCTGGGACGGACCTGAAGCATCTCTTTGTGAAGCCTCATTACTTGACAACATAAAGAAAGAAAGTAAAAGTACATAAACAACAATCTGAAACTTTAAAACATGATAAATCTTTAAAAAATGTATTTATCTATCATAGACTCAGTAGTCGTTCGAACAACAAAGAAACGTCCTGCAGTGAACTGTCAGTTGTTGCTTAGTGATGTTAGTGGGTGGAAATTAAATATGTTTCATAAATTCCAATTAATTTTCATAGTACTAATTCACCATAAAGATGTCAAAGTTAGCAGGTTGTAGAAAAATCACAATCTAGTCCAATCCAGTTCAATTCAAGACCATTAAAGATCTATTCTAGTTGTACATACATTAATAAAACAATTGTGTAAATGTTTTCTAACTAAGGAAACAAATGAGGGCATCAGATCTTGGTTTGAATTCATTCAGGCGGAGAGAAAAAAACTCCCTTTTAACAGGAAGAACCCACCAGCAGAAAAAGACGACAAAGAAGACAAAGTTTAGTCCTACTTTTTCCTCATTTTGAGGCTGTAACTGCTAGATTCTGATAATTTTCATGAAAATGATTTTAATTTTTTTTACCATTGTTGTCTTTAGCAAACAAAAACAACCCTAAAGTTAAAGGATTTCACCTGGTTGCGGTGGCTTCTTCTCCCATTTGTTCCAGTTCCTTTTTGGACAGATTTTCGATGAGCGCCACACCAATGCAGTCTCCCAGGACGTTGACAGCGGCGTTGAAGCGATCACTGAGGAGACACAGGAAGCACAGCGATTTCTAAAACCACATGCCTGGTCGCTCCCTCGTGCTGAGTTGGCTAAAGTTAACAGCCGACAGAAACATGGGATGAACTCACAGCAGCCATTCTATAGCCAGCAGAATGGAAGCGGCTCTCACAGGAATCCCACTGACGGTCAGGATGAAGAGCGTGGTGACCGTTCCTGTAGCTGGGATTCCTGCCTCTCCTAC
The DNA here is from genome assembly GCA_028566095.1 of Kryptolebias brasiliensis. Lineage (NCBI taxonomy): Eukaryota > Metazoa > Chordata > Actinopteri > Cyprinodontiformes > Rivulidae > Kryptolebias > Kryptolebias brasiliensis. The sequence goes on from JAOXNZ010000091.1 coordinate 7,154,908, forward strand.
TGTGGCCACTGCAACCGTCACGCTGCAGGGGAAACAAACAGGTGTGTTGAAGACAAACTGCTCTGGAACTGAATGGACTTTGTGTTTTCAGCTAAGAAGACCTGACATTGGTGAAGGTTCACAAGTTAAACTGCGGTTTTTACAAGAGAGAAATGCATTTTAAGGTCAACTAACGTGCACACAACATATTAAGTTAACTTTGATGAAATGGGACAAAGACTTAAAAAAAGAAACTTACCCAATAGTAAATAACTTGCTCCAGTTCAATGAGATGCCGGTAAGTTGGGCGGTGTAAACAACCGCAGTAATCTCATAGAGGGCCGTCCCGTCCATATTGGCATGGATAGCAATAGCCAGCATGTACTGAGTGATTCTTTTGTCAATCTTGAGAGTTTCTTCACAACACTTGTAAGTCCGCGAGGCTGCATAACTGGAAGACACAGCGGAAGGTTTAATCTTTAATATTTATGTATTGCACACTTGAATGTTTACTACAAATCAGTGCAAAGTCATGTCTTTGATCCGACGTGGTGTAATCAAAGAACAAGAGTTAAATTGTTTTACGTGCGTGAGACGAGCAGTGCCTTCATTAACGCCGGGAAAATTCCGGTAATGATGGGCATGGGGCTCTGTCCCGTTAACAGCAGATAGATGAATGGTAGCACTATAGCACCGTGGAGGGTGAGCCTAACAGAGAGCAAATATGATACAATCAGTTAGTGACAAGCAGCTATTTGGGGAAAAAAATAATTATTTACCAGCACACCCTTAGCTGTGCTAAAAGTGTCAGAAAACATACCCACAAAACACCACTGCGAGGAACTTTCCCAGGCTGAGGGCGGTCTTCCAGTTTTCGGAAACCTCGCAAACATAGCTTGCCATCAGGAATGCCACTCCAACCGGCAAGTAGCTAGGAGGACACAAGAGAATTAAAAGATAAGGGTTTAATCAGTGGAATTAGAGGTTCACATTTGAGACAAAAGGGTGGCAGCAAAGGTCAAAGGAAAAGTTTACAAGACAGTGATGAGAGCAGCTGTGTTGTATGGTTTGGAGACAGTGGGACTGACAAAAAGACAGGAGACAGAACTGGAAGTGGCAGAG
>JAOXNZ010000091.1:7195391-7212734 GCA_028566095.1 Kryptolebias brasiliensis
CCCGGAGTAAACCCACGTGTGCACAGGGAGAACATGTAAACTCCACCCAGAAAGGCCCCAGGCCGGGATTCAATCCTGCAACCTTCTTGCTGGGAGGCAACAGCTCTAACCACTACACCACTGTGCCACACTATTTAAGAGATGTCTTTGTGAATTCTTTCCTCCCTAAATAGTTTCCCCTTCCTCATGTCTGAGTGGTGGGAACCCAGACAGTCAGCATGGAAACAGCTGGGATTCCTCCCGCTGCGTGCTGAGTAATCTTTTTCATGTCAGGATGAATAGATTATTCCACAAAAAGGAGAAAAAAAAAGGTTCCCACATAATAAAAGCCTCTGTGTTTGTTCAGCAGTGATGTGTAAGGGCAGGGCACTGCGTGGCTCACAGTTTAAAGCAACGAGCAGAAAGAGAGCCTTCGCTTTTACAAAACCTGATATTATCTGTAACAGTCTGAACTGAGATAATTTTGTTTCTGCTTCTTAAAAAGCTGTGAGTTTTAAGAAAAGCTATTTGTGATTTTATTTGGGAGAAACTGGATGCAGTTTGAACTGAGCAACAGCTCCTTTCAAGCTTCTTCCCTCATGCGTTTACTCTTTTTCTAAGTTTATTGGTTCCTAAATTATAACTTGTGACGTTGTAAAGTGAAACCAGAAGTAGAGTAGTATCTGTGAGAAGTTTCCCCAGTGTAATAAGATTCTTCTTGTGTGGAATGTTTTGACGTTCGAGGGAGGATTCCCATCCCAGATGCCTGTTTAAGGTGCTCAAACTTGTTATTTCCCTCAGCAGTGCAGCTGACTGAGGCGTTATCCGGGCATCTTGTAAAAAGAAATTACACATGTAAAATGACAGAGCGCTGAAATCTAAAAAGCAGCGCATCTTTTGCATCTCAACCACCAACAGTTTAGGCAAAAGATCTGAAAAGACACCTTAGCAGCTGCAAAAAAGGCCCGAGCTTAACAAAGACTTCCGAAGTGAAACGTCTTCAACTACAAAATTTATGTCCAGTTGTTTTTGTTTTTAACTTTTTTTGGATTTACCATGTCCTGGATGACTGAGAATCTACACCAGCATACTAACAAAGGCTTGAACAGAGATGTGGAGCTGTCTGTGACAGATGGGTAACTTCAATTTTTATGACTCCAGACCTGAAATATTTATATATTTTTCATTATATGTCTTCACAGTGAGACCATAAACCCTGTTTATCATTTACATTATTCTTTTTCCTTTTAAACTTCAGTAAAAATTCATGCAAGCTCTAACGGATTGTTTGATAGAGAAAACAAGTCAGAGCGGAACTGTTGGCAACAATACTAAATTACTCCTAAAAACTAAATGTTTGGCTTATTTTGTCTGTTGTATTTGGTTTTAAGAAGTCTTTTTACAGACCTGTATAGTATTAAAGATGCATCTTTAGTAGTTATACAACTTAGTGGTACAGCTACAAGGAAATAGGTTCAATAAACCCAGTAAGTTTGGCACAAATAAATTAGCAGCACAGGAAAAAAAACATGTTTAAATATGAGGTAATGCAAAAATGTTTAGTTGCTTTTGTGCCTGAACCTTGAGGACATTTCTGATGTTAAACTAAGTGACCAACTACCTGAGGCTGAACAAAGAATTAGTAGTATTCAGTTAGTGGATCCTAGTAAAAATACTTGTGTTTGATGGCGTCCAGGTGGCCTATGAGCAGGAGGACTACTATCACTCGGTGCAGTGGTTGGAGGAGTCGGTGCGTCTATTCAGGGGAGGACAGTGGAGCCCCGAGGACGAAGGAACTTTAGAACATGCTCTGGACCATCTGGCGTTCTCCCACTTTAAAGTAGAACATTATTATTGATCATTCCTACAGATATTATTATAGATTATCGAATGCTCAGTCCTAAATTTCTGTCCTTCCTTCAGACAGGAAACATCTCCTTTGCTTTGAGTCTGTCTCACGAGTTACTGCATCACGGTAAATACAAATACACAATATAACAGTACAGAAAACATTCTCGGTTTCTTATATTTTTACCCCAGTGAATACTTTAACAAAACTCTGTGACTGACTTCATGCATTCTTTTCTAACAGATCCAATGAACGGACGAGTTTTGCAAAATGTGGAGAAATATAAGAAGTTGCTGGTTGCTGCAAGTCCACCCAACATTGATGGGTTGAAGAGACCCTCTTCCACTTATTTAAGGACACGGGACATGTATGAGAGTCTCTGTCAGACCCAAGGCTCTCAGGTAATCAGTAAAATGAATGATTCTAGATATATACTTTATATAAAGGAGATACCGTTGAAACCAGAAGTTTACATACACTATATAAAAAGACACAGATGCATTTTTTTCACACTGTCTGATGTGAAATCAGGATAAACTTTTCCCGTTTTAGGTCAATTAGGATTTTCAAAACTATTTCTATTTGCTAAATGCCAGAATAATGAGAGATAAAATGTTTTTAAGGCAATTGTTAATACTTTCTTCAAAGTGAAAAGTTTAAATACACTTCATTAGTATTTGGTACCACTGCCCTTAAAGATGCCTGTTTCTCCCAACAGCCGACACATTTTAAAGACCCCAGCCTGTTCTGTGACTGCTTCACCAACAACCGTCCTGCTCTGCTGCTGCGGCCCGTGAGACGGGAGGTGCTGAGCCTGCGGCCGTTCGTGGTCCTTTACCACGACTTCATCACCGCCGCTGAGGCCGAGGACATCAAGAAGTTCGCTCAGCTGGGTGTAAGTGTTCATCGCCTCCGGGTGAAACCACCTGTGTGTCTCCAGCGTGTTGGGTTTTACCATCAACAAACGTATTTGGATTGAGCCAAATGTTTTTTCACCCAGAGGAGCTTTGACATGCAAAGCTGAAAACTGATTTCATTTGGAGTTCAGGAAAGTTTGAGTTTGTGAAGGAAATGTGGCAGAACATCTGTTTGAGTTTAGTTTTCTTATCTAAAGTCCATAAATCTTCTCTGACCAAAGCTGAGCGTTTGTTAGTTTTTCTCTTGTTAATCTCCGTGTTTATTTTGTTTGTGATTGTATTGTTTCCGTGTGGCTTTTTGTTCAGAAACTTGGAAACTTGGAACTGGTTCTTGTGATTTCACAGATAATTGTTGTTTCAGAATATTTCACAACTCTTTTTATTTATTTCTCTTGCCTCCAGGACATTTGCCCAGATAGTTTATATTGTAGTTCCTGTGGCTGAAATCAAATTATAATCAAATACTCAGCCTCACAGCAGGACTAGAAATGTGTTTTTGATTTTAAATGCAGTAATCAAATGGTGCTGTATCTACTGCACGACAGCTAGTTTCCACTGAATGAGACTTTAGCTGATCAATCTTCATCACTGTCTTTGTGTCCTTCCTTTAGTATTAGCTTCAAATCAATCAAGTCTCTTTCTAAACCATCTGTCTAGTTCTCACTGACGAACAAGACAATGAAATAATCCATTTAATCAGATACTGTATTAAAACAAAATGAGTAGCTTTAATTTTGAGCTTTAACATGCACAGTTTCTGACAAGTGCCAGGAAAAGACACAAAATAGAAATCAAAGAATCCTCAGTTTACTGAACTATGTGCACACATTTATTAATTAAACTTATTTTCTCAGAAAGCAACAAACAGAGCGTTATTTAGGCTGAATGAAATTGGAAAGTTGAAGAAATTCTTGATTCCAGGATAATTAACTTTCAAGCAAACTATTGTTAAATTACAAACCTTTCCTCAATGAAATGGCAGAAAAGTAAACATTCAGCTACAATCTAATTTTTATCAAAAAAAGCTGCCAATAAAGTGCAAAAACAAAGAATAACAATTTTACAAAACTATAAAAAGCTAAGATGTTTCCAACATACAGTAATTTACCTGAACATGTAAATGCCTATTGTGATTTTAGGGACAGTACAGTCAATATTATTGATGCTCATGAATTTAATAGCCTGATGATGCAATTTATAGTTGGATTTTAAACCCTCTTTTCATCTACCCCTGATCATCTGCGCTGAAAACAGCTCAGCACAACTCATACATGAATTAAGTTGACCAAATAGAGGATTTTTCTACACCTGACACTTTAGGGGTCAGTGAAAATATGATAAACCGTTATAGAATAAACTCCAAATACTGTATATAAAGTAGTGCATGTGAACTCTGGGCTTACAGCTGAAAGTATTTGTCACAACTACCCAGTATTATTATTATACTGTATTATGAAAGGCTTGGAATGAGTCTGTAGTGCATAATGGCTGTTCATGGTTTCAAGACTTTACACCAGGGGTCCTCAATCCTGGTCCTGGAGGGCCACTATCCTGCATGTTTTAGTTGTTAACCTGCTCTTCAGCAGGTCTTCAAGTTGTGCAGCAGCCTGTTAATCTCTCAGTCATTCAAATCAGGTGTGTCAAAGCAGAGAAACATGTAAAACATGCAGGACAGTGGTCCTTGAGGACCAGGATTGGGGACCTCTGCTTTACACTTTGCAGACTGTGTTTTATCTTTGCAAAAAGAGAACAGAAAGAGGCTAATCTGTGCCACAAGACCTCAACTTTGAACAGAAATAAATACATTGCTTTAGGAGGAATAAGAACATTTTAAAACTACATAAATGACTTGATAAAATGCACAGCTGGGAATCTCTCTGGCTGCTGATATTTCCTGCTAGAAAGAGGAAGGCTCAGCCTGCTTCCCACTGTTAAAGCAGCAAATAAATCCCTTTGAAATCTGGGCTAAAGTCCTTAAACGTTACAATCAACTTGTTTGTCTGCTGGTAAACAATCTGAGCCTCATCTGAAGATGTCACTTAGCAGGAAGTCTGTTGTGTGTTTCCCCTGAACAGCCTGCTGACTCATTCTCTTCAGGGGAGAATCGAAGGGGTAACTCACACGGCGTCCCTATAGTTTCTGGGAGGTTTTGGCTCAAATGAGTTTTCCATTCTTTGCTCGGATGGAAAGCCCAGTATTCATTTCATCATTATGTCAGCCCGTGGGTTGATTGAAAACAGGCCTATGGTACTGACGGTTTACACTTTACTCTTTTGGATCACAGAGCCTTCGAATGAAGCTCTGCAAAACCACAAGCCTGTTCTGATTTTAGAGGTTTTCTTGTTCTTTAATTTGAATAATGTGGTAAATAATGAGTTATGGGTTTTTATTAGATGTGGTCTCCTTGGCGCGCAGATAATTACAGTAAATATTAAGAGGGATTTTTAGAGGGAAGACGGTCCAAAATGTGAGGATTTCCAGACTTTGTGAAACACTTTGACAACTTGTGCAGTAAAAAACAAATAACACTTGTAATATTAGTTTTTTTTTTGTCTTTGCTAACAAGTTGAGGAGATCTGTGGTGGCAACTGGAGAGAAACAAGCAACAGCTGATTATCGAATCAGCAAGAGGTGCCATGTCCTGTTAAAATATTTTACACTATTAATATTGTGAATAAAACATATGAAGCAGTAAAAGTTTGGACTGAAATGTTTGTTATTTGTGTGTTTTGTTTTTAGTGCATGGCTGAAGGGCTCAGCAGGAAGCCTCGTTGAGAAGCTGGATCAGCGGATCTCACTGATTACTGGTTTGAACGTAAAGCATCCATACGGCGAGTTCCTCCAAGTGGTGAATTATGGGATTGGCGGCCACTATGAACCTCATTTTGACCACGCCACAGTAAGCTTAAAGTTTAGCTTGTAAGTCAATGTCTACAGTGGTTTCACTTGTTATTTTTAAGTCTTCAATGTTTTCCAATTAACCAGTCACTCTCCAGTCCCGTGTTCAAGCTGAAAACTGGGAACCGTGTGGCAACCTTCATGATTTATGTAAGTCCGACTCACTGACTCTGTTTCACCTGAACATCATCCAGACACTGATGGGCAGCTTCCTGCTCGCTCCTCACAAACTCTGACAAGATCTGATCTCACTGCCGTTGGAATATTTTGTAAAAAGTCTGTAATTTATCAAAAATGAAGTAATATATTCTCTGTCTATAACCTGTGGTTATGTAGTTTTTTTGTTTGTTTGTTTTAGTGAGTTTGAAGTGAGAATAAAACATACATCTAAACGTGGCGCACATCTCTGAATAAATCTTGTTTTCCACAGCTCAGCTCTGTCGAGGCAGGAGGGTCCACAGCTTTTATTTATGCCAACTTCAGTGTTCCTGTCGTGGAGGTGAACAATACAAATATGTTAGAAAAGCTCCAGTTTTCTCTGACTTTAATCATGGTATCATTGTACCTCCAGCTAAATTATTTTCATCTTCAGCTCAGATTCTCTGGTTCAGATGTTAAAATTTTCCCCCTTTCAGACATTTTGGGAATTTCTTTCAGCCTCTTTAACCTGCATTTCTGACACATTTAAACCCTTTTCCCACCATTTTGAACTACCTGTTGGTGTTGAGAGTTCTGAGTTGGTTTAACTAAGCTGGAGATCCACCACATAACCCGTTCATTATATCGATCCGTTTCAGGGCACTTTCTTTGACATTTGAACTGAGGTCAGAAAAACAGTTTATCTCTCTCAGAAATTGTTTCAGTTATGAGAAAACTCTACGCTTTATTTGCCAAATCACCTACAAATGCGACCAGTTAAATGCACTGACCTTGTGTTTTATTGTTTTAGTATATAAATACGTCATTTTATTTCACAGAGAGCTGCCATCTTCTGGTGGAACCTCCACAGAAATGGCCAGGGGGATGAAGACACGCTGCATGCCGGCTGCCCGGTTCTTATTGGGGATAAATGGGGTAAGACTTGGTGTGTTCAGTGTTGAAACTGATGACAGGAGTGAAAAATGTGATCGCGGTCTGGATTTCCAACCCTTTGTGTCCTAATATAAAACAGCTAGGCCACATTTGAGCCTCATTTGGCTTTCGGAGATACAGTTCAGACCCTGAGGGCTCATCTCGAAAGACGAACATCTGCTGCTGTTTGGCTCAGAGAAGCAGATGAGATTTACAGATCAGTTACACTAACAGAATGAAATGAGTAATCAGAAAGCAGCTGCAGAAGAATTTAAAGGTGCTTTGTGTATAAATATAAACAGTTCATTGGTCAAAATATGCAAGAGCAAGAAAACTTCTATTCATCCAGGTTTTTTTCCTTTAATTGTCTTTGTGTCTTAGTGGCAAACAAATGGATCCATGAGTACGGCCAAGAGTTCCTACATCGCTGCAGCCTGAATCTTGAAGAATGACATGAGTAGATGTGACCACTGGGCCTTATGGTGGAACCAGCCTGTATTACTGCAGGCAGAAATGAGGCGGCTGCCAGAAAGGCCGGGGCTTTGAGTCCCACGAAGGGGCAGCCTGCGTCTGGGATTTAAGCCCAGAGTCCCAGGGAGCCTGGAGCACATGCAGGGTCGTCCTGTGGTGGACGAGGAGGTGGACGAGGAGGTGGAGGACTGAGGCGTTTGGAAATCAGACCCCAGAGGCGAAGCACCTCTCAAGGTCCTGACCTTTCTTTTGCTCAGTAAAATAAGTGAAGCTGATACAGGTCTTTCCCAGCACATGGTCTGCTCAGATATAAAAATGAACAGCTGACTCTCAAAAGATGCTTCATGTGCCAGGATAACTACAGCGTGACTGTTGAGTGCTAAATGACTTTTGTCAAAATTTGTTAAAGAAGGAATTGTTAAAGTTAAAACAAGCAAAACAGAAGCAAAAAAAACTATAATTAGAAAAACTATATCTAAAACCTACAATTAGCAAGGCAGTAGCTAAAGTTTCTCATGCTTCTCTCGTAGATTACCAGTCTGAACTGAGTCACTGTGATTTTATCTCTCTTTTAATTTCCAGCTGACTCATTAATCTGTTCATCTTTTTCTGGCAGACTATCTTTAAAATAACTGAGTGTCTAATGGAAAACTTGAAGCAATAATTCAGCCTCCTATTGTGCCTCAGCTACTGGTCCTTATTAATCATTTGTTTTTCCGTGTGCCAAGTCATTTCCAACCCATCTGTGCTCTTACAGTCATCCTGTCTGCATATTTTTTGGATTACTCAAATATCTGTGCAGAAATACCACAAAACCCATCTTAAAACAGAGTGAAGTGGGTCATAAACAATATTAAAATTCACAATATGAGGTGGATAAAACACTTTGTACCCCTTTAAAGTCCTTTTTTGCATATATCCTGCTGTTTGATTGACAGAGATCTTAATATAGTACATTTGGTTGCCCTCAGAGACATTTATTTTCTTTCCAGCTGAGACAATCGATCCAAGCACTCTATGATACTTCTAAATGAAGAGAGCATGTAATAGACTCCTATTGCACAATCCTGCACACATGCATAAGAGCTTGAAAGCTGATCGAAAGGAAGGCCATGCTGTGCAGAAAGACTGACACTGATAATAACAGACATATACCATTTTTATTTAATTAAAGAAAAAGCTTTTGAACACAGCAGAGTAGAGGTGGGAAAGGTTCAGATTAGAAAGCTTTCCCAGAATCCAAAGGACTCATTTTTTTACTCTTTCAGTAGCTCTCGTTGTTACCACAGCAAACATGTCTGCAGAGATGCCGGTCAAACTGCCTAAAGCAAACACGAGCAGTTCAAAGGTCGTTCTCATCAAACTGTTAAAGACGTGCAGTATTTCTACACGCCGGAAGAAACAGCCTTTCAAAGCTTCACCTCTTGTGGATCTTTCTAACGTTGAGATTTTGAGATCAGGCTGATTTCTTTTACTGTAATGGTGGGAAAATACAATGGAGTTCTGACAGATGCTCTGACAAATAAATAAAACAAACATGATAACATTGAGTTTTTGCAAATTTCAGGTTCCAGAAAGAAGGAAACCTCTTGTTCTGAAGGACGGATCAGTGCTTCCCTCTTGTGGAGACCCAAAAGATTAGGAGTTTGTGTGACGGAATAATTTAAATTAATTCAAATAGGTGTGCTGCTTTTCACATTAAATTTGACTAACCTTAAATTTTTGGATATCATTTATTACTGTGTTTATCAACTCTTGCTTTTATTTTGTTGTTGTTTATGATGTTAAATTGTTTCATCTTCCTTGTTGATGAGTCATGAACTCAAACGGTTTTGCAATTCGCTCAGCTGTTGCGGTATTATTTAATATTGTTTGTTCTCAATCGATAAACTTTAACACTGTCAATAATTTGACAGTTCGATTTATCCTCTATGCTTCTATCTCTTGTTATTAAGTGGTTGCTCTTAAATTAATTCCATTGATTGTCCATGAGTTGTTATAAATAATATGGTATATAAAAATAAATTAAATGAAAGATTTTACTGCCATTGCGCAGAGTTCAGTGACATTTTAACTGTGCTGTCCCTAAACTAAGCAAGAGATAGATAAAAAACATAATTTACATTCGACAATTCTGAAGTAATAATAAAAAGATGGTCAAAATACACACATTTACATCCACCCACTACTTACATTAACATAAACTGTAACAACTAAACCTTTCATATAACAGAAACTTATTTGTGGTGTATATGATAATCATTATATGATTATTTCGGAGGTTGAACGGCAAAATTTATGTTGACATGTTTCTATTGAAATCAATGGGTGGACAGTTTAAAAAAGAAATATGTCCCACTTCAATATATCACAGATTTTTAAATTAAACTACATTAGTTTTTTCAGAGTCAATAATAAAAACATTTTATTTAATTTATGTAAAATAAAAAACATTAAATATATAAATTAGCCTCTTAGGTTTGATAGATATAAACAATTGTAAATATTTCTGATAGTGAAAGTATAAATACTTAAAATATTGTTTGGTTAGACACTGCAATTCATTCAGTTTAAAAAGAAAACTCTTTAGCGCCACCCTGAAAACTTCATTTCCCAGAATGCCTTAGTCAAGCGTAGCGGAAGTCGTGTTTTGTTGCTCGGAGACAGTTTTCCGCGCTGCCGTTTGTTTTGTGCAGTTTGTGTGTTTGCGGCTCATTTAGCTTCGTTAACCGGGGTATTATTTTTAGCAGAAAGAGAAAATAGATATGTCTGCCAACAGTTCGGACGATGTTTTGGACCGGCTGTCGTTCACAGACTGTTCTTAGGGATGAAAAACAAAAAGCAGAAGTCTGTCAAAGCTGGAAGCAGCAAAAGAAAAGGTAAGTTTAGCTAGTTGCTAATGTTGTGATAAGTAGCTATTAATGCCAACTGTCAGATTCATGTTATGTTAATTTAGTGGCTCGTTTTATTTACATTTTTTTAATATGTCTTTAATTCTGTGCCGACATTTTTTCTGACTCTTTAATATGAACATAAAGTTTATTTATTTAAACGTGCAACTCAAATATTGCACATTTTAAGGCAGAGGGTGTTTCCACCAGACGACAAAAGCTGACTAATTATTTGAATTAGAGCTTTTTTATTTACTTTTGGTTTTGACATTTAGTAAACATTAATTCAGTTTGCTCTCTGTAAATATTTATGCTGTTAATAATATTAAATCAGAATCAAGATGACGGACTTTTCTGTGTAATATAAAATTAAATTATATAAAAGTAAATTAGAGTACGTTACAATGACTGGCACACCATTACCTCCATGACATTATAATTTATTTGTGTAATAAGACTTTAACTTTTATTCCCAATGCTTTTATTGCTGATGACTTTAAGGACTGTACTTAATGCCTTAAGTTCTCTTTTCTTTAAATTATGTTGTGTTTTCATGCACAAAAGCAACAAAAAGATTATTATACAAGCGAACCAAGTACTAAAATCAGCAGCAAATGCCTCTTGAACACTATCAGTTTTATTTTAGTCATACTAATAATGTTAGTATTTCCTTTATTTGTATGTTGTGTCTGTATGCAGTTTGGTGTATTTGTATCTTGTGTTTGTATGCAGTTTGGTGTATTTCAAAATAACTCTTTCAGTCCCCAGTGATGTGCCCCCCTCGACCAGCCTCCCACCTCTCGTTGAGGGCCAGCTGAGATGCTTCCTGTGTGTGACGATAAGCCGGGTGTTATGGACCGTTCACAAGCCTCCTCCTCCAACATTCATCAGGCTGCGCTGGTGGGGAGAGTCATCCAACGGGACGCACTTCTTTCCAAGAGATGGATCACAACTTTCACAGAAAACCATCAAGACCACAGCTCGCTTCCCCATCCGCTGCGGCCCAAAGCAGTTCACGTCATATCTTACAGGTAACTGCAAATACAAAAGCATGCTTTATTTACTTTGCTGCATTCCTTAAATTTACAGCTAACTTTTGTCAACAGATATGGGCTTTTTGGTGCTTGAGGTTCTGACAAAACCAGATCATCTACCAATTGCTCGGGCTCAAGTTGCTGGTATCTCCCGTCTAACTATGTCACAACCAATAAGTGGCTTTTACACTCTCGTTTCCCCAACATCTGACAAACTGGGAGAGGTGCAAGTGAGTGAAAATTTGAATTTAGCTTTCTGCTATTAGATTTTTGACCAATGATGTAATTGCTAATTTTGCATTTATGTGTTTGGTGTTTTTGTTCGGACTGTTTTATTACCAGCCAGATTTCCTAAGGAAACAATGAACTCATATATTCTGTATGATTTATTGTATTTGTTTTTAGTTTGAAAATTGGGGCATTAACAAGCAAACCACAGAAACATCAGCACTTAGATAAAAATAGCGCCCTAAAATTTTATCTTGGCTTATCTAAAAAAAACATGTTGGTTTTCTGTCCGCACCTAATCCTTTTGTTAACCTCCCAGGTTTCTCTAAATTTGGAGCCCCTGACAGAAGCTTACGACAGCAGCAGCTCAGGTCCTGCCACAGATGCCAACACTGATGGAAAGCAAGCCACCACACTGACTGTGCCCTCACACCACAGATCCCTTTCAGCTGGCAGTGGGAAAGAATCAGCTGGGAGCAGCGGTGGAAACACACCAAGGTTTGGACAAGCTAATAATGGACACCCAAACATCTCTGCTAATCTCTTGTGCTCATCTGTATTTAACTGGCTGTGTAACTTGCTCTAATATTTTCAGAGGCAAAGACCATTTGTATTTCCAAAATGACCAAAAAGACAAAGAAGAGACACTGGAGAATCAGATTCCTACATCAAACAAATCTCACATCAGTCAAAAGGTCATCATTCACTCCACTGAGAACTCTTCTCATGTTCAACCAGCCTCTGATATAATCTCAGGTCAGTCACAGCATTATAACACCACAGATGCACATTTCCATAAATGTGCAGTTTTTACAGTCAGTGATTTAAAAAAACAATGTATGTTTTATTTATCTCAGTCATTTTGGAGCGTGGGAACAAGCTAAGAAACGCAATGGTTGTATCAGCTTTAAAATGTGACATGGACTCTGCCCCACCTCTGAAAGACAGTCCTCTGCCTCTCCCGACTGACAACATCCAACTACCTGACAAGTCAGTGTTTTTATTTCTATTCAATAAAATGAAATAGTTCTATCACTTTATAACGTCACAGTACGCAGTCTGTAAAACTTAAATCTCATTGTTTTGTCTGCAGGTCCTTTCCTTCTCCCTCAGGTATGTTTCTTGAAGGTATCCTTCACGCAGATTCGTCTCTGAAGCACTCTGATGATGCAGCTTTAGCCACAGACAGTGGCTTGGACTGTCCTGCTGACATCGACAAAAGAGCTGTGAATCTGCTCCTCGGCAGGTACACGTTTTTGCATCTACATCAAAAGTTGACAAAAGGAAAACTAGAAGGTTTTTCCAAGATTTTCTGTTTTAAAGTTTGTTTATTTTTCTGCAGCCCTATCACATCTTCACTACCACTCTGGGATACACAAGCCTCCCCACCTGACTCTCTCTCTGGTCACAGCAGTGTGTTTGGAGACAGTGAGCTCAATGATCCTCTGTATGATCAGAGCTTACTGGAAAACCTGTTCTACAAAACTCCTGTAAGTGGATAACCTTCTTTTATGATGATTATTTTTTTAAATCCATCCATCCATTTTCTTTACCCGCTTCTCCATTCCGGGTCGCGGGGAGCCGGTGCCTATCTCTAGCAGTCACTGTGCGAGAGGCGGGGGACACCCTGGACAGGTCGCAGGTCCATCGCAGGGCCACATAGAGACAAACGAGACAAACAACCATTCACATTCTCACTCACATCTAGGGACAATTTAAGAGTTACCAATTAACCTAACATGCATGTTTTTGGTCTGTGGGAGGAAACCGCAGTACTCGGAGTAAAATGTTTTAGCAAATGATTCATTAAAGGTGCTTGTTTCAGAATTCAGATTTTAATCCAGATTGTGCTGACGAGGAGGGTCAAGGAATAACGTCTCCTGCTAAAAATCAGCCCAGAAAGCTGACACAGGCAGGACCCAGAATCAGTGAAAGGTAAGGAGCAAACATCTTGAACTCACTGCTTTTAACAGTAAACTATAAACAGCTGTTTTTACTAATTCTGTTTGGGTTGTGTGGGTGTGTACTATGTTTTTTTTTTTTCTCTTTACAAGTTTCCGCATTAAAAAGTAATCAATGATTATGTCAAAAGATATGTTTTTCATCTTAAAAGCTGTTTTGAACCTTATTTTTCTTTGTTCAGTTCAAAACCAGATCATCAGCAGTCTGCAGACCAAAGTGATGTCAGTCACCTACCCCTCAGCATGGAGCATCTCTCTCTGCTGAGTTTAATTAGATTTGTAAGAGTGACCATCGACTCCCTGATGTTACCTGCAGGCAGCTCTAATATCACACTCAAAAAAACCTCTAAAGGAAAACCCCCTCGACCATTACCCAGCAAGAAGTGGTAAAACATCTGAGATGCTTTTTATTTGAACTGAAAAGGGTTTATTATTATTTTTTGTAACCATTAAATATGACTTCTTTTCTTTTTTTTTCAGCACATATTTTGTTGAGTATGTTTTCCCGATGACTTCAGCTTCCATCCTTCCTGATCGCAGTAAGGCAGGAGATGTAGAGGTGACCAGAGCTGTTTCCAGTAAAGTCATGGGTGGAGGTATGGCAACTTATTTTTCAGCTATTTGTGTATATTCTTTGGTGTTGTATGTACATTACAATTCTTCAGTGTTCAGTACAGTGTTTGTAACTGACATGCACTCCTCTGTGTTTTTGTAGCTGTGAAGTTCCAGCAGCTCTCTGTGTTTCCTGTCCACTTCAGTACAGCAGCAATCAAACAGTGGTGGGAAACTGATCTGACTTTTAAGATTTACTTACGAACAAGCGATCAGAAAAAAGTAAGTAGCTCTGGACTAAATGCTGCTTATTTGTTTAGTACAGATGAGAGTGACTAACTAAACTAATTTGAAACTTGGCTTAATTCAAAGTTTTTATTTTTGACAAAATTTTCTCGTTGTTTGTATGTTATGACTCTGTCCTCAATGAAAGTTATAAATAAAGTTCAGAGGGGAAAAAAAAGTCTTCGCGGAGCTCCTGGCTGCCCGCTAATGTGCCTGACTAGAATCCAAGAAAAATCCCTGCTAAATTTATTTCGGTATGCATAAATGTTCAGTCCTACGAATATAACACTACAAATCAGAAGAGACGTTTATTACTCACATTTTGTATTTTAATAATCAAGATTCACGGTTGCATTTTATTCAGGCAATACACAATGTCCTAACACAGGTCTTGACCAGTAATCAGCGCTGGAAGGTTCTTAACTTAAGCAGGCATGAAAGTTTCAGTAAAACCTATTCATAAATTTTAATTTAGCTTAATATAGCTATTTTCCCCCAGCGTAGCTGTCTCGTACAGTTTGTTCTCCGATTAAACAGCAAGATGTTTATTTCCTCACAAGACTCACCGGCCGCTTTCAAAGACTTCACCCTCGTCATGGTGAGTGTGTACTTTCACTTAAACATCCTGTCATAACTATATTCATTTTCCTTTATTTGTTAAGCCTCTTTAACGCTGACTTATGAATAGCTTAGCGAATAACCAAGTTTAGGTTGTGACACAAATATGCAATTTATTCTCATTTATTTAGTCTAGTTTACCAACAAAAAACAAAGCCTTTCATAACAACAGGGATAAAATTGAATCTTTGTTTCCTGCTAAGTGATATATAAACATATATTTGTTTGGTTTTTGTTTTTAAAAACAAGGCTAGTGGAAGACAAAAGAGTATTTCAGGCCTAAAATGTAGATAAATGTCACCTGAAACACCCCTTTCTTAACACTTCAAAAACCTGAATCAGGCCACAATTTAAATGTAGTTTTTGGGGGAAGCTTTATTTTCTTATTTTTTAAGCTGCTTCATTCTGAGATTTTGTCTTTTTTTGTCCATCAGGAAATACTTTGGTGTCTGATTGGGAAAATTCTTATTTTTCCTAAAATGAGAAGGGTCCTAAACACAATGCCAGTGTAAATAAGACTAATTAGAAAAGCACTGAATTGTGCTGGGCTCCTCAGAGCTCAACATTATCCAAGCTTGGGATCATTTGGACAGAAAGCCAATGAAAGACGGCCAACGCTGAAAGAAAAGCTTTGAAATGTGCTTCAGGAATCCTGATGTTTTTAAAGATTGTTTAAAGAGATCATTTATTAAACTGATGAGCCAGACATGCTGGTTACATTAACTATAACTTACTCAAGAAAATAGCAGAAAAATATCCACTCACCTAAGGAAAAATAGAAATAATATGCTGTTAACGTACTTTATAGCAATCCTGCTTTAAAAAGGTAACCTAAAGGTAAATATTTCACAACAATATCTTTATGTAATGTAGTAAAAGTTTCAGATTTTAATAATAAAACGTAGCTAACAACACATGTGAGAAGCTAGAGCCTGTGTCCCTTTTATTCGCACAAACCTATTAAATGTGCAATAAAAATAATTGTCAGCTTTTTAACTTGTGTTAATCTCCCCCCCCCCCAGCCGGCAGTAGCTGTCGGCAACGTGGGCCAGCTGGCCGTCGACCTCGTAGTGTCCACTCTCAACATGAGCAGAGTGGGCTACGTTCACACAGACTGTCTCATCCCGATGGCCGGGAACAACCCGTACATCAGCTGCAAAGACGACGCCGAGGAGCTTCACACTCCTGCAGAAGGTAGCGTCTGACCGCTGGCCGAGTCCTTTTTACTAATGAGGTGGATTAGTTTGATAAACGTGTAAACGTGTTTATCTGTGCCAGGGGTCTTTGTTGCTTTGACCATAAATACAGTAACATGGAACAGAATATTTCTGTTTAGGACCTCAATAGGAAATGCTGATTTTAGCGGCTCTCTTGTCCAGTTTTCTGCAATATGTGAAGATTTCTCTGATAGACAGATGAGGAAAACACACATCAATCAGTTTGCCCTAATAGTTTGTTTGCCTGTTATTTTACCTTCCAGCAATACAGGGAGATCTTTTCTCTGAAATCCACTCAATAATTTAACATTTGTAACACATTTACAGCAAGAAGAAAGAAAAAAAAAAAGAACGGAGTTACTGGGATCAGGCATTCTGCAAAAATATAGCAAGTTTTTCTGAGAACAATGAGAATTTGAAGTAAAAGCTTGACTTCATAAATGAAGGTTTCATTCATTAGAGAAAATTCTGGATGTGAATATAGTGAATATATGCTTTATTATTTCACAGTGGGCTACTTCTTAATTTTCCATAAATGTGGTAAAGACACACATGGGCCTTCAGTGGTTGAATTTTATCAAACACTAAATATTATTTCTTTATAGGAGGGTTTTGCTTTTTTTTATTTGATGCTAAAATGTAAAAATACTGATTAATGTCAACAGTTGATTTTAATTCTGTAATTTTAAGAATGCTGCTCATTTCTAACATATAGTATCTGTACAATACTTAAAAACAAGTTGCATTATTTCATCTTCAAGTTGGTTTGCAGCTCTGGACAAATTTTATTTGGTGGTAAAAACGGTCAGAAAGGCTCCTTTGATTGTAAAGATTGGAGACTTCTGATGGAGGCTGAGAGATCTGGAGTTAAATCTGTTTATTTGTTGGATAAACAGACTTTATCCTTTTATTATTTTGCTAAGCAGTGACTGATTCATCTCTGGTTGTTTGTGATGAGAAGCTAACATGAAAGGAATCTGTCATTCAGTTTACGCAGCAGCCGAACTGAAGCTGGCAGTTCTTCAGATCAGAGCACCAATTATTCAGGTAAATCTACAGCCGGCAGCACCGTATGAGTTTCCATTACCTGCATTATGAAAAGAAATGCTTTAATCCATGCTGTCTTTAGTTGAGACATCTTTTTACGCATGTATGAATCCAGTAAAGAGTTTGGACAATTCTGTTCGCTGCAGACAAAAGCCAAAAGGTTTCGCCAGCTGCTCGTTTCGTGGATCAAAGCCAGCGGCTTCTCCAGGACGGTGGTTCTCTCCAGCAGCCATGCCTACCAGAGAGATGACCAGCAGCTGCAGGGGTAAACATGCGCTCCAACATCCCCCGTGGGGTTTATAAGCTGTAGCCGTTTGCAGTCGTT
>JAOXNZ010000091.1:7212834-7231293 GCA_028566095.1 Kryptolebias brasiliensis
ATTATAAATTCTCCTGCATTTTTTTTTTGCACCACACAGCTCAGAAATGTACAACATCTATAACCTTCTTTTTGAAAGTCTACTGTATGAAATTCACCCAGCTGTACAAAGTAGCTTTTGTTGTTGCACTTCCTGCTTTGTCTCCAATAAAACCAAAGTGGCAGTAGTGACTTGGTGGCTTGTGTTTCTGCAGCCTGTTGCCGTCGGTGAGGCAGTCCACCCACTGCGCTGTTTGCTGCAGAGCAAAGAGCTCAGTCAGGCTGTTGCTGTTCCTGTGCAGAGCTTGGAGGGGGTCCATCGAAGACAGGACATTGGACCTCTCAAGGTGATTTACTTCCCCAACAAATAAATGATTTTATATAACTCAAGCAAATGTCACAGAATTTATATAAATATTTTTTACAGATTTCCATAGAACTGGGAACACACAGCAAAAATGTATCCTCTGAAAAACATAAAAAGCTGGCTTGGAGAGACACATTGCCTTCAACGATTCCACCCAGTCCAGAGAGAGAAACTGTTTCTAGATCTCAGCATGTTGACACAGGAAGGGAGGCTTTCTTGGACAGCTCCAGACTGCATGTTTGGACTCCTCAGAAACCTTCAAGGGAGCCCTCATCTCATCCTGCAGTCCGAACGTCTCCTTTTAAATCATCACTGTGGCTCGAGGAGGACCCTGAGGTCCTGCTGCACACCTTACTTATGGTTCCAGATGGGAAGAACCTCAGCTGCAAGCCTCTGCAGGCACCAAACGTCTACTTGAACTGTAAACTGTTTTGGTGTGATGAGACGGCAAGATCTGTTGTCAGCTGGGGTCAGGCAAACCCAACTTTCAACTTTGTCCAGGTTGGTTCAGGAAGTCCTCTGTGTCTGACCTTCTGATCTTTAGCTGAATGCTCATTTTGCCTCGTTTGCCTCATTTTACAAATTTCATTTCTAAAACCATTTTAGACAAAGTACCACACAGTGTTGACAAACTGATTCCTCTGAATTGATCTTTGAAATATAATTTTATTTTATTTTGGCAGAGATGGAAAAAAAAGATTGAATAGCTGAATAGTTAACAGATTACTGTTCCTTTTTGCAAAGCTATTTTATCTAATTTTAATAGGAAATTTTATTAACCTTGTTTAGATTAAATAACAGCTTCTTTGCTTTTATTGTGTCACAGGTGACACCTGTGGCTTTAACAACAAAACTCCTGGAGAGGATGAAGAATAATGTGATGGTAATCGAAGTGTGGCAGAAAACGGGACAGTCTAGCCAGGATCAACTCTTTGGCCTCGTTAAATTACCTCTACACCAATTTTACATGTCATTCAGGTAAGACAAGAAAATACAACATTTTTATATGTCCCAAATATAAAGAAACACAATGTCCATTTGCAGGTGCAAAGATTTGTCAATGACTGAAAGAAAAATTAGGTATTCTTGTAGTTATGGGGTAATGTTTATCTTTTATATATATTTATGTAGAGACTTATATCATATTGAAATATCTGTTTTTTTTGTGAAGACAAATAAATAGGTTAATTTTCCTGGCTCTCTAATAGTTGTAAAAACATGTTTTTGTGTTTGATAATGTCTAATGTCTACAACTATAAAAACTGCAAACATAAATGATGGAGCTTCATTGGGGGTGCTGTTAAACAACTACACTAAATATTTTGTTATTATCATTTATCTAGCATGCCATCTAAACAACAAATTGCCCAAATCACCTCAAATTAAACACAATACACCTTGTAAATGTGAACAAACATGTGCCTGTTGCCTCCAGGGATCCAAAGATCAGCCAGCTGCTTCTCCAGGCGCAGTACCCTGTTTTAGGGGTGGACTGCTACATGCCTGTCGTCGACGTGTTCTCAGGAAGCTGTAGAGGAAACCTCAGGGTTGTTTTGGCTATGGGTCGATCAGAGCAGATCATTTCCCTCCAGCGCAGCAGGGATGAAGAGCATCATTCTTTGTCTCCTGTGGTGAGACCTGTTCATATGCTCGATCACCAGTCACACTCACAAGCACAGGTCAGTATGAAACACAGTATTCATTTCTTTTGTCAGCAGAATCTAGAAAGTTTCCTATTAAATGTCTAAATAGTGCCTTGGTGCCTCACTTTCCTCTTGAACCTACATTACATAAAGGAATGTAGGTATATGTATTTTTTCTCGAGTACTTTATGAAAATCAAATATTGTCAAGGCTTGCTTGTTTTTTTTCTGTGTGTTTGTATGAAACTAAAGCACTCAGTCTGCTTCATCTTTCAGGTGAAAACAGCACAGGTGGACATTATGAGAGAGCATGTGTTTGCAATAAGACTGGAGAAGGTCAGTGGGTTGACACCTCTGCAGTCCACAGTGTGGGGGGAGGCTGACTGTTACATCCAGTACAGTTTCCCCTGTCAGGAGGGTGATGTTGCTTCAAATATGGACCAGAGCCTCATAGAGAGCAGTAAGGCCATTTATTTATATGAAACCTTCAACTCAACAATATCAGTTTGTCCCAAACCTTAAAGTCTTTATTTATCCTCCAATAGGTTTAAACCTGAAGCCGTTTCGCACCACCACCACCCTTTGTGTTCCTGACCCGGTGTTTGGTCACACTGAGACTCATGTTCTTTTGGCCCCTGAAGGAGTTCCTGTCCAGAAGCTACTGCTGAGCTCTTTGTCAACTCAGGGCCTGAGCGATGGAGGAGGCATCCTGTTCGAAGTGTGGTGCAGGTCTGTGGTCGATACTTTAAGGTCCAGTTAAATAAAATTCAAACTTGGCATGAAATGTTGGATTTTATAGTTAAAATGTTGATTTATTAAAATAAGTTATCTCCGCGGTTATTTAGGCTGATTTATAACTATTGTTACTTAAAGGGCAGAGCATTTTGTTGTGACTAAACCATGAAATTCTGTTCAGAAAGCTTTTAAACACAAATATTTTGGTTAAGTAATGGTGTTTGATGCATCTACTCCTTAATAAAGAACTCAAAAATCAATTACATTATTTCTGTTCATATTTAATAATGTAACTCTTAAGATACGTGTCTTAACACATTCTAGTTTTGTTTAATTCATTATTTAATGTGTTTTTCTCCAGATATTATTATCCAAACGTCAGAGATCAGCTTGTAGCCAGAGGATTGCTTCCACTGTCCAAACTGTGTGCCATGGCCACCATGCAGAGCCAACATCCCAACGAGGCTCAAATGTTCTCCCTGCCCCTGATTCCCAGAACTGAGGGTCCCACAGGATTTCAGCCTCAGCCCTCCGGTGACATATACACATAAGTACATGCAATGTAGGTGGTAATAGGTGTACAATGACCATCTGAACATTGTGACTGTTTTGTTGTTTTTCAGGGCTTCTAGATCTGTGCATTCAGTACAAGCACAGGCCTGTGAGACCTGAAGGAAAGGCTGGTAGAGGAGCTGCTTCCCGTGTTGTCACTGTTGTGGTTCAAGTGCACAGAGCATCTGGTCTGAAGGCTGCAGCAAGGTGCATCACTGAACTGTGAATGGATTTATGTGTTTTTAGTGTTTCAGAATATAGAAGCTGGAAATAACATCATAAAAGTGGTTATTAAGTGATATTTTGCATGAATAGATTCACATTGGTTTGTAACTGTGACATTAGGGGTGAAAAGTGGAGTAATTTGTTAGAAAAAGAGGGTCACTCTGCCTAAACAACAGCATGTGGATGCACTGACTTTCTCAGTTTAGCTTTCTTGCCATCAGGTGATTTTGTTTGCGTAGTTTGAAACACATTTTCCAGCGGCCTAACACACGTTCACTGAACAGAAACGTTGCATCTCTATTCTTCTGTAATAATAAGGCTGAATCTCTCGGGCTGCAACTGTTAGGGACTATTTGGCAAAAGACATTCACGAGGGAGTCTCCAAAATTTTTACAAATTGTTGTTTCAAAACACAGCCACACAGCTCGCTAGTTGCTTGATCTCAAACTCAACAGAAAATTTGCCTTTTTGTCACAATTTCAAGTCGCCAACCAGTCTCCAACAGTCACAGCCCAATGAGATAATGTTTTAGATTCTAGCCAAATGTCTCAACAGTGGAGATTTTAAAACATTTCTTAGAGTACACAGTTTGTGTTTTTGTACACTAATGTCCAGCACTGTGTCCCTGCATCCCTTTCAGAGTCATATCAGAAGAAGATAAAAAGTTCAACTACTTTGTAGATGTAGGAGTGAACCCTTTTGTGACGGTTCAGCTTTCCTTCTTACCTGAGAGTGAGAGGAGGTGTACCCGGGCTGCAGCCAGGACCTTCTGCCCTGAATTTGATCATCACATGGAGGTTTCTTGCGATCTGCTGCTGCACATGAGCAGTGGAGAAACCTGCAGCCTGGCTGAGCAGCTGGAGCAAGCGTCTGCTGTCTTTACTGTCTGGAACAGAGAAAGTCACAAAGGTTTGAGATGCATCATTCTGCATCACACAACGCTATGGTTCACATATGATAGATGTTTCTCTTTTAGTTGCAACACAAGTCATTCAGCTCCTATTGGGCTTTATATATTTTCTTGTTCTTTTCGTTATGGCAGTGAATGTTTCTAAACCTGATAAGGTGATGCTAGGCATAGTGAAAGTACCACTGGCTGATCTGATCCATAAAAGAACAGGTATGTTGTACATAAAGGTATATTGGGTCAAGTGTTTTTAAACTGTTAACACTGAAGTTATGTTTTATGTTTGAATCGTGTAGGTATTTCTGGCTGGTTTGGGTTATATATAAATCGTGAAAGAAGTCCTTCTCAACATCAGCACATTTTGGTTGGGGGCCTTGAGGTTTCCATCAGCTTCGCTCATCCCTCGGACAGAGAAAGGGTCATTAAAGCTGCTCAGGGCTTGGGTTGGGAAATGCCCCACTGTGACCGTGCACAGCAGGATGATGAAGAACACTGGGAAGAAAGCTCGAGAAAACTCTCCTTGACTTTTTCAATGCCTAAAGCATGGCTGCCTGTCCACTGTCTGCTTCTGCCCGGCCGTAGTGAGTTTCAGCGCCCCACTTACTGTTACTTCAGGTACAAGTTCTTCGACCAGGACGCCTTCTGCTCTCAGCTGAAACACCCCTGTGTTGAGGAAGATGGACAGGGAGACCAAGCCACAGTGAGTTTTGAAGGAAACAGTAATGTGGAGCTGAGACTCACTCAGCCTTTAATGTGGTACCTGCGAGAAGAGAAGCTGGAGGTGCAGGTGTGGGTGACGTTCAACAAAAACCGAACTGCAAGGCCAAGTGACTCAGACCGACTGGTGGGCTCAGCATTTGTCGATCTGTCCTCTTTTGCCAAGACTCAAAAGCAGAAGCTGACTCTCAGTGGTATGAAACAACATTGTCAATTTAAGCAGTAACTATTGCTTTACTTAAATCATATCTTTATTGAGGTGTGTAAAACATTTTGTGGTTTTGCAGGCGTGTTCCCTCTCTTCATGCGCTCTGCGGCCGATCTACAAGGTGCTGCTCTCAGGGTGCACATCATCTTTACGACTGGTTCTGTTCCCACAAACATGTTGACTGAGTGTGACACCCAGGTGAACTCAGACAGTCAGGAGGAGGTTTCATTACAGGAAGTGGAAGTAACAGATCATGACCACTCCTCAGATACACCCAGAAAATCAAACACACAAAGCAGCCAGAAGGGAAAATCCATCAGAGCGACTCCAGACCTCACATTTGTGCAACACACAGAGATGAGTGTGGACGACTCTTTCTCTGTGACCGTGGCAGTGGACCGAGCCATGCATCTAAATCTGAAAGGTGAATGTACGACCTGAAATCTTTTTTAATAAAATATGTATTATTATGAATGATAAGTGTTTGTTTCTTCGGCAGGCTGTCCTCTAGCAGAGCGCAATGAAGAGATGCCTTGCTGCTGTGTTTCATACATCACAGCTGATTCTGCTGAACCAGTGTCTACATCTGTTGTAGCCAACTCTGATTGTCCTGTGTGGGACCACCAACACCAGTGCAGGTAGTGTTACGTCACAGACCTCAGTTTGAGTCGCTGTAACTTATCCAATGCTGATGCACTTCTGTCACATTTCCAGACTTTCAAAGGAGCTGCTGGTTGATCCACA
This sequence comes from Kryptolebias brasiliensis, assembly GCA_028566095.1. Taxonomy (NCBI): domain Eukaryota; kingdom Metazoa; phylum Chordata; class Actinopteri; order Cyprinodontiformes; family Rivulidae; genus Kryptolebias; species Kryptolebias brasiliensis. The sequence goes on from JAOXNZ010000091.1 coordinate 7,218,910, forward strand.
ACAGTCTTTTGTGTTCAAAGTCTGGCACAAAGGAGGTACAGCAAGAGGTTCTGGTTAAAGATTTGTTTTGTTTTATGCATTAATTCATTACTTCGCTCATGCAATGTTTCCATCCACAGAAATAGAGCGAGTCATTGGATTTGCCTCTGTGGACCTCTCTCCCTTACTCTGTGGTTTCTCGTCAGTGTGTGGTTGGTACAACATCACAGACTTCAGCGGTCAGTGTCACGGTCAGATTAAAGTGTCCATAACTCCTCTGAGGGGAGTCCAGGACCTGCGTGGGCAGAGAAAAACTATACCTGAAGAGGCTACCAAAAACTCATCTGTAAGAGTCCTGTTTTACAGTCTTTTTTTATACTTGTTTCTATTTTTTTCCCTTTGTAACAAACTAATATTTATTTAATTCAGGGTATTCCTCTCAGCTACCAAACCACAGCCATGTACAGCAGCTTTCCTTCCCACATCAGCAGATTCCCAGAGCAAAAAATTTCTTCACCCAGCCACACAGACAGGCTATTCTCTGAAAGGTTTTTAATTTTATATTTAATATTGTGTTCATTTGTTTAGATACGTTGCCTCTTAATTTATCTGTTAATATAACAATTTTCTGCAGGGCCAGTGAGAGTGATCGTCACTTTGAGCACATGGACAACGTCAGATTTTACCATCAAAATCTGCAAGAACAAACAACCTCTCATCCTGTTTGTACCAACTCAGCTAGTGACATTAATCCTTCTAGCTCTGTGTTGTTTTCAGCCCTCAGGTATTCAGACATACTGTGTTTTGTCTGTTTTTATAACTAAAGTTAAAGCTCAAATTCAACTACCTTTTTTTTCTTACAGGAGGAAACTAAGCGAGCTCGACAACATTCAGAAATACTTCAGTAATAAGCTTTCTACTCCCACGTTTCCATCTAAGACTGAGCAGGACTGGCACTCCCAAGATGGGGAAACGAGAAACTCAGAAATCAACACGAATCAGCTGCTTCTCAAGTCCAACCAGTTAGTTGGAGAAGTCAACGACATCATCAGTGGTGAGCTTCTTTCCCAACCGTTTAAAGATTTCATTGACCTCCTGCTGCAATGACAAGCTGCAATGTTTTCCTTTATTTAAAAAATGTAGTTATTTCTTTATTTGGGTTGACATTCAGGTCTGAGGAGACACCACCTGGACACGATTCCCTCCAACACACCGAGCGGCTCGACGACCCCACCTGTCGAACACGACAACCCTCAGATCATCCCCGAGAGCATCTTCAGCCCACACAGAGTCATCGATGAACTCCTCGACGTTGTGTCTCCTCTACCATCACTGCCCACAGAGATGTCTGAGGACCACACAAACTCTGACCCTGATGAAGAAAAGGACAGACAACGCAGCAAAGACAGCATCTCAGAGGACGAACAGATAGAGAAGACAAGTTTCAGGCAGGATGAGGAAGAAGAAAAGGAGGACGATTACGAGGAGGTTGTGCTGAAACCGAGGCCTCTTAATGAGGTGACCTCATTAACGGACAGAACCAGCCCTTGGACCAGTATCCTGTCAGACCCTGATCTGGTTTCTGTAGAGAGCATCGAGGCACCAAAGGACTCAGATCTGAGTGAGGACGAGGATGAAAAAAGACAGGCGGTAAATCTGGAAACTCGCAGCTCTGAGGGAAAACAAAGGGAGAATGATCACCAGCACAGCTCTCATGGTTCAGAAGGAGACGCCTCCGACACGGAGAGAAATGATGAAAGGACGCTTCAAGAATCCAAGTTACAACCAGAGGAGCCAAACAACCCCTGCGAGAGGTCAGGTGACACAAAACCATCAACAAAACCACCGCCTGACCCTGACCCCCACGATGTTTCTGTTCCTCAAGACAGTGAAGAGACAGAGCTCCAAACGTATCCTTAATCTGTTGAATAAATCAGGCTTTGTTTTGTTTTTGCTTAATTTAATCATTTCTTCTGAAGTAGTGAAGTTTTAAAATAACTTGATTAAATCTTAATCCAGTTTCAATCTTAAACAAACTTGTACTTTACTTTGTACTTTAGGGGAGTTTTTATTCTATTCATAATTTTTAGTAATAAGCTTGTAGGATTCCTCAAATTCTGTGGGTTTTTTTTTACATTCTTCATTAAGCTCCCTGCCTTTGGAAGTCCCTAATTTTTTCCTCCCCTCTCACCAACTGGAGGCGTCGTTGAGAGTCATTCGTTTAGCGCCATCTTTTTCCAAAACCTCCAGCGAAACTGTGAGTATTTATCTTCAGATCCACTGATGACTTTTACGCTTTTGTTCTTTGTTCATTCTCTTCAAATTCTTTGTCTCTTTGGACTGAAATGCACCTTTTTGTTGGGTCAAATGCAATGTTGATATAAAAAATTCAGGCTTAAAAATTCAGTCATATCTGTCATATCTGTAGGCTTCACCAGTATAAGAACTGGAGCTAAACCTGTTTAATTTGAACGGTGGGGGACATAAAACACGATCATAACAAAGTAGAACATGCTTATTTTAAATCTAGCTTTTCACATATTGTAAATTGTTCCTACAGATTACTTATTTTTAATTAAAGACTTATAGCTGTGTGATCTTTGCAGGACCAGAACTCTTCAGATCATCGCATCGTTCGCCCTCGCAGACGTCCTCGGCAGCTTCCCAACATGTCGCCTTCATCCATGAGGAAGGAAACGGAAAGAATAGCAAAAATATTTTCAGCTCATTTTGACAAGTCCATTTAGCACTGCTTCCTGACCAAACTGTGGTTTTAAACGACTGAACAATCATGTAAATTAAATTATAGATTTTGTATTTTTATAAATAAATGTCAATTTTCACCCCTTTAAACCTTTTGTGTCTGTTGACTCTGACTGAAAGCGATTTCTTTTGAAATTGAAGACGGTAAGTAAATAAAGAACCTCTGATCTGACCCGTGAAGTTCTTGGATCTCATCTGCGGCACAATAACCAGTCTGAACCAGAACCTATAGACGTGAATGTCTGTCTGATTGCAGTGAGACTGGTTTTTAGGACTGTTAAACAAAAGAATCAGGAAGTAAAAGAAACAAAAACATACCCTGAGGGGAATCAGAGAGATTTCCAGTATTTCTTGTAGTATCGTACGGTACAGTGTGTTCATCTCGTGTGATTTTTCAGGCAGGGTGGTGTGATGAAGGCTCCCAGGAAAGTCAGAAGAAGAATTTTGAACAACTTGGTTGGTCTGTTTGCAGTCAGGTGTTTGTGTTGCCTTACCAGCTTTTTTCCCCCTGCTGTCAGTCTGATCTTTACCTGCTGTGTTCAAATACATTCAGAGGATTTTATTTCCAGAGGACAGGCTCTTTTAAGCTCCTGAAACTCGACACTGGATTTCTTATCAGACGTGAAGTCAGAAAAGCACATCAGATTTAGTAAAAATGACAGAAAGTTCTTGATCTTTTATGTATTTTCTCTCTGCTGTTGAGTCTGTATTTTTTCTGAAGATGGCCGGAGGGAGAAAATCTGATCTGGAGCCGTCAGCTGTCGCCAAGGTGTTTTCAGCTGGAACAGCTGGATGCGTGGCTGACGTGACCACCTTCCCACTGGACACAGCCAAAGTCCGGCTACAGGTGAGACAGACCTGTCTTTCTGTGTAGGACGGATTTAATATGTTTGTTAAATTTGGTTTCATCTGCAACCAGTTCACAAAAAGCTTGCACCATTTGTTGAAGTGTAAACAAAATCAGAAACCAGTTATTACAAAAAACTTTGAAATTCTCACATTTAAGTAAAAGTACAGCAGTGTATTAAATTAAATGATGAAGTTTGTTTCAACGTGTTTGAAATGATAGTTTACTTCTTAGATGTGTTTATAACCCATTCATACAGAACGTCACTGTCCTGACTGTTCAGATCCTCCTTACTTCTGTTTTTGATGTCATGATGCTCCAAAAGTTGAACACTTCTTGGTCGGTTGCAGGATTTTTTTCTCCTGTTAGCCAGTTGAACATATTTAAACACCTGACATGGAATCATTTTCATAATTTCCAAGACAAATTTTGCATTTTAAAATGATCAAAGCAAAGAAAAAATTTTTACTTCAGTTCAGCTTAAACAAGCCGTGACATTTACTCTTTTTGGTGTTTATTCCCCCTGGCAAAAAACAGAATTGTCCTACTTTTGTGAACTCAATAACGGATAACAAAGCTAACTGCAGACATGCAAATTTCCCTCAACGAGCTTTCATTTGGATATTTTTTTATACATGATTATAAACTTTAGGTCCAAGGAGAATCTAGGTCCTTATCTGAAGGCCAAAAGGCAAAGTACCGAGGTGTGTTTGGCACCATCGTCACCATCGGGAAGACCGAGGGGCCGAGGAATCTGTACAATGGGCTCCTGGCAGGACTGCAGAGACAGATTTGCTTCGCCTCGATCCGGATCGGTTTATACGACACCATGAAGCAGCTCTACGCCCACGGATCAGAGCGTATGTGTCTTTATCATTTATATTCAAATCTTACAGTGGAAGCAAACATTTTAAAAGCTGGAAACTTTAAGAAATAAAGTGAACTAAAACGCAATACTAAATGCAAAATGTATGGTTTTTTTCTGTGGTTTAAATCTGTTTTAATTACAGTGTAAACACGTGAATTTGTTGAAAAAGAGACATAATTTCACTTGCTTTATTATTGATTAGATGTAATGTTATTAAGCCTATTGAAGGGTGGCATTGAGTTTAAACACTGCCCTCAAGTGGCAAAGAGTAGTAACTCTATGAAGGCTGATAAGATATTACTTAGTATAGTTTGAAAAACAACAAATCCTGATCTTGCAGTTGCAAAACTAATGAAAACACTGTTATAAGGTCACCATTATGTACTGCCAACGGTGAATAAGACGCCAAATAAATTGCCAGAGTAAACCAAATCCAAAGCATGAATTTCATCATACAAAAATCCTGAATATATGTGTCTATTTAGTATATACACAACTGTGGTGGGGTGAAAGGTCAATTTCACTGATTATTATGATGTCCATGGTGTAAATCAACAGAGTTTAATTGGAGATCATGTAAGAACATGAAAGTGCAGCGATCAGTTGCAATGTGAAGAACTTACTTCTTGATGACTACCAGCCTATCCAAATCACTTTATACTTCACGAGTACCACTAAAGATTTATTTGGTGGAAGTGGTCTCAATAAAAATAAGAGCCAATGTGGAACCACAGTCTGATGACGTTTTCTATCCTAAACATTTGTGAGTAACACCACGGACAACTTACTATGGATGGACAGATAGACACAATGAAGGGAACAACGGGTTAGACATTTCTATGTTACTTGGATGTCGAGCTGGAGCATAGACAAGTTTTTAACGAAGGGGGCACTTGCTGCTTTGACCTCATGACCATGAAATCAATAGGGATCATCCTTGACCCATGAAAGGTACATCTATACAGGTTTGCATTTCTGTGTTAAAGGGTTATCAATTTAGAGCTCGGACAAGATATTGTCCACCGACAGATGGCACTCTCCCATGATACTTCCTGTCTTAGAACCGGCGTATAAAAACTTCCTGGCCTGAACCTCCATCCATCCCTCTATTTTTTTTTCTTACCCGCTTCTCCTTTCTGGGTCGCGGGGAGCCGGTGCCTATCTCCAGCAGTCACCGCGCGAGAGGCGGGGGACACCCAAGACAGGTCGCAAGTCCATCACAAGGACACATAGAGACACCAATTAACCTAACATGCATGTTTTTGGTCTGTGGGTGGAAACCGGAGTAAACCCACTTGAGCACAGGGAGAACAGGTAAACTCCACTCAGAAAGTCCCCAGGTTAAGAAGCGACAGCTCTAACCGCTGTTCCACCTTGGCCTGAACCCGTTTAGCAGAAATGCCACGGGGTAGATTCCTCTTTCAGGAAACAGATCGTTACTTTTGCTGCAGGCCTAATGAAGTCTGACTGAGAATCAGTTAAACTCAAAAACTAAACTATTAGAACTAAATACAATAAAACATGTTTCAACACATTTTACCTCACGTTGCACTTCTTGTCTTTTTTCTGTTCAGCTGTTTTGAGTTTTTGATGGTCCTGAATGATTGTGTGACAGATACCGGACTCGGGACTCGGCTGCTGGCAGGCGGCACCACGGGGGCACTGGCGGTGGCTTTGGCTCAGCCTACCGATGTGGTGAAAGTCAGGTTCCAGGCTCAGATCCAACTGCCTGAAAACGGCTCTCTGAAGAGATACAGCAGCACGATTGATGCCTACAAGACCATAGCAAAAGGCGAGGGCGTTAGAGGCCTCTGGAAAGGTATTTTTATGTGGATTTGTTTTAAAATGTGTTGCACTATCAGTATTTTTTGTAACACAGCAGCTTCTACAACTTCCATTTATGATATGTATTTCTTGTAGTGTTTTTAATTTTACGGGTTGTCAGAAGAACTGTTTGTATCCCCAGGGGCATTCTTTTAGTACTTTATCTTGTGTTGAAGCTGAAGTCAGAAACTGGAAAATGCATCTGCTTCGTTTTTTGTTACACCTTCTTCTTTAAGCTGTATTACTTGCTTGTAGCACAACACATTTAAACCTCTAATTCATTGTGGTTGATAGGAAAATATATAGAGTAAAATAAGAAATCAGTTTTAAAGTAATGTTTGGAAAATAGGATGCAGCTCTCATTGTGTTTTGGATCAGTGTGGTTTGTTCTAATAAACTACTGGCAAGGATTTCACTAGTTTAATCAGGTTAATCTCCTTTAGTAATGTTGTTGTTTTTTTTTTTTACTTTGGGAGACGTTGGTTTGTGTTTTATCTTATGAAAACAATCTGATTTCAGGTCTTTCAGCTGATTAATTTGGTGACTTTGACTGTTTTTCAGGGGGATTTTTGTTGTTTCATTGTATGAAACTTCTCTTTTCAGGCTGTCTGCTGAACATAACGCGTAACTCAATGGTGAACTGCTCCGAGCTGGTCACATATGACGTCATCAAAGAGCTCATCCTAAAGAACCACCTGATGACAGGTAGGTGAACGCCACCTGCTGATTCTCCCGCCTGTGTGGATTCTAGTAAACCGAAGCTCGTGTTGTTTCCTCTGCAGACAACATGCCGTGTCACTTCACTGCAGCCTTAGCTGGAGGGTTCTGCACCACGGTTGTGACTTCTCCGGTGGATGTGGTGAAAACCCGCTTCATGAACTCTGTGCCGGGTCAGTACGGCGGTGCTGTGAACTGCGCCCTGACCATGATGATTAAAGAAGGACCCTCGTCTTTTTATAAGGGGTAGGTGTCGTCATTATAACCCTGTGAGACAGAATCCTTCATCTCATCACCTGATTCTTCTTGTAGCTTCATGGCTTCATTTCTTCGTATGGTCTCCTGGAACGTTGTGATGTTTGTGAGCTACGAGCAGATTAAGAGAGCCGTGGTGAGATTCCAGCAGCCCTGAGAGTCTTGATTCAGGCCAGCTCGACTGCTGGTTCAACATTAATGTCAAACACTGTTGATCCGGATCACATGTTCCTCAGAAACAAAACTTTACAGGCATCGCATCAATCAGGTCATATTTCAGTGATTATTATAATAGGCTATAATGATTATTGCTTGCTGCCTAAAGACAGGCAATAATGTTTTTGTCTTAGTCTGTGCGTATTTGTGTGTCTGTTACCAAAATATCTCATGAACCACTGGACGGATTTTAACGAAACTTGCAAAAGGTAATTACTGGATGTGCATCTACTGATTAACTTTTGAACGCAACCCAGTGTAAGATGGCCACCACGGCTGACTGATACAATAAAACACAATATTGACTTTAACTCAGTCAATCTACAGATATTTACCTAACATTTAGTGTGGTAGTAGCTGAGAGTCATCCTCAACACATACTCGGATCAAACAAGATCTTTCTTTGGAACTCATAAAAAAAAAAAATTCAGCAGGAGATATGCATTCCTTCATAGAGTGTTACACCTTTAATTTTTAATGTTTTTTTTTTAACAAGCGTTTATTTTATTGGAGATGATCTGAAACTTGCAAAGCGTTGGACTTTTAAAACGTGTAAACTTGTTAGTCAAACTGAAATCTAAATAAATTTCTCATACCTGTCTAACAAGCAGATACCTTACTGGGTCCCAAATCAGCCCAAATCTACCAAACGATGCCAGTTTTCAACCAGGTAGTTTGAACTATTTGGGGCGTTTTAGTAAAAAAAAAAATGGAGGTTTGAGCAAAAAGTGGTAATGGTGGGACTGTGAATCAACCTGTATCTCAGTGTTTAGGTTAAATGAATTAATTATTCGAAGGGATTCACCATTGATCTGCGATTAATGATGCACAAAACAAATGAAAGGAAATGCCAAAAGCTAAAAAAAGAGTAAAACTATTAGATACTGATCTGGGTCAGAGATATTTACGCATGGAGACAGTCCTATTTGAGCTGAACATATTCAAGTTTCAAATTTAAAATGAAATAAATAAATTCAATTTGCAAATTCAACATTAATGTCTGGAATGCTTTGTTTGTCTGTTATAAATATGAGGTTTAAAAAAAAGCAAGAGAGCAGGTATTTTGAAATTAGTCCTAAATGTGTTATAAATAAAATAAACTCTTTGTTTCTGGCTGCATTTTGTTTGCTTCCTGTGTTCCTTTTTCAAGCTTAGCTGAAAAAATGCAGTCTTTTATAATATTGGAATTTACAGGAATTGGATTATTTTACCATTCATTTGTGATTATTTGGTATTTAAATGTCAAAAATAGAAAGAAAAAAACATCTGTTCCAATCTTTTAGGACTGACAAACACTGTATTCTGGTCCCCTAATAGATCATCTTTTGAGAAACCGTTTAAAGACAGTCCTTATTCCTGAGTGTACTCATTATAATCAATAATATAATAAATGGTAGAGAGAGCAGCTGCTGTCAGACTGTAGATCGGATAAATCTGCAGGAAATCCTGCTGAGAACTCCTCAGGAAGAACCTGTCATTTTTTTCCCTGGAGCTTCGTTACCAAGAGATCAGACAGGTGTCCGAGAAATCTGCCAGTGTTGTTTTTATTTCTGCAAACCTCAGAAAGAGCAGCTGAATGTGCGCTGCTACATAAAGCAGAGCCTCTTGTTTTTGCAGCAGGCTAGAACGTTGCTCCTTTAAGTGTGAAAAATGATGCTGACATGTTTAATTTAACTCCAGGCTTTTTTCATCTGAGGTTCCTTACAGACGGCGTGACACTGAATACAGAACCCTAAAGCAAGCAGATGACCCACAATAATTTAATGTGACACAAATAAAATCCAGTGAAAAGCTCTTTAAAGATCCTGAAACCCTTTTTTTTTTGTTTTTCACTAACTGTTATCATCTCTGAAAGCATATTTTGTGTTTTAATGTAAATGACCCCCGTCACCCAAAATAAACCAGCTGAGATGAAAACAAATAAATATCATATAAAATGTATTTGCTACAGTTTTAATACTTTGAAGAGCAAATAAAGAGCTTTTTTCTATTGAATTTAAACAATTCTCTTAAGATTTTATAATTTTGAGGAATGAATTCTATAAAAATCAACTAATCTAGAACTAATGAGTCTTTAAATGAAGGATGTGTCTGTTCATTTCTAGATTATTTTGATTAAATTATGTTAATTAGTAATTCATTGTTTTATTATTATTCTACTACTTAAATAAAGTCTTCTTTCTCCACTGCTGACTATTTGGGTTTTTAAAAAAGGAATCCTACCCTGCAGTTTTGTCTGCACCTGATCGTGTCCTCCAGCAGAGACATGAAGACACGTGGCTCCACCTGGATCCAGGTGACTCAAGGTGCTCCAGGTGGCACCAGGTGATCCAGGTGACTCAAGGTGCTCCAAGTGGCACCAGGTGATCCAGGTGACTCAAGGTGCTCCAGGTGGCACCAGGTGATCCAGGTGACTCAAGGTGCTCCAGGTGGCACCAGGTGCTCCAGGTGGCACCAGGTGGATTCAGGTGATCCAGGTGACTCAAGGTGCTCCAAGTGGCACCAGGTGGATTCAGGTAATCCAGGTGACTCAAGGTGCTCCAAGTGGCACCAGGTGCTCCAGGTGGATTCAGGTGATCCAGGTGGATCCAGGTGACTCAAGGTGCTCCAGGTGGATTCAGGTGATCCAGGTGACTCAAGGTGCTCCAGGTGGCACCAGGTGGCTCCAGGTGGATTCAGGTGGTCCAGGTGACTCAAGGTGCTCCAGGTGGATTCAGGTGCTCCAGGTGGATCCAGGTGACTCAAGGTGCTCCAGGTGGATTCAGGTGATCCAGGTGACTCAAGGTGCTCCAGGTGGCACCAGGTGCTCCAGGTGGATTCAGGTGGATCCAGGTGACTCAAGGTGCTCCAGGTGGCACCAGGTGCTCCAGGTGGATTCAGGTGCTCCAGGTGGATCCAGGTGACTCAAGGTGCTCCAGGTGGCACCAGGTGCTCCAGGTGGCTCCAGGTGGATTCAGGTGGTCCAGGTGACTCAAGGTGCTCCAGGTGGATTCAGGTGACTGTATTCTGACTTAAGATTTTCTTTATTTGAACGAATAAACAGTAGTAATGCAGATGTGTTTTGGTTATCTGAGGATCAAATTCTGAGTTGGATGTATGATAGGGAAGTTTTTGCTACTTTTGTCTGTAAAGCTTGGGAAAGAAGACGAGTGCTCTATCCTGGTTGAGTTGAAAGATTTAGAGATGTAATGGTATTTCTATAGCGCCTGTGATTTGTATGTGGCCATTTTGTTTTGTATGTTTTGGTTGTGGAGTGTCTTATAAGCCCATGTGGGCTGGGCACCTGTGGGGCATGACACTTAAAAAAAATGAATCAATCAATCATATAGCCATTTTTCATTTAGCTGTGGTGGCCATCTTGAATCGAATTGGCTCCCAAAGTTAATCAGTTGCAGACGCACATCCAATGATTAATTTCTGACAGTTTCATTAAAACCCCTGCAGTGGCTCGTGAGATATTTTACTAACAGACGAACAGATAACACAGAGCTGAATAAGAAGTGTGACATAAAACTTCAAGAGCAAATTAACTTAATGTAAACTAAAAGAAACTAAGGACTATGTTTGATTTGATTGTTCAGTTTATTTCAAACTTTTCAAATAGAAAAGAAAAGGAAAAATGTGCATAAATGTGTTCATATGTAGTAATTCAGTCAATAACACACGAAAAATAAACAATAAATCAATAATAGTAATCCAGTGTTGGAAAGGAAGTAGGAAGGAGCCATCATACCCTGTCTATTCAAAATATTTACTTTTATTTTATACATTCAGCATAAAATGTCTGTAATTTCATAAAGAACAAGAGAGGAGAGATCAACAACATGTTTACAAACAAAAACCACCCAAAACAGTGATTATAGAGTTTAAACTCTGGGTCATTTGTGTGTTATTGCACTGTGTGTGATGTAACTGCTGAGGCTTTTGTTGTTCGGTGGCTCTTCTGCTGTGCAGCTCGTCAACGTGTCCAGCCGTCCTCAGAATAACTCCCTCTATATGCGGCCTGAGGTAATCCCTAAGACGTACGCCGCTGATGTCCCCGGCTGCCCGTCAGTGAACGTCCCGCAGACTGAGAGCAGCTTCACCTCCCCGGCAGCGTGCAGATTCATCAGCACAGCTCTGAAACAGGACACGTCTTCTCTGTGAGTACATCACCATATTCTGTCTGGACTTAAAAAAAAAAAAAAAGATGTGCTTTAGGTTTTTCCATAGATGCCAGACCCTCATGTTGTTAATTTTTATAAACCCCCTTTACCTGCTGTAACAAGGTAAATCTTTAATGACCATGTGTGAGCATTTAGGGAGAGTCCAGAGCTCTAAATTGTGATTTTAAAAGCCTGTTAAAGCTTTCCTCTAAGTGACATAAGAGGCTTTTCAGTTCTCTGTATTGTATTTTAGGCAGCAATGAGCCTCACTCATCTTATTTACTACTACTCTGTTGTCACAGGACAAAATGTCCCGTTTACTGTATGTTTTATTTTTTTTGTTCGACTATCTGTTTATTCTCAGGCTTCTGCTGTAGTTTTCTGGTGGGACATCCGGCTGATAAACCTGCTTATCTTCTCAAATTTGATTGTCTGTTTAAGTTCTTGCAGTAGTTTCTTGTCTCTGTGGCTCAAAAAATACATTTATGTCATTTCCAGTAATTGAAGGTTTTGCAGTAGGTGACTTTACTGTAATGGTAACGACAGTCTTATTTTATTATATCTTCAAAATGATCAGAAATCAGGACTGAGATACTAAAAAGAGGATAATTTATTATCATTCAGAAATACGTTTTTTAAAATAATTGTTACTTTGTGAGGTTTAGTCATCTGTTTGTTTGCAGTAAATGCGTTAGCCCTGTAAGGAACCTCCAGCGCCACACAGGAAAAGGGCTTTATCCAGAGCAGAGCAGTGTGTGTATTGTACTCTC
>JAOXNZ010000091.1:7295704-7311535 GCA_028566095.1 Kryptolebias brasiliensis
TTTGCTTAAAAGAGCGCAGATCACACACCAAATCCCACTATTAAATAATGAAACACATAAAAAAAAACCTTGTAAACTTCCGCCTTAAATACAGTAGAAACATCGTTCAGGCCGCTGAACGTTTGCCACTCAGTCATTGAGAAACTTCTTAGAGTTGTTGTTATACGTCCCATTCTGTCCCGCGTAGCTTTTACTCTGGGGGAAGAAGTCGGCACGGAGTAAACGGTAGAAGTAAACCAGAATCATGATGTTCATCCCGGTTATGGTGGAGAGAAAGTATCCACAGTGCTCCATCGAGTCATAGTTCTGAATGATGAACCAGGTAAGGTAGAACTGGGTGCTCAGACGGAATATGATGTAGGTGAGGAGGTTGACGAGCTTGTTGACGTGGTAGATGGAGGACGACTGAGCGCCTGCCAGCTTCAGCATCAGCCTCAGGTGAAGGGTGATGCTGTTGACCTCCACGAAGAGGGCGATCACAGCACCGGCTACATACAGCTGAGTGTAGAGGGCGTACAAGAAACACCAGATCACCTGGGGACAAAACAGAAAAAGGTGTTTTATTGCTTTTATTGTAGCTCTGGGCTCTTGGTCACATTTATATTGTCTTTGTTATTTACTCATCTTTATTGTCTAGACAACTGAAATAGAAATAGGCTAGAACCAAACAAACACAGTGCAGCCTATGGTAACGAGGCGAGAATTCCTGCCGCCATCTTAGTAGGTGCCACATTAGTTACTGCAGCACAGCAGGAAACCACTGATATCAGGGAAAAAACAAACTCAGCCAAGAAGCCCAATGGTTTGTCATTAATTGCATTTATCTTTTTTTCTTTGGAAGTACTGTTCTAACACACTTATCTATGATACTTGGGGTTGTCGCTCTCTTTAGACTAGACTCCTATATTTACTGTAAAGACGAGAACTGAGGGTATGCATTATACCAGCTATTATACGCTGTTTTTTTTAAATAATAGCCATTAGTCTATAAACCTGTTTTATTCATTAACTAACTGTTAATCAATGGATCCTTGTCTAAAAACTAAAGTGTTATATAAGGCCTAAATATTTCCAGATTTATGAGGAAAAATGTTGCATATTTAAGTTAATAGTCTAAGTGAAATTAACAACAGGCAACTGTGGTCTGGTAGACATGTAAAGTACTTAAAGTGCTGTTATGTTCTGGTTTGGCCATCATAGAACCTAGGAAGATGGCGGCCACAGCTCTCACCTAGTGCTGTCAGTGGCCATTCCAGTGCATTTCCAGTTGTCTTATATGGAATTAAAGTGCTCTGCAAAAATCTGGAGTCGTCCCTCATTTTTCTAGGTTTTGCTTCCAAGTCGTCTGACTTTCTTGAATCTTTTAAAATAGTCTTGATCAGTATTTCTGAAGATCTTTCACTTAAAGGTCTGACCTGCGAATCACTGAAGCATAAAAAGGCTCCTAAACTCCAAGGATGAACGGGTGTGTCGACACACAACAGACAACTTAGCGAAAAGCTTAGATGAGATCTTTAGTTCCTTTGTTACTTTATGTTGTTTCTTATCTATACACACATATAGTGTGATATTTGTAAGAGCCATCATTTGAGCAATACTTCAGCGCCACTTCAGATATTCAGCAATTTTTCTGTTTCCCAACCTTTGCTGGCATGCTCTACATAACTCTTTTCTTTCTTTAATCATTTGTGTAAATGGCTTAACGACACAGATCATCTTGACATGACCCCTCCTTAGCTGAACTTTCCATTGTGACTCTGTTCTGTCCTTCAAACCCGGACAAACCTCCCCTATTGGGTTACAAAGAAAGGCAGCGCCGCCTTACCATTGCGTGATGGAGTAGGAACTCCCATGATCCTCTGGCGTGTCCCGTCAGGATGATATCACCTGCATCTTGCACAAAGTATCCTGAGGAGATAAATGAAAAGATATCAACGCATCGGTCCCGTTAGCTCTCATTAGTCTGTAAAAGTCAGCTAAAAGTCTGAAGTCCAGCGGTTACGCTTTGTGACTTTAACGAACGTAAAAAGAGAATAAAAGGCGAGGCTCGAAAGACTGCGTTACTCTCAGGTGAAACACTTCTCCCCGTCTACTGCGACCGATCAGAATGAACTCACACAACGCGCAGATCCTGCAGCTTATCTTCTTCTTTTAACTATAATTCTGAGTTTTTATTTCAAACAGACATAAAAAAAACAATTTTTTGTTTTGGCCAACTTACAGAATTTTCTGTTTGAAAAGGAGCAGGTTGAATTTATATTGATCAATATAAATCTAATAGTAATTATAATAAACTCCTCTAACTTTACATTCATTATCTTCTTATTTACAGCAGAATTTAACACGATTAGTTTATTTAACAGCCCTTTAAATGAATCCTTCACTGTGTAACAGTTTAAAATGACTTGTTCGTAGCTTTTTATTTATTTTTGTGCATCGTTTCAATTCAACATTTAGCCCATTCCATAAATCCTCCCCTCCACACACACACAGATACACACCGATACACAAATACACACCCACACACAGATACACACAAATACACACATGCTTCTGCTTGTGGCGACTTTAAACACGAACAGCGAAGGTTTTAAATTTAACCAAACTGTAAATAGTTGTTTAGTCTTTGGAGCAAAGGCTCATGGGAGTGTTAGGCTGTAACTTTTTGCTGCCGTTTATTGATTTAAAGTTAGTAACTCAAGCACTTCCTGTCACACTGTGTTCTGCTCTGCTGTAAAACGTGCCGATGTGTTGAAATCCTCGATGATTGTTGGCACAACGACAGCGGTTTTGTCAACAACGGGGGGAGCTCTCGTGCGCGTTCATGTTGTTTTGTTGCATTTGGGTTGATAAATGACTCTTCCTCAGGCTGCAGGGCATGAGCTCGCCATCATAACGTGCAGAACTGACAGCGGTGTGACGGTTTATAAGACGGCGTTTGTACGAAACACCCGAGGTTGGAGCTCAGATTAGCTGTTCGCTCATCTATCTGTTTCAGGATTATAAAATTATTAACCGTTTATGACCGTCTTCTACAGACCCCCACTTCCAAAGGTCTAAACTAACACTTTAATATTTAATCACAAGAGGCTTTAAACACCAGCTCGTCTTTGTAGTTTTGTTGCTACTTCTTTTTTTTTATTGAGTTTTCAGTGTTTACTTTAATACAGAACACATTCCACTCCATTTTGTTTCCATATAGCTTGTCCATTTGTGACTCTTGTAGTTTCGACCTGTGTGCCAGTTTCTTCCATTACAAACATGTCTTCCATTACTGCAGTCCACTGGCTCCTCGATGGTGTTTCCTCTTTCCTCCAGTTCTTTGTTTTTGCCTTTTTGGCCGTTTTACTCGATATTTATCCCTGTCACAAATGATTCCCTCTGAAGGTTTACGTACTTCAGGTCTCAGTGGAACTTTGTATCCTAAAAACACAGATCATTTCCAGAAGATACGCTTACGGTCCACATCAACGTCTCCATGTCCTCGGCAACATTTCTGTTGTCTTTTTAGCTGCTTCTTCATTTTGCTGTAATAAAAAACTCTTAGAAGGTTCTTCCAGGCACACTCCCTCCACTCTCTGCCGTTCTGAATCCTCAAGTTTTCCGTTCACTTTACAGATTCAGTCGTGTCTTTATTCATGTCTGTTAGGGCTTTACACAATGTTGGGATTATTCTAAGACTGCTGTTCCCACAGGCCCCAGTTATGATTTGGATCACTTTGCTCTCGTCTTTGTAATATATTAATAATTTCTCTTTTGAAGGCAACGAAGATTCAATTTCCGTTCTAGTTGTTGAAAACTCCAAATGCCCATTTTTCTCCAGAACACACCATGCTGTCATCCTTCTATAATTCTGGTCAGGCAGGTTTAAAGTTCTTATGATATGCTGCCCATTTTAGTTTCAATGCATTTTTCTGGATTTTATGTATCTTTAAGTGTTTAAGTGCGTTTAGTTATGGGATCCAAAAATACTTTATTCCTTTCAAAACTTTCCTTATCTCCCATCATGCTTTGAATCGGCTCTTCTAATGTTTTTGTTTCGATATCTTTCCATTTTCCACAATAATCTGGTTTCCACCAACTATAGATGTTTTACTTGTGAGACGTAGTAAAATTCCCTTAACCCCTTAGTCCCTAGGCCTATTTTTGAGGAATATGCTGCCCCCGGTACAGGGGCTGCTAGTGATGTAGGGGTTGATGGTGGCAGCACAATGGGTTAGTGGGTAGCACTGTTGCCTCACAGCAGGAAGGTCCTGGGTTCAAGTCCCGGGTTGGACTTTCTGTGTGGAGTCTGCATCATCTCCTCGTGTTTCCTCCCTCTGTCTAAAAACCTGCATGTTAGGCTGCCTTCAGGTTCAGGCCTCTCTTGAAAAAGAGATCTGGGATCTCAATGGGACTTGCCTGGATAAATAAAGGTTAATAAATACATAATGTTGGTGATGACATCCCCTGTTTTAATTTGACTAACTGAAGAGCTTTATACCTTATCCTGGGTCTTTTTTGTCTCCATATGAACCTGGAAATGATCCTGTCTCCTGTTGGAAACTGATCTCAGCTGACCTCTACTGGTGACGCTTGGAATAAAAACAGAAACCTTTGGAATGATCATTTTTAAAGAAAATGGATGGATGGATGGATGTCTATTGATTTGTTGTTAAAGTATAAAAATGTCCAATTTACGCAGTTGAATGCCTTTTCTGCATCTATGCTCAAAATAACTATATTTCTATTTTCTCCTATTCTGTTTTGTGTAGGGTTGTCTGGATGTTATCATGTTTGTCTCGTCTTTGTTAATTATTTCTGATAAGAATAAATTCAGTCTTTTAGAGATTACGGAGGTAAAACCTTTCTAATCTATATTTGATACTGAATTTGGCCTGAAATCTGCACATCGCTCTCTGTCTTTGCCTGGTTTTAGGATAATTGAAACGATCTCTTCTTTCCACGTAGCTGGTGTTTTATTTTCCTTAAGAGTCCAGTTTAGTGCATTTAGTTCATCTTTTAAAACCATTCTTCCCAGTGATTTATTACGTTTTTAGTGATTTTATAGCTTTTAATATTTCCTCCTTTGTTAGTAAATCAATTAGTTTTTTTCCTATTGATGGCAGATCCTCGAAATCCTGAAAAATGTTTTCAATCTATTCAAATTAACTCATTAGTATCCGGTTCTCTAATAATCATATTTAATGCTTGTTTTTTTTAATTTTGCCAGTAGTTTTGTGACTCTGTGACCTACTTTGTAAGAACTCTGTTTATAAAATACATGTTTTTTTTTTTTTCCCCCATTTCGTCCATTAGAATATCATAAATTATTGTCCTAGTTTCTTGGATTTGCTGATATATTTCCTTTTCCGTTGCTTTTAAAAATTCTTCTGTTTTTTAATCCCTGCTGTTTTAGCTCTCAGCCTTCAGAGCGTCCCACACTGCCGCTGGAGCCACTTCTCCATTGTTGTTTTGTTTAATTTCCTTTTTTCGTTTCCTCTGCCACTATTTCATTATTAATAATTCCCACATTTAATCTTCCTGCAGTCTTTCTCATACAGCTGTTAATATATTAATTTGCTTATATAGAGCATCATGATCTGAGATGTCTGCAACTCCAGTTTTACATTCCTCTGCCCTATTTCTATCGGCCTTATTTACAAAATAATCGTCTATCCTTGAGTGTATCTTTTGTGTGTAAACTCTTTTTTAAATGGATTAAGGGTTCTCCAAATATCACTTATTCTCATTTCCCTTTAATGATAATTTGAGGGATTTGGTATTTTATTCTTCCATGTGCTCGCTGTATCCAGTTTACGATTTAAAACAACATTAAAGTCTCTAATATTACTGAGCTGAAGTATTTATCCCTAAATCCTACTTTTCTAAGCTTTTCATGTTCTGGATTATTTAAACGTGTTTCTTGTAACAGAGAAAATTGTATTTTCTCCTCTTTTAATGCTGTTATGCTGTTTTAATGCCCTCTCTTCCATTCACATTCAGTCATATAACTTTTGTACTACTGGAGATGTCTTTTGGTAGTGCAGGTGATAACAATCCCAGGTAAATATTCAAACAAACTATCTCTGAACACCCCCCCCCCATTGTCCCTGTTGGTGGGTGGACAGGTGGACAGGCTGTCCGTAGACACCATAATACGTCTTACAGATGAATTAATAATGGAAACAGCTTTACACTCCAGTCCCTCAGTTGGCAATTTGTGTTGTTTTGAATTCTGAACTTTCCCGTCCTTGACTTACGTCCTTGATTTGAGGAGCCACCATTTTTATTGATGTTCATCTTTTACTCGGCTTAGATCTGCTCATTTGGAGGTTTTAACTCCTGTTCCCCGGGTCTTTCTGCTGTCCTCTCGTCTCCTGGTCAGAGCCTCCATTCGCTCGGAGCCGTCTCCAGGTTCTCTGGACGCCGCCTTCTTCCCTCGGTCGATCCACTTCGTGTCGCCCTTTTCTCTCATTTCCGTTATCTTGTCCTGCATGTAGCACATCTGGGTTAGCATGGTCTGTATTGAGGTGTTAGCTTCAGTGTTCATATCCTCTAACCTCGGCTAGCCTCGCTCTCTGATCTTTCAGCTCTTCATTACTCTTTCTGTTCCGTGTCGAGTCGGAGTGAGTTCATTTCCTGCCTTATACCCGCTTTCAGCTCCCCTTGGAATGTGGTGAGCTCTGTCCGGAAAGTCTCAGAGTTCCTTTATCTCTCTGCCAACTTTGGCTAGCCCTGCTGCCCATCCTTCCGCTTGGTCTCGTTCCGTAACCTCCGCCACGTTTTCCTCGTATTCGTTTTCTTACAGCTTGTCCGAGAACCAGCTCCACTCAGCCCGACGTTCCAGTTTTATGTCGAGTTCTATATTTTTGTGGGGATTTTAGTTTGGCGACTTGAGCGCGCTCCCTACGATGCGACTGTTTCGTCCGCCATCTTTCCAGAAGTCCCAGCTCATCTTTTTTTACAGCGCTGAGCGTCGGGGTCATGACCGAAACGTCTTCTCATCATCACGTTTAGGAAGATGCAGACCAAACGTTCCTCAGCAGTTGTTAAACTGTGTCGTCCTGATTCAGCTGGAGGTTTCCCACAGGCAGACAGTCTATCACCACCTGATTACTGCGGCGAAAAGTCGCAGAACAGCAACTTCCAGTTTTGTGGCGAGGTCAGCCTCAGCGGAGCCGTTAGCTGTTCTGGCTGATCTCCACAGATTTGGGTCCTCATGGCAACAGGAAAACCAAGACACATGCAGAAGAGCTGGAGCAGACCACCGAGACTTTGAGAAATTGTTTTTTGTTTTCGTGGCCATGGTGTTCAAGAGGAGGCGTCCTGAGAATAAGCAGGTGAGGGTTCAGGTTCACTCCTGGATCTGATGTAACTCCTGTGGCAGACTGATCACATGACTGAGCGTTTTTTGTTTGTTTTGTTTCAGCTTCTCAGTGACAAAATCTTTACGTTTTGTTTTTATCCTACATTTGAGTTTCGGAACCTTAATCAGACAAGGCAGCAGAAGAAGCGCATCGTTCCGATTTAGAAAGTATTCTCCTCAGACATTTATCAGGAAAGATGTTGATTTAAAAAAAAAAAAAAAAAAAATTAGACAACAAAAAGGAAAACAAAGAGTTCCTTCAAAGAATGCTTATCACACGCCGCCTATCCTGCCAGCGTTTTAGACTAAGATCATCAAATGTTATTGCCAATTTGGTCAAACCTTGAAAATAACATTATGCTCAGACGTATGTGATATTATGGGATGTGACACCCAGAGTACTGTATGTGTTGTGAATGACTCTCAGCTACTACCACACCGAGTTTTAGCTCAATTACTGTAAAACTGACTGAGTTATAGTCATTTTAGTGTGGCTAATGTGTATTAGCTGTGGCCGCCATCTTGAATTGAGTCGACTCTGTGGGTTTATTGGTTGTAGATGGACATCCAGTGATTACTTCCTGAAAGTTTTATTAAAATCTGTCCAACGGGTCATGAGATATTTTGCTAACAGACACACAAACACACAGACACGAGGAAAAAGCACTAAAATTCGCCCCTGCGCTGCGGTTGAAGGCAATAATAAAATGTACTTCTGTTACTGTGTTATTCTAAATTATTAGCTTGTGGAAACGCTCTTTTTAGCTGAGGGGGAAACAAGTCTTTTTTTTCCCACGATGCATTCACTGACCTGTGGAGACGCAGATGAGCAGGTAGGACAGAGGCGTGTGGTACGAGGGGATGTTGCTCAGCGTCTCCGGCCAGATCACCACACTGCAGAGGGACACATGTTATGAACAGACGGGCCTGTAACGGCTTCATACACACACAGACACACACACACACACACACTCACACTCCATCTGAGAAAAGGCTGACGAAGCAGAGGGATCATCTGTGACAGCTTGTTAAATCACCACGATGAACAGACATTCCTGCTTTGAATTTGAGGTTTTGGGCCTTTTTTTTTTTGTCTTTTCATGTTTAGACACTGAGTCCAACAATAATCTCAGCTGTTTGTTTTATTTTAGGACATTTTGGTACAGAAACACACCTCAAAATGCTCCTCCTGCTGTAAACAACCCAATAAACTCAGTCCTTAAAGGGACACACTAGTCATGTTTAAATGATGTTTTATCATTTATCACCAGTTAGTGCCTCATCAGCCATGCCGTCAGTCACAGAGAGGGTGGAGAAAAGGGCGAAGGTCTGTGTCCAGGCTAGGCTAACGGCTAGCCAAACGAGGGCCAGTTTTTTTTTATGTTTCTCGAACACGTAAAGTAGTTCTCTCTCAAAACCTTTTGCATCACCCGACACAGTGTAGCCTTCTTTCACACCATTATGTTGTTTATGAGAAAAAGTTGTTTTATTAGCCTGAAAACCAGTAAAAGAAAAACAACAACTGGCGTTTAGCTAGCCGTTAGCCCAGCCTGGATGAAGACTTTTGCCTCTTTCTGCACACTCCGTGCTCGATGACTGATGTCACGGCTGATAAAGAACTGTTTACGCCGCTATCAGTTTTACGACACGTGTTGTTTTTCTTTCTGGCAGATTTATTACATTATTCCTGCAGGAAGTGCCACTGTTAGCTGCTGCTGCTAGTTCCACTTGCAAACGGTCGCAAAATTATTCTGTAAATAAAAACTGACGGCAGTGTGGTCCCAGTTGGACCACCTGTTAGCTCATTATTTAAGTCAGAATTAAAGACTTTTTCTCCAAATTGAGGTTGTTCAAAGAGCTATCCATGACAGGTAAGATACTGTTTATAACATTTCCACAAAACTGTTTGTTTAAACGATCAGCAGTCGCTTAGTTTGACTCGTAAAGCAGATTAATAAAACTTTTCTCTGACTGTAAAAACCTCTGGGCTCCTTTTCTTTCGATCCGTGCTGTTATTCTGTCCCGTCTTTGATTCAGGACTTTGACCTCACACTCAGTTTCCTAATGTCCCCAACATGAGTCATGAGCACAGTCCCACCCCAAGAAAAACTGTTTCTAAACCATTTCACAATCAGCCAGCTGGTTTTTCCAGTTCTTGGATATATGCTTTGAACCAGACTTCTGGCTGCGGTTAACTCTCACACACCCACCCACACACACACACACACACAAGTGATTTGTTGAACATAAATTTAGCAGAAACAGCAGCTTTATGTGTCTCTTTCCCTCCCCACCTAAGAATGCCATTGTCTCCCCCGTCCCTCAGACAAGACCCGCTCAGTCTCAACATGCCCTTCTTCTCCTGGCTGCCACAGGCTGTCACTGCCACACACACACACACACACACTCCTTCACATCGCACATCATGTGGACCGTGAATAGACAATGCTGTCCCAGTGTGGATGGAGGGGGCAGACAGATTGGACAGGCAGCTGTTTTGTCTCTAGGATGGAGACTTACCAGGTCAGGGCCCAGGTCCCGGTCAGCAGGGAGTGGACCATGGACACTGAGAGGTTCCTCCACTTCCAGGAGCGGAAGGCGTCCTGCCTCACGGCCTTGGGGACAGGCAGCCTCTGCAGCAGCTGGTGGGCCAACCTGAAGAGCAGAGAGCACACCAGGACCGAGGGGCCTGGGTGTCTCTTCAGCGCAGAGCACAGAGCCTCCATCCTCTCCTGAACGCCCCTGGTCCCTTTGCGTTTTAACCCCTATCCTCAAAAACCCTCCCTCGTCCTTCCTCCCCCCCCCCCCTCTCTTTTAGCTTCACGCCCCTCTCAGCCAGTCCTCTGCCCGGTGATGGACGGATACTCGCTGTTGTGATGGAGGTTGTTGGGGTCTGCTGGGAGAGGAGAGGCTGCAGCTGCAGGAGGATATGATCCGCTCTCTGCTGTTCTTTGACTTCCTTTCCAAAAAGAAAAAAGAAAAGAAAAGAAAAGAGAAAAAAAAAAGTCAGAAGAGCTGATGAAGAGCTGTTCTTCCCGTCTGGAGAGGAGGAGGTCCGGGAGGGGACTCCCGAGCGGCGGCGCGTCGTCAACAGGAGCCGTGCGCGGCCGCGGCTCTCGGCTCGCCCGTGCGCGCGGCAGAATGACGGGGGAGTGGTGGTGGTGGTGGCGGGGGGAAGCTGGAGGTGGGTGGTGTCGCTGCTGCTCCCGGAATTCAGAGAAACAAGGAGGGGCGGCGGCTGCGATCATGTTACGGAAGGAACCAAATGCTGCTGGGATGAGATTTGTTTTGGTTTTGGTTTTTGGATAATATTTCTGAGAATAAATGACTCAAACAGCTTATTGTTTATACACTGGAGGCGCGCGCGCCGCTGCGTCACGTGACGCGCTGTGCGTAAAAACCAAATCTCTGCGTCTAAAACCCCAACCATATCATTTGCATCTATTAGACATTCTGTTCGCCGTTTTTATTGCTTCATCTGAAGCTAGAGGTGTCCTGTAAGGACAGATCCACGTGTGACAATTATTGAATTTAATGTAACCACATTTATTTGGTGGATTTTGGAGCTGGAGCTCTAGAAAAAGCTGGTTCAAAATTAAAATCTGAAGCTCTCATAAACCCAAATTTTATTCATAATGTGACATCATAAACATATCAAATTTTTAAAGTAAAAATTTGGACCGTTTTTAAGAAACAAAATAAAGGTAATTTCGAATTTCATGTCAGCAACACTTCTGGAAAAAGATGAGACTGGAGCAACAAAAGGCTGTGAAAGTAAGTGGTCAGAGTAAGGAGGAGCTGGAGGAGCATTCTGCAAATAATGACGTTAACTGGCAACAGGTTAGTAAGAGGACTGGGTTTAAAAAGAGTTTTTTAGAGGCTGAATCTCTCAGAAGTAAAGATGGACGAGATAATTTAATTAATTAAAAAAGTTTTAATGTATTCATCTAGTTAGACAGACAGATAGAGTTTAGTTTCTACACTCAAATTAAGGCCAAAATCAGTAAAATGTCATTCAACCAACAGTATGTCCCTTTCTTTGTAAATAAACAACTAAAATCTGTCTGCTTGTCTTCAGTTCCGCGCTCGGCCATCAGGGGGCGCAGGTCCCTCAAACATGCAGCTTCGGCTCCCGTCGTTCTGGGAAAGGCATGCTAGAAAACTGCTTGAGGTTTTCTTGAAGTGCTTTCAAATCGCCCCGGGCACAATGCTTTGAATGAATACGTAACACGAACCGGGGTCAGCGCGAGCAGCCCTCATAACACTTCAATATGAGTGGAATTTAAAGCATGAAAGATGAGAGGGGTGTAATTAATCCGCTCATCCACAGGCCGTATCCCAGCATCCTGCTGTGTAACTCAACCTGCAGCTCCTGTTTCCTGCAGGCCTCAGTGTGGTTGTTTGTGCTGCAGAGGCAGGTGATGACAGGCTGTCGGTACAACCCGTAACTCATCACACCGTGGAGTTTTCCACTGAGCAAGGCAGCAGATGTAAAAGGTTTGATGCCAGTTGAAGTATAATAACTTGTTTTATTATTCACTTCTGAGGTTTATGCACCATAAATATTCAAACACATTAGGAAGATTGAACCAATACTGCAAATAAAATCTGAAAGAATGTCATGATTTCTTGAAACGCCTCCCTTATCCTTCGTAGGCCAAGGTTACGAGGCGGTCATACGTCTGTGCGAAACAAGATAAACATGTTATACAAACAGCCTGACGACGACCGAAAGAGTCTCCTGACGTCTGAAGTGTGTGTTTTCATGCTTCAGCGTCCTCAAATATGTCCATTAGGGTTAAAAGTTGCAATAATAAAAACATATCTGGGATGGTTGTTGCTCTTCTTTTATTGCTACAACACTCTGGCCTCGGGGCCTCTTATTTAATAAGGATTTATGGCTGCAGAGTCTTGACATAAACATAAAGAATAAGAATGTTGCTTCTGACACTTCGTCTACTCTTACATAGTTGAACCTTTTGTCTGATTGGGACGATAATGTTTCTGGTGTGCATAAAAACATGGAGGATTTTACGTTTGAGGAGTTCTCCGGTCTCTGAAGCTGCTTGTAAACGTTCGTTTACGTAACAGAGTTAGGAAAATATGAGGAAAGTCAATCATCCAAAGTAATTAAATCTCTCAATGCGGGGAACTCCAACCACAGCTAGTAAAACATATATATTATCTGTCTAATCTGATTTACTGTAAACAGTCAGGATTCTGTTTAAATAATCATAGTTTTAATATATTTATCTCTGCAGAAAATGAATACATCTAATGTTAGCATTCCCTAAAGGAATCCATGAGTTTTAGACTGAGATTGAAGTCATTTTGGTCAAACCTTAAAAATAACATTATGCTGCTCAGAGTGTGTGTTAGGAGCGACTCTCAGCTACTACCACGCCACATTTTAGCTCCATACCTGTAAAATGGGCCGAGTTGTAGCCATTTTGCTTTTTTAAACTCAGCGAGCTGCTGGCCTCCATTTTGAATTAGGTTGACTCCGAAAAGTGAATCAGTCGCAGACGTGCGTCCGATGATTACTTTCTGCTGGTTTCATTAAAACTTGTCTAGTGGCTCAGGAGATATTTTGCTAACACAACAGACACACAAAAACAACATCATCCACCTTTCAGGGGTGAGTGATAGTAATCATATAATATGTATTCATGTAACTTACACACATGCTGTACTTAAAACAATAAAAAGTGACAAATCCAAAGACATTTTTCATCATTTAATAAAGTTACTGGACACCGTAGATTTAATATATTAGTTTTAAGCTAAAAAATATTCTCCACTGTTGCTACAAACTAACATAAAACATGTCAATCAATGATTTTTTGCTAAAGCACGTTACTGTGTGTGAAAAAGGTTTGCATCGCCTCCGTCACCTACACCATCCCGTCACAAGTCCTTGAAAAGAATTTCCGGCGATTTGAAAAGATAAAGCTCTTCAGAAGTTGGCTCAGACCTGAAGATCAGGGTCGGTTTCACTCGATGCATTCCTGGACACTGACTGTGAGACAAATCTGCTGCTGACAGAGGACCAAATATGTCACTGAGCTGGTCTAAGGAGTGGTGTGTGTGTGTGTGTTTATATATAAAAACCTCAAGGCTCCTCGAGGTGCTGCTTTGCTGAGAGATCATATCCCTCAAAAAGAGCAATTCATTGTTTGTGAAACCAGCGCCCAACCTGTCTCCCATCCATCCTGCTCTTACAAAACGCAAAAGAAAGTTTCAGTTTCACGAAGGTGACTGTTTGTGGTGGTGTATCATCATTTCAGCTCGATGGCGATGATGGAAGTACGTACTTCACCGCACAGAGCGGGCTTTGTCACAGCACAAAGCATTTATTATCCCGTCCAGACAGAAAGGGCAAACATGCAGACCCCTTCCTGCCTATCGCAGGCAACAGGAAGGCGCTTCGTAATCACCGTGTATCTGGAAGCAGGGCTGCAGAGTCTGAGGTGTCTCATCGGTTCTGTCCCCCCCTTTTTCAGCAGTTAACATTTCATAGAACAACAACAAATAGAGAAATTATGTCGAAGCAAAAGCAGTTACATCATAGCTTATACAATGTTGGGTTATTTCACAGATATTGAGCTAGAACTGGCTGTGGTGGTAGCTGAGAGTCGCCCTCAACACAAACTCTGAGTACGAACACATCTTGCAAGGTCTCACAGTGCTGCACGAGATCGTGCGTAAAATCATGGTTTGACCGAAAATGTCCCATTTTAGTTTGAAATGGTTTTAGTTGAAAACCCTGTGATGAAAGGCGGCGGACGATATGCATTCCTTCAAGGAATGAGGTCCTTTAATTAAACTGAGCAAAGAAAGTAAAGGTAATCTGCCTTAAAAAAGTGATTTTTTATTTCCCTCAAGGATACAGCTAAGGCTGCAAAAAATATTTCAGCCATTCAACTTGTTTTTTAATTAGCTATTAAGTAAACTCACTGCTTGCTGTAGTTTGTAAGTTTTAACGTCCTAAACAAGTGTCTGAATTTTGTTGTCTTAGTTCATTTCTTTGAATTTAAGTTTAAACATCAGTGTAGTAATAGTATGTGATCATTTTTACCACAGTAGCAAATACTGTATTAATTTGCCAAAATATAAACAACAAACATAAACAAACAATTTAAGCTTTTTCGCTAAATTACTAATTTATGTATTGTCCCTAGTTAGTTGCCGTAGGGCTGCGCTCATATATTCTGTATATTTTTATCATCACAATAACAGTATTAAATTAATTGTACGATAGAGTACGTGTAAATTGGGCTCATCTTACTCACAAAAAATCTTAATTTCCTCAGTACTCATCAATGTTTACATGGCCCTGTGCCTTTAAGGGGACTTTATCAAGATGGCGACGCTTTCGGCGCACATCGGCCAGAGCGGCCTGTCACGTCTATAAAATAGACGTCATTGGTTTGTCTGCAGCAGACGTGGAGAAACACTGTTTCCATTTGCCAAAATACAAACAAGAGAGATAAACACATAATGTAGGCTTTTCTGCTGAATTACTGCGTTAAAATTCCCGTATTTCAAGGACATCTTTGCAGCTAGCTTCTCTTTTGGTTCGCGTTAGTTAATGTTTTGTCCGTCGTTGGTTGCCGTAGGGCTGAGCTCGGTTGCCAGGAAACAGTGGAGCCGTTTGTGCGCAGCAGCGATGGAGAAGTATGAGAAAATCAAAGTTGTGGGAAGAGGAGCTTTCGGGTAAAACTTGGGCTTTGTTTGCACGTTGTATTTGTTTGTTTGTTTTGTGTTGGACAGTATTGTCTGTCTGAAAAAACGGTGCCGTCAGGAGTTTATCAGTAAAACCGGAACTTCGTTTACGGCCGCTGAAGTTTTCTGAAAACCCTGCAGCTGTGGTTACATCCCAATGCCAACGGTGCCCCGAGTCCAAAAACTGCTTATGTTGTTTTAAAGTGATAGACATTATACATTATACATTACATTATACATTAGACATTATACATTATACAGCAAACATTTAATCAGTGTAGGCCTACATTACTGTTATTTGGGCCGTCACTGATTATTGCCACCGCCATGATAAGGTACTAAGTTTTCATATCAGGGCTCAGCACATCTCATACCATCACCTCTTGGACTCTTTGTTCTGCTTTACACAGAAGATAGTTCCCACTGACACCGACTTCAGGCTTGGGGTTGTTCTGGTACAGATTACATTTGCTTTCAGAAGATTACAAGAAAGTCTGACTCCTTTAAGCAATGAGGGATGACTGAAGACTTTTGCACAATACTGGACATGTTAGACTTCAATCCATCCATCCATCCATCCATCCATCCATCCATCCATCCATCCCTCCATCCCTCCATCCATCCATCCCTCCATCCCTCCATCCATCCATCCCTCCATCCCTCCATCCATCCCTCCATCCCTCCATCCCTCCATCCATCCATCCATCCATCCATCCATCCATCCATCCATCCATCCATCCCTCCATCCCTCCATCCCT
>JAOXNZ010000091.1:7324153-7355684 GCA_028566095.1 Kryptolebias brasiliensis
GTGTCCCTCAGCTCACAGTAAAGTGTCCCTCAGCTCACAGTAAAGTGTCCCTCAGCTCACAGTAAAGTGTCCCTCAGCTCACAGGAAACAAGATGAGCTTATTGTCATTTGATATGAAATAAAAGCTGAAACTGTCAATTCATTCAAATCTATTTCAGCTGCTCTGACGTTCCTCTTCTGTCTTCTTGTTTTTCAGCTCTAATGGAGGAGCCTCTTTCCAGATGATTTTTGTGCTGAACCCCCCCCACCCCCCACCCCCGAGCTGCGCTTCGTGAAGCCCAGCGGGAGTTTGATGAAGAGGACATCTTCCTCCCGGAGACCCATGCGCTCCACGGCCAAATGATTTCCTTTCATTCTGCAGCTGCAGCCCCCCCCCCCTATCTGCTCCATCTTATTTCTCCTCTCAGGACGATTGTGGGCTTCGGTAGGTGGGCTGATAACACACTGAAGGTCACAGCCTGCCTGAAGCTGCAGGTGTGTTTCGCACAACAAACACGCCAAAGAGGAATGTTGCACCACTGACACTGAAGCTGGATTACAGGAGCTCATTAGGCAGCCGTCATGTGGTGAGCTATTGTCCTTCACAAGCGGCGTTCGCTCAACAAACCCAGCGAAAGTCAAACAGGTTTTAGATCTCTTAAGACGCCCGGCGAACGAGGCGAAAGGAACGAAGCCGCTGGAGAGTTCGTCAGTCAAACGACAAGAGCACATTAATCTTAATCAGGGCGTCAGTGGTCACTTTGTGCTTATTGGATTACCAGATAACGAGGGGGTGTGCCGGGGTTAGACCGGACCGGAGCCGAAGCCCCCTCCTTTGTTCAGTCATTCACCACTCTCTGTAGAGTAAACAGTCCCCTGCTCAGGCTGTGGGGAGCAGTAAATAACACGCTATCAACGACACCGAATCTCCGAGGGGCTGAACAACAGATGATTTTCACACTCCGGACTCCCAAAATGACGAAATCTGGCAAATAAAGTGTTAAACGGCGGCGCTGCTTTCTTATCTGTGTCGTGTAAAAAAAGTCGCTGTTTGTGTCGTTAAACACATCACCAACAACAAAAGACAGCGATTAGATAAAAACCTACTGATACTCAGACGATAGCAGCCGTGACATCAGAACGAACCAAACCGGCTTATTTGGGTCAGAAACGTCCCCCTTTTCAGGTACAGTAAGTCTCCGTCCACATCAGAAGGACAGGAGGGACTTCCTGTCTCCGCCTGATAAATCTGATGACAGATGAGGATGAAGGAGGCGCGGTGACAGCAGCCTGCAGCACAGAATGAGCTTTATTACAGAAATAAACCTGATTCTGGTGTTTGTAACTAAAACTGGGCCGTGAGACTAATATTCATTATGTTGATTACAGCTTGAAAAATGTCAACTTTTATATTCTTCAGCCTAAACACGCATCACTGATTTGCATTTGATCGTAATCCAAGTTAATCTGCTGAATAGATGCAATTATAATATTTTTGCCCTTAAGTGAAGCTTACCTTAAGTGCAAAGTATAAAATTTGTCATCAAACGCAAGATTCAGAATAAATATCTGACAAATTTTACTTTCCAGCGCTGCTGAAAATGTTAAATTTGACAGTTTTCTGCACTCATTTCACCTTTTCCATGACAACACTGATGTTCAGGGGTAACAAAGTTCTGATGAGCATAAATAAAAACCCACCACGTGAGAATCTGCCCCCTGCAGCAGGTGGTAAATTTGCTTTAATAATATTTAAATCGATGGACATGAAGTGAAACAAGTCGTGCCTCGTTTTAAAGCAACTAAGAAGCCGTCAGTATATCCTAACTAAAGCACGAGGCTCAATTAGTGGCTGAATGCTGTGTTTTTCTTCCTGAATGGTGAGTTGATTTCCTTTTCGCAGACACCTTTCTGAGGACATGGCCCTGCTGTCATTGTTGTCCTCTCTGGTGATGTAATGGTGATGTAATCCAGTGGCAATGCAGCAGGTTAGACATGCATCCAGATGTGTGGCTCTCAAGCCGACACGGTTAC
This sequence comes from Kryptolebias brasiliensis, assembly GCA_028566095.1. Lineage (NCBI taxonomy): Eukaryota > Metazoa > Chordata > Actinopteri > Cyprinodontiformes > Rivulidae > Kryptolebias > Kryptolebias brasiliensis. The sequence continues at coordinate 7,326,167 of JAOXNZ010000091.1, forward strand.
AGATGATGCCCAGATGTTTGTTTGTTTTTTTATTACTGCGTTTATTCATGAGTGGGGGGAGGGTGGGGGGTTGTGTTTGCTGTTGATTATTTCCATCATTATTATTTCCCATAAAGCACAAAGTTGGACGCTCAGTTTGTCATGCGCCAGTCGGCCACCAGGGGGCGCCTCCCTCCCTCTGTGGTCCTCCTATAAGATCTGTTTTCATGCATCAGATTTAAATCTCTAAAACAAATCCCTGCTCACTACTTGTCTTAAACCCCCGCCTTTAATCTTTAAACTCTGCACCACCTTTAGGAGTTTTATCAGACGAATAAATGTCAGCTGTCCCACCTGAGCGTTTCTGTCTCATTAGAGAGGAGAACAAAAGCCTAATTAAAGATCCATAAAGGGAGACGAGAGGAGGGACAGGAGCTCCGTGACTCCTCCTGCTTGGAGGAGGAGGAGGAGGAGGAGGAAGAGGAGGGGGCGGGGCTTTGTGCACTTAAACAGACGGTGGGGTTTTTTTTTTTTTTTTTTTGTATTTTTTTTAAAGACTGCGCTCAGCCTCCTGCAGTCAGAGAGCAGCTCTGCCGGAGGGAGGACTGTCCCTGCAGCTGTCTTTGTTTTCTGCAGGAGGAGGAGGAGGAGGAGGAGGAGGCGCCTCCCGAAGAAGAGCCCGATCGCTCTGTGACGGAAGGAGGAAGAGGAGGAGGAGGAGGAGGAGGAGGGAGGATATGAGCTCCTCATCATCCTCATCGTCGGCTTAAACGGCAGAGTCAGACAGGACAGGAGGAGGGGGGGAGGACCGAGGGGACGTTAGCACCTGAGAGGAGAGCACCAGGCCTCGAGAGAGAAGCGCGAGGAGCCGCAGACACCATGCCCGGCTTCGACTACAAGTTCCTGGAGAAGCCGAAGAGACGCTTCCAGTGTCCGCTGTGCAGCAAGGCCATGAGGGAGCCCGTCCAAGTGTCCACCTGTGGACACCGCTTCTGTGACACCTGCCTGCAAGAATTCCTCAGGTAAGGCGTGTGCGTGCGTGAGCGCGAGCGCGCGCGCGGGCGCAGAGATCCACCTCTCTGGTGGTGATACCGGACACCGCAGATCCTCAGTTTCGGTCGAGCCTCGGTTAATAAAGGATGGGAAGGTGTGTCAGCCTTCAAACCACCATCCTTCTTCTTCTTCTCCTCCTCCTTCTTCTTCTTCTGCTTGGTTTGTATGTTTGAACAAAGCAGTCTGAGGTTCTGGGAAACACGTCATTTTAATGTCAGGCGTGTTTTCCCTGAACATGTGCACCAGAAATCTGAATAAATGTGTGGATCTGATCAGATCTGTAGGGGTTCTGGAGTTCCCCTCTCATGCTGTCCTGCAGAGGACATCTGTCTCTTCATCCTGGAGGACTTTGTCTGGGCTGCAAACTTGTAATGTGTGCTGTTCTTGGTTATTGTTTTCCTCACAGGGTTGGTGGCTCAGCTGTAATCTTGGTTCCAACCACAGAGTTTGGGATTTTTGTTTTTCCTGCCTGCCATCAGTTATTCTTGGCCAGCGGGTTGGAACAATGGGAATTCGATCATAAGTAGGAAAAGTACCCAGAATTCCATCTGTCATCCAGTTGTTTACTTCGATTCGATTCATTTAGATCTTCAGCTCCGATAAAATCGGCTTGATTTTCCTGACTTACCTCCAGTCCTCCAGTCAACTGGTGTGATTGTCTGCTGTAACAAACTCAATCTTTGGGGGAACCGAGTTTATCACCGGTTATTTAATAAAGATTCCCCTGGAAAAGCTTCTGAACGCTCATGGAAGAGCGTTTGCTGAACGGTTTTTAAGAATGTGTAGAAATGAGGCCGATTCTTGGGACGGATGACAACTTTTCCCAGTTCAGGACGTTCTGATGTTTTGACCCAGATGTCTGATCTTGGTATCGTTTGAAAGGTTCTGTGAAAGTTCTTCCAGCGTGTTGAAGTGTCAGCATGGCTGCTGTTATCTAAACCAGGTGTGAGTGGATCAGGTTGACTAAACGCATCGTTCAGGATTCTCTCTTCCTCTGATTATTGTCTCGATAACGAGCTCACCGATATTTCGATTCCGATACGTTTTGGCTAAATCGTGCCGCCCTAAAGAGAAGCCTTCACTGGTGTCCGCCAGGGGGACTGAGGGACTACAGGAGACGTCCTCACTTCTTCTTCTGCTCCTCAGAGTCCAGGCTGAGACTCAGTCACTGATCACGTCTCTGCGGCTAAAGAACGCTCACGTTAAACCAGATCCAGGAAGCGTTTACTTCTCGTCGCCACGCCTCCCTGTCAGGTGGGAGGTCACGGGACTCCTGATTGGTCTTTTATTCTGGAGGTAAATCCAGAGCTGTCTGCTCGCATTCGTCCCTCTGCTGGCAGACATCCTGACTTTGTGTTTTCCTTTTTCCTGCGTTACAAACTTTTAAGGCTAGTTTGAAAATGCTGATGTTTAGTCGCTGATCAGATAATTAGAATAATTGTGGATTAATTTCCTGGTGTTTCGTTGTTGATTTTAGAGATGATTGTTAGAATAGGTTCATCCATAACCCACCAAAGATCAGGAGTTCTTGTTTTATGTTTTATTTACTGATAAAACAAAACGAGACATTTCCATCAGACTCCTGGAAACTGTCATGAAGGTTTTCTTCTGCCCAATTAACCGGTTTACGTCCGGATCTCTGCAGGGACACAAACACTATCAGTAAATCTGTGAACATCGGCGGTTTTAATTAAAAAATGCTTTGAAAGTAGAGCTGAAACAAAGTGATGCTGAAGGGTTTTCAGGTCCTGGGTTCCTCTGGCCTCGCAGGAACGAAGAGAGTCCTAAAGTCACAGAGATTTGGAGAAAGTCAAAGAAAACTCTTTTGTTTTTAAAAAAAACAACAACAAAACCCCGAGGCAGCCGGACTTCGTTGCGTTAGTTGGAGCGGTTTTCTTCAGTTCACAATAAGAGCGGCGCTGCAGCGAGACGCTCTGTTTTAGGACAGGTTGGTTAATGAAACGATTCCTCAGCGTTTATAAGAAGCTGTTTCCTGTGAGTCACAGACGTCACCTGGAGTGAGTCGCATCTGAGCAGCCATGGCGTGGAAAGATAAACCAGGAGCAGGATTTAGCTGTAAACTGGAACTCTTTCTAGGCCTGTGCATCTGATCTATAGCTTAACGTCAGGCTTTATTCGTTTCGTCATCGAAGGATGCAGTTTGTTGTTCCTTCAGTCTGCTTGATCAGATGTTTAATTCCAGCTTTGCAGGAATTAAACCGCACCGAACCTCTGAACATCTTCCTGATGAAACCTGCAGACGCCCTGAGGGTGAGAAACCTCCCAAACAAACAGGAAGGAGGAAAAACCCTTGATTATCCTCTCTGTTTTCACGCGTCAGAGGCGGTTTGCAGGTGGAGGGATGCTGTGAATTCGTTATCTGGTCGTGAGTTGTTGCTTTGCAGAGTTTTGAGTCATCAGGAAGCCTCCTCTGGTTTATTAAACAGCAGCAGCGGAGAAACAAAAGAGGAGCGAGGGAGGAAGCGGCGTTTCCCTTCAGCTCAGCCAGCTCGTCCCGGCGCTTCGTCTCCCCCGTCCCGCTCGCCTCCGTCCTCCTCCGGTTTGCCGCCCGATCTTCACTCCCACACGCCGACACCAAATCCGCAGTTTCATAACTTCGCAGAGTTTGGAGTTGAGCAACTCGTGCCGGAAGATGTTGCAGCTGCTGGGGGAACGATTCCTGTTCTTCTGGTTTTTAAAAAATAAGCGTAATTTAAAGGGAAGCCTAACTCTGCGGGACGAACTCTTTAAAGTTGGAGCTAATTTCTCTGCTGATCTTCTGAACCTTTAATAAGAACAAGATTTGAGTTCTGCTCAAACTCCTCCACCTTATTAAAGCTCCCCAGTAAGGACTTCTTAATCCCTGTGACTGAGACCAAAATGTTTCTTTATTAATAATTTATTTTCTACCTAGATCACTAATTAACAGTTTTCTGCAGAGATCCAATTAATCAAGGTTTAATTAAAGCCTTTTGGGAGATTAAAACTGCAGGTTTGTTAGTAATAATTCTTTATTATTGACTCTAACAAATTGAATGACTTGAAAACCTTTAAATAAACCTGAATTTAAAGTGATAGTTTAGCTCTTTTGAAGGTGAATTCTGTGAAAAGGTTATGAACAGTTAATATCTTACCTGTTGTAGATGTTTAAGTTTAGGGAAATAGTTTAATTTCATAGCGGTTCAAGGGAACACAATTTAATAAACTTCACATTTCATTACTCAGTTATTTACATCAAACTCATTGGTTATTTGTAAGCATTAATAGCAGCAGCAGCTAGCTGTAGCACTCCCAGTGCAGTTTGGGGCCCCTTTAGGTTCATAACGTGTCAAGATTTTGAGATTGCGGTTCTTTAAAGACAGCAGCGATCAAATTTATCCTCAGCTCTGCTCGGACTAGCCGTTAGCTCGTCAAGTCAGTCAGAATTAAACTGTTTGTCCAGACAGAGGTCATTCTGCAACAGGTAAGATATTAGCTGTTTGTGAGCTTTCCACACAACCCTGTTTCAAAAGGTCTGAACTGACACTTTAACAACCGCCAACGGTAAATTACAGATTGATTTGTTTACTGACATTTACTAAAAAAATGAATTTTATACATTAAAAAAGGAGCCGTAAGACGTCAAAACATTCAGTTTTCAAATTTATTAATCATTTAGTTTACTAATAATGGAAGATGTGGGAAAATACATCTTAGCTTATGTCAGATTTTGCTCATAAAACAAATGTTTATCAAAAAAACAACATCCTGGTGTGAAAGAGCGCTACATTAGCTGGTGTTAAACCTTTGTGACTAATGCCATGGCTGATAAAGTACTAATTATTGATAACTATTTGACAGAGCAGCCCTTCGAAGAGGACCAGACTGTCCCTTTAACGGGAGCGGCACATTTCGGCAGCTCTTCCTCCCTCCTCCCGCAGATGCTGACAGAACGAGTCGGCCGGCTGCGCTCTCGCCTCTTTAATTAACAAAGTGTGCCAGAGGAGGCCGTCGAGCGGCGGCGGCGTTCAGCTTTATTGAAGCTGACAGACAGTAGTTAGCTAATGCTTCGCCCATTGTGCAACTATGTTGATCCTCTTTCCCGGGAACTACTGAGAGCCGTGTCTCGATCTGCGCGGACTTGTCAGCACTTTCACACCGACTTGAGTTCGCACGACTCTTTCCCAACGTGCGTTTGTCACAATCAGCACATAAACTGTAAACAGTTAGAGATGTTATAAACTGCTGATCAAGGAGCTTTTTCTTTAGTTCTGCTCCAGATGTTGTTGAGAAGCACTGATGGAAACCCCACGAGCTGTTCTTGCTTCTCTGTCTCTGTTAGCACGTGATGCTAACGCTCCGTGTTTCCTGTGCAGCAGCAGTCCTGCACGCTGCCCGCCGCTCCCAGGGAGAGTCGTGGGGGTAAAAGCAGGCCCGCCTCCCAGCTTCAACACTCTCTGCAGTCAAACATGAGTCACATGCTTCAGCAGCGCTGTGTGTGTGTGTGCTGGTCAGGGCAGGCCTTTGTTTTAGCTGCTCTGCTTCTCTAATAAAGGGCGATCGATGCTTAATAGCAGGGTTTAGCTCGATGCCACGCATGGCGGGCTCGTCAGGCCGACTCTCCCGAGACGCGACGCGACAGCGATGCAGTGCAGCTCCACGGCCGTGATAAGGGTGTAATTGGTTCGCTCGGCTCAGGAGTTTCTTCCTACAGGCCGCCGCTGGCTTCCCCGGAGTCACGAGAAGCTCCAGAGTGGGCTAATAACACCAGACTTTTTCACGCCTAGATTATTCCCTCTCTGGAAACCAGTGGAGGATCTTTTAAACGAGACGTAATTTGCTTTAAGTTCATCTCGTCGTCTCTGTGCGGTGATGTGTTTGTGCACAGCATCTGTTTTCAGAGATCTGACAGAATCCCAAGCTTCTTAACGGCCTCCAGTCTGTTAGCAAAATGTCCAGGTGGATTTTACTGAAACCTTCAGGAACTGATCAGTGGGTGTTCTCCTACATATAATTACCTTTTTGGAGTCAATTCAATTCAAGATGGCCGCCCCAGCCAGCTGACCATAGAAAACACAAACGGCTATAATTTAGTCAATTTTACAGCATTTTCTTTGCATTTGAGCTCTTCAAATGTTTGGTTTTGTCCATAAATTACAAATATAACCAGAAAATGAGCAGAAAACTGTCAGAGGGGCCAAGTTCAACCAGCACAGCTCAGCAAACTGGTTAAATCATCAACCGTTTGGAAAAAATGATGATAATTTAACGTATTATAACTGGCAAAGACAGAATTTGAGCTGTTTGAGCCACAGATTTGTTTGTAAGAAGCCACATCTGAGTTGTCAGGCGCATTAGCTCTCCTTTTAGTTTTTGTTGGAAGAATAATCGAAATCTAGTTTTTGGTTTTTTGAGAGTGGGATGATCGGACTGATACCTCTCATGTCTGTATCTGAAACTACAGCTAAGAAAAAGTCCTTTTTTATGCAGAGAATAAAGAGGAAGTGTAACCTTGTCCCCGCGGATCAGAACGTTGCACAAAAAGACCAACAGCTTGTCTGTGTTTTGGTTTTTTTCCGGGCTTGAGTGGGGCTGTGTTGCATCAGTGCTCAGCGTTGTGTAGAAGTCTGCCTCTTGAGGCAGCTGGGGCTTTGTGTCTCAGTGGGTATCTGTAACTAAAAAGGGGGCAAAGACACGGACGGCTGATGAATGAGGGCGTTCTTAAAGCCCAGTCCCGTCACAGGGACATTCACAGAGCCTGCAGGTGTCTTAAAGCAGCACGGGGCATCCTGAGTCCAGATCCGGAGAGTTCGGGGGGGTGGGAGTCTTCACTGCTCCTTCCTCCGTCACAGCACAGAGCGATGTTGTTGTTTTTTAACAGAGTCGCAGAGTCGGGGCCTCTGTTCTGCACTTTGGAGTCTGTGAAGACCTTGTTGCCTCTTCTGGAAATGACCCAATAAATCTCAGAGACGTCAGAGCAGAGAAAGAGCCGCTCAGCCTGAAGGAGAAACGCTCGGGGATGAGAGAAGCTGCAGGACAGAGCAGCGTTTGTCTCTTTAGGGAAGCCTAAAAGCACCTGAAGACACGAAAAAAAAAACCCCAAACAGCAGCTTCTGTGACAGTCTCCCTTTTCTGGGAGAGAAGTTAATAACAAACATTCCTGAACTTTGAACATCATTACTCTGCTGAACTTTGAAATCTGGATTAAAGGGGACGCCTTCTAGTTTAACGCCGCTGACGTTTGCTTTCAGAATGGTAGAAATAAAGTTGAGCCGCTGCAGGAAGTTGGGTCTTATGGGATCGACTCAGCAGCTGCTGTACATCCTTCACACCTAATTTTATGTATCGGGTGTCAAAAGTGATGAACGAGAATCGTAATTTCTCAACTTCTGCAGTCATTTTAAACCCAACAGGAAGAGAAAGTCTGAGAATGAGATCCATCCAAACAAACAGGAAGCAGCCTCAGATCTCAGGGTTTATGGAGTTAGGAAGTGGATGTTTGGACCAATTATCTATGTTTAGTTAGGAGACGTATGTCGCAATTTTTAACCTGCAGACTCTCAAACTCGCGTTACAAACACGTCCCAGGCAGTCCATCACTTCAGGTTTGCTTCCTCGACAGGCGACGTGTGACTTCTGTTTACATTTTAGAAAAAGGTTGGAAATAAACTTTTCCCAGCATGGTTTGAAAGAAAACTATCAAAGCTTTTCTCACTGATGAGTCTTTTTTTTATATATATAAACAATAAAAACTTGCTGCACGACTCTCCTCAGAGACCGACGGGTCAGATGTCCAGATCGTCTCCTGAGAGGAAGAGGAGACGCTTCAGAGATGTAGCTCCGACGACCACAGCCAAGGGACAGAGAGTGTCCTCAGTGTCCCACAGCTGCTGAGGCCCTCAAACAGAAAACACTGGACTTGTTCAGATGTAAAGAAATAACTCAGGATCGCTCCTCCTCCTCTCTGAAAGCTCCTGATACAGATTTTCTTCAACACACAAGTGAAGCAGCAGCAGCACGAGTTCAGACAGAAATGCGTCCTGAACGTCCTCTGAGACGATGAGACGTGACTGTTTGACCGCATGCACACAGTTGTCTGTTGCCGTTCATGGTTTGTCGGCGTTACATGGAAGGTAATTTGTGGTTTAGAGGAAGAAGGTGACTCATGTTTTACACCTGAATGACTTTATTTACTCCAACGTCTCATGAAATGTGAGACGAGTCAGTGGATAAAGACATGCTGTCTTTTAGTTTTTCCTTAAGTATAAGATAAGGAGAAGTTTTACATAATGAAGAGATCATTTGAAGGAGGGGACGGGATTTAACTAAAACCTAAACTTGGACTTTAAAGAAAATTAAATCAGCATCTTCTGATCTTTTAAGGTTAAACTTGCCCTGGACTTAACACAAAGGCTCTACTTATTCTCCTTAAAGTTTTAGGAGTTTCACCTTTAAATCCGACAGAAATAAGAAACTTTAAAAAACAGGAAATAAAGTCCAGTTGTCTTTTATTAAACTACCTTTTTTTTTTTTCTTTTTGTGTTTTTAAATTCTTTCTTTTTAACGTCGCTTCTCTTAATTTTTGAATAACTGGGGCTGAGATGTGGAAACATCAGTTAAAACAGGCAAGAAATCCATTTGTTATTAAAATGAGGTCCAGGAAAGACGGTTTACTGAAGAGGATTTTGATGTTGTGGCTGCTGTAGCTGCTCTTTCCGTTCGTGTGACGACTGCATTGAGATCTAAAATTAGTTCAGCAGGTTTCTGTAGTGAATCAAAAACCCCTTTTTTAATGTCGTCCCGTCAGGCGGCAGTGAATTTAGCCAAGATCAGTCAGAGAGAATCAGACAAACTTGAAATTGTTCCTTTGTGAGCGATGTTCAGACTCAGCTGGGTCCTTTACTGACTGCTTTCAAGTGTGAATCTATAAATATGGCTGAACTTTTACCATAAGCAGCAGAAACGAAGGGGAGAGCTGTAAAAATCTAAAAGGAAGGATCAGTTTTTTTGGTAAATCTCTCTGCTGCTGGTTGCAGATTTATGCCTCAGAGCAGAAATGTCCGTACAGCTGTGTAAAAATCCGAAGTGAACGTGCCTCGACTTGCCCTTCCCTGTAAGAGCTCCTTTAAAATAAATCCTGCAGCCTTTTGGGCCAAACAAAGGCGTAAAACATTCCAGCTACGCAGCGAAGCACCTTCCCCTTCGCTCAGCGAGCGTGCTGGGACCGCGCCGCCCGGCCCGGCCCGGCCTGGCCCGGCCCGGCCCGGCCCTGCTGGACCGCCGCCAGCTGGCCCACATCTGAACAGCGTGGCTGGTTGCTTACACATGCCGGGGTATGCGGGATATGTGAGGCAGCTCAGATAAAGGTGTGTTTGTCATAACGCACCCATGCTCTCTTCCTCTTCCCGCAGCTGCGTCAGCCAGACGCGAGCGGCGGCGGCGTGTAACCGGAGCCGCCGATGGAGCGCCAGCGACTTGTTTTTAGATACTTTACAGGGCGAGGGTTCAGACCCCAGCTTGTCTACATCTGCTCCCCTTCGCTCTGATTTAGATGATCTTGTAGACGGTCATTGTTTTGTGCACGGGTCACTGTGTGTCACGTGTTTAGAGTCTCACACAGATTATTTCTGCTTTCTGATTTACAGCTTCAAACCTGGAAAATCTCACATAGACGATGCAGACAGACTCACTCAGTGCTGATTAATCTGTTAAATCAAGCACGTTCTAATTAGCTGTACAGATTATGACCCAGTTTCAGCTGTTTCTTGCTTTTATTTCTTATTAAATGGTTGGTTTCGTTTTTTTCTTTCTAAGCAAACTGATGAGAGCTGCCATAATTAGTAGTTAAATTAATTAAGTCTTCAAATAAATATTTTAAATGTAAATATTTCCTACATTTCCCTGTCAAATTTAATGATAAACTATAAATACTTTGGTTTTGTATTCAGATAAGTTGAGCTTTAGGACTTTAGGAAAATATAAGCAACATTATTTGTCGTTATATTGAAATAGTTTAGTTTTTAATTGAAGAAATAATTGACTTTTTCCTCTAGAAAAAAATAGTATTGAAGCAACCATAATAATATTTGTCTGTTATTCTGTTTCTGTTACGACTTCTGAGTCCCACAACTTTGGAAAAAGCCATGAAAGATGCATCAAAATGTGCATCTCAGTTGGGAATAGTTGGGAATATTCGGGAATAGTTGGTACGTTGTACGATGTGGATTAAATCCACTAAACTTCCACACACCACAAGATGATGAAGAAAACCCAGCTGTCTTTGTAGGTGTAAAACTCAGGGACACCTCAGAGTACTACCATCATTCAAAGTTTAAACGGGTCACGGAAAGTTGAACTTTACACGACTGAACTGACGTTTTAGTACCTTTTTTACTGTTTTTACACAACCGCAGTTCAAGGTTTATGGTTTTTGGAGATTTTACTACAAATCGTTCAACTTGGACTGCGTGACATGATCACACTAACCTTGGAGCTGTCTAAGCTCTCTCTCAAATTTTACACTTCTTATACAGGCGTGTCTCTCTCTCCTGTAGAGAGATGAACTCTCATTGACTCCCATTATATCTGAGCTCGGAATTTTCTTTTTAACTTGTTTCTCCTACATAAAACACTTCAGACACATAAAAGTTCATGTGTGTGACCGCCAGACACGTCTTTTTTTCCATACAACTTAGAGTTTTTGCACAGTGACTGTTAGTTTGGGGCTTACTTTCTACTCTGCATGTCTGTCTTTTTAAAAGTGTTATCAGGGAGTGAGAGACACATGAGCGGTTACCATGGTGACCCCAATGAGCTGTATCTCGCACAGTTTATACATCAAACTGTAGGCTTTTTATTAACTTAAATTATAACAAAACTGAAGGCTTAAGAGAAGGAAGTTGACGGATGTTGGATTTTCGGGCCGTGGCTGCATTGGCTTCCATTTTTTTAAATGTAAGTATTTGATAGTTGCAGTTTCTGTTTCTCAGACTAACCTCCAAGGATGAACGCTGTGATGCAACTGCTTCCTTGACGCTTGAGTTTAGCTTGAATCCGTAGGAGGCGATTCCTCGTTCCTGGTGCCGAAGCTTATGGAGACAGGAAGTGTGGTTTTTGGGTCTGAAGTGGTTTCTAAGGTGACAGGAGGCGAGGAATCCTGTGTCCAAGTCTGACAACGGGGCAGCTGGAGCGGGGCGCTCGCTGCCGAGACACCTGTCCTCAGTGAAAGGTCCCTCTGTAGAGCTGAGACAGGTGTCGGCAGAGCAGTTAAGCCCTTCACTTGAAGCGAACAAGCTCTGAATTGGAGTCATTTATCCAAAGGGGCCTCCGTTAGTGTTAAGGTCATTGCCCAGTTGCCTTCTTTTTAATTCACTGATGAAGGCTTCCTTCCTCCTCTCCTCAGCTGGTGTGTTTACACTGACAGTCCTTTAACCAAACAGCTGAATGACTCCCTTGTGTTGTGCTTCAGCTTCCTGCTCGCACCTCATTTTCTGATACGTCAATACAGCATTAATGCGCCGAGCTGCTTCCTTCCTTCCTCTGAGATCCCGTGAAAGGGCATCGCAGGAAGTCGCTCCAGCAGGTGCAGCTTCGGACGGATCAGTCGCCTCTTTCATGATAAACACTTTCTCATCTGACCAACTGCAGAACTGAGACAGGATTCTTTGAGTGAGGAAGTGGACTTCTTGTTTTGCTTGAACAATAATTTAAAAGACGAACTGTTGACTTTATGGTCCCTGGAGCCAAAGTGAATCTAAAACTTGAGGATGTTTTCAAACCATTTAAATTTTTGCACAACACCTCCAGAAACACCTCTGCTTTGTAAGTTGCTGTAAAGCATCCAAAGCAGGGAGGCTTTTATTCATCTGATTAAAGAATGGACCATTTCTTCTTAACAAAATAATCAATTTATCACCATGACAGAAGGCTGGCTTCTCTATTTTTATTTATTTTTTTGCTAATTTCTTCCTTTCCTCTTTTACTTCACCGGTTGACAAATCTTGTCATTCATCTCATTGTTGCTCCTAGCAACAGGGGCAGGTTGTGGAGCTCGTGCTGGGCGAACAATGCAGCCGAGGCATTTCTGAAACAAAGGAGGCGATTTGACGTCAGCTCCTCGTCTCGCCGAACAAAGAAAACTGCATCTACGGAGCGGTGAAGTGGACAGCTACGAGAGGCGCAGAACACGGTCTGTCACAGGGAGGGCGGCGCAACGTTTTGTTTTGGTCTTCGTCACGTGTAGTCTTCGCAGACGGGGACTGATAAGGGAAGCCTGGAGCCACAGCACGTCTGAGGTGTGACTACACCAGCTGCAAACACAAGCAGCGAGCACGGCTTGTTTATGTTTTGAGAATGAGTTCATGGATCTGTGTGTGTGCTCGCCGTCAGCAGCTCACACTCGCACACATCCAAAAAGCTCTCACCTTCCCTCCCAGTTACCATGGACACAAACGGGGACCTAAATTTGTCGCCTCCACTGATGTGCGACTCCTCACAGACCCGATTCGACTCCCTGACAAATCAGGAAAAAGAAGCTTTTCTGCTCGCGCTTCAGCAGAAATTCAAATGGGCCAGAAGTTCAGCCTTACGTAACACTGCCACCAAGAAGCGCCGCGACGAGGAGACGGGTTCAGGTGATAACTGGAAGACAAAGTTTCCTGTTTTGAAGCCTGAGAGGAGCTCGATTGACTCACGACACATCCGACTCACAGCTGTGCCTCCCGCGCTCCGCCGCCGCAATAAAAACGCTGAATCACGCTCTGACGAGGAAACTCCAAATCATTTTACACCTAAACTCTGAACCTTGTTCTGTTTTTCTTAACCTCGAACGCTTACAAGAAAAACTTATCATCCAGCATCAGGTGTGCTTATCGTTTTACCAGCATTAGGCGTCTGAACTTGTGAAAACTGCTTTAAGACTAAATATTCCCGAAGGATTGGACTTTATCTCTGTTTACTTTATCAGATGTGGAAATTTCTCATCTTTCCAAAGGTGTTCTTCTGGGATTGGACAAAAATAACTCGCCCACACATAAGAGTTGATAATGGTTTACCCACACCTGCTGTCTCACACACACAGCAGGTCAGCTCAAAGGGTGTGGGTTTAGTTTTAGTGTGTGTGTGTGTGTGTGTGTGTGTGTGTGTGTGTGTGTGTGTGTGCGCGAGTATTCACTGGTAAATAAAGGGAAATAAGGACTCATGAACGATGGCAAAGCTGCTCTTTCTGTTACCAACAATTTGAAAAAGCTTGTGAGCTGAACAAACATCTCATTGTGCAGCTGAGAAAAGAAACCTTTTTCTCCACACATCAGTTTAAACATCTGAGTTTAAAGTAAACACATAGTTTGAACTTAACTTATCAACCAAGCGTCATGAAGGACGTCTGCTTGTACAAACAACTGAACTTTAACTTAAAAACTTTTATACCTTTTAACTCTGCGATGCCTCATATTTGAAGTCATTACCCAGTTACACATTTGGGTCTGATGCAGAACTCCTCTGAGCAGCAGATTTGTTTGTGTTGTTCTAACAAACCTGAAGGTCTGAGCAGCTTATTTCAAATCTAAATCTTTGGTTTGACCGAGGCTTCCTCTTTATTCTTGGTGCACGGGATGAACAGTGACGGGTTAATTGCGTGACCTGTTTATAAAACGTGTTATCTGCACTGCTAAGGCTCTGCGGCAGCTTTTTGAAGACCTAATGATGTAAAGAAAGAAGCTGGACAGTGGTTGTAGATCGTCTTTTTTCAGGATCCAGCGTGAACCGTTACTGCAGTCTGTATTTCAGTCTGACTGAATACAACGTGGTGTTTTTCCCTCTCTGCTTGTTTGAAACTTACGCTGCTCTGCATATTTTCAATCAGTAAAATAACAGATTTGATTTAAATCCACAAACAGATAATTCAGACTTGCAGTAAAATGTGATTTGTATTGAGACCAGCTGCTCATCCTCCTTTATTTTGCAACCATTAGCTCATAGATGCTACTAAATTGTAAAACTTAAGTCTAAGTGGCCTTTGATTAATGTTGCACCTTTGTAGGCCAAGCCTGAAATGAATTCTCTTTGAAATTGATCTGTCCCTCTTGGCCTCTGGTGTGGGTGAAACTAATCTTGGTGGTTTTTAAGCTCATAAAATAAACCATAAAGAGCGCAAAAGGACATCAGTTGACAGGAATGACGTGCCGTACCTCAGGAGATTGCTCATCTTCCTCCGAACTCGACAAAAAAAGGAAGTCTGTTCACACCGAAACTTGAAATTGCTCATTTTTGTCTGATTTTATTGATGATCTATGCATGAAAGAACTTGAACTCATGACTGATGGTCTGTTTCCAGACTTCACCGCATTGATGCTTAAAACAGGATCTATCATGTTACTTAAATCTTAACTTAATCCATTTTTATGTAAAGAAATGATTCTACATCAAGTATTTGAACTAATCAGGCCAAGTATGTCAAAATTGAAGGTTTATTATATAAAAAAAAAGATTTATCCCTAAATTTATTGGGTATTACCCTCCTAAATACTCAGTTAACCATCTGTCAGATGTCCTGACCATAAAGAATAATGAGCTTTGTGTCACGTGTTTATACGAGACATGATTTAGAAAGACAAGAGTATTGATACTACTTTGGCTAAAAATGAAGCTAACACAGCTTGCAGCTTTGTTTAATAAAAGCAGGCGTTGATAGCTAGCCTGGCTTTGTTCTGATGCTTTTGTACAGATTAAACAAACAACATATTAGATGGTTAGCTCGTAAGCAATAGAGGCGTTAATAAGCAGATTTTAAACTGAGCCAAAGTAGCAGCTTCTTCCTGTTTGTAGGTTTCTGGCGCCGTTTATTATTAGACAGATTTAATATGCTAATTTCACAAACTAGCGCAAGAAGCAGAAATACATTTCCTGTTTAATCATAACCAAAAACAACAACAAATGCTAGTGTGCAACATCAACAATTAACAAATTTAACAAGTTTGGAGCTTAGCTTTGTGCTAAGCTAAGCTAAATGCTAACTGCAGCCTGATAAAGACACGATGACAATGTTTATTCACCTAAATAAAAACAGTTGTTAAGGGCTTTCTACTAAAATTGTTATAAAGATTAAATAAACAACAAATTAGGTGGTTTGTTAGGAAGCATTAAATATGTTAAAATAGAGATTTTAAACTGAGTCAAGTCTGATAATTTCCTCCTGTTTGTGTTCTCTGCTAGCATTAACAGATGTGTTTTTCTTATTAGTTTAATTGCTATAATATAAAGAATCTTCTAGCTCAGTTTTGCCTAAAATAACTGCATTTCTAAATATGTAATGTCACATTTATCTTTAATTTAAAACTAGCAGCTTCTCGTGTTTCCAGTCTTTGTGCTATGCTAAGCTACATGCTAACTGTAACCTAATAAAGACATAGTGATGATGCATATGTATCTAAATAAAAGCAGGCATTAAGGGCTAGTCTACATTTGTTTTTGAAGCTGTCCTAAGAATGAAATAAACAATATATTAGGTGGTTTGATATTAAGCATCAGAGATCTAAGCTAACAATTTCCTTTTAGTTGTATTTTCTGTTAGCTTATAACAAACATATATTTAAATGTTTGCTGATGAGTTTAATTAGCATGAGTAGTATTAAACACTTATATCTCAGCTCTGTCCAAAAATAACAATTTATATAAATATGCAGTATTGCATATTTATGTTTATTTTAAAACTAGCAGCTTCCCGAGTTTCAAGTCTTTACACTAAGCTAAGCTAAATGCTAACTGTAGCCCCATAGAGATATGATAATGGTATTTATTTACCTAAAACCATATTTTTCTACATGCTACATTGTCATAAAGCTTGTGGCCATTATTTAAAACAATATGGTTTGATAAATCTCTTTAAATTGATCACATGTTTATTAGCAGGCAGCATTCTTGTTACTGCAGACGTCACACCGATTTAAAAATGCATGGCAGCCGTTCTTTCTTGCTTTGACAGACAACTGGTACAAAAGCTGGAAGCACGTTTCGGCTTTCACACTTAATTTACATTAGTGCTGTGATTTCATGCTGTGCATCTCAGGGATTGTGACTCCAATGGCTGATTCATTAAAGCTGCTCAAAGGAAAAATGAGTGACTGTGTCTGGTGCTGCCTCTCCAACGCCATATGCAAACAGTTGGCGGGCACCTCTCCTTTCAATGAGCCATGCAATGCTCTAGCAATCTCAGATCCTCCCATTTCATGGCAGGCGTTCATCAGATTAGTGTAGCACCTCAAATCCAGCCACTGTCGCTGCGGATAGTTCTTTGAAGCAGAAATCTGCCTTCTCATGTGAAGCTAAAATTAGACGAGCCATCTGGGATTAAAACAGCCAAAATTTACACGTGCGTGGAAAAAAACCTCTTTTTATAGCATGTCACTGCTTCCATTTGTTGCTAAATAACCCAACTTTATTGATCTTTCGCAGCATTTGAATCCTCATTTTTGTGTGAAAGTGAGTACTAAAATGGAGAGTGGGATGTTTCACACCTACCACAACCCTGGCAGCAGCTTTTAGCACTTCTTCACAGACCAGTAGGTCCTCCTCACATGTGTGGCATGGTAAAACTCAGGACTTCCATTGATTTCTAAATGAAGTCCTTCACAAACCACACTTGAACCAGATCAGACGAAACGGACCTCTTCAGAAGCTTCCCTTTCCTTTCATGTATGCAACGTGGGTCCTCGTTTGCCTCCGTTATGGTGGTCTCTCATTTTTTGCTGTACACTGTGTGGGTGGGGCTCAGACCAGCAGCAGCGAATGAAAACAGAATAAGAGTGTATTATCTTTCCTGCTTTCATTGTACAAAACCTTCTGAAAACCGGTTTTACTTCTAGTCTTTAAACCGGTCTTTTAGGTTGTTGTTTGGTGTCGTGTTTACGTTGTCTGACAGTCTAATCAGATTTGGCACAAGGTTCCAAACATGAGCTGAAAGGTTGAAAAGTTTATGCTTTTTAAGCTAAAGGCCTTAGATCTACCAGACAAAGGTTGATTTGCATTAATCACAGCATGCCCATAAAGTACCAACAATAGAGAACTAGGTGCTGCCTCTTGTAGGCTTCTTAAAGCTTGGCCAGTCGGAAACCAAGATCCCCAAAGAGACAGAAATAATAGTTAAAAAAAAAAGATTTCTACAGAGCAAATCTTGACTCAAGGAGCAGTAATAAAGGCTGTTGTAGGTTAACAACTACTGTATGAATCATCCAATCATTTAATGCCACTCCAGTGGAATCCAGTGCAGTAATTTTGCAACATGAAACTTTCATAATTGGGCTTCCTTAAAGCAGACTTAAGCTACTGCTGCTGGCTTTGTAGGTCACAGCAGTATTCTTTTAATCATCCAGCTCGCACTCAAATTCCCCCAAATCTTTAACAGGCTTTGATTTTATAAAATGCCAGGTGTGCGTTGCGAGTGTATGATACCTATAGGTCCATACAGTTAACACACAGCCGACTGTGGCTCTGGATTAGCACTTCCTGTTATAAACATACCCACTCCTATATGGACTCCATGTCACAGTCCAATCACGCTGATGGAGGACGACAGCACGAGGGGATTATAACTAGTTGTAAGCTCTGCCTACCCTCCACTCACACTTAAGAGTGGATTATAGCAACTCACAGGCTTCCCTTCAGCTTGCAGATGGCTTCTCCTCCTCTTTCTGACCCCTCATCTTCACCCATCCTTCCTTCCTCTCCTCTCCTCTTCTGTTTTTCTGTTTTACTTTTGTATCCAGCCTGCCTTCAAGCAGGTGGCTTTTTATCTACAGTTTGCGACTATAACTGTGTCTTTAAGCAGCATTTCTGGAAATATTGTGACTCATACTTCCTAATTGCTCACAAATCCAACGTGACTGATTTCACCTCTCATATAGGGGTAATTTAGTTCAGGAAATGTAGGCTTGTTTTGAGAAAAGAGCAGGAGTTTAAAGCCTGATATAAAAATATAGTCTTTGTGTATAAATGCGTGTTCAAGGATTATTGTTGCATGTTTTATCCAATATTTTTTTTGGTATTTTTGCTCAGCTATGAGCCACAAAAAACATTACGTTAGTTAGGTGAAAATATAAAAGATCTCAATCAGGGTTGATGTGAGACGTGTAAGATAAATCCTGATCTGCCACTGCTTGCTGCTACATAGTTGTCATTTTGCGAACCTTGTGTGTGCTCCCTCACAGATGGCCTGTGCTCACAAATGTCAACATGGTTAGGTGAGCTGCGCAGAGAAATGAATATCATTACATAAGAGATGACGGGCTAAGCAGCGATGGCCCCAGGTGTTCTGATCCGCAGCGTTTGGGAGGTCAGAGTATTGTCTCCACGTTGTTTTTTGCACGAAGCAAAAAAAACGTCCAGCAGCATCAGAATTCAAAATGCCTTTTTGTTCCGTTGTTGCTGGCAGCGTTGGCGCTGCTTGTAGTAAAATCATCCTTTAATGTTTTTTTTTTTTTTTTTTTTTTTTTGTCTCTCTCGCCTCCTTCAGCTGAAGCTGACAACTCAGACGAGGTCAAACTGCGGCGCAGCGGCAGCACTATTGTAACAGGCTTTGCTTCCATGTTAGCGTTGATTGAGGGTTTCTGTTCTGACAGCTCTGACATGTCTTCCGACACGCCGAATCAGAGACAATGTTCCAAAAAATGAACAAGCTGCAGAAAAAGCAATATGACATTTTGGGAAAGAGAAAAAAAGAAAGAAAGAAAGAAAGAAAGAAAGAAAGAAAGAAAACAAACAACACACACGTACAGTGACATACCTCTCTAATTAAATTCTGTATCAGAAAAAAAAAAAAAAAATCTAACAAGTTGTGTGAGCCTCTCGCCAACATATTCTTTATTCATTATGTTTACACACTTTACACCTAAATAAAGGGATAGCTCAGATCTTATGAAGTGGGGTTCTGTAGAAAGGTTATGAACAATCTTACCTGTTGTAGGTGGCTCTTTGGAGAAAAAGAAAAAAAGATTTGTTGTTGTGAAAATGACAAGCTAACAGCTAGACTGAGTGGGTCAAAGACCAAAGTGGATTGCTGCTGTATAAAAACAACTCAAATATAAAAAATGTCATAGTGGCTCATGCAAATGCTACTTTATTAACCTTTCTATTGCTGTCAGTTTTGCATTACACGGTCATTCCTGCAGAAGTGTTGGGATGTTCCTGTCTGAAGTGCCCCAGGCTAAACCGCATCACTGCAGCTTCTGTTGCTACCATTTCCACTAGCAAATAACCATGCAAATCCATGTAAATAAATGCGCACTGTAAAACTGGCAACAAAATAAAGGTTTAGCAAATAGTGTTCGCATGGACCGCTATAAGATTTCTTTGGATTGTGGTTGTTTTAAGACGACAACACTCCATTTTAGACTTGGCCTCACTCAGACCACCAGTTAGCTCGTCGATCTGGTCAAAATTAATTTCTCCAAACCGAAGCTGTTCAAAGAGCAATTTACAAAAAGTAAGATGAAATGTTTATAACCTCTCCAAAGAATACCACTTCATAAGGTCTGACTTATCATTAAATCACAAACGTTTAACATCAGAGATAATGTTAAAGAGATAGTTTGGTCATTTTTGAAGTCATGTTCTGTCAAATTAACTTTTGCAGACTCTAGAGAAAAGGCAGGAATCTTTATCCAGGCTAGGCTAATGAGTACCATGTTTTTATTGTTTTTTAGGCTTCTAAAACAACTTTTACTCAAAACGTCATATACTAATGTGAAATGAACTATTGGCTAATAATAAACCTATGCCCATTCTGTTGACCAAAACTTTAATTTCAAAACAACTAGATTTGTGCTGTATTTTGAGAAGTTTGGTAGAGTATCTTTTTTAAAAATGTGTAAATAAATATGTGTCTGTGTACACATTTCTTTTTTTTACTCCAGATGTATTTTACATATTTGTGACAGTTAAAATATTGGCATGACCACCCAACTTTGTTTATAGTAGTGTCAAGAAAGTGAAGGTGGTTAACTCACCCACGCATGATTCCCCATTGGCGGAAAACAAGCCGTTGTCATGGTAGCCATCACGACACTCGCAGTGGTACCAGCCGGGCAAGTTGACACAAGTGGATTTACCATCACACTCGACAAAGCCGTCCGCACACTCGTTGATATCTGAAGAAGAGGAGCGACACTGAGACATCCAGACACCCGAGATGTACATCGGCTTTTAAAATATGCTTCTTTTTCTTTTTCTTTTTTTTTTACAGTGGCTGAGACACTGAGTTACATCGTTGCCTCATGGGCATTTTTAACACTGGCTGATTCATAATTAATGAAACAACATGTGTAGTCTTTGTGAGACCAAAGGCTTTATTGATCAAACTTTGTTTCACAGCCGGAGAATGACATCTGTATCAATAAAAGATAGCAGGGAATAAATAAATCTAATCTGAGAAGTTTATTCTTACAAGAGCGAGCTCGTGTTTTGAAACCCGGTGCCAGTAAAACTCTTCATAGTGTACAGACATGCAGGTAAACAAATTATTTCCAAGGTGAGTGCACTGTTTTTAATTCATTTTGCCCAGACGAGACTCGCGGCGACGATGTGAAAAGACACTCAGCAAATGGCTCTGGGTGGGTGTCAATAAATGGAGCTGATGTTTATTTTCGCAGAGCACCACTTAGAAAAATCCTTGCCTCTGCCTCCTCTTACAGCTCTTGTCTTTAATGCAAGACTGAGATTAAGTGCTCTGACTCTCTCCTCCCCGTATTTGTCTCCCTGTCATTCTCCGGTTGACTTTTTATTCCTTTGCTTTGTTTTGCTTCTTTTTTTTTTTTTTCTTTTACTCTCTCTCTCTCTCTCTCTCTCCCCCACTCTCTCGTTCTGGCTTTCATTACAGTGAGCCGCCCAGCGAACATCAACCAAGAAAAATCCAATTCACTCGTTAACAATGAGCATAATGCACACAGAGAGACAGATTGCTCTGATATTCCAGCTAACATTTAATTAAACCAAGGCCCCAGACCCACATGAAGGGGGGGGGGGGGGACGTTATTATGCAGCACGGCTAAATATGTTTAGGTCTGGACATGCACTGTGATTAAATGCGTCTGCACAGCCAGTGATGGCTTTTTTCATGATTACGCATGATGCACGATGCTCCGCTCTCATTATGAAAGTGGCAGTGTGCTGTGTATGACCTTCTTCACATCTGTATGGCATCAGTATCCCCCACAGAGCGACAGGCAGACGGGCACAAGGGTTCCCTCCCACCCCCCACTACCACCACCCAGGCTGTAATAGGATTAAGATCTATCGGCTAATGAGCCCTGAGCCTTTAAATAGAATTTCTGCAGCAGATTAACCGTTGATCAAATGTCCCACAGATTAGGGTTTTATCTGTTGGGGGGGGGGGGGTGATGACTCGCATTTGTCTGAGTTTGCTGGTAATTTTCTATAAATAAATAAATAAATGGCAAAGCATTCCTTGAAGGAATATGTCACCCGCCACCTTTTAGTGATGTGCAATCTCATGTGATAATGTGAGATCTTGAGAGACGTGTGTTAGGGATGACTTTCAGCTACTGCCACATCAAAGTTTCAGCTCATTATCTGTAAAGTTATAGCCGTTTTTGTGTTTGCTAATGTTAATTAGCAGTGGTCTGTGGGGGCCAACTTGAATTTGGTTGACTCCTAAAGTTCATCAGTTGTAGATTTACAATCAGTGAATACTTTCTGGGAGATTCATAAAAATCCGTCCAGTGGTTACTGAGATATTTTGCTGACAGAAAGAGAGTTGACGCCAACGGCAGCATTTTAACAAAGATTGGGCGTAACCTGTTAGTGCTCAGAATATTTGATTGGCATTCATCTCAGCAACCACCACATCAAATCCTTGCTAAAAATCTGTAAAACTGACCGAGTTATAGTCCTTTTTGTGTTTTTCAAGGTCAGCTGGCTGTGGCAGCCATCTTGAATCTGCGTGAATCCAAAGGTTTATCAGCTGTAGATGTACATTCAGAAAGTTTCATTAAAATCTGTTTGTTAGTTCATGAAATGTTTTGCTAAAAGACAAACAGATTTGGCCCCAGTCGTTAATGGCAAAGTTTTAAAAACCGTTCTTGTGCGATCAGTTATGTGGTGGGCATAGCTCGCAGCTACTACCACACCAAATTTTAGCTCAACATCTGTGAAACTGATTGTGTTATGTTGATTTCTGTGTTTGCTAAGGTTGCTTAGCTGTGGTGGCCATCTTGAATGGGGTTGACACCCAAAGTGAATCAGTTGTAGACGTACAATGTAGGATTACTTTCCGACAGCTTCAATAAAATGTGTCCACTGGTTCATGAGATACTTCTGCTAACCGTTCAGACGAACACAGACACAGGCAAAAACATAATCACCTTTGGCGGCACGTGATAAAAACATTCCTTTTTTTTGTTGTTTTCCCATATTGGACAGGTTCAGGGAGGTGCTTCTAGTGGCTCACTGTTACATCTAACTAATCAGTAATTTGGTGAAAGCAGAACAGCTCGTTTTCTCGCATTAAAGGCACACGGCTTGAAATCACAAGCCTGCGTCAAATAATATAACCAGCCAATCTTTGACAGTGATTCTAAATTCTCCACACTCCCTGAACAGAAATCTCCAAGACTCTTTGTTGCCTGTGAGTTTCACCATGATAGGGAGCCTTTAAAAAAGGAGAAAACGCATGAAGTGCATTGCCAGTACATGGGTGGGAAAAAAAACAACGTTACTCTAAAATTGCTCGAATCAGCCTCCCCATTATGTCTGTATGAAACAGCTCCGAGTGCAACCGAGGAGTCAGACACTATTTATATCACACAGTGGAGATGAAGTAAGTCTAAAATTATTCAAAAGGGTTATTTTCAGCCAGTTTCATTCAAGTATTTAAATGTCTGCTGATAACAACAGAGATTTGTCGCGTTCCCTTTTATCCCGAGCAAACCTGTCAGCCGCGATTATGGGGCGTTGCTTCTTGGCCCGCTGCCAAATCGCCTTTTTTTTTTTCCAGGCGTTGCAGCATTTTAGGTTTTGGTAAAACTCAGTTGCATCTTTTGTAGTTTGAAAGTCTGATACACGGTACAACATCGCCCGCTAAAACATCCTAAATGAGAGAGAAAGATCACCGTAATTAAATCATCAAGATTGACAGTCAGACAAGCGCGCCACTGAGAGAAGCTGTCCCCGCTGAATCACGGGGCTTTTGTTGAATCGTTCAGTATTTTCACTTGTTAAATAAATCTCTCTCCTTACTTAGATTTTTTTTTAAAAAATGAAAAAAACAAAGCTAAATAAAATCTGTTTTTGTCTCCTGGAGAGGTCAAGGCCACGCTACGGCGGTTACCCTGGTGATGGAAAGACACAGAAAATGACAAAAACACCTCCGGTGTGTGGATACAGAAGGATGAGGACGTTGTTGAGTAAATAGGGAAGGGAATTAAAGGGCTGGCATTCCTCGAAGGAACGCATAAGGCCCACCACTTTTCATGCCAGAGTTCAAGATGATCAAGTTCATTCAAGATGGCCGCCACAGTCACATCATGCGAGTTGTGTTAATGCTCGGAATAAGGGTTGAGAATGACGACCACATAAATTTTACCTAAATATCTAGTTTTGAGTAAGTTCTAGCCTTTTTTGTGATGACAAAAGTAGATTAGCTGTGGCAGCCTTCTTGATTTGGGTTGACAGGTGTCAGTAGGTGTACATCCAAAGATCACTTTTTGAACGTTTTATTGAAATCCATTCACTGGTTCATGATTCAGTTTGCTAACAGACAGACAGTGTTGACTCCAATGGTTAATGTCAAAGTTTTAGGCAAAGATCTTATGCACTGGATAGATCTTTGAGTATGTGTTGAGGATAGTTCTCAGCTACTACCACACCAAATCTTAACTCAATATCTAAAGAACTGGCATAGACATAGTCATTTTTGTATTGGATAATGTTAAAAGGCTGTGGTGGCCATCTTGAATTGGGGTGACTCCAAGAATGAATCAGTTGTAAATGTGTGTCCAGTGATAACTTTCTAAGAGTTTCAATAAAATTGATCCACTGTTTCATGAGATATTTTGCTAACAGACAAACAGGTATGTTTAAAACAAAGGTTTTAGGCAAATATCTTGCACAATGTGTTCACAGAACTAGCTGAGTTATAGCCATTTTTGTGTTTCCTAGGGTCAGTTGGTTGGGGCGGACATCTTGGAATGGGTTGATTGCAAAATGTATTCAGTTGTAGATGTGCAGCCATTAAAATACATCCAGTGGTCCATGATATATTTTGCTAACAAACAAATAGGGTTGACTACACCAGTTAATGTCAAAGTTTTAAAAACAAACCTCATTTGATCAGTTAACTCTTAAGGTATGTGTTAGGGATGAGTCTCAGATACTACCACACCAAATTTGAGCTCAATATCTGTAAACTTGACTGAGTCTTAGCTGTGGTGGCCATCTTGGATGGGGTTGCCTTCAGTCTACAACTTTAGACAGTTGTAAACTCACACAATCATATCCAATGATTACTTTCTGAGAGTTCCATTAAAATCTGTTCTCTGGTCCATGAGATATTTTGCTAACGGTACAAACTAACACCTGGAGAGGTCAAGGCTACAGCCGGTTACCCTGGTGATGGAAAGACACAGAAAATGACAAAAAGGAACACCTCCAGTGTGCAGAGAGAGGAGAATGAGGATGACACGGAATAAAACCCGAAGAGGAAAAGGAAGAAGTCAGGAGGAGGAGGAGGAGGAAAAGTCAAAGAAAGAGAACAGGCCAGAATAAGACAGACTGCAATTATTCTTCTCGTTATCCTGAGTGGCAGGCCGGAAACAAGGGCTCTATTAAAGCCTCTCTCGAAGGACGAGGTGAAAAAAAAAAAAAAAGCGGCCGGTCTTTTTTCCCCCTGAGCTTGTTATGCCTCTTCGCCAGGAACCTGCCTCCTTCCCGTTTTATTCATCCACTGCCTTCACCTTCCCAGGTGTTCCCTTTTTTCCCCTCGTCTACCTCAAAGCAGACGAAAGAAGCAGAGGTGCTCTCATTATTACCTTTGTCGGAGCCTGAAGTTTGCTGCCTCTTTGAGCCCAGAAGGGCAGAATAGAGAGCTGAATTTTGTCTGCCCTCGTCATGACTTCTGTTCATCGCCCCTGCTCCTGATAACCTCTTCACTTCATTCTTTTTCATTTCTACTTTCTCCGACCTTGGACAAGAGTAGCTCGTTGCCTTCCTCTTTCTATACCACTCCCTTTCTTTTAAGCCAACAGACAGCTCTAGGGCTTGGAAGACAGGTCTGCTCCTTTGCATCACTTTGTGTCAGAACTGTTATTGCTGTCACTTGTACATTTCTAATATAGTAGCATAATTATTGGCCGCCACCGTAGAGGCGAAGGCGGATAATGTTTGTGCCCGTGTCTCTGTGTGCACATGTTTGTGTCTGTCTGTTAGCAAAATACGTCCTGAACCGCTGGATGGATTTTATTGAAACTGTCAGAAAGTAATCACTGAATGTACATCTACAACTGATTCACTTTTGGAGTCAACTCGATTCAAGATGGCTGTCAAAGCTAATCAACCTTAGCAAACACTAAAAGGTCAATAAACCGGTCAATTTTACAGATACTGAGTTAACATTTGGTGTGGTTGTAGCTGAAACTGATCCCCAATACATATTCTGAATGCTAACAGACTGCATGAGATATTTGCTTTAAACTTTGGCATAGACTGTTGTAGTCAACCCTGTTTGCCTATTAGCAAAATATCTCATGAACTACTGATCAAATCTTAATGAAACTCACAGGAAGTAATCATTGGATGTACATCTTCAACTGATCAACATTTGGAATCAACCTGATTCAAGATGGCCATCACAACTAATAAACCTTACCTGACCGGAAAATGGCTATATCTCAGTTTTACAGATTTAAAGCAAAAATTTGATATGTTAGTAGCTGAAAGTCATTCCCAACACAGCACTAACAGATCGCACAGGATCTTGTGAGATTGTGCGCAATCGTGCACAACATAATTTTCAAAATTTTACCAAAACGACTATAACTCCATCATTTCTCAATGTAAAATTACCTTAGTTAAAAACTCTGGCATGAAAGGAAGAGAGGGATGTTTATTACTTCAAGGAATGCCTTTAATTCTAGATAATTTGCATTTCCTTAAAGGTCTACCTGAAAATCTTAAATTTGTTTATCACCAGATCTCAACTCCTGCTTCTCAGTCAGATCCGAACAGAAGCGGATTTCAAAATGAGTCATGTCGGATCAAAAATCAGCGGAGAAAAAAACTGTGGATTCTTTCAATTGATGGTAAAATGCCTCTTCTGTTTATTTACAATACAACGTAACTGCTTGAGAGCAGTTCCTGGTCTTTGTAAAAAAATAAAATAAAATAAAATAGAGGAGTGCATTCAAATAATCATCCAATCATCGTGAAACCCGAGGCAAACGGAGCTGCACGCACAGTTCCTGAAGATGAAACAGACACTGAAATGCAAATCCATATCTGCAAGCACTTGAGTGGGAGAGTGGATGAGTAATCACAGAAAATTGGAAACAAGTCGTGTGAACAATCGGTGGCTGCAAGCACACTCAAAATGCAATCACTCCGTATGTAATTCCCTCATTCCTGACAGAACAGCTGAATGCACAGTTTGTCAATGGCAATTTGTAATAACAAAAACATACAAAATACTGTGGAGGTGAACAACAGAAGAAAGGCTTTGCTTTTTAAAAATGTAAGGGGAAAAGGTGTTGTCTGTTTTTAAAAAAATTGGTCTTTTAGTCTTCAGGATTATGAGTGGGAGGATAGATGTCTGTGACTGACAGCTGAGCCAACTGGAGGGAAATACACAAGCTTCTGTGCTGCTAAGTGCTACCCAATAACTCACACGGCACAAACACAAAGGTTTACCACTCCAACTTGTTCAGACTTTGCCACCAACTGACTTTCTTCACGTAGTTGAGCATCCCTTCAATAACCCCATCCTTACACTCAAGCACGGTATTGACAATATCATTTTTGTTTACTTGTTGAGGGAAATAAATGTGACAAGTCAGATTAAATTGAATGTTTTAAGCACACCTAGTCAGAGTATCTATCAATTCTAAAAGTAATCTGGTGTAATTTCAGTTTAACGTTTACAGCGGTCCTACTAAACACTATTTTACTGATTTTTATATCATATTATTTCTGTGTCCGATATGCTTAACATGTTCTGATTTGCTACAGGTTCATTTACAACATATTGCACAAGTCATGTTCCAATGAGATCAGTTTTCAGTGTAAAGAACTGCAAACATCTATGTAAATAACTGTTTTAATGCAAAAGAAACGTGATGTAAAAGTTGATAAACTAGCCTTTACTAAGACCACAATAACACTGTTGAGGTTGAGTTGTTCTAGGTTAAATAAATCTACTCTGGAGCTGCCCTAAGTCAAGTTAGCTTGACTAATTCTTCAAAATGAGATGACTGCTGTATACTGCAGGCAAGACACTAACGGCTGATAACTACTCCACAGAACCCCACTTCAAAAACATCCAAACTATTGATTTAAGATGATAAGGTGAGTCCAAAGCAAAGCAAAATGTGGTTCTCTCGAATCCTTCTGTCATTATAGTAAACTCAGACGTTCGTAGTATAATAAGAAGCTAAACTCAACGTATTTGTACAATTTTGTAAAAAATGTATAAGCTAAATATATAACATTTTTCATCATAATGAACCAACAGAAAATGATTCTGGAATATTTTCCCCCCAACTTTTGTTAGGGATTCAGCATCTTAAGTGTGTGTTCTTTTGGAATTCACAACTTTGCTGTTTTGGTTCAGTTTTGTCAGGCTCAGAGAGGTCATTATCAGCCCCAGGAGACAGCTGTATCTAAAAACAGCTTTGTTAGCTCACTAAGAGTTTGCTGACCTGTTCTAAACAGAAGAGAAGATTGTACGTTAGCTGCTGGTCAACTAGCTTTAACAAAATGCAGCAATTAGCAATTAAAAGGATGGAAATACGTAATTCCTAAATGTTGTCTAGGACCAAAACAGAAACGATGCATTCAGTTTGTGCTTGGAAGTCTGAGTTTTTACCTCCTGAGGACAAAATTCTGTCTCAGAAAGTCAGAGGTCCCTGACCAGCCGTGACTTTCAAATCCAATATGGCTGCCTCTCTTCTGAGAAAGCTGTGACAAGTGCAGTACTAAACTTTTTATTTTCACTTCTGCCAGTTTGTAAGTAAATAAATCAGCCACACACGTCACTTTATGATCTCTGTTAGTGAACATGCTGCACATAGAATACAAAAAAATATTGACTTGTATCGCTAATAGCGCAAAAATGAGCAAATCCTGCTGGTTTTCCGATTTGCAACAGTAACGGGCTTAAGTTGTATGTGCTGTCCATCCAAGATCCGAGTTCCTGCCTTTAAAGTAAATAAAGACGCAGCATAAGAGCAGACTGGACTGTGAGTTCACCCAGAATGTATAATAGCCGTATGCAGCAGTGGATAATAGCATACACATTAATTCTGCTGCTCTTTAGAGGGCTGTATCTGTCCTGTGCCCAAGTGCAGTTTGCTGCACACCAGCAGCTACAGTATCAACCTATCCCTGGGAGACGTGTCATTTAGGCAGAAGCAGCAGGTTGCTCCCAGCTAAACGACAGCTCCGGCCATTAGCAAGGCCTAATTAAGACACACTAATTATAGGTGATGGAGTGAGTGCTTTGTAAAGGCGTCTCTAAATAAATAATGAATATGTAATCATCGTGCTTAAACAGACACAGGCCTGCAGGCCGTGTGGGTAAACCGAGGAGCAAAGGAGGGACAGCTGCAGTAATGCATCATGGGAGCTGTCGCAGAGCGAAAATATGAACATGGTTTTTATTATTATTCACTACCTGTGCCTGAGTGCTGGGTGGAAGGTGACCAGGGGACACTTTAGATTAAATGAAACTGAGATGTTCTGTTTATGTCAAACAATGTGGGCACACTGTGGCCCTCAGTCTTTGAAGTTATATAACATCAACAACTTTGATACCTGTTAGATGCTCCTCTGTCGTATCCTTTTAGTTAATAATAAGCTGGTAATTTTTGAAGTACTGAGCATAAACTGTTATATGCCAGTGGTGCCGAGGCTACTGAGTGTATCAGTCTGCTAGGAGTTCAGTAAACTTTTGAACTGACTGGATAAGCTGAACAGGCAGACTGCCATACAAAGTGTACAGGGTTACTATTAACTAATGTTCTTTCAAACTGGAATGTTGATTTTGAGAAAGAGTTGCTACCATCCATCTATTTTCTATCCCCTCTTCTCCTTTCTGGTTCACAGGGAGCCATCACTGTGCAAGAGGCAGGGGACACCCTGGACAGGTTGCAAGTCCATCACAGGGACACATAGAGACAAATGAGACAAACAACCATTCACACTCTCACTCACATCTAGGGACAATTTTAGAGTTACCAATGAACCTAACATGCATGTTTTTGGTCTGTGGGAGGAAACCGGAGTACCCGGA
>JAOXNZ010000091.1:7355784-7367682 GCA_028566095.1 Kryptolebias brasiliensis
CAGAATTCAAAATGCCTTTTTGTTCCGTTGGTGCTGGCCGCGTTGGCGCTGCTTGTAGTAAAAACATCCTTTAATGTTTTTTTTTTTTTTTTTTTTATATATCTCGGTCCACATTCGCTCTCTGTGAGTGTGTTGCAGGGGGTGCAGGAGACGAAGCCAGGGAAGGAGGCCAGACATCCACCCACACACAAACACACGCCGGTAGTAATGCCTTTCTTCCACTTGCATCATTTTTTTTCCTTCTTTGCCAAAGCAATACGACAAAAATAGTATTTTTTTTTTTTTTTTCCTCGGTAAGGGAACGTGAAATGGAAAGGTTTAACTACTACAGAAGTTTAAATTACATGAATGTATGCAGTGAGTGGTTTAATTTTCCGCCTGTCTTTAGAGCTGTCTGACACCGAGTCAGATGGGATTTCTCTCTGTTCTGCTGATGAGCGTGACCTGCAGACTGTCAGCCATTGTTACTCCTTATGAAACGGCTGTCAGAGGCTGTTTGTGACCAGCAGAGGAAGACAGAAAAGATTTTGCAGGTGTCATATTCTGGACAGTCGTGCACTTTAGGCTCCTTCTACCCTCAGCACAGATCCCTGACACATTTGTAGACCGTAAAAAAAGAAATTAATACTGTCTTTTCAAAGTTAATAGCCCATTTAAGAACGTATTGCGAGTCAATATGATACAGAAACGCTATAAATTTACTTTGGCAAAGTACTGAAATGCTTTATGTCTAAGGACTGTAAAAACTATAGGATTTGCACTTTATAGAGCAACAATGTGATATATGAGAACACTGTTCAATGTCTATAAACAGTCTAAGTCTTTAAGATGGCCGCCTCCTTAGCAGAAAGGATGTCCTTAATATAAGCATCAGTTAACTGACTTTTATGCTTTGCTCTGTGGGGGAAACACAATAATTAAAGATAATAATTCTCCACGATATCAACTTTTGTTTTATTTTGTTTACAAGGAAAGTTGCTAAAGTTAGCCAGACATGTTCAGATCTGTAGCCACCAGCTCCAACATGTTGCCTTTCCAAGCTTCACGAGTAACAATTACTGTATGTCCTTTTTACTCTTTACATAAGACAAATTAGACAGGGGTCCTTAATTAAAGGGTTAGCTCCGTTTGTTCTTTTTTTAAGTAAGCTTCTGTGGAGTACTTATGAGCAGTCAGTATCTAATCCATAATGAAGAGGTCAGAGCAGTCTTTTGATGATTTTTATGGGAATTTCCCCAAACTGAGAAATTGTGAGATCTTTTTTAACCTACCGATGAAGAGAAAATCAGATGAAAGTACTTCACAGTTAATGTTTAGCTTTTACAGTTAGCAGATTAATAATTTCTTGTTTGCTTTCTTCACACGTTCTACAAACTAAGACATTTTCCAGTCAAGTCTTTAACCGGTTCATGTGTGGCTGAACAAAGCTGGCCTGAATCGCTGAGTGACAGCAGCAGCGTCGTAGGCACTCCGCACCCCCACTTCACACATACTCGCCAGCTCAGCTCTGTGACTACCTTTTGTGCCAGGTCAGGGGTGCTGCAGCGGTGGATCAACTTTAAAGCTGAACTGAAAAGTGTTTTGAAGCCAACATCAGTTGAAAGAAAATCATAAAATATGCTTATTGTAAAATGTTTTACAAAAAAAAAATAAAAAATACCATTTTATTTTTAATACCAAACATTGAAATGACCACTCTGGTGTTTTCGGCTTTTTCCGTGACCCCCCCTGATGTGTGACGCCCTCAGAGCCGCTGAGGTTCAGCAGTTCATCAGTGAGTGGATGAATATCGGTACAATATAGTTCAGTTCTTTCTTGTTCGAACCGGCCAGAAAATACCACTGGAGTTTCATTTTTTGGCTTCTGGAAAGATAAAAACCTTCCTTGGATTTGGATCCATGAGCTCCGATGTGGGAATTCCTATCAGAACTCTGGTTCGGATCACTTCAAAGAGAAGCACAACGAGCTCTGACCCTCGTTACTGCAGCTTCACGCCAGCAGTCCTAACTATTTTTAATTTTAAAAGAAAGGTAATGGGGAGGAGGACATCTCCACAGAGAAGGAGACGGGAAACAGGAAGTTTTCCTTCAAACGTGACGTGAACGCGCGCTGACATTAAAAGGTCTGAGCTGCTTACAGGACGACAGCCTGAGATCAGTTTGGGATTCAGAGCAGAGGAGATATTGATGAAAAAATATAAACAATCCATGTGTGATTAAACAAATGTCACAGTCTGAACCTGCTGGTGTGAGAGTTCATAAACGCTACTCTGAAGTGCGCTCACGTTGTTAGCATCCAGTTAGCTTCGAGTTAGCGACGTTAGCTCTCTCCTGCCGTCTTTATGTTGATTTGCAGCATTGTTACTGATGTCATGACAACGATCTTGGGGTAATTGATTCTCACCGTTCCACGTTCCCATCTCGGTTGTTATGTGATTTGTTTGTCAGAATCTGAATCTGAAGAGTTTTCATCTGATTCCGGAGATCCAGCCGTCGGTTCAGGTTCATACTGGTATGGTTGTAGATCCATTACTCCCGCAAAGTCTTCTGGCATTTCTTCATGTTCAAAAAAGGCTTCTTCTTCCATTTCCACTAGTAAACAACCGGACAGAAGCGGCGTTCTTGGCCGTCCGGGGCACAGCGCACGTCATGAACCAGGACAGAACTCTGCCCCACAAATCACCCAGTTTTATGTCAGAAAAATGGGTCCCTGCAGTGTTGTGTGGATGTGTTTGACTGAATGACATTCATGAAATGTCAGTTTTTTTTTAGATTTGATTTCAGTTCAGCTTTAACTCCTCAGTTCACAGTGTGCCATTTCCTTTAACACCATAAATGTTTTAGTTTGAGTTGTTTTAGCTGAGGAAATCTGCCCTTTACTGAATAGACGTGAGCTTGACCTACTGAAAATTTCTGCCTGATTGTCCAACTGTTTGTCAAACATTTGGTAGAAGTTCCGAAAGTTCTTCCTTTTTAAACTTTGGATAAGAGTTCATGCCTGTAGTTGCCTAACACATGCAGGATCACTCTGACTTCCTGTTAGGTTTTGCACAACAAACAAAGCAGAGTTTAGGCTCAACATAATCTTCAGAAAACCTCAGGTGTAGGCAGCTTATTGTGTAGACATTAAATCCCACACAAGGAGCTCTGACAGCATCACTCTGTGCTGATGTCAAACACAGAGTTCCTGCGAAGAAGTCCTCGTTCCACCAGACGTGTCAATGCGCTCTATGAAAGCAGACCCTGCTCCTCCCTTTTCAGATGAATAAATCTGCTGTAGGCAAAGCGTATCCGGTTCCACAGGTAGAACCCCCCCCCCTCACAGTTCCTCCTATTCTTTGTCATGAGGGTGAGGAGCAGATCAGCTCCTGCTGCCAGTCACAGGAAGCCGTTTTCACTGAGGTTCGTCGGTACAATAGTGGGCGGAAATAAGTAGGTCGGTTTCTGGGGGGTATCAGGAAAGGCTTTACACCTTTGGGCTGTTCCATTAACTATACTACATCTAACCTTTGTTGTGCAGATGTCAGTATAAACTTTTAATGTGGGTTATTTTAAGCATTGTACCAGAATAGAGCATACAGCAGAAATGCTTGTCAGTAAGATCTTCTATTTATATTTGGAAGACATTTAAAACCGAGTGGTTTGTGCTTCAAAGACACAAGAATCCACGGTTAAATCGTTGGAAACACATTTAGCTCTCGCTTTGTAAAGTTTCTGTAATTAAAGTGCATGTAGCATCTGTCACACAAGTTATATGTCCTGTTTTCCACATTTAACACCAAAGTCTAACATGTCGTACACATGGTGTTAAGATGGAGTTTAGGCACTTTATTTGGTGTTCTGGTACCATGAAGAGGAGAACTGGAAGTCTTTAAATTTGATTATTATCAATGACAAAACTGGATCATATCTTTAACAGCAGACTTTAAGTATTTTCAGTATTTAAGGATAAAAATATCCAAAGTGCTTACCTTTTGAATAATTATATGAAGATTATAAAGAAAGAAATAGTTTAAAAGTTTGGGTAAATCATACCTTTGCTGTAAATAGGCAGTTAGTGGAGTATTAGAACTACTAACAGCACATCTAAACCTCATTAATTAGCACTGATAAACATAGTGTTGCAGGCTGCTAAATTCCAGTTTATTTTTTCAATTAAATCTGCTCAGTAAAGTATGACACATGCTGCCTTTAACAGGTTTTAATATTCTTCAGATTGGGAGGATCAGACGAAGGAAATCCAGACTTTTCTCACACATGCACTCAAACCAGATGCATTCAGGAAGATGATGAAACTCAAGTCCTCCACTTTTTACCCACTTCCTGAGCGCAGACAGAGAGTTTGGTTTCAGGAAGGTGGATTTTATGGTTTTGTTTAAAGAAAAAGGAAAGAAAAAAAGAGTTAATCCTTGAAAAGGCTGACAGGTTTAGCGCAGGGCTGAAGATAAAAGCTGGCAGTGAAGTCCGGTGGGAGATGAGTGGGCAGTTCAGTCAGGGCTCCCGACG
Source organism: Kryptolebias brasiliensis (assembly GCA_028566095.1). NCBI lineage: Eukaryota > Metazoa > Chordata > Actinopteri > Cyprinodontiformes > Rivulidae > Kryptolebias > Kryptolebias brasiliensis. The sequence goes on from JAOXNZ010000091.1 coordinate 7,360,290, forward strand.
CTCTCTGAGTCAATGACAGAAGTCTGTTCGGCGTGTTAACAGTCTTGCACTCTCTGCAGCTCTTTTGATTCAGTTTGTTCAGTGCGTCCCACCAGTCGCGCCTGCCGCTCTGGCAAACACAGAGGTTTGTTTAGGAGTCTCTCTGTTAGTCGATAGAGCCGCTTTCAAGGTTACTCTGGGGTCCTGGTTTGTTGGGAGGGTCGTCCCCAACATGTCCTGTATGTGTGAACCTGCAGGCCGGTCGCTGTCTGTGGGGGGTGGGGGAACAAAAACCATCCTCTCCATTCTGCACTGGTGAGATTAAACCTGAGGGGTTTGTGCTCCTCGCCGTCTGCCTGTCAGGAGCAGTGCACAGCCTGACGAGGCATGTTGTGACGGCTGTCCTCGTATCAGCTGGACGAATGGATGGCTGGTTAATCTGAGCCTGGAAAGAAGATTTGAGGCCGGGAGACGAGAGGGGGGCAGTTAGAGGGGAAAGGGGTTTGTGGGTTCATTTCACCTGTTTTCTTCATGCTGACACTAAGGGCTGGTGTTGTCTGGCTCTGAATCTTGGTGGTTTGAACGTACTTGTTTGTTTCTGCAGTGGAGCAGCTGAATGGACAGAAGGAGGTGATTAAATTTTAATGAGGTGATTGTTTTATACTGTATGTAGTCCAGTCTTAAGCTGCTCCCCTGTGACGTCCCGCCACAGCACTGAGACACTGATGAATTTCTCCCTGGATGCTCATTGACCACACTGTGAATGGTGGCCAGAGATTTCTTCCACACAAACATTCATGAGAAACTTGGTTTGAACGTGTGTCTTCTTTTCTTCTGCAGAGCTTTTTCATGGCAGACATTAGCTGAAAAGAGTGGGACAGTCGGGTGTATTAACAAGGAATGGGCTTTACTTCTGCAGCGGTGCTGTGGTTCTGTAGAACACGTTCAGAACCTCCTCTAAGCGGGATGTAACCCATGTCCTCGTCCTACTGTTTTAAGACAAAACATCTGCTGTGAAATTCCTTAGATTGGATAATTAGTCTCTTTTTAACCAAAGCAATCAATTGCAGCCCATGTTATCGTTTGTTTCTATTAGAAAGAGCGGAATGGTTAGAGAAATTATTAGTCAGAGGAAATAATCTGGGTTAAGCCCAAGTCGTGAGCATGAACTGGACCGTTCGGTCCTAATGGGCTGTCAGGGAGGCGCAGCCACTACGACTCACCAGAGAGTCGAGCGGTTTTATCTTTTGTGCACACAAGTGTGTGACTCTGCGACTGGAGAAGAAATCATGCTGACAGTTAGTGACTAGGCTCTTTTCGCCTGTCTGCCTCTCTGCGTCTCGGATGCGAGGCCCTGGCTGGACTGGGCCTCGGGCTGTCCCCTGTCCAGAGCGGAGACCCTGTCGCTTCAGATACAGTCACGGGACAGGCAGCGCTCTCCCTGCAGTGGTTCCTCAGTGCTGGAAATGATTTCACACACGCGAGATGCTGACTGGACTCTCCCAGCTTTCGAATCGATTGACCCTCTTTTGCAGCCCGTTGTGGTTTGTTAATTGGTCTGCAGCTCCCTGCTGACACAGTAACCCTAATGGAGAAGAATTACTGCTGTTTGGTCGTGCATTAACCTCCCTCCTCCACCCCCCTCTTTTCATCAACCCTCCCTTCACTCACAGCCCTGACCTCTGCACCCCCCCTCCGTTCTGTCACATGTTCCTGTTCCTCTGGGAGCTGCAGTCAAGTGACACTGCTGACCAAATTAGAGCTCTGAAAGGCAAACATCCACTGTTTGCTCAGTGTTGTCTCTTAATTAACTGTAGTATGATGTAGGGATGGTGAGGGTTAGGAAAGGTTTCTCTGCCCAGGACATCAGATTAAACCTCAGGTCCTTTGACTTTAGACAACCCATAACACCACTAACATCTCAGGAGATGCCATTCATTGCCTCTTTTATTTTGGCTGCCTTTGAGTGTTGGGATGTTGGATTTGCAGCTGGAAGCTTCAATGCTTTGAAGCAGATCAACCCTGATGTTTGTTGCCTTCGTTATCTGCAGGCGTACATATTTATTGATGACATCAGGGTTGTAGTTTTAGAGGAGTTGCCCCAATGACGGCGGCGCTGTGGTTTGAGCGGGTAAAGAAAATGGGTGGATGGATGCCCCAATGAGTCAGGATACTCTCTCATTTGGCCCTAAAACAGACCAATGAGTGGTGCCACAGAAACTGCACAGGAGGGCTGTGGTAAAAATTAGAGTCCATGTGATACTTTTGGCTTTAATGAAAGAACAGAAACGTCTCTCACCCTTCCGCCACCAGATCAGCAAATGGGTTTTTCCTAAAGAGGAGCCTCAGGCATAAAAAAGGCATTTATCTGTCGTGTTGAAAGAAACACTTCATCTAAACTGCAACGTAGCTCCAAATACTCTACAAGAAGATATGTAAAGCAGCTAAAATGTGGAGTCCAACACAGTTTGTGTGTATTGTATCAACAGACTGGGCTTCAATATGACATTTCTTCTACCTCAGTAACACAGAACTGTGCTGAAAATATCTTCTGAGGATGAAAGAGCGAATGTCATTAAAGCCAGTAGCTCACAGATCTGCTTCATTGTGCATGGAAGTGTGTGTTTTGTACGTCATCCAGCGATGAGTCAGAGAAATTCTCAGATTAAGGCTGATTTTTAAAAAAAACCAACAACCTACAACTCCTAGAACTGCAGCGCTGCTCTTACAGACCATCAAAAAGAGCTGTTTTTCTCTGCTCGAAGGTCGGAGTTGATCATCTGACTCATTTTTATTTGTAAATGGTTGACGGTTCAATTGAAGATGCCCCTAAACTTTCCTGTATTTACCTTTTTTCAAAGTGCTTCCAGTAATAACAAGATCTTTCTCTGTCTTTGTTGCAGTGAGGGCGTCTTCAAGTGTCCAGAGGATCAGCTGCCTTTAGATTATGCCAAGGTAGGAAGAATCCCAACACACTTCTGTCCACTCCTGATCCAACACTGAAGGCAAAACAATCAGCAACAAGTCTGCAGTCATTTCAGCTGCTATCTGAAGCCATTATTTGAACTAGCAGGTGTTTACCAGGCTTGAAATGTTTGTAAAAATTCATAAATGTGAGCGTTGCATTCATCTCTGTAATCTACCCCTAACCCTACATGTACTTTAAGTAGAAACTAACATCAGGTTATCACAGCTGAGTCCCCCACCTTCATTTAGGCATGTTAGCTGGCTACATTTAGCCAGAATAGAGCCACATTCATTGTATGTCAAAAACACTCGAGGTAAAACACAGATATAATCACTTGTTTGGAAAAAAATGAAGCCAATGCAGATATTACTTCTTTTTTTGTTGTTGACTGCAGTTCTCCTGAGTAGCTGGTGTCTTACCTGCAGTAGATATAGAGAAAGTTTAATAGGTGAGTCGAGCTGATGTCTAGTCCAGATGGGGTTTAAACATGTTGAAATGGTTTAAGGAACCGCCAGGATTACATTTTTACATTGCATCACTTCTGTATCAGATACTATGTAGTGTATAGATAGATAGAACTGGAAAAATGGTGGACTGCTCCGTCCAGGTTGGGAAAGAGTTTCAGATAGCCGGGAATCTCGCTCAGGAGCGAGGGTAGGACGGAACGGGAGACGGCTCAGATCTGGGCCTCGTCTGCAGGAGTGAAGGCGCTGCTCCGGTCCGCCGCGGGGAAGAAATACAGTTTTCAATTCACCGCTCTGTCTCCACTTCAACCCTCACCTTCGGTCCTGAGGTGTGGATCATCATCAGGAGGAGATTCCAGCTGAGAAGAATTTCCTCTGTAGGGTGGCTGAGCTCAGCCTTAGAGAGCAGGTGAGGAGCTCCATCAGGCTGTTGAGTAGAATATACGTTAATGAGGTTGTGTCGTGATGCGACCTAATGGTTGTGGTTAGTTTTCACTTCCTCTGGTTCACTGAGATTTTGTGATTTCTGCTTTCAAACCAGCAGAATTAATGATGGCTGAGCTACATCTCAGAGGTCAGGTTAATTAATGTTCCTTATTCTATCATGCTGCTGTCGTCACCTGGTGTAATGTGGATCCTTGATTTTTATAGTGAACTGACTTTCACACAATCAGCATTCCTTTTTATTCTGTCAAAAGCATTCATTTACTGTCTTAAAATAAACACAGCTAATAAGGAACAGGAAGTACTGGCTGTGCTGTTGGAAAAGTCAATAACAAACGCAAAAAAGATGCTAAAATAGGTTAAAACTAAATGACTTCATTCCTGTTGAGAGTGACGTGCTTCGACATCATTTGTGGCAGAAATGAAAAGTCGAAACGTGGCCAAAAAAATGCAAATCTGAAAGGAGACAAGTTGGGCTCTAAGATGCAAGAGCAGAAAGTGAGAGTGACGTCCTGTTCTGCTGCAGCAGCTGTCGACGGGTTAAACAACAGCTGTCTCAGATTGTGACTTTGACTTTACAGCGTTGCAGTAAAACCCGAGAGTTTATATCAGCGAATTACTGTAAAACAGAAAGGCCGTAAAACCTGTCCGTACCCAGAGTTACAGGTTGCATTTCATTCCCTTAAACAGGATCATTTATTCAAACCACTTCACCGAACTGCTCTCCACTCAGAGGAGGAAATAAATTTCGTCTGTCCTCTAAACGCAGCTGATCAGATTGAGCTCGGCGGGTAAAGACCAGCTGTGCTCAGAGGCAGAGCTCTCTCACGCAGGATATTTCTAAGTTACTGCAACACAAGGATAAGAAACAGTCTGTGCAGCTTTTGGCACCAGCTGATAGTTCACGTGATCGTTTGTCAAAGCTTCAGAAGGAATCAAAACATGTATTTCCTCTGTGTTGGTCACATGGTCAACCAGACGCTCCGGCACTGATGCAGTCGGAGCGTGTGGAATAAGGCGGTTTTAACGAAGGGTTGGTGTTCAGGAGTCGAGCAGGGCGGCTGCAGGATCGTCAGGGTCTGCGTGCTGCGCTCGGAGTGATGAAGGCGCCTGTAATAGCAGGGACTCCCCCAGGGAAGGATGTACTCTTGGCACACCTGTCAGACATTGTTATTTACCAAGGCTCTCGCAGGCTCCCAGTCGCCTGCAAATTACCCCATCCCGGTGGTCTCCTGTCAGGGCTGCTGCACACTGTCCTTGGAAAACGTGCACAAACACAACCTTGGAACGACAGAACAGCGGTGCAGTCATTAAAGGATCGTACTGCTGCTGCTGGAGTAGAACTGAGGGGCAGGAAAAATGGCTGCAGCAGACAGAATAAACCCCCGAGTTGGAGCAAAGAGCTTAACCCCCACCTCCCTCCCCCATCTGCCAGGGACTAAGTTATTAAAAGGTCATTATTGTAGTCTCCCTGCAGAGTCCAAGGCTGGAACAATGAGAGGGGTCCAGTTGGCTTTAAAGGATTTCTTTTTCCTCGTCTTTGCTGCAAACGAGCGCTGGGTCCTTCAGTGACACGAGTTCATCACTTCACACAAGCTCAGCGTCCTGAACTCAGAGTTTAGGGACGCTGGTGTCTTTTCTCTGCTGACAGAGACGCTTCAAACTGGATCAGAATTCACTCGGCTGTTTTCCTGCAGTCTAACTACTTCTACATACTTCACGTTATTTTAGCCGTTCACATCAGGAAACGTTCAGCTCATTCAGGAAATGGGTTCTACGACTTTTGGTTTTGGTAACTTTTCTACTTTTCAAGTCATTTGACTTATTTTTACAAATGTTTTCTCCTTAGAAATACATTAAGATCTCTTCAGTTCCTTCAAAAACATTGTTCTTTTTTTTTTTAAATCTGCTTCAGGCTCTGTTTTATATCTTCTGATTCCACTTTTAGCTTTTACCCAACCTTTAGCTACGTTTACCTTTAGTTAGCCTTTTGTTGCTTTTAACAAGTGTTTTGCTACCTTTAGCTTTTAGCTACCATTTTGATACTTTTTGCCTTTCAACTAGCGTTTTGCTTGTTTTTAGCATTTAGCCAGTACAACTCAACAAAACAAACAAAAAGTTATTTCACTCAGCATTCAGTTTCTGTAATTAGCTACTGTTTTCGCTACTTTTAGCTAGCCTTTAGCTAGTATCAGCTTTTAGTCTTTTGCTCTTTAGCTTCTAACTAGCATTTTGCTACTTTTAGCTAATGTTATGCTACTCAGTTGGCATTTTTACTGCTCTTAGCTTTTAGCTAGTGTTTTTGGCCTTTTAGCTCGTAACGTATGTTCTGCTTCCTTTAGCTTTAACAGCTCAGTTTCAGCTGCTTCTAGTTTAAAGTCATTTTCTGTCCTTATGTCCATGTTTAGCAGGGACGGCTGCTGTTGTTTGGCCGCAGCTCCGGTGAACACAGCCTTGCTGATTTGCTCTCAGGGCTGCGGTGACGTTTTGAGAAAGTGACTTTTCTTGTTTGACCAGCGCTGAGCGCCAGCGTGGGGGGATGGACGCTCGGCGCAAAGCTGTAAATCCTCAGAACAGCGAGCTGATACGGGGGGGGGGGATTTGGGCAAAAAACTGACTCATCCTCGTCGTTCAGCGACGGAGGATAAATATATCTTTCCCTCTTCTTCCCGTCTTTCTCTCTCTCAAAGCTCCCATAAACCCATAAACTTCCTTATTATCTCTGCGGAGGCGGGATAGACTCCGCGCTGCAGTCTGATGAGGGTTTCTTCCTGGAAAACATGCTGCCTTTTCTTTTTCTTCTTCTTCTTTCCAGTATCAGCATTCAACTTTGTGCAGCTCAGAGCAGCTAAAAATGTTGTCTTTTGTCTTGAAGAATACACTTTGCCTTTCCAAGTGACAAAATGATGGTTTAGGGTGCAGTCGGAGATAAACTGAGCAGATGTTTGACTTTTTCTGTCACGTTCAGCCCGACTCGGCTAAACTTGCTGTAGCAAAGGGCATGCCAAAGTCTAAAGCAGTCCACCTCCGGGAAACACGCTGCGTTAGTAATTAAATCTTTATAATTCATAGATGCTGGCGTTCAACCAACTCTCCAAAGACAGATAAAACCTAATGACTTTATGAAACTTTCACTCGCTCATTAACAATAAAAAAATTAAAACGGCTGTGAGAGAAAAAGCCTTGAAGAATCTGAACATTGGCCTGAAGTCAAACAAGAACATTCTGAACTCTAACTACACTGATGTTTGCTCTTATATTTAGAAAAAGGTCAGGAACAGATTCATCCCAGAGTAAAACAGTCAGGACTGAGAGAGGAATTCAGGAATTCAGCCTTTGTACGTATCTGTGGTTTCTTAAAGAGAAACGAGGCAAATATCGATCTTTTAATAAGTAAAAGTTGTACTTTCAGTTCCGAGCTCAAAGAGGAACAGAAATTCAGTAATTGCAAAACAGGCAGAGAAGAAACAGACAGAAATGAGTGTGTAAGAACATGAAACAGGTGGTGTTTTTCAGATGCTCCGGGGCAGACAGAGTA
>JAOXNZ010000091.1:7404445-7414481 GCA_028566095.1 Kryptolebias brasiliensis
GACTGCTGGAGATAGGCACCGGCTGCCTGCGACCCGGAATGGAGAAGCGGGTAAAGAAAATGGATGGATGGATGGATGGATGTGTAACCGAGATGTCGTTGTACAGGTTTGAAGAAGTATTTTACTGACTGCAGTCAGTTTCTGTTTCATTAAGAGTTTTCACAGCATTCCAGCTGTTTGGAAATGGGGAATGAAGAACAGAGGATTCATCAGAAGTTTGGTTCATCCTGGAGGAACAAGAAGAAGCAGCTGTTATAAAAGAGTTCAGCTTGAAACCTCGGCTGAAAGGAGAAGTTCCTGTTCTCAGTAAATAAAACAAAGCTCTCACAGCGTTGTAAAACCAACCGTCGTAACGATAAGCTGGAAATTCCACTGCGAGAGAGGAAGTGCTCACGGATCGGTGTTGGGAATGGGGGAGGGGGTGTCAGGAGGGGGGGTGGAGGCCATGGTGAAGCTGAGCACGCTTGTCACTGTGGGACTGGGAGGCAAAAACACAGGAGAACATTACCTTTTGGTTTAACACTTTCAGGAGTTTACAGTCCTTATTGCATGTTTTTAATCTGGAAAGTTTAGTGAGACGACAAGCAGGACTTTTTTGAGGCATTAAGGAGAAAGAAATCCAAATTTCAGAGGGATTTAATTCATGAAACATCATAAACTGAAGTGAGGAGCCAGATTATTATCAAAGACAAACACCTTCTGCTGCAGCTGCGTTGAATCAGAGGCCTAAAAAACATTCCATCCCCTCATGTGATGTACGCAGAGCTGCAGTTTTTTGCTTCAGAGTTTAAAGATATTTGTTTTGCCAGGTCCCCCAACCTGCAGCCGCCCGGGTTGTCCTTGAGTTGCTGGAGTTATTGTTTGATTCTCCAGAAAACATCGACAAGCGGATGTTTATCACATTAATGTGTTAAAGTGGACCAAGCAGGACTTCTGGAAGAACTTCACGGAGGACAGAAAGCAGCAGGGTGGGGACGTTCATCATCTGAAGGCTCAGGTGGAGGCCGGGCTGAGAGAAGACAAAGACATGCAGCCGTTTTCTGTTTTCATTCGCTAAACGGTGCAAGATCAGCACCCTGTGGTGAGGCTGAGAACGACCCGAGCCAGTTTGAATGAAAATTGAAAGTTTTGCAGCTTTCATAAAATTTCTGTAAGGATTAATCCCATCTAATTCTTTTTGTAATGAAGAAGGTGAACATTAGTTTTATGTTCTGCTGTTTGTTCTGGACGTTTATGGGAAACTAAAAGTCCTGCTTTTGACCGGACTGCGTTTATGTGTTTCCATCAGTTCAAAACGTCAGTGATTGTTGGGCCGCAACTACCTACTTTCTGAGGGGTACGCAGACACATTGCACCCCCACCCATTGTTTTTTCTTTTTTTACCTGTTTACTTGTATAAATCTTATTTATTCATGGACTTATAAAACACAATACCTGATCTTGGGTATGGCCCATCAGAACATTTCTGTGGGATATTCTCCACCATGTACTGCCTCAATGAGTGCCTTCGCTCCACCCCTCTCCTCTGCACCTCTCTGTTTCACTTTCTCCTCTTGCCTTGTCTGCCTGCACTATTTTTCCCAAAAGGACCAGTGTAATTTTTCCCACCTGATGTCATCACCGACCTCATGTCCGTCTCCTTCATCCCTTGCCTGTGTTCTTCTCCTCTAAGTCATATAGTCAAACAAGTATTATTTAATAGCTTTAATATAAATGACACATCTTGCTAATGCACTTTTTCAATATAAGTAATATTTTAAAACTTATCACTTGGTATTAAGTGTCTGTTTCTACACTTCCAGCTAATATTAGACCAACCTGTCTGTCCTGATTCTTTCTCTCCATCCTCACAGCTGAATGACACGAACTTCGTGTTAAGGAGGTTTTAAAATACGACAGTCATTTTAATTTTAAACGACGTCCTTGTTGGATATCAGTTACTGATTGGACGCTGCATCTGATCAGATCAACCCAGCAGCTCTGTAGTGTTATATCCCAGAGAAGACATTTAAACTCCCAACTTCTATAATTTATCTGCTTTATGATTCACCATCGAGTTCAGCAAATGATTACTGTCTGAACAACAAAAGAACACAAACAAGTTCCTTTATTTCCTATCATGTTGTGTTCTATTGTAAATACTGATCAGTACACAGTTGGAACCTGAATATTTCCAAGCCTCCTCTTGATACTCTGACAGAACTTACCTGCTGTCTGTCTTTGAACCACTTTGAAAAGTTTTATTTTTCATCCCTTCAACATCTTTATCCTTCTTCCTCTTAGGTTTTCTGTTTTTTGCCCCTGAGAGTTTTCTTTTCTGCCTCTCCGTCTTTAGCTGCCTGTCATCAGATGACAACACGATTCAAATGAAAACAATCGCGCTCCAGGGAGCGCGGGGAGTGCTGTAGTGTGTGTTGATTACCAGCGTCTATGAAAGTTTAAGACTTCCTGTTTATGCATTTGCAATAGAAAATTGTGTAAAAAAAAAGAAAAAAGAAAGCTGTAAACTAATAAATATATGCAACTTCAATCAAATGTGGTTGTATTTGACACTCGATATTGTGTAAAAAATGAAAAATGATTCCACTGCAGATTAAGACTACATCTCATCACCAAGTTTCAACCTGAGCTGATGTGCAATTTCAAAATAATAGCCCGTCAAAATAAGAACTTTTCTCCAAGTTGATGAAATTCTGTCTGCATTTGGTTACTTTATTAATATTGGATTTAGGATTTATTTATTTTTCCAGTTTAGATATTACAGTTTTACTATTTTTACCTTTTAGCTGCGGTTTTGCTCATTTCAGCTATTAGCTACTGTTTAGCTGGTTTTAGCTACTGTTTTGCTCATGTTATTTTTAACTACTATTTTGCTGAGTTTAGCTTTTAGTTACAGTTTTAGTGAAATCATTTCTACTCATTTTAGCTTTAAGCTACTGTTTTGCTGGTTTTAGCCACTGCTTTGGTTATTTTAGCTTTAAGCTACTGTTTTGCTGGTTTTAGCTTTATTTAAGGCTTTACTGATTTTAGCTTTTAGCTTCTTTTTAAACAAGAATCCTACAGGAATGTGTGGGGAGCAGTTATTTTAATTCAATTAATAACTGGAATGAAAATATATATTTTAATTCGTTAATTACACTAAATAAATAAATCGATGTGTCTGAAAATAAGCAGTTTGTTTTTGTTTTTTTTAAATGAAGTAAAAAGGTTGAAAACATCGATCGATCTGAGCTCGATTAGCTTCGACTCCTTCAGGTTCGCTCCGCGAGCTCCGAGAAATAGATCGAGTCAAAACATCATTTCTGTTCTTTTTTTTTAAATTTTACTTAAAACGTCACCAAATGGACCGTCTGGCATCTTTTGGGAGTAAGTATTAACAGCGTCGGAGGGGAATAAAAACACATCCCGCTGCTCCACCGTGTCATCGGTGCTTTTATATAACATATTTTTGTTCGTTAGCCGCTTTAGCTCCGCATGCTAGTTAGCTCCGCAGGCTAGTTGGCTCCGCTCGGCTAAGTTTAGCATTTATCGATACTGTCGATGTTTTCAGACAGGTTGTATATTTCGATTTGTGTCTTGGGCATCTGTAGACTTAACCTCTGCTTATATAACCCTTCCAAATAAAGCAGTTATTGGGTGAACTGTAACCCTTAGATTAAGTCATGTCTGTGATTTCAGATGATCCTTTTGATAAACCTCCATGCAGAGGCTGCTCATCGTATCTAACAGAACCGTACATCAAGTGTGCAGAATGTGGACCTTCAGCTGTTTTACTGTGTCTCCAGGTCAGTAAGTAACAAACATGTTACTGCTCCAGCTCTTTTCTTTATTATTATTATTCCAGGTCTCTGTCTGGGTGAAATTAGGCACAGATATGCAGCCTCACAAAGGTTGCACCTAAAGTCATAAAAACATGTTTTGTCTTAAAGTGGAAATTAGGAATTATCTGATAAATTTTTACATTTGCATGACCTTACGCTTACTTTTTTTGCAGACAACCTTTTTTATTTGACTCCATGAAGCAGAAAATACAACAAAACAGGCACAAAATGAAGTTAGTTGGATCCAATTTCTTGAAATAAATAGTTGCATAAACCAGGCCGTTCTTGGGCAGCTCCTGTTGTTAAAATAAAATCTATGAATATATAAGGTTAAGTGTGTCGAAGTACCACTGATGATTGTGGCAGAGTTCTGCTCATTTGTCTGTAATAAGAACAATACAAACAACACAGCTCCACATCGATCAATAAAACTGTTGTTTTGCATGAAGGACCTCTAACTACTGGTTCGTTTGCACTTTGTGTCCCTCATTAGGCTTTAAAGATGGTTGAAGTTTAAACTAAAACTATAATATTCCAAAACAAAGAACTAACAACAGAGCAATGATAAACACAATACTCTTGCACATATAATAATAATAATAATACGAATAAGAACAGGAGACAAATAGTGACGACTTTATATGGTAAAGGTTGTTGTTTGGGTTAAAAATAACGAGAAAGACTGAGACAGTTAAGTGCATTTGACTTTTTTAACTGTGCAAATTAAATTAAATTTCACTAGATAACCATAAAGTACATTACTGAGTTATTTGTTTATGCTGTTTAACCTAAATCTGCTGATTAGGCAGACCCCAGCTGTATTTACACCACACTGCAATAAAACAAACAAAACAAAAACAGATGCTAAATTGAAAGTAAGCCACCTTTGGAGGTGGGTTTAAAATGTGATTCAGAATGATGTGAAGACTTCCTGATGGCTCAAATTAGGTTTTAAATGTTATCTGCAGCACATCGTGTGACATACAGCAAAATAAATCAGTGCTAGTTTATCAGAACAACATGGAGAACAGCTCTTCAAGTTAAAATCATTTTTCGGTAGCTGCTTTGGGAAAGAACAGATGAAGAACCTGCTGCTAAAAGCTGACATGATTACTGTCATTGTTTCTACGTTCAGTCCGTCAAATATTCATCGGAGTTTCAAAACAAACATGTTTGTCTTTCAGCCTGAACAACGTGAACCGTGTTCATTTTATTTCCAAACTAAATCAACAAATTGATGTTTGCTTGAACATTTCATAGTGTATCAACCTAAACAAGTGGATTTGTTTCAGTGTTTCACCAAAGGATTTGAATATAAGAAGCATCAGAGTGATCACAAATATGAAATCTTGGTAAGTATGTATTATCTAGCATTTCTCGGTTGTTTCAGAAACACTCTTTGGACGTTTCTAGCTGTGTTTCCTCTCCTTGCAGACGTCGGACTTCCCTGTTCTGGAGCCCGGGTGGACGGCGCAGGAGGAGATGGCGCTGCTGGAGGCAGTCATGGACTGTGGGTTTGGGAACTGGTGAGTAGTTTGTTTGTTTGTTTTCAGCCTAGAGCAGAAGTCTGCCTGAAGGTATTTCTCTTTCCCACACTCCCCATTGTCATTATTTAAACTTTCAAGGTGTTTTTTTTTTTTGTTTTTTTCCGGACTCTCGTGGCCTCGGGGTTGAAACTCTGCATCACGTTGCTCATAAACTGCGGCTGTTTGCTCACAGGTTAAATAATAACTGTTCATCTGATAGGTCTGATCACGTCGTAACGCAGGAAGTTGATATTCTGAGGCTTTAAACACAATCAGTCCCTTTTTTGGATTTTAGGGATTTCAGCCAAACTAATTGCAGTTTATAACTAGAAGCACTCAGAGAGTGCAAACCTCCATCGAGGCCACAGCGTGATTAACAAATAGTGCGATCTGGATCATAATCTGGATCAGCGCCAGAATATAATCTGTTGGTTTTTGTTTCCTGAACATTTCATCCAGATCTGTTGGTTAGTTTTTACCTGATCTTTGCTGACAGACAAACAAACCAACGGACACAACCGGAAACAAAAGGGTCACATGTAGGAGCAGAGACAGGTTTTTAACAGAGGGGTTACCCGAGACCTTTGATCTTTGACCACATGACCTTGAAATCAACAGTGATCATCTTTGACCCATGAGGTGTCCAGCTGCAGAGTTAGAGCGCGGCCTGATCTGTGACACTGAGCTTGACCTTTGACCGGATCACCTCCAAAATGTAATGACTTGTTCCTTGCACCATGTTTGACGTTTCCTGAAAGTTTCCTGAAAATCCGTTCAGAACTTTTTGAGTAATCTTGTCGACACACAACCGGAAACCCTGACCTCCTTCCTCCTTGGTGGAGGGAATAACTTGGGTTTTGCGTTACACGAGGTGAAACGCTACACAGTTTTAGTTGACTGGATTCAGTTTTTCTGATCTTTTAGTCATAGTTCTGATGAACACAGCTACCTTTCTGTGTTTGATGCTCCATTTTGCTCCACCAGGCAGGACGTGGCGTACCAGATGCGCACCAAAACCAAAGAGGAGTGCGAGAACCACTACATGAAGAACTTCATCAACAACCCGCTCTTCTCCTCCACCCTGCTCGGTCTGCGCAAAACGAAAGAGTCGCACTTTGCAGATGGAGCCATCCCCTTTAAACGTACGGACTCGCCTTGATTATCTCCCGTGGCTTTTTCTCCGTTCTCACAGGAGAACCGGAGAGTTTTGGAATGATTTCTTTATTATATTTAGGGGTTTTAGGGTTTTCCTTCCACTGCTATAGTTGAGGTTCCAGCTTCCTTGAAGTGTGAAAAACTCCGTTTTAAATCTCTCTTGGTGAGATGGCCTATTTTACTCTTTTTAGAGTCACTCAACCCCCAGCTATTTGTTTCTTTATGGCTCAAGGATGTCATGTTGTTCTCTACTGTGGGAAGGATGTCAACAGTTAAAGGTTGCTCTGAAATGAAATTTATCATTAAATTGAAGTTTTTACCACCTCAGCTCACAGATTAAACCTCCGTATGAAACACCCACACACCCGATTACTCTTGTGCCCACACTTTAACTTCATAATTTAATTTCATACCACCCTTTTATTAAATTATTATTGTTATTGTTGGAAGCAGAGACACTGTTAATTGTTCTGTGTTCACTTTTGTTCTTTGGGAAAAAACTAATCTAGAGAATTGCTTGTTATACTTTCATCACGGATCAGGAAGTCACTCCTTTTGGAAAAACAGATTAAATTCTAAATGAATCTAAACATGGCAGCTCCAGCAGGTAGCTGTGAGTCACACCAGGCCTCTGATCTTCATCTGGCAGAGCATTTGAGAAATGATCTTACTTTTGTTTCCATGAAATGAATCAGCTGCACGGTGGTTTTACGTTTTCTGATCCCTCAGCCTCTGACGATCCCCCTCGGCCCACCTTCGACTCTGTTCTGTCTCGAGACATGGCGGGATACATGCCAGCCAGAGCGGACTTCATGGAGGTGAGAGGGACGCCTTCATCCTCTTCTTCATTGTGTGTGTGTGTGTGTGTGTGTGTGTGCGCTGACATCCCTTTTTCTGCTTGAATGAATCATTTGAATTGCCACTAGAGGGCTGGAGTTGAAATGTTCTTGAAACAGTGAGTCATATCTTTGTTGTTGCCTCTCAGTGAGAGACTCGTCTTGTTGCTTTTCTCATAAATTCCTCCTCATGGATCGGCTGCATCCAAACTTGGTCCAGACGGGCAGATCTTAAAAATGATTTCCGCCTCCCTCTTAGGAGTTCGACAACTATGCAGAATGGGATTTAAAGGACATCGACTTCGTGGATGATGACTCGGATATACTGCGCGGTGAGTAAGGTTCTTATAATGATTTTTTTTACTCTCCCTCCATTTTGTCGATCATCAGGTGATAACTGAGAACACTAAACTGACTTTAAATGTTTGTTTTTTTTGTTGTTCTTTTTACAGCGCTCAAGCTGGCGGTTGTTGATATATACCATTCAAGATTAAAAGAGAGGCAAAGAAGGAAGAAGTAGGTGCTTTTTTAATACATTGTGGAATTAAAATGTTTTCAGCAACATGCAGTAAACCCAGTCTTTCAACAGGTGGCGCCATAAGCTTCTGTTTTGACCTCTGGGAGCCTCAATTCCCTGAGATACTTTACACATTATACACTAAATTAAATTTACAAGGCAAACAATTTCAAATCCCTCTCTGCTCATTATTACTATTAATGAATTATTTATGCAAAGCTTTGTTTGTTATTTTGTTAAATATTCCTTTAAGACAAATCCTGAGAGGCTGTCACTGAGTCAGGAGCTGATTAATAAATTCAACCTGAAGTCTTTTTTTCCTTCAAGCTCTCATTAGTAGCTACAATACATGGAGTCACTGAGGCCCTGGAAACCTCTGATTATTATTAGGAAGAAGGAAAATTTGTCCATCTTCTGTAAATTCTGCGAGAGCCAAACACGGACATTTTGCCCGGTTTTAGGTCCCTGCTGGTGTTTTATATCTCATATAATTATCTTTTTTTTTAATGCGTCACAGAGGGCAGCCTCCTCCGCTCTCATCTTTCTATGTTTTTTATTCTCTCTGCAAACCCATAGCTACTTAATGACCCTTCAAACGACTGATTTAACTGTTTAAAACTGTTTAACTGGTTTAAAATCTTACGTTGAGTTATTTTGTCCTAAAGAACAGAAAGCTAAACAGTCTTCTCAGGATCATTGAGTTCACGTTTCTCTGATTCATCTCAGACAGAAGCTACATAATATAGTTAAAGGTCTAACACTGCTTGAAGTAATGCATATCGCCCGCCACCTTTCATGCCAGAGTTTTAAGCTGAGATCATCTTAGCTGTAGTCGTTTCCGTCAAACGTTGTAAATTACAACTCGTGCGATATTGCGAGACCTGTTAGTGCTCAAAGTACGCACTGAAGATGACTCTCAGCTACCACCACACCAAATTTAGCTCACTAGCTGACTATAGCTATTTTTGTTTTGGCTAGCTGCGGTGGCCATCTTGAATTGGATTGGCTCCAAAAGTTAATGAGTTGTAGACGTACATCCAGTGATTACCTTCTGAGCGTTTCACTCAGATCTGTCCAGTGGTTCACGAGATATTTTGCTAACAGACAGTTTTGATTCTACCATTTAATGCCCAAGTTTTAAGCATTGTGTAGCGCTTGAAGTATGTGTTGAGGATGATGCTCAGCTACTACCACGCCAAACTCTAGCTCAATATCTGTAAAATTGTCTGAGTTGTCAGCATTCTTGTCTGTGCTAAGGTCAATTAGCTGTGGCGTCCATCTTGAATGGGGTTAAGTTAATCAGTTGTAGATGTGCGCCTAGTGATTACTATCTGAGAGTTTCATTTAAATCTGTTTAATGGTTCATGAGATATTTTGCTAACACTACAGACAAATGAAAATACATCATTACCATTTTAATAATCTGTGCCTAATAATCACAAATGGAAAGTTTTCCCTGTGTGTTTGAGGTTATTGTTTGTTTGTTTTTTAATATATATTTTATAATAAATGCACAGCCAAGCGAAAATATGTTCCTGTGTATAAAAAAAGGACTTGGTTCCACCATCGTCCTGCTTGCTGTCACTCCTCAGTGAGTACAGATGACTCCGGCTGCAGCGCATCCATCACTAAATCACTTTTATTGAGTTTGTGCTTCCTGAGCTCAGTGGACTGGCATGTCTGGCTGGGCAGGCATTCTCCAGCTACCTCGTCCAGCCGTGCTCCTATTTTATCTCTGCTAACTTGTCAGAGAGCTCAGACGCTCCACAGATTTACGGCCGTCTGCGGGTCCTTTAACGCGCCCGAGGAACACCGAACTCACTTTCTTAAAAACAAGCCTTGGAGGAAGTTTTTCACAACCACTGAGCCGTATTTACAAAAGTTTCTCCCTTTCCAGGAGTCAACAGTGTTGTTGGCTCATCATTCTCTGTTTCACCCGTTCTGCTGTGCAGCGATCAGTCGGTGTGCAGAAACAACTTTTGACCAAACAGACTAATTTAGGGTCTTTGCTCATTCAGGTCTAAGATCAGTTTGTTTCAGTTCCAGCTATAAATAACCCAGCAGTAAATATTTAATCAGCTTATTGTGTTAATATGTTGAGACAAGGGGGGCACAGCGGCGTAGTGGTTAGAGCTGTCGCCTCCCAGCAAGAAGGTTGCAGGATCTCATCCCGGCCTGGGG
>JAOXNZ010000091.1:7428398-7448608 GCA_028566095.1 Kryptolebias brasiliensis
CCTGGACCTCCTGAACCTCCTGAACCTCCTGAGCCTCCTGGACCTCCTGAACCTCCTGTGCCTCCTGAACCTCCTGAGCCTCCTGAACCTCCTGGACCTCCTGAACCTCCTGAACCTCCTGGACCTCCTGAACCTCCTGAACCTCCTGAACCTCCTGAACCTCCTGGACCTCCTGAGCCTCCTGAACCTCCTGAGCCTCCTGAACCTCCCGAGTCTCTGTTGTGTTTTCCTGTTTCCTCTTCAGCTTGTCAAGAAGTTCTGCAGAACCCTGTTAAAGATCCATCAGTTTAAATCAGCAGCGAAACGTGTAAAACATGCAGGACGGCACCGAGGTGGACATTATCTCACAATCCTGCAGATTTATGTTGGATAAAGCAGTGAAATTAGGCCGATCTGTTTCTGGAAACAAAAATAAAAACAGATTGGAGAGTTCGACCCTTCAGTTCTTAGAGCTTCTCCTCTGCTGGTGTCTTATCGATTTTTAACTTTGCTGCCATTCAGGGAAAAGAGGGGGAGAGAGACGTCCTCCACATCTCTGCTGTGTGTTTGTTGTGAGACTCTTTAAAGGGCCCTCACACTCACACACACACCCACACACACACACTCCCACACCCGCACACACACTCACACACACACACGTTTGTGTGGACCCCCAGCTCCTTATCTCAACTACCTCAGCATCCACTCTAACCATGACTGAATATGTTCCTCACACACACACCCCTCCGGTGCTCAGGTCGTTATAGCCGGCTGGTGATTAACACAGAGGTGATCCTATCAACAGGAGGGGTTACCGTGGCAACCAGGAGCCCGAGAGGAGGGGCCGCCTGCTCGCGGTCGCCCTGTTGCTCGTGCTCATCTGCCGGGCAGAGGAGTCGTGACTAACCAGAGTCTGCTGTCCAACACACCCACCCCTCCACCCTGTCTGCGTGCTTCTCCTCCCTGACTCGCGGTGGAGGGAGCATAGCGTGCAGCAGGGCTCAGCAGGATGGGTTTATTGAAATAAGATGAGAAGCCCCCACTGTAGAGGTGGAAATGAGACGTGTGTCACCGCCGCAGAGGCATTCGGGTCCTATTTCATCTGCACAAGCAGTGTGTGTGGCGTGTGTGTGTGGCGTGTGGGGGTGTGTGTGCGTGTGTGTGTGTTGGATGTCAGAGCAGCTCTGATCAGAGTGACAGGGAGACATCCTGCTGCGCTCAGCCTCCTCGCTGCTCTTGCATGTTGCCACAGCAAACACTTAGATCCCATGTCTGTTCACCGCCATCACAGCTGGAGCAATCAGGGCGCCTGTGGGATCAGCAGCAACTTTATTTAGATCTCTCTCTCACACACACACACACACACACACACAAGCCAGCATCCCTGCATTCACTGACCACAAAAACACTTTCCATTCTCCTCGTCTTACCCTCACCCAGCTCATTGCTCATCAGCACAGACAGAAATAAACATGTCCAGTGTGACTGGGGTCATCTCTCACACACGTCTCAGGGATAATCGTTTGTTTTATTAGCAGACGACACAGATACTCTGAGAATCTGACGAAGCTTTTAAAGATGTTGGCCGTGGGAGACGGAGCCCAGCCACCTTCTCCTGCTTCAGTTCACACACGCAAGTAAATAAATGTTTGTTTTAAACCGAGCTCAAAAGTAATTTTGACAATAAAGCAATGCAAGGAAAGGTCCCAACGCAGGCGACTTTGAGAAGACATGGGTCTTCAGCTGGGATTTAAAACACCTAAAGGAGAGCTTCCAGAGGAGTCCCCTCAGTCCCCTCATTTTTTTCAGTTTGGAACAAGGAACGACAAAAAGTCCTTCATCAGAAGACGTTGGGACTCTTTTCTTCTTTGCATGATAGAGCTTTAAGCAGCATTCGTTAACAGCAGGGTGAACTGTGTTTACAGACAGTGATTTGAGGAGGTGCTCCTGAGTCTATCAGTGATGTCCAGAACAGAACCAGAGCTGACTTTAATGCCTGAGGGCCCGAAGACCAGAGCGTCCAATGCTGACCTTCAGCCTTGACCTTTGACCTCTGAGATTTCTCCAGATTCTTCAAATATTTGATGTAATGAACTGTAGATGATAGGATATTCAAAATATGCCCAGTTTCCCTTTAAGGAACATTATTGTGAAATTGTTCCACTATTTTTAGGCAGTTTTCTGCAGACTGGTGAACCTCTGTCCATCTTTCCTTCTGACAGATTCAGCCTCTAAGATGATGTTTTTATATCCAGTCCTCTTACTCACCTGTTGGCAATTAATCTTATTAGTTGCAAAATGCTCCTCCAGCTGTTTATTTTTCATATCACTTACTTTTACAGCCTTTTGTTGCCCCTCTTCCAACTTTTCTGAGATGTGAAGAAATTCAAAATGACCTTTAAAAGGAAACATTTGGTATGTTTATCACGTTCCAGTTGTAATCGCTGATGTAATAACAGTTGAAATAAACGGGACAACAGACCTGACATGCTTGTCAAATTTAATTTGGTGGTCAAAGACAACACCTAGATTTTGCAGATGATTTTGATTTCTTAAAGAGAAAAGGCAGAGAAAAATGTTGCCAGGAACTCAATTTGGGGCAAAAATTAGATCATCGCTTTTACTGTGATTTAGCTGAAAAAAATATAGACATTATGGGCTAATTTCGTTCATGCAGACGTGTGGAGGAGCTTTTTGATAGATCAACAGGATTTAGGGACAGATAAAGCTGATTATCAGTAAAAAATAATAAAACAACTAAATTTTTGTATTAAGTAGTCCAAAAGGAGCATATATAAGGAGGGGAAAAAACAGGCCCGTGTACACATCCCTGAGGCACCCCACAGCGTGAAAGAAGAAGCATCATTATCAGTAGCCACACAGTTAAGTCCTCAATGAGGAGGACATAAAACAAGATCCTCAGCTCCTAATTCAGCTACTGGATTGCCTGAAAAGTGCAAATAAGTAGCCTTAGCGAGCAGCGTCGGTTATTAAGTGTCCATATGTTTGAGGGATGGGTTGAAGGTTTTACACTGAAATTCACCGTGGAGCCCATCAGTTATCTGGTGTTCCAGGCGCTCAGGGTTAATCAGTGTTAGCACCCGCTCATCCAGAGCCGACAGCTCCTTCACAGCCGGGCTGCAGGTGCTGCTTGTTATTACGTCGATGGTGTCACTGTAAATTTTCCTCCTCCATTCTTCCCAGGACGCCTCTGACTCATCTGACATTTAGTCCCTGTCTCGGCACCTCCATCCATCTTTTTCTTTTCCTTCCTTTTTTTTTTTTTTCTCTTCATCCGCAGACACTTTGTGCCCCCTCCTTCAGACGTCTCTGCTCCGGGTGAAAATGTTTCACTCGGATACAGAATCAGGACTCTGTCAGATGCAGGAAAAGGTTCCCCTCAAACTGTATTTATTTTGTTCCTCTTTTTGTTGGTTCTGCTGCTGTTTGTTTCCACTGGACTGAACTGGGAATCTAATTAGGAATGACTGAGGCCATAGGTTTACGGGTAGCTAATATCTCCCCCAGGAGCTCTTTGAAACAGGATTGACTTTGGAAGGCATGTCTAATTATGTCTCTGCACATGGATAGAAATCCACTACAGGCTCACACCGAGAGCTCCGCAGATGCTGCTTCGATCTCGAAGGTCTCAGAGTTACGCTGTTTCTTCCAGGCCGGCAGTAATGACATTTGAAATCACAGACCTACAGAACTGTCGGTTTATTTGTTTTCTCTGTTCGCCTGTGGCCCACCACGCCGAGGCAACATTTAAATTGGTAATGTGCGAGTCTGCAGCATGCAGAAGTGGAAAGACGTTGCCTGAGCTGCTGTGGAAGGTGCTCCTACGTTGTTCAGTGCATCAGAGATACTCTGTGGATTTTAGAGGTTCAAGACCTGCAGCACGATCATGATCTCTGCAGGCGTTCAAATAAACAGATGTGTCTGAAGATATCAGATGTTCCTCCTGATTAAGCAACTATCTGTGCTCTACAAGGGGAAGAAAAGATTTCAGACTTTGTTGTCTGCATCCAGCAGCCTGTGATGGTCTCATCTGAAACGACGGTGCAATAAGAGAAGTTCTTGTTTCGATAAGTTGCAGAACAAACTCGAACAAAAAAAAAAACAAAAAACGCCAGATTTTTGTTAATCTGCAGTTGTTCCATAGTTAAGGTTGAGTCCAGAGAAAACAAAATGTCCAAAAGAACCGTCTCTTTAGGATGAGCTGAACCAAATGATCAGGAACCCAAACCTTTGCCAGAATTCCCTGAACTAAAGCAAACATTAACGAGTTACATCACTCCTTTATTTGGAAACTTCCGATGTTTTGATGATTTCAGTCCATGTTGTACTTCAGACTGCACCAGAATTAGTTTTGACCTGTTTGTTTGGTGTGTCTAAGACTCAGATCACAGCATTAACACTTTCTGTTCCTGTTTCATGGAAGCTCATTTCCGCCACTCTAATCGATGAGCAGATAACGGATGAAAGGGTGGATGAATGGGTGGATGAATGGGTGGAGTTCAGAATATCTTATATCTAGTCTTAACTTTAGCTTTAACGCTCTCCATCGCTCAGTTCCCTCCGTCAAACTGACTCTACTTCTGTCGTCTCTCGTCCTCACAGCTTTTAGTCGCCGTTTCTTTTTTCTCTCGGTCTTCTTCTCTTTATCATTCAGTGATAATTTCGTCGGCTCCATATTTAAACATGGCGTCCTGCAGCGTGAACGTAGCCAAAGTGGCTTGAGTCTGATTTGAAAAAAAAAAGGGTTTTGTGACGTTGAGATTGTCTAAGTCTTAACTTTAGGCATCTCGTAATCATCGATTAGAGTGGCGGAAATGATGAGCCAAACATCTCCTGCAATGACTTTGAAAAGCAGAAATACCTATACTGTACTTTAAAACCCGTACTGTCCCAATTCTCCATTTTTTGCGTGCTTGTAACCTGCGCACACGCACCCTTATAGTGAGAGTATTGGAACCGGGGCCGGATTATAAATCCATTTTACTCCGCCCCCTTCCCAATGCTCCGCCCCCTCCGTGTGGCACTGCTCGCCCGTCATACAGCAGGCAGCGCGGCTCTGTTCCGGTTCTCCTCTCCGTGTCTCGGCGTCGCACCGGGCGGATGCACCGGTGGCTCGTGTCTCCGCTTCCCCGTGATGTCGCCTCGTGCCGCGGGCTGCTGCCTCCATCCTCCCGGCCGTCTGGACTGACGGCGGCCGTGAAGAAGCTCCGTCTCCGCGAGGCTCGGCCGGTAAGTTTACCTCCGATTTATCGGCGTCACGTCAGGATCTTTAACACCTAATTACACGGAGAGGGGAAAAAAAATATATATAAATATTTAAACTGTTTAAATTCAGGGATTTTATTTCCAGTTTTCCTGATTAAAACGAATAAAAACGAGTTCCTGTGGAGATGCTGCTCATACTTTAGTTTGCTTGTCTTTAACGTGGGGGGACAAATAAAAATAAAAATAATAATATCCTATTTCTAGCAGCTGAACTTAGAAACGCACGCACATCTCGCGTCATCCGCACGTGGACGAGCAGCGCGTGCGCAGACGAGCCGTCCACGGAGGATAAATGATTAAACTTAAGTTTTTTCACACTTTCTTTCTGCTCCAGAACTGGAACCGTTTAAAGTTTCTCAACTTCAAAATAAAAGGATTTGAAACATATTTTATTGTGTAAACCGGAATAAATCATAAATAACCTTTTTTTTTTAAAAATCACCACTTTCTCATATTGAAATGAGTATATTTTAGTATTTTTAAAATCTATATCATGAAAGCAGCTGGTTTTATTTTCTGTAATGGACACAAACAGCAGTTTGAGGTGGTTCTGATGGTTCTGATGGATCTGATGGTACCAGCTAGGGCTGGAAAGGACCTGTTTAAAGGCAGAGGCGCTCCATTTATCTGTCTCCTGTCTCCTGTCTCTTGTCTCCAGCTGCTGCTGCTGCTGCTGCTGCTGCTGATGATGATGATGATGATGGGTTCTTTACAAACGTAGCTTTTAAAATGTCTTTGTGTGAAACGTTTGACAGGAAAATTATTTGTCTTTATCCTGATGAAGTCAGTTTTTCTCTCCTTTTTGCCTCTTAATGCAGGATGATAAAAAAAACAAACAAAAAAAAAACATGTCCTGTTGTGCAGGAGGAGGACGTCGAAGACAAACGTTTTGTCCAGTCGAACATTTTTAGTTTATATTTGGTAAAAATACCCACTACAGCGTGGTAAACACCAGGTACATACCTGGTAAGTACCCTATATATCCAGAAAGTACCAGGTAGTACATAGGTACTGGGTACATACCCCATAAGTACCAGATACATAGCCCAGGTATATACCAGGTATGTAACTTATAGTTACCAGATACATACTTGGTAAGTACCCTATAAGTACCAATTATGTACCCAGTAAGAACCCTGTAAGTACCAGTTATGTTCCCCGTAGGTATCCGTTACATACCCAGAAAGTACCAGGTATGTATTACCTAGGTACCAGGTACATACCCTATAAGTACCAGATACACCCCCTAGGTACATAACCGGTGTGTATCCTAGAAGTACTAGCTATGTACCCCATAGGTACCGGGTACATACGCCGTGGGTACCAAGTACGTACCCGGTAAGTACCCCATAAGTACCCTATAAGTACCAAATACATACCCTGTAGGTACCAGGTACATACCCTATAGATACTCTCTAAGTACTGCTGCCATGTATTTTTATCTTGATTTAAAGCAATAGTTCAGATCTTTCGAAGTGAGGTTCTGTGGAAACGTTGTGAATAAAAACATCTTACCTGTTGTAGACCGCTCTGTGAAGTTAGTAGTTTAATTCTGACCCGACTGATGAGCTAATGGCTAGTCAGAGCAGGTCCAAATGGATTCCTGTCGTCCTAAAAGTAATAAGAACTAATAATATCAATTTAATCAAACTCTGTTTTATTAGCTTTTACATTTCAGTAATATGGTTATTTATAATCATGTGTCACGTTTCTTTTTAGCCACATTTTGTTTGTTCGGTGTCTCTAATCAGGATTTATAGAAATATGAGGTGAAAAGATCCTGAACTTCCTGTGAAATGATGATTATGTCTCTAAACTCATCAATCATAAATTAGAGGTCGTTAGTCAGAGTACCTCGTGTACTTTTTCCTAAACGTTTTCTGAACATTTTATTATTGTTATTTCTGTATAACTTCATCGCAGCTTAAGAATGGTCAGATTATTTCTGCAGATTTCTCATTAAATCTTAACCTGGTGACGTTTTCAGACAAGGTGATCAGCCGTAATCGCCGCTCTGACATGAGTTTTCTCTCCGTGTTCCTGAAGTTTCCCTCCTCTGAGGTTCTGCAGCGGAACCTGACGGGTTTCTCCTCTCGTCAGGAGCGTCAGTTTGTTTGAGCGGACGCTTCCAGGCGGAAGAAGAACCGGACGACGTCTCTTTCTGCGGGGTGGGGGTGGGGGCTCAGATCCTGGGCTGTAATGTGACGTTTCCGTCAGGGCTCCAGTTTTCCCAGCAGGTGGCTCATGTTTCCAGGGAGAACCGGAGCCCTCGGGAATCTCAGCAGTGCAGGAACCGGGTCAGCAGCGTTAAGCTTCAGGACCACCTGTTGACAGATCCCATTCTGCTCTCTGATATATAGATCCGGGGGAAAACAGTGATGTTTTACTCTGCGCTCCGGTCACTGCCGGGAGAACGCCGGTGACATTTTTGGAGGAGTAAATCCCGCTCTCTCCTAATTCGATGGGCTGCGAGCAGCAGTTTCCGCGACGCGCCGTAGATCGTTCTGTGGCGACAGCTTGTCCTTAGTTCTCCCTCCTCCGCTCCCTCAGCCTGACTCCTGCCCAGCCTGGGGTATAAATAACCGCGTGGATGGAGCAGATCTCAGCGAGGCCCGGCGCAGTGGGTGCATCAGCACTTTAGGGAGGGCCCATCAGGGGATTATTTGATTTCCTTATCTCCTTCATCCCTGTTGATGCTAGTGGCGCTGCTGCTTTCTGCTGTGGCTCAGTCAGCATTCAGCTCGTTTCGTTCTTAGTGAAACGGTTGTTCAGCGTTTTCTTTTTGCCATTTTAGAAAGATGTCGCTCATTTATGGCTTTGAGAATCAACAAAGCTAATAAAAGAAGTAGCATCAAGAGTGTCACTGTGAGCAGAGGTCCGTCAGTCATTATTAATGTTAAATTTGGCACAAAAAAAATTATCTGATTTAGGCTTTTTTTTTTAAAAGATCCTTTTTAATGGAAAAACTCAGATTTCAGAAAGTGGGATTCTGTGGAAAGGTGATGAACGGTTAATATCTTACCTGCTGCAGATAGCTCTTTGAACTGCCTCAGTTTTAAAGTGCCAACATGCTAGCTTAAAGCTAAAAGTAGCAGAATGGTTGCAAAAGAAAAGGTAAATGTAGCGTAAGAAGACAAAAATAGAGCAAGTTTGCTGAAGCAGAATTCAAAGAGAAACGTTGTGCAAAAAACTGAAGAGGTCTGTGTAAAATATTTGTAAATAAAGTGAAATATTTTAAAAAGTATAAAAGCTACAAAGATCAGAAGTCATTTCTCCCGAATGAGCTGAATGATTTGATATATGAGTGGATAAAATAGCACAAAGTATGCAGAAGTATTTAGATTTCAAAAAGCGTACGGACAAATAAAATAACAGGAAAACAGTTTGAGTCCTGACTCAGCATTCACACAACAATAAGCTGAAAGCTGACTCAGCATTCACACAACCATCATATCTGCAGCATTAATTACTTTGCTGTAAACCCAAACATGACGTCAGCAGCAGCAGCAGCAGCAGCAGCAGCAGCAGCAGCAGCCGGAGAGACGAGCTGTGATCTGTATGTAGGACATGTGGACGGATGGACTCGAGGCGGAGGCCGCCTGCCTGCAGGGCATCAACGCTCACGTGGAGGGCCGAGGTTCGACTCGGCGTGACGCACCGAGGCCGTTCGACCCGAATGTTGAGACACGTAAACAGAGATAGACATCGACAAATAAACAGAAGACCTGTGAAAAAAAACACCCCGCTGTGTGCGTGTGGAGCGGTGTGTCGAAGCCTCACAGCAGCATGTTTTTAAACTGATATTTGAGTTTTCAGGGGGAGTAAAGGCAGAGTTTCCTGGAAGCTGCTGCTCGGTGTCGCCCAAATGATGGGTTCTGTTCTGGTTTTGTCATGTTTGCTCACTGCTGTGGCATTACTCATCCTTTAGTGTTTGGATGTGCACCAGCTCGCAATAAAAGAGGAAAATATTTATTTGGAGGAACAATGAGATCTTTTTTTTTTTTTTAGTTTTGTTTTGTTTGTCTTTCAGGATCCGTCTGGTTGTACTTCTATGATTCTGAACTCCTGAAGACTTCCTCCTTTGAAAAGATTTCTTCATCCTGTCCCAACCCCCCCGCTCGATTCCTCGATGGGTTCCCGCAGCCAAGGCTTCTTCCACAGCCACCACCACCGCAGCTCCATGGTACCCGCCACGGTGCCGCGGCTGCTGCCCGAGAACGGCAGCCTGCTGGGAGGCATCGCTCAGATCACCCCCAACCTCTTCCTCAGCAGGGGGAACGTGGCGTCCAACCGCAGCCTGCTGCTGTCCAAAGGCATCACCTGCGTGGTCAACGCCACCATCGAGCTGCCCAACTTCAACTGGCCTCACATGGAGTACGTAAAGGTCCCGCTGGCAGATATGCCCCACTCCCCCATCTCCCTGTACTTCGACAGCGTGGCTGACAAGATCCACAGCGTGGGCCGCAAACGGGGGGCGGTTCTGGTGCACTGCGCAGCCGGGGTGAGCCGCTCAGCCTCGCTGTGCCTGGCGTACCTCATGAAGTACCACCGTGTGTCCCTGGCTGAGGCTCACGCCTGGGTCAAGGCCCGCCGCCCTGTCATCAGGCCCAATGGAGGCTTCTGGCGCCAGCTGATCGAGTACGAGAGGAAGCTGTTCGGCAGGAACTCTGTTAAGATGGTGCAGACGCCCTACGGGGTCATACCTGACGTTTACGAGCGAGACCGCCGGACCCTCGCGCCGTACTGGGGCCTGTGAGCGTCGGGGCCAACTCTCCATCCACACCGAGGGATGTAGGAGGAAGGTGAAGCTCTTTTTCCGTTTTGGGACTGCAGCTCCAGGCCTCTTCTGGTCAGGAGACACATGAGTGTTGGAACAAAAACTGGTTGTCAGCGGCGCCGCCGTAAGTCCAATCTTTGCCTTGGGAGCAAGGCAACTTGAAGCCAGAGGATCGGATGGGACCATAGTGCTAACAGACATAAAACTCTGAGCTTGGAAGATGGTACTGTCTATTTCCTGGTCACCTTCTGTGGAGGCGAGCGCTCAGCGAAGGTGTCCGTCGACGGTGATGTCCTTTTTCCTGACGTAGTGTCATGTGGTGGTTTTGTGTCAGTTTCTTCTGTGATATTTAGTGTGAAGAGCAGCAGCATGCTCTGAATTTATGGTAGCATTTAAGAAAAGTGTGCGGAAAAATGATTTGATTGCAATGTGCAGCCGGAGAGAGAGAGAGAGGAGAGAAGCTATGATGCACTTTACCTGAACACTCGAAGATGTCAAAGCTACATTTTTGAAGGTGAGAACTGAAAAGATTTCATCTGGGAGTGAAGGTTTTTAGTTAAAGCTCCTGTGTACCACAGGGTGGACCGTTCTTTTCTGTGACCACACTATGTTATTGTAGTGCTATCTGCTGCTGTATTAAAAAAAAATCTGCTGCTTCAAAGAAGTGGTAACTCCACGGAGGATATTTCTATTCATTTATTGTCTTGAGTCCACATTCAGTTCAAGTTGGAGGGAAAAAAAAGCACAAAAACGCTGCCCTACTTCTGTGGTTTAGGCTGAAAAGCTACTGTTTGCTGGCTGATAAAGGGTGGGACTCCTCACTTGTTAAAGGGATAGTTCAGCTCTTTTAAATCAAGGTTCTGTGGATGATCATGGTTAACGCAAAAGCTACAAATGTCCTTAAATTGTTCCACATTTTATCACGTTACAACCACAAACTTCAAAGTACTCCACTGGGATTTTAGGTGACAGATTAACACAAAGTTGTGCCTAACTGTGAACTGGAAGGAAAATAATATGTTTTTTTAAATATATTTCACAACTAAAAACCTTTAAAGTGTGGCGTTTGTTTGCATTCAGCCCCCCTGACTCAGTACTCAGCCACCCTTTGCAGTGATTCCAGCTGCAGGTCTTTTGGGGTTCGTCTCCTCCAGCTTTGCACATCTAGAAACTGAATTTTTTTTGACAAAAGAACTCAAGCTGACTGTCAGACTGGATGGCGAGCGTCTGATCAGCAGTTTTCAAGCCTTGCCGCAGATTCTCAGTCCGCTTTAGGTCTGGATTCTGACTGGTGATGCAAGATGGCGCCACGGACGGCTGCCTTCGTTCAGTAAAAATCTGGGTTTTGCCACCACCTCCTACACTGCACTTTAGCACATTTTGACCACTTGTTTCCATCTTGGTATATTTCTAGCTGGTGGCAGTTGTGTTAAACTGTTTGTTTTTGTGTATTTAACTTGTCACCAGGACAGATTTCTTGGGTTAAGCCTGACTCTGATTCTAACGAACGACACGTTCAAAGCCTGAGACGGTGCTTCTCAACGTCCCTATCCCTCACCTGCCTTGGCCTTCATGATGCTGTTTGATCACTAATGTTCTGAACAGACCTCTGAGGCCTTCACAGAACAGCTTACTTTAAACTGAGATTAGATCACACTCAGGTGGACTCTTCTGAGGGTAATTATTGCAGTGAGTATCAGAGTAAAGGGGGATGAATTCAAACACACTTTGTGTTGCTCCATCGCTTAAAATCCCAGCAACGTGTGGTTGTAAAGTGACAAACACTGGGCAGAGGTAGGAATGCTTTTTCAAGTTGCTGTATGAACGACAGGAAAGATATTAACTGTTCATAACCTGTCTACAGAACTTCATTATGGAAGCTTTGAAAGCGTCTGAGTGGTTTTTATCAAAACTCCTACAATAAAAAACACTAATCAGCAGCAGACATCCATCAGAAGAAGCTAAATGTTTTCTCTCAGCCCGACTGAAGTACCTGTTTTATTAAAGCTGCTGCTTTGCGGCCTCCGCTGACAGCTGCTCCGGTCGGCGTGGCACAGGAAGGATGTGTTAACACCTCCGCCCACGTCACAAATCAGGCTGGGAAAGTGAGCAGAAATCTGTCGAGAAGCAAACTGCGTGCATCGAGGCTCCTGTTCCTGCCCAGACGACAGCCTGCTCGCCTCCGAGAACTGGTTGTCCAGACGCCACGGCGCTCCGTCTCCGGCAGAAGTAACAAACGCGCTCGCTGCTTTCAAAACTCAACGGACTGCTTGAGTAGAAAAGATTCTCCAGACGCAACAAAATGTTTGTAAGATGAATTCAGAATTAGGAGCGTAAGGAAATGAAACGCCTTCCTGTCATCCCCGTCCACACTGACTCAGTTTGTAACCCGGTATGTTTGGCTGTAGTTTGATGGTGTGAGATAAAATGGCTCCACTTCCTGTTTGTCTTCTGTTTACTTTACCTCCATCTGTTACTCTTTTGTTCAGCAGCTGCAGTAATGAAGTTTTAGTAGTAATAGAGGCTCACAGCAGCAGTCGCTCTGACAGCCTGAATTTCTACCATGAAAGGAGGACAATAATGTAATTCTCTGTCAGTCTGTTAGCAAAATATCTTGTGAACCACTGGATGGATTCTAATGAAACTCTCAGAGAGTAACCACTGGCTGTACCTCAACGACTTGTCCACTTTTCCACAAGGACAGGGCCGGCACTAAAAGGGGGGCAACAGCCACCCTCATAAATCTGCTGGGCCCCCCTCAGCCCCCCTTCAGCTTTACAACTTCATCGTCCTGAGTCTCAACCTTTAGTCTCCCTAAATGAGGACAAAAGGTCTAAGTTGAGCAGAATCAAACTGGGTGCAGAAAGCCTAATGTCCTCGTATCAGGATGCAGAGTCTCAGGAGGTTCTAATATCTTTTATAAACCAGCTTCAGTAAGTTGAGTCCTGACTGCTGCTCTCAGTTGGAACTGTAAAAAAAGTAGACATATATCCTCAAAGTGGTTGTCCCGATGTTCCCCGGTACCCCCTAATGTTCCTGGATCTCCTATGTCTCCGATAACTATGTTCCCCAGTACTTCAGTGTAATTCAGTGTTTTGTTTTGTTTTTCATTTATAATAAGAGACATTTGAAGGGGAGCCAAGCATCCTTAAGGACTTTTATTATTAACCCTGGGAGAACATAGGTACTGGGGACATAGGTACTGGGGAACATAGGTACTGGGACATAGGGACAGGGGACATAGGTACTGGGGCATAGGGACAGGGGACATAGGTACTGCGGAACATAGGAACTGGGACATAATGACAGGGAACATAGGAACTGGGACATAATGACAGGGGACATAGGTACTGGAACATACGGACAGGGGACATAGGTACAGGGGACATAGGTACTGGGGAACATAGGTACTGGGACATAGGGACAGGGGACATAGGTACTGGGGCATAGGGACAGGGGACATAGGTACTGCGGAACATAGGAACTGGGACATAATGACAGGGGACATAGGTACTGGGGACATAAGTTCTGGGGAACATAGGTACTGGAACATAGGTACTGGTAACATAGGGACAGGGGACATAGGTACTGGGAACATAGGTACTAGGGACATAGGTACTGGGAACATAGGGACAGGGGACATAGGGACTGGGAACATAGGTACTAGGGACATAGGTACTGGGAACATAGGGACAGGGGACATAGGGACTGGGAACATAGGTACTAGGGACATAGGTACTGGGAACATAGGGACAGGGGACATAGGGACTGGCACTCAAATAGCTTTTTTCCCCCAAAGAATCTATGTAAGACAGCAACATAAGAAAACTCCTGGAATGTAGTCGTGGACGCTGGTTTTGTTGTCCCAGTGGCCCCCATGTCCCCCCTGTTTGGAAAGCTGCTGGAGGCACAAAGGATCCAGAGCTGAAGATATGTTTAAATTTCCAGCGTCTGCCAGGCTTAAAGCTGCCATTTTTAACCAGTTGAAAAGCTTAAAAAACTCCTGTGTGCCACAAAACCGAACGTCTGTCATCGTTCTGGAGCATCTGTTCGGTTGTTGGTCTGAAGAGAGATGAGTCTGATCAGCGCCGAGGCATTTCTCCTCATTTACATCGCACTCATGGGCAGAATGTGGTCTTCACATTGTAATTTCAAAGCATGTAATAATTCAACTTTCTATTAAAATGGAAATGTAAAGGCTATGTCCTGCCAAGGGGAAATTTTCAGAACTTCATAATAGAAAATGGTGCCATAATGTGCACGTCTCGCTGCTCCTCCGAAGGACAGAACATCCTTTTTGTCCTTAAACATATAAAGCAACACAAACTTCAGATGCAGAAATCATATATAAAGGTCAGATTAAGCAGTGCTGCGAGTAGAAGCTGCATTTGGGGCGACTTGATAAGAAAAAGACACAAGAAAGTGGCAAAAAAATGAATGATTTTTACCTGATAAGTTCCAGATTTTACGCAACTTTCTAATAAATGCAACTTTTTTGGTAGAAATGAAGGGTAAAAACTGTTAAATGAAGTACATGACGGTAATATATGAAGAAACACTGAGTTGCTTTCATTTGTGGGGTTTTAATTTTTTTAAAACACAATTTTTTATCATGAAACTAGAAGCACTCAGAGGAAACAGCGTGATTAAATAATCGTTCAATCCGGATCATAAGAGGTTCAACTGTGCAGTTTAATTTTCCTCTGTTACGTGGTCGCAGAGTTAGAGCACAAGGTCACCTGTGACCTTTGACCCTTTGGCCTTGAAATCAATGGGGATCACCCTTGACCCATGAGGTGCACTGTTCTACAGCTACAGAGTTAGAGCACAAGGTCACCTGTGACCTTTGACCCTTTGGCCTTGAAATCAATGGGGATCCCCCTTGACCCGTGAGGTGCACTGTTATACAGCTACAGAGTTAGAGCACAGGCTGATCTGTGACCTTTGAACCTTGACCTGATCAGCACCAAAATTGAATCCCTTGTTCCTTGAACCATGTTTGACGTTTCCTGAATCTTGTCCTCAGACAGACAGACATTACAGAAAACATTAAAAAAATTACATTTTGGTAAAAAAGAAGAAGGAAAAATATGTTTCCAAAAATGTCCACGTCACCATTTTGCTTACTGGCAACCATAGCTGCCAGTGATTCACCATAAATCCTACAAAAATCAAATTACCAGTGTGTTGACTGCTGTTAGTGAAGCACAATTAGGACATAATTATTCCAGCGGGCTGCATATGTCCTCCTACCCGTCTATTACTGTCACGTCTCTCGGCTCTGCTGAGTTTAGCCGTGCGGCGGGTTCACATGTTCCGCCCACAGAGAGTAAAAAAGAAAGACTTTATGTTCTGAAGGTTTTAAAATCTAGCAGATATTTCAGGTTCTCAGCACTAAAGTCGGAGTGTCCGGTTGTTTAGAAGCAGAAGATCGTCTCTGAGATGTTTCCACGTGAACAAACTGCAGCCGTTCTTTCTCTCCATGTTCATCTGCGCAGCCGTCCCCCCAAGAGACGTCTTCATGCGTCAAAGACGTCTTCTGTCATTCATTTTCATTTGCTGTGGTTACAGAGCCGCAGGCAGAAACTGATGAAGACCATTCATCTTCGGCCCACACTTCTGAGGGACCTCTGGAGTGGTCGCCACCATGAATTCCATCCCCCGCCGAGACGAGACCCGTCTAATAGTCCCGACGCTGCAGAGACGTTCAAATGATGGCTCCTAATGATACACTGCAGCGTGGACCCTGTGTCTCCCTGAACAACAACAAAAAAAACCCTCTTTTTCTGCCCCCGGCTGTGTTAATGGACGTCCACGCAGGGGGTTCCTGCGGCCGTAAGCAGACACATCCTTCACCAGCAGCAGGAAATATGATCATCTATCATTAAAGCAGCAAGTGGAGCCATTTACGTCATCCTGAGCATCGGAGCGGGCCGGGCCGGGCTTCAGAACCAACAGAACTGCAGGATGTTTCAGGTCAAACACAGCTGAGCTGCAGCAAACAGCTGGGTGAGTTCAGGACTTTTAATTAGCTTTTAGGATTAATATTTAAAATTTAGCGGGCAAGAATGGGGCAAATTGTTTAACCAACGTATTCCTTTGTGCAAAAGTCTTAAATCCTTCCTTCATAAGGTGACGTGAAGTTATGAACACATTTTCAGACGTGGAAGAAAGAAAAAGTGATTAGATTTTGGTGTTCAAGGTCAAAGGTCAAAGGTCACAGATTAGCCCGTGCTCTAACTCTGCAGCTGTATAACAGGGATGTTAAACTGCACAGCTGGACACCTCATGAATCAAGGGTGATCACGATTGATTTCAAGGTCATAGGGTCAAAGGTCAACACAGTACAGCTTTAGATTGTTTGAAAAGACTCTTTTAAAGATTTGTTTTCATGTTTTTTGTTGTTGTTTTTTTTACAGTTACAGATGTTCAGTGTCACTGAGGAACCTCCAAACACAACTAAGTGTTTATAAAAAGAACAAAAAGAAGAGAAAATTGGTCCAGGATGAATTATCATTATTAGATCACAAAAAACCAAAAATATTTTCCTTGCATCTCCATTCTAATCCGCTGAACTGAGCTGATAGAACTACTTGCAGGAAAGGGATGTGCATCTGCTTACTCGAGGTATCTGAAGTCACTTTATCTTTGCAGAGGGATTACTGTAACATCAGTTTAGTACACAGATAGTCTGAGCCTTAATTAGCATAAGACATAAAGACACTTTGCTGAGTATTTAAATAACAGCTGGTTCAAGGAGGCCGTTTCTTACACACTCACAAACAGTTTTTTCTGCATCTTGCTGAGAGGGTTCGGATGTTAATACTTCATAAAAGGTTGTTTCATCTCACTATATTAACATATCATTAGCAGCTATGAGGTCAGTCAATAAGTAGGTTTATGATTGGCTCATGACAAAAGGGGAGGTCATCAGCATAAATTAGATTTATTAGCATAAATCGTCTGCGGGAGAGACTGTGGCCCCTTTTACTGTGATCATAAGTGGGCAGTCTTGACCCCAGACGTGCAGGTTGAGCTTAGAATAATAGTATCTATTCTACATTTAAGCAGAATGTATAATTTAAAAGGGGCAATTTAAAAGAGCGACACTTCATTATGACAACAGCGTGGAGAGGTGGGAGACGGGGAAGAACCGAGGGTTCTCAGAGAGAAATCACAGCAGGCAGTGTTTTGGGCAAAAGCTTGGTTGAACTTTCTGCAGCTAAAACACATGAAAATATAAACATGAACAAAACAAATGTGTAGTCATGTGACAACACAACAGCTTTTGAACTGAGAACCACTGCTACACTTTAAGAAAGCGGTTCTACTACTTTGGTAGGAGAAAGAAATGCCCCCCTTGGCTGAACAAGGCCAAAATAATATGAGTCAAAAATAACTGTAACTAAGAAATTAGATCAAATGAAAAACTCCAGATTAACATCTATTTATTTTTCTTTACCTTTTTTTCCTTTTCGGGTCACGGGGCAGCTGGTGCCTCTCTCCACAGGTCACTGTGTGAGAGGTGGGGTACGCCCTGGACAGGCTCGCAAGTCCATTAAAGGGCCCAGATTTACATGTTGTCAATTTTTAAAAAGTGTTAACTTGTTTTTGTGACATTTGGCAAGCTAACAGCTAGTCCAGATGGCATCAAGACCAAAGCAAATGTCCATCATCTTAAAATAAATCCCCTCTCCAAAATATTAAAGCTGTTCGTGCAACTGTTATTTTATAAATCTCTTCATCATCATAAATTTTGCATTGCACACTTACTGTGCCAGAAATGTCAAGTTATTCCTGCAGGAAGTGCCTAAGTCTGTGCCAGAAGTGCTACAGCCAGCTGCTGCTACTACTATTTGCACTAGCAAATAACCATATAATTCTGGGTAATGCAAACCAGTGATAATTTTAAGGTTTTTAAAACAAAATGTCTGTACTATCTCATGCGATTCACATTTTCTTTATCAAGTTTTAGACTCCATTTTAGTACCTGACCAAAAGTGAAACTATAACAAATAAGAGGGCCACAAAGTATGTCTTATATTTGACCCAGAAAATGCTCTGCACAGGCCTCTTTCCTGATGAGACAATAAAGTGTGCTCTTAATTTGAATTGCAGAAGGTTTAAAAAGAAAGAGGCGCAGAGGAGGAGGAGGAGGAGCAGGGAGCTGGGAATCTGCTCTTCAGGGCACAGGCACATTTATGCATGTGAGAGACAGATAGGAGGGCAGGTGAAAGACTCAGAGAGGAGGAGGGGGGTGAGAGAGGTAGATAGAAGAAGAGAGAAGGAAGGGAAGGAAAGAAAATGCAATTCCAGATTACATGTGCTCATGGTGCAGTGTGGGTGGGCATGTGTTGGAGCGAGCAAGGGAGCGTGTAAAAAGGAGGGATGGAAAGAAAGCGTGGTGGGAGAAGAATAACATGACGGAGTTCCTACACATCAGTACGTGTGTGAAGTGATGCATTTAGCAAATTATGAGATAATCACATGAAGACACCAGCACTCATAGCAATAAATTAAAGCTGAAAACCCAACGCACACACAAACAGTAACATTGTGGGAGTGATGGAACAATGTCTTTGCTGTATCCTCTTTGTTCATCACCTAGCAACCACTATATGGAATATGTCTTCTGATGGTATTAAACACAGACATAAAATGTTGGTAACAAAGAGGATCATCATGTACAAAAATGTATACAGGAATTCATGACACAATCACTGTTGTAATTTGGACAGTTGGGTGTATTGCTGTCCTTACAAGACCATTTTATACTGTGGATATATGATATATGAAGATCCATAATATCAATATATGAACATGTTTCACAGTAATTACTCTAGAAACACATCACTCATATAAATTTCAGTAGGCACACTTAAAAAGCAGTAGAAAAAAAACAACTTATAGACAACATCGTCTTAAGACAAAATATTATGATCAATCAATATTAAGTGTCCAGTGTACCTGGAAGATAAATTACATAACTAGAACATCCCTTTCCTATAGTGAAATGATAAAATGTGTTTGAATCTATTTATTAATGTTTGTCCTATAATAATAAAAAAAACACTTTGTCCATCTTAGGCCTGGTCCACCATAGGAATGTTTTTAGAATATGTAAAAGGTTTTTTTTTATAATTTCAGCCCGTCTTCACATGGAAACTGTGTTTAAGGAGCCCCTAAACAATATTTTCTAAAGCTATTTTAAACAGTCACAACGTATACATTAAGTTACAACGACAGCAAAACTTTGTGTATTACTTCAACGGACAGACGGAATATTATTGATTTGAGTAGAGCAGGGCAAACACCCCTGATTGTTATGCCACATAACCTTAGGTCAAAAAGGTTTTTATCACTTTACTAAACTGTCAAGCAAACTAAAACAAATGTAACATAAAAATACCAAAATATACATCAAGTATACATTTAAAACAGAGAATTAAAAGACTGTCACCTGTCTATAAAAAAACTTATCCTGATATGCTTTGAACATAGTGGGGAAAACCCTTCCCTCCAGCCATCCTTGTTGAATACTGTGCCTGAAAAGCATCCATTATGTCTGTATGTATGATTTAGGTTGATGCAACTCCTAGTCAACACTATCCTGCAGTTTTATGGTCTTTATTGTGATAAAAAATAGAAGTTCCTCTTCATCGTCATTCCACAAAAACTATTCAGTTCTTGCACTTGTAATTACCACCTTCCTCTTTTTCTTCTTATTGTGTTGACAGTTCGAACCATAGACTGTACGGTATAATATATGCAGTTTATGGTTAGTACATATGTTTACAGTCTGCCCAGTTTGTAAGCCTTATGTGCTTGCTCCATGTTTTGTTTACTGTTTCAGGTGTATTCTTGTCATATAGCCTGAGTATCTGTTGAGGTACAGTATATTAAAGTTATGCAAACAGAAACCAGTCCATTGCTAGAGACCAATCATCGTTTTTCTTTCTCCTTTACTTGCCATGCTTTGGTTTTAAAATGTTCTTTTCTCAGTTGTCATAATGAAACTCTTCTGTTTGAACGTTTAGCCCGAAGTGTTTTCACTGTCATGACTGAGAAGGAGTGAGGTGTTAGACAAGAGGCCTGATGCTATAGAGTGAACACTGTGTGTGTGTGTATGTGTGTGGGTGGGGGTGGGGGGATGTCGTGTGTGTGTGTG
>JAOXNZ010000091.1:7448708-7468310 GCA_028566095.1 Kryptolebias brasiliensis
AATGGTTGTTTGTCTCGTTTGTCTCTATGTGGCCCTGCGATGGACTTGTGACCTGTCCAGGGTGTCCCCCGCCTCTCACACAGTGACTGTTGGAGATAGACAACGGCTGCCCGGAATGGAAAACCGGGTAAAGAAAATGGATGGATGGATGGATGGATGGATGTCTGAACTGGCGTTTTTATTTCTTTATGGACTCCTATTTTCACTTATTTTGCACTGCAGCTTGTGCTCATTTCACAGCACGGGTCACATATGATGAGCCATAGTAAAATAAACACCAGAGAGCAGAAGTCAGTAGCTTCTTGGTCCATCTCTCGTCTCCCAAAATGGTCGTTTCACTGCACACAATACATGTGCAGATGCCAGGCGCCGAAAGGAGAGGCACATGCCGCACTTTCAATTACACGGCCTTGTTCGGTAATTGATTTCTGTTTGTGTAATTTTCCGTAATCCTCTCGCCGTGTTTGCCGTGAGAGGAGAGGAATTCATTTTTCTGCCGGGAAATAAATTAGAGAACAGCGAGAGATAAAATGGATGTTTGAGAACACACCTGAAGAGTGCGAGAACGATAACGAGGCAGGTCTCACGGAGCCCCGAGACGCTGCAGCTGATTGGCTGAGCTCAACCTCCGGCGAGGCCATGCAGGCTCGTTGGAGGAGAATTTATTCAATTTTGAGGCAAAGTGATGGAAATGATGAGGCCTCTCTGGCCTCAAAGAAAGTACATTATTGAGAAGGAAAACATGCAGCAGCGTCTGTGTTTGGAAAAAGGGAGCGTGAGCAGAAAAACCCTCTGAAAGTCAAAGGTTTAAACGGCCGTTTCATTGCTGGAAGACGCCTTCTGTTTGACCAAAACATGTAGGGAATAAATACAGAAAACAAACACTAATTCACGCATAAGCAAAATATGGCCCCAGGGCCAGAAGTGGCCTTTAAATAAACTCTTTCTAATCCTGAACACTTATAAATATAAATCAATATAAAAACAAATCAATTAAAGCTGAAATAGAGGTTAATTAATCTTGGGACAGGTAAAAACACACCTGTTTACTTCTCTTTAACAGAGAAGGTAGTCTATGTTTGGTACTGGGCCTGAATGTTTCTATGACAGCCTAGTTTCTAGCATTGGTTTGCTAACTATACAACAAACTTCATCACTGAATATAGCACTGAGAAGTGTCTTTCACCACAGACACCTGGCAGAATATTTTGTAAAATGCAGTCAGGTACACACAAACAAAGATTAGCAACAAAGCTAAGCTTTATAGTTAACCTCAAGTTAGCTACAAAGCTCACGTTATGTTGGCTACAATGGTTAGTTTTGTTGCTAACCTTTGTGTGTACTTCAATGCTTTAAAATAACTATTTTGCCATGTAGCTAGCTGTAAATTAGCAACAAATGTTAGCAACAAAGGTAACTTTTATGCTAACCTATGTGTGCAGTTGACAGTTTTAAAAGGAATATTCTGCTATGTAGCTTGCTTTAAATTAACTAAAAAGGTTAGCAACAAAGCTAACCTTGTGTTAGCTACAAAGGTTAGCTTTGTTGCTAACCTTTGTGCGTACTTGACTGTTTTGAAAGGACCACTCTGCCGTGTAGCTAGCCATAAATTAGCAACAAAGCTAACTTTTACAGCTAACCTTAAATTAGCTACAAAGGTTAGCAACATAGCTGTCCTTTACAGCTAATTTTAAGGTAGCTACAAAGCTAACCTTCTGTTAGCTACAAAGGTTAGCTTTTTTTTTACTAATGTTTGTGTGCACTTGACTGTTTTGAAAGGAATATTCTGCCATGTAGCTAGCCTTAAATTAGCAACAAAGGTTAGCAACAAAGCTAACCTTTGTAGCTGTGCATTTTGAGCTATGAAAATGTTTTTGTAAGCTCAGATGTAATTATTTTCCTTTTGAAAAAATTGTGTTATAGTGATCTAATTTATTAGAGATGTTTATTGCAATTAGTGCTTTTTTCATTTGAAGCTATAAATGATGGTGAACATGGTTTAATGCGCCTTTCTTTGTACTTGCATGTTAGCAATTTTTCAACATCAGACAAATTTAATAAATTGTGAGGCTAACCTGTAAGTACTCTGGTTTATTGTATCACATTCACATTATATCTGATAATTACAATGCTACAGCATGACACTGAAATAAACAAAGAAAAAAAAAATCAACTGTTTAGTTTAGACACAATCAGGTTGTTTTAGACTCTCAAATCTCCACACCACACAGATACAGAAAAAACAAGTCATCTGAGACCCACATGTTCCCTCCCTCCTCCCTAAATATCCATAAAATACTATTTAAATACCCCGAAAGTGTTGACGTTTCATCCCAACTGTGCAAAAAAACCACATTCAGAGCAGTCAGTTCAACACAATGCATAAAAAGAGACATACAGTTGCCTTCCAGTGCAGCAGTGAGCTTGAATGTTCTCAAAGTGATATTAAAATCGTCACATCCACAGTTTCACCGAACAGACCTGCTGCACAAACGTAATTCAAGTAAAAACAGATCGCTTATGATTCAACACGTCTTCGCAGGAAGCAAAGAAAGCCACGAATAAAATGCAACCGAAGCAAAGAAACAAGGAGCTTTAAAACCAGACACCTTTAGCCAGTGTTCTTAATGATATTGCACCACTTAAACCATTTAATAACATCTTTGTTAGGTTTTTTTATATTATCTTACTGAGCAGTGATAATCAGATAAAATAAAGCAGCAGTAGTTGTAAATTTAAATATGACCTCCCCAGCTGCCTTAGGGGATGTGAAAGAGCTCAAGGTAACATAAGAGGGTAAAAAAAAATATCGGCAAATAAGAGAAGTTGGAGTAAACCAAAACAGAGATTTAAAAAACAAGGAGGAGGATACAGCAGGATCCGGTGACTTTAAACGTCCTTCCTCTCATTCTCGGCCGCACCGCCTGTTCGAAGTTAATTATTTCCTTGGCTGTTGCCATGGCAGCTCGGAGCGGCTCAGAGCAGGTCGGGCAGGATGAGGCCCGGAGGTTTGGGCTCCACGCAGTTGATCCAGAAATTGGCACAGCTGGCGTGGTACTGGTGGCCCCCGTACAGCAGCTTGAAGTTGTCCGTCTCCGAGTTAAAAGCCTGTTGAGGGAAAAGGTGACACGCTAAGAGACGATACGAGAAGGAGAGCTACAGCTACGCCCTCCACGGCGCCGAAGGTAACAGGTAACAACCAACGCAAAGAAGACGTCCTACATCAAGGCAGATGGAGGCTGGGTAAAAGCTGCTTGGATCAGTTTATAAAACCAACTGAGCCAGAAAGCAGCTCATTTTTGGTTCATTTGAACAAGTTTTTTGGTCAAGATTTGAAGGAAAACGTGCCTTGATGTCGGACGGCGCACCTTTTCACCCCTCTAAGGTTGTATCTGACTGGGCTGCCACTGCTGGAGACTCAAACTCCACTCAGTAATGTGAGGAAATAAGCTGATTTTCTGTTGCAGTCTTCAGCGTTTGCAACAAAGCGACGAAATGTTTGAGAATCACGCCATATTTTTCCGTCTTGCGCCTTATTTCACTGCCCGCCTCAGCAGCCTTCCCCCACATTCATGTTTTAATCTGCCAGATTATATATGAAACAGCACAATGAGCTGTTATTCACTCATAATGCTAATAACAGCTAGCCTGATGACGGCGAAAACTCAAGTCATTAAACATCCTGCAAATCGA
This sequence comes from Kryptolebias brasiliensis, assembly GCA_028566095.1. Classification (NCBI taxonomy): domain Eukaryota; kingdom Metazoa; phylum Chordata; class Actinopteri; order Cyprinodontiformes; family Rivulidae; genus Kryptolebias; species Kryptolebias brasiliensis. Next base: position 7,452,402 of record JAOXNZ010000091.1, read on the forward strand.
ATGAAGTCAGGCTGAACTTGACAACATTTCCATCTGATTTCCAACTTTTCAGTCACATGAAACGTTTCCAGAGAACATCGGAGCAGCCAGCGAGGCGGGACAGTGTCCCTCCGTGGAAATCTCTGGTGGCTCAAACGGTGAATCCAGATGCCTTCAAAACATCTGGAGTTTTAGATGAGCTGCAGGGAACTCCGGTGTTTCTGTGCAAATTGTAACAGAACGAAATAAAAGAAGTAACTTTAAACACGTCCTGTGGTTGACCTTCGTCACCGAGGGAGCAGAAGATGATTTGTATCAGCTGCTTAAAATAACCTAAATATAAAATATAACTTAGCTGAATGAAGAATGAACTTTTAATAACAACTGATCTGATTCAGTTTGAGTTGGTGATTCTTAAACTACGTGCTGTGACACAGTCTTATTATTATAGACTTATTTTATATAGTAAACATGCTGCGTGCATAGCAGAAACAATGACAGTTTTTCTGATGAAACCAGACGCAAAAAGACATAAAAGCTCAACTTTACATCTAGATATTGATGTTTAATTTGTTGCTGATTTATTTTCATCAAGATAGGAGAAGAAATAAGTTGTGTTTCTGTAGCTTCCTTTGCAAACAGGTGAAGTATTTCATGAAACCGTTCTCTGTTAGTTTCCTCAGATATTTAACATTCAGAACATTTCTGTTTTGGACGGGAGGTTCTGGGAGATGTTGAAACTATAAGCAGACGTGAGACAGATGAACCTTAATCACGTTCACGCACCTCTTCAGGCAAATATGGAACACTTTATTTATTTTGATGCAAAATGCTAAAAGAAACCCACGTTAAAAGGTATCTGTACGTGAGCCTGGGTTTCCTCTGGGCGCAGCTGCAACATTCTGTGTGAATTAGGAGCCTGTAATGTGTGCAGTGTGCACGTCAAGCGAGGCACGAGTTGTGTGCAGCGACTCATAACCTTCCACACATGTGGAGGGAGGCGCGAGCAGGAAGCAAGGATTGCGTGTGAATTAAAAAAACAAAAAACATCTCCCCACTATAACACAGCATTAAGTCTTCATCTCCACCTGGCTGAACGCTCTCTGCAGCTCCGACGCTCCGCTGGCTTCCTAACGTGAGCCGAGCGACGTGTTTTCCACTCATCGCTTTTTTTCCCTCACGCTCACATTTCACAAGCGGAGCGATTTCCTTTCAGCGCTCCTTTGTGCCCCGGCCTACTTGTTCCTGCAAACCTCCACTCAGGCCTGCCGAGGCTGGGGGGGAGGAGGAGGCGTAGGGGGGAGGAGGACGTGTCGCACAAAGGAGCGCTGTAATAAATCCGCCCTTCGCTGCTTTTCCTCCCAGCTTCACCTGCGTGAACAGAGGCTGGCTCCACCTGGCTGAAGGTATCAGATTAAACATGGATTAATGCATTTTACAGAACGGTTGATCTGCTTTGACCCCCCCTGCTGCCCTTGGGGCAAAATGGCCTCATTTTGACCAAAGAATGCTTATCGCCCGCCGCCAAACGTGAAAGGCTACAATGTTTTTGCCTGTGTTTGTTTGTTTATCTGTAGTGTTTGCAAAATATCTCATGAACCACCGAACAGATTTTAAAGAAGCTCTCTTTACAGCTGTTAACCTTTGGAGTCAACCCCAATCAAGATGGCCACCACAGTTAAGCGACCTTAGCCAACACATAAAGGGTTATAACTCAGTCAGCTTTAAAGGTATTGAGCTAAAACTGGGTGTGGTAGTAGCTGAGAGTCATTCCCAACACATGGTAAAAGCTATAACTATAAAACCTTTAATTTAGTTCAACAATCATCATCATCATCACCAGCCTTTCAAAATAAAAGTCAGGAAACTGGAGGTGGTGGCTGTCACCCAGCCCTTCTTAGGATCTGATGATGGTTTTGCTTCTCTGTAAATAATCAAATTTCATTACATCATAAAACAGCTGCAGCAGGATTTCAGGAGAAGCGTATCTGCTTCTTGTACATCTCCTCCCCTCTCTAACTCTGATGCAGCAAACAAATCAGCACCTCTTCACTAAAGGACAATACACCAATCAGTGCCGTCTGCCGCCGTTCTTTCACGCCGAGGGGCTTCTGGTCAGGTGTTCCTGCCAGTGCCCAAAATGTAATTAAAAGATGAATTATTAATCTCATCCTAGTGGCACAGAGACAAAACTAAACGGCATAAATTCCAGCCTGCCTCTGCGCTCACGGGAGTGGGAGGCGGTGTGTGTGTGTGTGTGTGTGTGTGTGTGTGTGTGTGTAGGTCTATTATCTCCCTGACTCCTGACTAATGTTTAAGCCACATCTGCTCGCAGCCGAGACGCCTCGCAGTCAGCCACGTCTTCGCCCGGACCATCCATCTGGCCCCGGCAGAGGGATGACGTGGGAACCAATCAGCGCCGCCTCTCTGCCCTTTAAACCCCCGGGTCCGAGGACGCCGGTGACGACCCGTGCGCCAACGGAAACCGCAGCCGGGCGGAGAGAGAGGAAAAAACACACGGCGGCCCAGCCAGAGAGAAGTTATTAGACACACTGATGGTTGTTAGCAGGAGGTGGGGAGGGGAGGAGAAAGCAGAGAAAAATGAGCCGATCCCAGAGAGCCACAGCCCGCCCCGAGGTGCCAAAGTGACGAGACTCCACTCACTTATTTCTGATTCAGACCTCAGGTCTGAGTCTGAGGCTTTCACTTCCTTCACACTGCGGAGGAGAAATACTCTCCTTCAAGCCTTCTGAACGGCCGTGTTGCTCCTCTGATGTCCTGTTTAGATGCTGACTTTTAGCATCTCTAACTTTTGATTGTTTTAATTTTTTACCTTTATTTAGGATTTTCTTCACAGAAAGACGTTGAGATTTATTTTATTCCTTCAAAAATGCTGTCCTCTGAAATCTACTTCAGCATATTTGTCTTCTTACACTGTTTTTAGCTACTGTCTTGCTAATTTTAGCTTTTGCCTGAGTTTGTGCCACATTTAGCTTTTAGCTATTCTTTTGACACATTTAGCTTTTTTCTTCTGTTTTGCTCATTTTAACTTTCACCTGAGGTTTTACTAATTTTAGCTTTTAGCTACAGTTTTGTTGATTTTAGTTTTTACCTGTGGATTTGTGAATTTTTCCTTTTAGCTACTGTTTTGCTACTTTTAGCTGTAGTTTTAGCTTTTTGTTAACGGTTCATTCTTCAACAGATGTCAGTAAACTCATTAAGCTCAGAATTTACTGAATTTTAACATTTTAACAAAAAAAAAGAAGCAATTTCTCTATTTATCCAACAGCTGCTGTTTAAGGTTTCATTTGTTTGGTGATAAAATCAAAGTATTTTTACACAGAAGATACATAAAGTGGTATTTCCTTTCCTTTAACACATGATACTCAGTATTTTTCACGCAGTATCAGCTCCAAACAGCTTTTCCTCCCACTTTCTGAGCTCTGGCGATAAAATATAATTTTAAAGTCCTTCAGAATCTAAAAGAAGGACAGAGCACGTCTCCGTCCTGTGAAACAATCGTCTCCAGCAGCTGCGTTCGGCTGGGTTTGAGGTAAAACGACTAAAAGCAGAAGCTGCTTCAGAAGCACATTTACAGCCATGCAGACAGAGTCCAACAGGACAGAGAGGCGAAGCAGGAAAAGCAGCTCCTCATCCTCATTTTGAAGTCTTTTAGTGATGAAGCAGCGTGCACGGCGCCCTGCAGAAGTTTGACTACGTTTCTACAACTATTAGAAATAAATCCCTACAGATGTCTGAATGCATTTAGCTTAGAGAGCATTTAAAAAACTATTATTATTCGGCTTGTTTTTGGTCGCTCTTTGTTTAGATGAACTTGTTGTAAATGTGGACGACTTCCTGATGAATTTTTCCACCAACATAAATAAATGTAATTAGTCATAAATCAATGTGTGACTGGAGTTCAGCCTATAAAAACTACTACTGCCTTTTAGAAAACAAACATGAGAAAGGGTCAAAAGACTAAAGTTAAACAATTCATGTGATTTCAAACACGTCAGAAATAACATTAAAACTCAGAAAGTAAACAATATTTCCTACAGAGTAGGAAGAAGTACAACCTACTACTACAATGCTTTATAACTCTGTAAAATCCATAATTAGTCATTAAACTGCATAAACATTTAGCTACAAATAAGCCTTTTTTAAAGTGTCACAAACTTTCAACATGAAAACAAACATAAGCAGCTGGAGTCTTAAAGCTAACCTGCTGATTAGCTCAACAGTCCTTTATGTGCTAAACTTTACTACAAAAATGAGGAAATTCACTCAGCTGTTCGGTCATTTCTAGATTATCACTGGATGTTATCCAACAAAAATAAGAAGTTTTTAATTCACTGAGCTGACACGAGCCTAATCGTGGATCAGAGAATTTGCTCATGTCGTTAAAACGGGAATGTTTTCTTTACTATAAATTAAAACGTGGCTGTTGCTGGATGAAGTTTAAACCCCGTGAGGAGAAAAAGCTCGACGGGCAGCAACCAAAGGCCGTCTGAGAGGAGCAGAAACACAGAAGTTTCTAAAAAAATGACCGTTTTATTCCCGTTTCACACACGACCTAAGGTGTTTGGAAACAGGCGCAGCAGAGAAGCTGTGGAGGGACAGATTCTGTCACTTTGGCCCCAGAAAAAGGAGGAAACAAAAAAAAGAGAATGAAATGAGTTTGGATGACAGTCATACTCTTTTGAACAGACGTCCGATAGCGCTTCCCTCTTTCTTCTGCAAAAAGGTTTCAAAGTCACAACAAAAAGTCAGTTTGCTGCGGATGAGTTTGACGACATTTCTGTAAGCTGTGTTCCTCCCCTGTGTGTGTGTGTGTGTGTGTGTGTCACAGAGTTAAAAACAGAGAGGGAGCTCTCCCACTCATTGCCCAATCAGAATTTGTGACATCGTGGAGGAACTAAAATGGCCGCCAAAACGGGAGCGACATCAACAAACACGTGTGCGTCAATGAGAAGACGTTCAGGTCTTCAGACATACACCAGATCTTCCTAAAATTCAACATGAAAATGAACACATGAAAGCCCGAAGAAGGCAGCAGGAAGCTGAAGTTAGGAGGATGTGGATCGGACAGATGGATTGTCAACATACAGGCCTGCTACATCCTGTCTTTATAAAATATAGGAACAATACGAGTGTAAAATACGAGTGTAAAAGAGTGTAAAACAACACAATAATCTGTTGAAGGATCCAGACAGGAAGGAGCAGAAACTTCAGGGAAATCAGGATCTGTGCGCTTTTAATTTGGCGAATGATAGATTTCTATTAATAGAAACAAGACTTTTCTTCATTGTTTGAACCTGTTAAAAAAATAAGTGGATAATGTTGCACTTAAATGTTACACATCTAAAGGTGTAAAATGCGTCCTGTGAACTTTAGAGCGGCGGCCGTGTATATTTGACAGTGCTGCTACCAGATGTTTGTCACGTCTCTTTGCTGCTTACGGATCTGGATTTTGTGTAATTTTCTAAAAAGCAAAGCCAGAAAGAGTCAGTGTGAACATAGATCTGCTGTGTCAGTACATTTTCAAGGTAGTTTTTCTTGATAAATTGACTAAATTCTTTATATTGTATATAGTATATTCCATACTTACCTATGGAAGGATATTCCAGACGCTTTTTTGCGTTTATTGGTGCAGTTGAAGCACGCACACGACTCAGGCGTGCTACATCAAGATGACTGATTCTTGTTTTAATAACGGCGGCGATTGTCCACTGAGTCACACGATCACGTGGCGTGTGCTCCCTCTCTGTTTTTGACTCTATTGTGTTTGTGTGTGTGTGTGTGTGTGTGAGAGCACAAACCTTGCTGCGAGCGTCCACGTTGAGCAGACAAACTCCACAAGCCAGCTCTTTGGGATTCTTGATGCCGGGCCTCAGAATACAGGAGGAGAAATCCAGGGAGCTTTCATCAGGCTGCACACACACACAGACACACACACACACACACACACACTTTACTTCCAGCTGCAGGGTAAGATGTAGTCACTTCTGTTCTTATAAAAACAGTGCTGCTTACATAAACCAACTCCTCGCAGCATCAACATTTCATGCAGACGTTTGCATGACTTGAAGTAAAAATAAACACCTCTCTTTGTCCAGAACAAAACCTACCGGTGTGTTTGACTTCAGCTTTTGCTGATTTTTATTTCTGCCAAAACCAAACAGCTACGTCGCTGTACGTTAAGTCTTAAGCTCTGCGGACGTGGACAGACCTCGTCCTGCGACTCTGTTTACCAAAACCCCTGCAGACAGTTGGATAAATAAATCTATGCACCTCTCGTAATCTGAACACTGGCCCACCAAGAGAACTCAGACGCGCTGCGTCCAAATCGATGAATCATTGATTATGTTTCAACAGAGCAACAACACTTTGTGTTATAAACAGACTTTGGGATTCGACCCCCTATAACCTATTAGCGGGCGCGGTGGAACACGTCTTGGTGAAAATAAAGGGCAGATAAAGCGCAGGTGTTCATAAATCCGGAGGTTTTTACACCTCCCTGTGCTCCGAGGTTTTCAGATGGATGTCTTTAAGCGTCTTACTACGAGCTTGGCCAGCGACATGAAGCCGATGAGGTTGTTCCACACGCGGCTGATGTCCTTCAGCAGCTGCTGCAGCTTCTCTGAGCAAACCGCCGTCGCCTTGATGCCCAGCTCCACCCGTCTGGTGACCCGATACACCTCCACCACGCCTGAGGGGCCAAAGACAAAAACACGTGAAATAAAAGAATTATTTTCAAAAGGTGCTTGGTGTACAGACAAAGTTAAAGATCCAGAACGTCATCTAAAAATCCAACTTGAACCTTATTTAATATGTTTATTTTTGTGTGAAAACAAAGTTATTCTATTTTGTTTAAGAAAGATAAATAATCATTAAGCTTTAGCGTCAATAGTTAGAGGTTCACAAGCAAACAGTCATTTCCTTTGGTTGTAGTTTTTAAATCAGATTTCATAAAAGGACTTGCTTATCTTGTTCCTAACCTTTTGCAACTCCCTGTCTTACCCCTGCTAACTACTTTTATCAGCAGTTTGAGCTTTTTAGGCTCCAAGTCGGGCTGCGTTTTCTTTTGTTCTTTAATTCTGACAGCTTTTTGTAAAGGAGACCCGTAGAGCAACACGGTCAGCAGTTCTGTATTTTTCGTTTTTTTTTTTTTTTTTTTCGGCTCAGCCTCCCATTCACTCCTGGTTTCCCGGAGCCTGACGTGTTCACAGTGTGTGTGGTTCCTCACCCAGCAGGTACTCCATGCCCTGAGCAGACTGGATGACCTCGGTGCAAACAGAGGAGCTGCTGATCCCGTTCAGGGTGTTGTTGGCTTTGGTGATGACCTTAATGTGGAGAGACAGGAGCTGGCGTCGCGTCAAACATGCTAATCTTGGTTGTCGTAATCATCATTTGCACGAAATAGCTTGCCAGCGTTTTGACACAGCAATAACCTCTGCAAGGTTTTCATATTTGGTTAAAATTTTGGCTGAAAACCCATTAAACAGTAGCTTACTTTTGTTTGTTGTTGTTTTTATACTTGAACTTATAAAACTCATCTTTTGAGGCCTGTTCATAAGATCTTGGATTGTCAAACTAAATAATAAATAAATAATGAATAAACGTTCAAGGATTAGAAAACCACAGTAATTAAAAACAGGTAAGTAGTCCAATGCATAATTAAAATAAGAAAAAAAAAAACTATAATTATACATATACAGGTATAAAGACATTTATTTGTCCCAAACAAATGAAGGTGGAAAAAAAAACATTTTTGTCCTTTTAATTATTCAACTCTATTAGTTTTAGAGTTTCACAACAAAATGAAACAAACAAACGAACCTCCAGAGCACTTTCCAAACACCTCTGCCACTCGTACGCATAACGCTCACTTTCCTGCAACAACACAGAATAAAATTATCTCACATGAGCACAAAGGCAAAGCAGAAGAGAGGCTGTTGTTGTGCAGCTTTAACGCTGTTTGGTAATGATTGCTCCGGCGTGTGGAGGAGCTGCTCACCTCCACCTCCCCCGTCAGGTCTTTGTACTTGTCCCTGATGACGGGCAGGGTGGGCTTCTCGTTCAGGGTGTTGGATCGGTCCCTGAAAGGCTGCTCTGGAGCCGGAGACGGGGGCGAACGTCCGATCTCCTTCTCGCCCAAACTGTGACTGCGTTTGTGGGAACCTGAGGCCAAGACGGGAGACGAACGAGAAGCATGAATGATGTTACAGAAGACCTAGAAAACAAACAAATTAAGGAACTCCTGGTGATGATTCAACCCGAGCTATCCAAATGTTTGTTTGCACCATTTTTTGTTGTGGTCAATTCCTCCCAGACAAGTACCAAATGAGTAAATGCTTCATTTCTGACAAACAATAATTAGGTATGAAACAGAGCCACTAACACGCCGGTATGAATAATTCACAGGGAGTCACAGGGAGACAATCCTGCCAAGGCACCATAATAAAAACAGCCACACAAGCTAACACTTGTCTAGTGGGATTTGAGGTTATTGCATGTGTGCGTGTGTGAGGATCGCCCAGAGACTGGTAATCCACCCTTAACTCCACCACTACCCACCGAGACATGCGTCATTCTCCCCACAACCGCTTGCACAGCCCCACTGTGATCAGATTACTGCTTCACGGGGCGAAGAGGAGAAAGTAAAGCCCTCTTCTTCAGACAAATTAAATCCAGCAACAGGGGGAGGAAACTGTGGGGCTTTTATCTCGATGCAGGAAACCGTAATTAATTATTTTTGGAACATAACACCAGCAAACAGCAGTTAAAAGAATGAAAGGTCGTTACGGTTAACTTCTGCTTATGGATTTGCTGGCCTCTGATGATCCATCTCTGCAGCTGCTGCCATTAGAGCAGGACTGTCATGGCAACACCACCATCTAATGTCTGACAGCTCGATTACAGATCAGAAGGTAGAAGGAAGTGTGGAAAAAAGATGCTCGAGAAGCCATTTAAGGGCCACGGGCTTACATTTAGACAAGAAAGTCGATGCCTTACCTCAGCTCTTATCCTTTAAAATATAAAAAATTACGGCTTTTCTCTCTTTGCCATCGCTGAAATAAGTTACGAAAATAAATACCCAGAGGCAGTAGAATTAGGAGGATGACTCACCTTGAACAGACAGGTCAAAGGTTGCGAGCTCATTCTTGATCATCTCCTCACTGGACTTGACTTTGGCCTGAGCGCTGGCTTTGAGGAAGTCAGACTTGCCAAATTTAGGCTTATCCCCTTGGAAGGAGCCAAACTCTTCCGAGGTCTCGGTTTGGCTTCCTTCTGGTGCCGCCTCTGCGGTGGCGGCGGGCGAGTTGGATTTTTCGGAAACGGTACTGGCAAAGTCTCCGAACTCGTCGCCGTCATCGCCGCCGCCTCGGTCAGCGGAGCCGAAGTCAGCGAAGGCCTCAAACTTGTCCCCTGCAGACGAGCCGTCCTCTGTGGGTAAGGAGGCGGTGATCTTTGCTACAGAGCTGTTTGTGACGTTCTCAGTGCTGCCAAAGCTAAGTTCCTTCTTCTGCGATGGGACTAAAACTGGAAAGGAAGCTCCTTCCAGTCCCCGTGACCTTCTGAGCTCATTCTGCTGACTGTCCTCCCGCTCTGACCAGTCGTAGCTGGCCAGGCTGCTGAGACCCGACGTTCCCAGCGGGTCAAATTTTACGTCGTCTCCTTCTGTAATGACAACACATACATACAAGAGGTTCCTGGGAATAGCACAGATGTTCTTGTAATAGAAGGATGATAAACAAAGTTGGATAGAGGATTAAAAGTTTACTGGTCAAACGTCTCTGCAAGGCTGTGAATCTTAGAGTCATCCACCAACATCAGCTGTACTGATATCAGATAAAAAATACTCCTGTGTGGATTTTATTTTCCTAATCCTGGTTATTAGAATGGGAACAAAACACTTGTTTTCTAATCTTTAACTTATGAATTCCCAACTCTTCCGCAAATGTTTCTCTCTTGGATTAAATAACTGCTCACAGTCAAGAAAGAAAACATGTATTTATGTTTTATTGCTCAAACTGATGTCATGCATTGACAGACCTTTCAAGAGGATTTTCCACCCAGCCTTGGCAAAAAAGTGCTGAAGATTAGCAGGGGAGAGAAATTTTCCATGAGAATGTGTGTACAGCTGAAAGGTGTTCTCGTTTCTGCCGTCCTATTTGTTGCTTTCCACTCGTTCGTCAACACGTTTGAGTGGGGGTGGGAGGTTCTAAATCGATTTTAAAATGTCAAAAATCGATTTTGCTAACACTAATCTGTGCTGCCACTTTAAGAGATTTAGCAGAGCAGCTGCTGTTTGTCCCAGCGGAGTTACCGTAGCTTCTCGTAGCTGAAACGTGTTGCAGTACAGCTGTGCATTTTCACATCTTTTCCATCTTTTCTTCGCTGAACCCTGAAGAATATACATCTGTGAATAATGGTTGAAGTTATCATGACGTGACTGACTTTAGTAACGACTCTGAAACATTTCATTTGTGTATAAATGAGCAGAATGCTAATTGCTTTAGCTTCTCTATAGCGGTGTCAGTGTTATGTTAGCATCTATGCTAATTGTTTGTCAGCAGCTTGTGATTAGGACTTTTTTTTGTTTTACATTATTGTGCACTATTTATTAGGTATGGAAATATATAAATCAGTTTTTATTTGTGTAAAATGGACCAAAGCCTTTTCAGTTTCAAGATATTTAAATAGCATCAATAATCGTTTTATAATCCCATCGAAAGCCTCGAATCAAACTGCGACGTGCCTAATGGTTCCCACCTGGAACTGTGACTATTTTCAAATTTGTGATTTTGAGATCAACATAAAAATGATCCTCATCTGCTGTTTTCAACAGGTTAAAAACAGCATTTTCCACATCCCACTTCCTGCATCGCGTCTCGCCTCCCATACGTTCCGGACAGACACGTTCTCCGTGTGAGAGCCGAGCTCCTCCAGAACACCCTCCTGCTGCGAAGGAACGTGTGAGAACAGCAGCTGCGGCAACAGAACGGAGCGAATCTGTCCACGTTTCCCTTTAATGTCTCCGGCCTTTATCTGTGGAAGCAGCTATGAAACGCCTCCCACACCCGCCGAACATTTTGCACTTTAAAGATGTGGGAACTAATTTTGCATTTAGCCGATTTTTTTTTTTTTTTTTTTAATCCTGACAATAAAACCTGCCCACTATGTTGGAGAAAAAACATGCTCCCTCCCACACTGTGGAGAAATCTGTTTAATAAAATATCTCTTGTTATTTTAATGCCTGAGGTGAATCATATTCATCCGACTGCTACACTAAAGCTGGTTTTTTTCCGCTTTTTTGGCTGCATGATAACATTGGCTCTATTTTCACTGCTGACAAACAGCTTTACTGACAGTACTCATTTGATTTCTTTAAATGCAATCTGAAGGAAATTCATCTCAATGCGGTCACTCTGACAGCATCAATAAAGCCTCTCTCCTGTCGCGACGTGTGCTCCATTTCTCACCACAGGCTTTGATCATTTTATTTATGGCTGATATTATCTGACAGCGACGCATTTGTCAACATTTAAGGATTCAGGTTTCCCTCGACCTCACAAACGCACGTCGAGCCCTTCCTATTTTACGTGACAGACCCACAGATACAAAAATAAAAAGCAATTTGTGAAATTGACAAGGATCTACTGCTGTACGCTTCGTGTGATCGAACCACCTTACGCCTCAAAGGGAGGCAAAGGAAAGAAAAGAAGACGGTACGCATTTTAGCAATACCAATAGTAATGTTTATTACGAACAACATCAGCAGAGAGAAAGAGAGAAAGTCACAAAGTACTGTGCAAGAGGTCTATCGTTACAAGAGGTTTGTCAAACTAACACTTGTAAAATTAGATTTCAGTCATTTCGATTACAAGAGCATGCAGAGTTCAGGAGAAAAAGGAAGAAAAACAAACAGCAGGAAGGTAAACCAACATAACCCGAGTAGAAAGAAGCAGAGAGAGAAGGCACATTCACATACTACAATCAGTAGTTTTAGGGGAAACGACAAACTTGGACCAATAAGATTTTTTTTTTTGTTTTTGGAAAGGATTTAAATACAGAACATTTTTGGAAAGTCTGGTTGAAAAGATAATTCAAAGAACAAGGCAGGGAGCGTTAACCCTTTGAGGACCTGACGAGAACAACACAACAATCACGGCTTGTTTGAGAAAGCTTTAGGAGGAGAGGCCTCCGTGTTCTGACAGCAAGTCGTTTGTGATCTGTGATGAAGAAGAACAAAAAAAACGGATCTTCAGCGTCTGCATTAGTCTGATGTAAACATGAGATCCCGTTCAGGCGCTCAAAGGGTTAGAGAAAACAAGAGGGGGGCTATCGCACACCTGATATCCCAGAGGGGGTCTTAATGACATCCAATCACAGATGCAAGGACAGATTTAAAGAAACAGAATCATTTGGCCCTTGCTACAGAGATGGTAAACACAAACTCTAATGATCCCTTAAATAAAAACCTAAAACACCTTAAATACTGTACGATGCATTTAACCGACATGAGTCTTTCTAGCCTTAAAATAAAAGAATTCATATCCTTGTAATAAAAATACACTATTAAATCTGTATGTATACATCTCTCCTTAGGTAAAAACAACTTGCAATACTTTTATGCATAAAATGCTTATTCTGTATTGTGTTCTTGTCAATTTCACAAATTGAAAAAGCAGGCACACTGCAGGAAAAAGCAAGGCAGGAAGGGTAATGCTAACGTCATGATGTTCTCAGAGAGCAGGACCGTACAGCCACACGAGAGAAACTTATGTCACACAACAGGACAAAAAAAAAAAAAAAAGAAGAAGAAAGATCTGATTCCTTTCGCGACTCAAAAGGAACCTCACAAAAATACTGTCTCTTTAAGATTACAAACATTTCTTGAAACACAGTGGAAAGCACGGCGAGGTGCTTCGTTTTCCTGGCCTGCTACATTTAACAGGTTAGTCCCAAAGCTCTCCGAGAACCGGGCCAGTAGATAAACAGAAGTGAAACGGAAGCAGGATGTTTCTCATGAGTGTACTGATGACAAATCGGCCATCTTTGTCCAATCAGATGCTTAAAAGAGTCACTGCATCTCCACAAATGCTCTCAGCGCAGAAGAGCTTGACTAAAGCAAGGCAGTGGGGATGTTTACATTTTTATTTTTTGTCTTTTAATCCTAAAATCTTTAGGTAAAATAATTTGGGTCACTGTGAATTGAATGAATGTTGTCAGGTGAAGACGCTGCACCTCAAACTCAGTCTATATATATATTTTTTTAAAAAGTATTTTCAGATTAAAAGCAAACGTTTGAACTGCAAAGTGTTCACCTGAAAACAATTACCTGCCATGTGGAATGCAATGAAACGAGCCATGATGTGGAGGCGAGATGCTCGATGAACATTTAGGTGTGAAGGGAGAAGAGGAGGTGACGTGTAAATTACCCCATTTTAACGCTGAGCTGATTCCCTTTCGTTAAACAGACTTTAACTCCACTTTTACTGACGTGAGGAAAACAAAAAGGAGACGGCCAAGAACCGATCTCATAATTAGAGTCGTGTTAGATCCAAAATCACTGCACAGCTGGACTGAAAATACCGCAGAGTAATACCATAATTTTGATAGATACAAAGAGAAACACATGCACTCACATTCAGCAATCTTAGAAAAATCATTTTCCCCAGATCCTGCATGCAAAATCTCTCATTAAGGGTAACGTTTCCTTTCTAGCTAATCAAAAAGATATTTTTTGGTGCGCCTAAAGAGATGCCTTTCAGGTGATGCTTTTCAGGTGATGCTTTTGGGAGTTTGAGGGGGTTTGTTTGTGCAAACACACGTGATCTGAATAGGAAGCTCATCAGAGCGAACACACTCCTGCGCTCGTCTGCTTTCAACCGAACGTTTTGTTAACGCCGCCCGACAAGTCAACGCCACGCGGAGAAACGGTGCGCTGAGGTGCGAACGCGCCAAGCGGCGGGCTCGTCAGAGGTCAAACACGCAGCCGCTGACCTCGTCTGTAAACTATGGCTGTGAAAACACCAGAGACGGCCACTCATTGTTATAACAACAACATACTCAGGGCAGGAAGAGGAGAGGGTGAACATTAAAAAGGAGAGGGAAGGAATGAATGAGTGAATAAATAAATAAATAAGAGATGAATGATGAAATGTAAAATGAAGCTTCTATTCTGATATGTTTTGGTTGTTTTGCCTTCAGTGTTTGAGCATATTTGATGTGACGGGGACCACGTTACTTGCTCTTTGACCTTCTGTTTGGTGTTTTTTTTTTTTTTACTGTAAGCGGCTCCTCCTCCGAGGAGAGGCTGGCTGGTTGCCCTCGGAAATAACACTGCGTGCGACTGTAAGGAGCCTCACCAGAGCAAACGCACTAGTTCCTCACCTGTGGCTGGAGGCTGGTGGGCCGAGAGGCCTGGCAGATCCAAAGAGCTGTCGGACATCACGTGCTTCAGTTCTCCTCCCATGTCCGACAGCTTCATGTCCAGCTGCACCGAGAGCGCGTCCTCGGAGTCGTCCTTCCCCACGCTGCTCCCGCCGATGGATGGGAGGTCGAGGGACTTGACGGAGGCGGAGTCCTCCTTGCCATGTTTGAAAGCGGCCACCTTGTCCACCAGAGTCTTTTCTGAAGCCCCGAGCGCCGTGCAGAACTTTGACGACTGAAAGTCAGCAAAGTCGTCTGTGTCGCTCTTGAGGGAGGAGAAGGAGCCGCCGCCACTCTCCTTTGCGTCGTCGTAGGAAAGGCCTCCCTCCAGAGACAGCTGCTTGAATACGTCATACTTGTCGGAGCTCTGCTGAGGCTGCTTTGTGGAGGTTTCCGCTTGGACCCCCGTGCTGCTCTCGCCTTTTGGCTCTCCACCAGAACTGCCGAACGCCATGAAGTCTGCAAAGTCATCCTGAGGTGCTGCTGCAGCTCCTCCTGCTGCTGAAGCTTGAGTGGTGTCAGAGGAGGAGCCAAAGAGGGCAAAGTCCCCAAAATCATCTGTGCCTCCTCCTGAGGGTTTGGCTCCACCAGGTAGGAGCACTAAAGACGGGGGTACAGGTACAGAGGGGAATGTGTTGGGTTTTGCCTCAGTGGGGGCAGGAACAGAGGGAGCCATGGAGGAGAAAAGGTCCAGGTCGGCCATGTTGAGGGGATTTTTGGGCTGAGAAATAGACACTGCTGGCTGCTGCTGTGGAAGTTGCTGGAGAGTCTGAGAGTTTGGGAAAGCAGAGGGGAAAGCAGGTTGAAAGATCTTGGCCTGATCAGACGGCTCTAATGGAGAGACGCTGTCGGCGGTTTTAAAGTCTGTGAAGCTGTCATCGGTGTTGATGGACTTGAAATCTGCGAAACCTTCCCCTGGAAACCAAAGGATGTAAGATGAGTAAAAGACAGAGCAACAAAAAAAATCTCAGCTGCAATCACAGTTTAATATCCTATAAGGAGAGCGAGCTGATGAATTAGTTACAGAATGTTTCTGCTCCACTGAGAAAAAGAAAAAGCACACTTCACTGCACAAAAACGTTCTGTGATATACAGACACACATCCTACAGGAGGCATCTCACTGGGCTGCGACTGTTGGAGACTAGCTGGTGACTCTAAAATTGTGAGAAAATATGCACATTTTTTGTTGCCGTTTCCCTGAACTCTAACCAAGCAATCAGCCGTGGCGCCACGTTTTGCACAGCCAGTTTTTAAAAACCACTGTTCATTTTTGCTTGCAAAACCGTATTCTAGGCCGTGCACATTATTTTGTTGCCCACCTGAACCCACTTTGTGCCCACCTCAGCATCCGGCCCCACGTTTATGGGCGCACTGGCAGATTTGGACCTGTTGTTTAATAATTATTGTTTATCATCAGTGTGGTTTTTAGACCTGAACATACAGTTCAACTGGACCTGAGAAAAAATCTCAGGTCCAGTTGTCACAAC
>JAOXNZ010000091.1:7504823-7516841 GCA_028566095.1 Kryptolebias brasiliensis
TTCTCTGCTTTGACACACCTGATTTGAATGACTGAGAGATTAACAGGCTGCTGCACAACTTGAAGACCTGCTGAAGAAACAACTAAAACATGCAGGATAGTGGCCCTCCAGGACTAGGATTGAGGACCCCTGATGTAGAATCTCACCGAGCTGTCGGACTGTTGGAGACGAATCGGTGACTCAAAAATGTGGAAGAAATTGTCCAAGAATATGTAAATTTTTCATTGCAGTCTCACTGAACTCTGAGTGTTTGTGAACAAGTGACCAACAAGCATTTTAAAACGGGCAGTTTTTAAAAAAATCACAGCCTATTTTGGCCATGCACATTATTTTGTTGCCCAACTCGGCTCAATTTGTATCCACCTTGGCAGGTGCACCTACAGTTATGATTTAATCTGCTGGAGTGCTCTTTTTAAATGAACACACGCAGGTTTGGAGCAGCTTTTCCAATCCTTGTCATTGATCATCAGGGTAGCTTTTAGTCCTGGACATTTTCCTCAGATGTTTTCCATCAGAGGACAGCTCCAGGTGTCACCAGAGGATCTGGAGACTTTTGGGAGTCTCCCTCATGAATGTTGTCCACCAACTAGTCGCAGCCCAGTGAGAAACCACCTTTAGTGATTGGCGTATGTGTTGAGGACAACTCTCAGTTATAATCACACCAAATTTGAACTCAGTATCTGTATAACTGACTGAGTTATTTTTGTGTTTGCTAAGGTCGTCTAGTTGTAGTGGCCATCTTGAATCCAGATAAGTCCAAAGGTTAATCAGTTGTAGAAGTACATCCAATGATTATTACTGATTGTGGAACATTAAGAGGACGCATAAAGGCTGTTGTTTGTCTTGAGGACAAACTACTATTCGTCACTGGTCGCCATCAAGTATATTTTGACCTAATTAACACAAGTCATCGAGTCATTCACTGTTGTAAAACATATAATATTCCCACTAAACACGGCTGCACAAAGGGAAGGCGTTTGAGTTACTGACTGTGTGAGTGCGTGACTGTCGCCATGAATGGCTGCTGGCTCATGTGGCTGGGCGACTGATGCATCAGGCTCGGCTGGTGGGGGCTGTGGAGCTGCTGGGAGAACTGCACCGGCTGGAGCGCCGCGAGGCTGCCGGCCACGCTGTTGATCACTGGCACTGTCTGAGACTGTGACGTGTTCAAACCTGACGAGACACAGCGATCCGTCAGTTGGTTAGTGCAGAGTAAAATGGAAAAAAAAAAAAACGTCTGGACACTGGGGGAGGGGGACTTACTCTGTGCTATGGCCATGACTCCAGACAGAGGCATGATGAGGTTCTGTGTCTGCTGGTGGCTGTGATGGGAACTGTGGATGTTTGTCAACGTGCTGACTGGAGGAAGTCCTCCACCTGAACCTGAAATCTGAAGAGAAAAGAGGGAAATTAAATTACACTGCCACTCCATTGCTCTCTTATTTCTTTTGAGCTGAATATAGCACTAAGCCTGAGCACCTCCTATGTAAATTCATGTTCAAAGTGAAACAGATGTTGCCTGCTAAACAAACAGCAGGCATAAACGTTGACTTAGTTCAGATTCTTTTGTACAACGTTGCTCTTGTGTAACTCCACTCATACCACAAAGGATGAAAAATGGGAAGAAAAAAGAAACACACACAAGGTGACGCAAAGGAGTCTGTGTGTGGGTTTCTGCAGAAAATGGTTAAAAATAACATCAGTGCATTTACAGTAACATCTCTCTGAATCCTTCCCCGCGGTGGGATGGAGTTTATTTGAATACAGCTCACTTCCTGACCATCTGCAGATAAATAAAACCCTGATATCTGACCTGCGCGGCCCACTACCTGCCATAATATTATCACTCCAAAAGACGGAAGTGTGCTGACAGGGAAGTTAGAACAGTTTGAACATTAGCGTTTCAACGTTTTAAATCTGTCTATATTCTTATTCTTATTCAAAACTAAAACCACTAAAACAGGCTGGAGCTCAAAGCAGCAACAAAGTACAACAAACACAAACAGAAAAGGTTTACAAAGTTAACAGCAAAGCCGTTAAAACCATAAATGTTAAAAACTAAAAGAAGTCAGACTAAAAACACTCAGTGAGTCTTTGCAGCAGTCATCATAGTCACAAAAATAACTATTAATCAAAACATTTATATCATAAGGTGTGAATGCAACAGAGTACATCATATTATTGTCAGCATAGAAGTAGAAATCAGCCTTTAGACCTTCTTGATGAAGACTTTTAATCTATAAAATAAAACAGGCATTCCTTATATTCCCCAGCACCTTGGATGTCAAACTTTTGAATAAAGATCCTGCATGATCTGTAGCCCTCAAAATATGTGTTAGGGGTGACTCTGAGCTACTACCACACCAAACCGTAGCTCAATATCTGTAAAACTGACAGAGTTAGAGACATTTTCTTTTGTTTGTGGTTGATTAGCTGCGACGGGTCATCTTAAATCAAACTGACTCCTAGAGATAATTAGTTGTAGATGTACATTAAGGGCTTTCTTTCTGAGAGTTTCATTAAAATCCATCCAGTGGTACAAGAGATATTTTGCTAACACAAAGGAAACCTTCACACTCTGACATCAGTCTGAGGTCTAACACTAAACAGCATGTCGGACAGTTTGAAGAATAATAAATCTGTCGTATGTAAAATATTTTTGCTCAACAACTAAAGGGCGCAGAGATGATTTATAGTCACTGATCAAATATTGGATTCTAGCCGAGGAGAGAAGTACAACGGACGCAAAAGTAAAGATCAAATGTTGGCATCATTCCTTCACCTTCAGTTCCTCTTTCTGTGGCATTTAATCAATAAGAGCAGAATGTTTCTTTGTCAGGATTATTGGCAGAGCGGTGAAAATGGCCGCCGCACAATGTGAGAATTGTTGGCTCCTGCCAGTGGGTCCAGAGGAGAGGAGGTTCAGGGAACTTATCTAATCTGATGCCACCAGGACCCAGAGGCGTTCACTCACCATCTTGGCGTCAGGCGACAGCAGACTGTGGCTGTGGTCCAGTCCTCCCGGAGACACCTGCTGGAGCACCGACTGGCTGGTCACCATGGCGTTGCTGCTGTGGTGGCTGATGGCGCTGGAGGAGCTGACCTCGCCTTGGCTGTAACGCACTGAAAAGGAAAGACAGACGCGGGTTACTCTACCGGCTCACGGATCCAGAGTCAGGCGTCACCGCCGTCACCCCCCCAACCAATCAGACTCACCTGTTCTTTGGTAGGACAGAGCAAACAAAACACACACTGACCTGTCCACTGCTACTATCTGTGCAGCTCAGCCAAGGCCAGTCACTGTGTGCTCACAACAGCACAACTCCCATCAGCCTCTCTGATCAGCACACAAACGCTGCTGACGATGTGCCTGATTACGTCAGTGTGAAGGTTCAACGGTGGGGGGAATACGACGCTCAATAAAAAGTTACCTCAAGAAGAGCTGCGTCCAGATTTCTCCTATCTCAGCAACAAACGAGTCACTTACAGCCCTTTTTCAGTAACCAAAATACAAGTTAAAGGCCTAGCATTCCTTGAAGGAATGCATATCGCCTGCTGCCTTTCATGCCTAGAGTTTCAGACCAAGACCATCTTATGCTGAGTAATGGGATCGCAGCCATTTTGGTCAAACCTTGAAAACAATATATATATATAAAATGTCAAAACTCTCAGAATATGTGTTGTGAATGACTCTCAGCTACAAGCACACCAAATTGTAGCACAAAATGTGTAAAACTGACAGAGTTAGTTTTAATGCCAGCTGGCTGTGGCAGCCATCTTGAATCAGGCTGACTCCACACATTAAACGGCTGTAGATTACTTTCTGCAAGTTTAATTAAATCTTGTCTAGCGGTTCATGAGAAATTTTGGTAACAGACACGGACAAACACACACATTATCGTCCACCTTTCAGCGACTAATTAATAACAATAACTTGCATCATTAATTTTAAACTCATATTTACATTGGTACAATAAAAATAAAGCTAGTACCATCACTTAATCCCTTGTCTAGACTGCAAGTTGTCTTTCAAAGGAATGCGCGCGCGCACACACACACACACACAGACTGACAATCAAATGCCTGTTTGCTGATGCAGGCCCCCTCTGATACCAACAGAGTAAACATTACACAATTACAAGCAATGTCAAACACATTCTTATCCTGTGGTCTCAGCCTCTCATGGACAGAGAGTGCGTCCCCTCCCTCAGGGACAATCCCGAGACAGACTCTGTTTGCACTCAGATCTGCCATCTTCCCTGAGCCCTCCGTCCCTGACCCGGGTGTGACGGCCCGAGCGCCCAGCCGAAGTCGGTCTTGCATGACAGGAGGTATTGATATACAGCCGCTTGCGAGATAAAAAAGGGAGAGGCACTGACACGAAAGGTGAGCAATGAGGGCGGCATTGATTTCCTGATGAATGCTGCTGAAAAACTGGAACAGGATGTGCACGTTTACAGGTTTAGTTTGATTTAAACACACAGGTTTCATTGTGAAAATCCTGTAGACCTGGGGTTCCCAAAGTTGGGTTCGGGACCCCACTATGGGTCCTAAAACATTATGTTTGGGGTGTTGAGATGATTCCCAGAATAAATTTAAATTGCTAATAGCATCGTCCCATGATGGTGGCGAGAGGTAAAACTGTGTTTTATGCCAATAAAATAATTTAAAGGTGGCTGAGGTCATTATGTCTCTGTTTGCAGGGGGTTCAAACGGTTCAGGAGCAGGAGGCTATTCAGAAAAAGTAGGGGGCCGACCATCCACTGGGCGAAGGCGCGAGAAGATCAACCAAAGTGGGTCGATCTGAAATGAAATGCATTTTCCTGGCTTTCAGAACAAGGCTGGGAGGGTGTTTGAAGAGTCCAAAATCAGCAGTTATTGAAGACAATTTGTGAAAATCTTTGGCTTTTTGGAAGGACAGATGGAGAATTCATTTAGCCAAGACAAAGAATTATCTCCCAAGGCAGCAAACCTGAAGTAAGTAATTTTGTAAAATAGATTTAAATAAAAACATAATGAATGGAGATTTTAATTTGACTGTCTTGGCGTTCTTTTCAGTTAGTGGAATCCAATCATTCTTTTCTCAGACATTAATCTGTCATCCACTGCCTGTAAAATGATGCAGTGCCACTACCCCAACACCGACCAATCAGAGATCTCAGCAGATAAATGAGAACTCTTGTCCAATCAGTGGTGGCGTAACAACAACGGCGCCTGCTTGCTCAAAGACGGCTGCGCCCATGGATCGACAAAAATGATCAAAAACAAACTCTGGGAGGAAGAAAATCACCATTTATTGTGATTAAAATTACATTTTGCATCGTTATGCAGATCGGGGATAACGCAGGGACTCTTCTAGGCAAACATTTACAAAATATTTTTGGACAATCAACGAAATTGTAGCTGAATGAAGGTTTTTTTACGCCCATTTTCACTGGCTGATGGCTACTTTTGAACCCCCTGTGTTTGCATACTTTAACCAAAGATAGCTGAGATTCTGTTGCTGTTGTTTTTGGGGGTTGTAAGCTGTAAGCTTTGGGAACCATCATACTGGACTATATTTGGGACAGCCTGGTGTTTTTACATATCTAACACTCCTCGAAGGCAGCGTACTTCCTAAATCTGCGCTGATTATTCACAGTCAGGTGTTGCACAAATAAACGGCAGCAAATGATGCTGGAATGAGCACCTGAATCTGTAGTGAGGGACAGCCTTTTCATGCCAGGCGTCTGAAAATCACAATAACGAGCAGCGGATGTTAGCGTTAGCCTCGATTAGCCTGCAGTGTTGGCTCAGGCCACAATGCATTCTGGTCAGTCTTCACTGATGTAGAGTAAAAGTTCCGTACAGTACTTTTATTGTGCCACGTTTCTTGGGCACTATGTGGTGACTACATAGGCAATTTGAGCACAATTATAGAGTTTAATTCTGTCCAGAGTGACAAGCTAACAGCTAGTCCAAGCGGGGTCAAGACCAAAGTGGACTGCTGCTGTCTTAAAATGACTCCAAGCTTAAAAGAATTCACACCAGCTCATGCAAATGCCATTTTAAACATCTTTTCACCCCGTTAATTTTGTACTACGTGTTTGTTTTGGCAGAATTATTATGATATTTGTGCAGGAAGTGCCCCAGGCTGCACCTGAAGGGCTACAGCTAGTTATCGGGATTGCTAGATGGTGTCTTTATGGACTCATTCTTAAACAAATCTCAATTACAGTAAAAATCTATATTTTTACCATTTCTGCACTGCAGCCTGAGCTCAGTCTGACTCAGTTTGTCAGTATAGGTCACAAATGTTCCTAACTTTTCCACAGAATGCCTTTCTTAAAAGATATAAACTATCCTTTTAAACAGTTAAAAGTTTTGGTAAAAGTTTTTTTACGTTACACTTTAGATTTTTGCCTTTCATTTAAAAGACAAACACAACACTGGTATCAAAGGTTTTCATTTAACTATCAGCAAGAAAGCAAACATATTTCAACCAAGTACGGTTCTGATAATGTTTGACTGTCACTTTGAATGGTGGAAAGCCGCAGGGCCATATTTCATGGTCTGAAGTACCGGTCCTCCATTTTGTACAGCCAGCAGACTTCATATTGTCTCCTGCAACATACTATCAACCCCACAACAGTCCGCCGTGCCTTGTAAACACCGCCGCAGAACAATAAAGCACTCCATTGGACTCGTGACCCCCATTGCTACACAATAGAGGAGGACTCATAAAAAGTAAGTTATCTCGGAGCTGGGCGACCTCTTTAAGTCTCACGTGGAGAAGAGGATGCTATTCAGGGGCAGTTTTGTTCCTTTGGCTCTGGTTGAACTCTAGATGCAGGGAAGCCGGTGTGGATCATGAGGTCTTCCACCATCCGAAGCCAAAGATGAGCTGGTTCTCTGACCCTCTGAGATGTTTCCAAGCTTGCTTTGAAAGTTATGTAAAACCAAAGTTTTGCCTTCGGTGCGATTGCTCAATCGAGGATTAAAAAAACAACAACAACAACAAAAAAAGAAAACGAGGCGTGCTCTTTGAGAGCAAGGGGAGGGCGAGAATCTCAGAAGGGGAGTGGCAGCAAGGAACTTCAGCAGGTTTTAAAGGCCCACGCTCCCTGTGTGACCCGTGTAAAATCAAAGCCTGCCCCTCCAACCCCAGGCAGTGGCCTTTGTAGAGCCGCTGCATGAGACAGACCTCCTGGGTCTCTGCAGGGCCAAGCCGGGCTCCTCTTTGTGGCACAAGGCAGAAGAAAGTGCAGAGCTCGGCCGTCTCTTCTGAGTGTGTTTCTGTGTTTCAGGTTAGCCTGAGGTGACAGACAACCCTGCAGCCCACGGACACCACCCCGAATTACTGCTGGATCCCATCAGGAACGTCTGAGTCTGCTGGTTTTAACTCTACACCTCCTCTCACACAGCATGGCTTCACTTTTATTATGGTTTTAGGTGCCGAACGAAACTGAAAAGGGACTCTGGGACTGAAATATTATTACAATCAGAGACTTTTGCCGATTTGTCTTAAAACCAAAGCATTTGTAACTTGTCCAGAAAGAAGAAAACTTTATCCTCCCTATTTATGGGATTAAAAACAATAAATAAACTTTGTTGTTTTATGACATTTTAGCAAAGTTGCCTTAATGAATTTCTTTTTTAAATTTCTGGCTCAGTCATTACACTGAAATGATCCATAAAGCAAAGAATAAAAGCATTATTTTTATACAGCTATATGAAACAGCTAAAAATGTTTGATTTATAACAGTGTCTTACACTTACATCTTTATTCTATTAAAAAAATGATCTATTCCTATTTTTAAATCACAAAAACTGAACAAATATTTAAGCATGTTTCACATTTTTTGGAATATTTTCATTTTCTTTCACCTCTTAGGATCTAAATAAATACTTCAAGAATATATCCTACTTTTACATCTCCACTGCGATGTTAAAACCAAAAACATTTATTTTAAAGGCGACTGAAGAGCAGAAATACAACAAAGAGGAAATAGAAAAGCACTGCAGTGAAAGTACTTTTTTACCATTAAAATAAAAGAAACTTTTTTAAGTATTTAAAAACTCTTAAAATTTGGAAACTTTTTGTTTTAATTTAAAGATATTTCTGCTTCAAACAGCCTCCCCAGAGCCCCTGCATAGGTTTGGATGCATTTGTTTCTTAACATTAGTTGTCTAATTTCTTGTTCCATATATTTATTTGCTGGATTTGTAAACCTGAGGATGTTTAAAACATGATCTATAAGGCTCAGGGTAAAGAGATTGCTTTTTGGTCTCGTTACACTTTTTTATTCAAGTAAAAAGGATTTTTTTCTTTTAATTTGGCAAGACTCCCTCCCAGTTTTCTTTAAACTGAACACTCAAAGGCTCGAGTTAATCCTGACTAAATAGGACGTCGTAATTAGAACACGCAGTGTGTAAATAAGATGATTTCTTGAGCTCAGTGGGTGTTATTAGGAGATAAATAAGACAGGGGAGCACAGGTGCCAGCTAATCTGCCCGTAAGATCAGTTTCCGTTGCTAAAGTAAAAAAACAAAAAACAAAAAAAAAACCTTACCACCAAAAATACACGTCACAGTGTTTGACTGTCCATCCAGTTGTGACCAACTGATCAATGAAGCAAAACAGAATCAATAAAAACTCCCCGAGTCAGAAGGTTTGTTTGAAATGACCCAGCAGTGACCTCTTACGTATGACTGAAGGTGAAGCGGCGGTTTGGGAGGGGAAGGGGGCGGGGGGTAGGGGTAGTGGCTTTTTTTTCTAAAGCTGAAGAAGCGGTGATCAGTCCTGTCTGGTCAGAAAAGAGCCAATACCTTGGTGGACAGCTCCTGCTGCTCCAAGTCTGCAACCAGATTCAGCAGCTATACTGATGTACATAAAGGTGAGGAGGAGGCCCAGCTGAGATAAATGAACCTATGTTACAGTCACTGCAGTCTTCTAATACACCACAGACAATAGGAGCTCCTGCTGAGGCGCAGTATAGAGAGAAGAAGTCAGAGGGGCTGCTTATCAAAGGCCAGGGAGATGTAGAAGCAAAGGATTTTAATTGTCCATTAAGCATGCATAATACAGGCCGTGCCCCGGCAACGCAATGAGGCGGCCTGCTGGGATATTATTGTCGGGTCAGAGCTGACGTTGAAAAACAGCTGATGCTGTCGGCAGGATGCCAGCAGGACACCTTGTAAGCAGCCAGCTGAGGGTTTCTTTTTTTTTTTTTCCACCAACCTTTCCCTTCTGCTGGACAGCCCCTAAAACTGACCCCACCGCAGCGTCGCAACCTGAGGTCAATGCCTGGTCAGGTGTTCTGAGCCGCAACAAGGAAAGAAAAAAACAAATACCTAAAGCAAACAGGCAATCCACAAGTGGGACCAGTTTATCCAAAGGTAAAAGAGCAAGCCAAGGCAAACAATTTGTTTTCCCTTCAAAGGTGGCCCCGTGTTCGAACACGAGAGGACAACAATGGGCTCTGAGTGAGTCTCTCAAATCACACTTTTATGGACGGTGAGTGATGGCGCGGCCTATCGGTCAGGTAGACTCGGTCAATTTCTCTGAACACAAACATCGGGTCAGAGCGATACCTCCTCATTTGGGCGCCTCTCGTTAGAGCCCCGGAGGGGAGGAGAAATCCCGGAAATGACGGCACTACGTCAGGGTGTTCTGAGTGTGTCCCGGCCTCCCACCCCTCGCTCCCTGACCCTGGCCTGACCCTGGCCTGTCACAGGATGGCTGCCCTTTGTGTCATGCCTCTCCATGCTGACTTTGGAGTGGAGATTGCAGGTACAATGTGGATTGTTCTCAATGTGTTTTCAAAGATCAGAATAACAATGGCATTTGCTCAGCTCACTCATGCTCATTGATCATCTGGCCTCTCTTTCTCTGCCCCTCTGATCACATCAACTCTGCCTCGAAACCTCTCCTGACGCAAGTTTCACTCTAAAGAATAAACCCGAATTTCCCCAGGACTAATGATAAAATATAACCCAAAGGTGTCTTACTTGGAGGGGAAGTGCTGGTTTGGGGATGATGGGGTGAGCCGTGCGACAGCAGCGGGTTGATGCCGTGCGGCGGACCCGTAATGGCGTCCATCGCCAACTTCTGCCTGAAGGCTTCCTCTTTGCGCCGGTTAGCAAACCAGTTATAAACTCTCACTTCAGTGACCAGATTAGAGCCGAGGCCCTGAGCTTTGGAGGGGGAGACGCCTCTCTGGAGACACTCAGCTCTGAAGGAAACAGATAAAAATACTGAGGTCAGGACTGTCCAGGTGACACTTTTTGTACAATCTTTTGTTGTTGTTGTTTTACCTGTTGCACTCCTCTACCAGCGCCTCCCTCTCCTCCTTGCTGGGATTCTTCTGACGGTCGTAGGCCTGGTAGAGGATCTGCTGGGACGCGGGCCCCCATTTGAAGCGGTTACGTCTCATTTTCTTACAGAGGGGTTCGTTGCTGACCTCATCGGGTTGGCCCATGCCAGCACCAGACGTGTTGTACTCTGGGTAAAAAAACGCTGGATCCTGACTGCCCTTGTCAGACATACTGTTGGAGGAACCGTGTGCTGCCTGGTTGAATTCTGAAAAAATAAATAAATAAACCAATTACAATGATTTTCATCGCTCTGCAGTGAATGTCATCGACTGCGATAAGAAAACTATGATAAGCAGGCAGGTTCTGAACCCAAATAAAAGCAGCACGGGCTAGGCCGAGCTGTGAGGAACTCAAATATTAACTTACGTCGAAGAATTTCCCGCTGTTTCCTGACATACCAGGTGTAGAGAGCCGCTCGCTTCTGGGTTTTCATGGGCGTGCCTTTGTTGAGGTGCTGGGAGAGGTGAGACTGGTTCAGCCCCGTGATGTCCACCACCTCCCGCTGGGGAATGTTGTGCTGCTGCATGTAACCTTTGATCATACGAGCAGCTCGCCACGGATCCTCTCTGCGTTCGGATGAAAACACGGTTCAGTTAGGGCGGCTTTCAAATTGAAGGGTCTGTTGCCATAAAGTCAACACGAATAAGACAAAATTCGCCATGTACATAGGAGACATTTCTGACAGGACTTTCTGAAGTTACAGCTGCTCGTTTCAGCTTTCTTTCCCTGCTTTTCAAGGCCTCCACTTTAAAAGGCCCCGCACCGATAATGAGCCTGTTTATCACAGGAGCCCGTTCAGACGGCTGTAAATATTTTCAAAGGTTAGTTCAAGTGGATTCGGGGAAGGTTGGGAAACACGGGCTCAGTGTTTGCCACACAAACTACCATTTTCACCCTGGGAAAAAGAAAAAAAAACACACACACAAAGGGAGCTGCGTACATTTAAAACAGCAAAATCTGTGCTTAAAATTTATATTTCTGCATGGGATACACACAAGCTTAATATAAAGACATTTTCCAACATTAATTTTAAAACGTAACGATCGAGGATGACTTTAGGTGCACACATGCCCTATAATCTGAACTAAAACTGAGGAACTTGTTTGTTCATTTATAACAGCCTGTATATTTAACCATTAAAATCGAGAACCTTACCTGCATATTTAGCTCCATTAAAGCCTCGGATTTAATCCAAAAACAAAGCAAAGAAAGTAAAACGCAGCTCAGACTCACAGACATCAGGTAATTCTATCAAATGTGCTCTGGTCTGTTTGTTTTGGAGAATAGGAGGCCTTAAGTGGGAGATGTTAGTTTATAACTTTTGACAATGAATAACCAGATCTCCTTTCAGTCTAATCACACGCCACTGTGTATCTTTCAGTTGATGATTTATAGAATAAAATTAATAATAACTTAACTACACGTGGGTTAGTTTTGATTTTTTTTTTGTTTGTTTGTTTTTGTTTGTTTTTTTTATTCTTCTTACTCGCCCGGATCCTGGTTAAAAAGGTGGACGGAGCCGCGAATCGCGAAATTTAAAAAATAATATATTTTTTTATTGTTAAATGTAGTTATTAATATTCGCAATAATAATAATAATAATAATAATAATAATAATAATAATAATAATAATATAGAAGGTGACAAACAGCAGCTGTTTCA
>JAOXNZ010000091.1:7521910-7533656 GCA_028566095.1 Kryptolebias brasiliensis
ATTATTTAATAGATATCAAACGTAATTATCCCTTAAATATTCAGGGTTAATTACAAGCAGCAAAAGCAATTTATGACATTTTTGTTGTAAATAATCCACCTATAGTTCCTCCATCAACACACAAAAAGTAGAATTAAATCAAAGACTGGATCTAGAAATCTTGAATCTTGACATAAAAAAACCTGTTTTGTGTTTGATTTTGCAGATATGTGTACATTTGCTTTGAACAAATTAATTAGGGTTCATAAAGAAGCTGCTAATTTAGTTTTGGTCACATGGAGTCTGCAAATTCTAAATCTTTCTGTACAGAAGTCATAACTTCGTGAATAAAAACAGCAACTTTCACTTGTTTTTTACCGTTTTTTTACCCTTAAGGTTTTGCTACGATCCATTAAGCCAAACTAGAAAAATTAGTTTGAATAAATATCTTTACAACATTTAGCATTTATGCAAATCTCAACCAGGTGTTCAGATTCCTTTAACTTTATTTTAGCTCATTCTGTTGAAATTAGAGGATTTATTAGTGAAGATATTAAACTAATTTAAAAACGAGACAGTCTAACGGATTATAATAATGTCTTTTTTTGCTGTTTCTGCAGAAATGTTTACATTTAAACATAGAAACAGATGTGGTGGCTTTGTTGAATAAGCAGTCCATGTTTATTTAAAACTAGAAACTATAAAATAACAACTCATAATTGTGTGGCAAAAGAAGAAGACATTTCATTTTTTGCGTTGCTGCGTGCTTCTCATTTTAAAACTGTTCATCCAGACTCCGGGACAGCAGTGAAGGTGGTCTTTGTGTCACCGGGTCGAGCGGCAGGACCTTCTGTGAGTTCTCACGTCTGCTCACGGCGTGCTTGGCTACCCGCGGCGTCTCTGCTGACCTCTCGTTTCTTCCCACAAACCCGCGGACAGCCCGGGCGCACGGACCGGAACGTTCGGAAAGCGTCCGAGGGCAAGGGCTACGCCGTGTGTGCGTGAGCTTTAGGAAACCAGCGGCCGTGTTCTGTTCAGCAGACTGATCTGGACCTTGACCCCAAACTGAACCCTCCGACCGCTCCGGCTCTCACCTCGGAGGACGCCGTCTCACGCTCGCAGAAATGTACCTGATCAGGATGATGTAGAGCGTGGATTCTAGATCTGCCAGATGACTCATATTTGTGTGAAACTACTGGTTAAAGATCCCAGACTGGAACAGGTTAATGTGGCAGACGGGCTGCACAGGAAGAGCTACAACCAGCTGCTGCTACGCAAATAATCATTCAGCTCCAATATTTAAAGGTTTCTAAAACAGCGCTTGCCTGAGCCTCTGTTGAATCTTTGAGGTTAGAGTTGTTTTATAATCCAGACTCACCGTTAATCTGAATAAAATTAAACTTTATTTCTTCAAACTGAGGTCATTCAAAGAGCTTTCTACAGCAGGTAAGATATTAATTGCTCAGAATCACTTATCTTGCTAAAGTTTTAGGCTAAGATAATAATTAAGAGTTAACCAGTTTGGTTAATTCTTGAACATCCATTCTTGTGCAGTATGTTTGTGCTCAGATCATGTGTTGTGAACGACTCTCTGCTACTACCACACCAGGCTTTTAGCTCAATATCTGTAAAACTGACTGAGTTATACACATTTTCCTGCTGGATAGTGTCAGTTAGCTGTGGTGGCCATCTTAAATTGAGTTAATCAGTTGTCGGTGCTCATCCAATGATTATTTCTTGAAGGTTTCATTAAAATCCATCAGGTGGTTCATGAGATATTTTGCTAACAGACAAAGTTGATTATAATAGTTAATGACAGATTTAAAACAGATCTTGTCCGAACAGTTAGCGCTCAGTGTATGTGTAGGGAACAACTCTCAGCTACTACCACACCAAATTTTAGCTCAGTATCTGTAAAACTGACTCAGTTATTCCCATTTATGTGTTTCCTATGGTCAGCTGGCTGTGGCGGCCATCTTGAGTCAGGTTGGCTCCAAATGTTGATCAGTTGTCGGTGCTCAACCAATGATTAATTCCTGAAGGTTTCATTAAAATCCTTCAAGTGGTTCATGAGATATTTTGCTAACAGACACAAACACAGACAGGAAATGACATTTTCACCTGTCATTGGCCTTTCAATAAAACTTTGAATCCATCAGGTTCTTATCTGGTTTTGTCAACTCTTCATCGTCATCATTAATCATGTAAACCCTAAAGACAACTCGCTGCCGTGTCCCCCCCCCCCCTAATCTATCAGCAGTCCGGCTCTGATCTCATCAGAGATTCTCCTCATCAGATGAAGCAGCCGCTTTGATCTCTATCATCGCCACGCCCACAAATCACTCCTGAACTGTAGCCTTCACACACACACACACACACACGCAGAACGACGAGGAGCGAGGCGTTGATACGCAGCCGATCCAGGTGAAGATGAGGAAGAGGAAAGTGATGAAGATGCTGGCCTCCATCCACTCCTCCCAGTTCTTAAACATGACCCGGGGATGATCCTGGAGCTGCAGGGTGTGGACTTCTGTTCGCTTCCATGTCGGGCGTGAATGTCTGCGGGCCGTGTTTGCTCTTAAAGGTGCGTGTGTGTGTGTGAGTGTGGGTGTGTGTGTGTGTGTGTGTGTGTGTGTGCGGTCAGGGATTGAGCTTTTTCCTCTTCTTCTCTCGTGTTAAATCCCACCACATCGGAGCAGCTTTGAGATTTTAGCTGACCAAACTTGTCTCCGTTGTGTTTGGGCACGTCTTATCACCTCTCAAGTCATTTTCTTTTATTTTGAAGAAAGAGGAAAAGCTGCTGATAGGAAACAGCGTTTCCCTCGTCGCCTGTTGTTTATTTTTGTCTTTTTATGCCTCGGATGTGACGCCGTGTGCTGTTGGTCCGGCCGGTGTGACCCCCTTCAGTCAACAAGGTGGGACTCCAACCTCTGAGTAACCGAGATGCAGCTGATGTCATCTTTATATGTTCATTACTGACACCTCTTACCTGCTGAGCTTTTTGGGGTAAAAAGAAACGTTTGATGGTAATATATCATAAAACCTCTGCAGTTACAGAAACACCAGCGGCCTTTGGGGCCATTTGAAACCATCACAGCAAGTTTGGTTTGAGTTTTAAGATCTTCAGTAAAAGTCTGTGGATTTTCAGTGCACTTTCAAAACCAGCAACAACAACAGAGAGAAACTTCCTGTCATCTCTTTAAACCGTTTAAAACCAGCTTTTCATTGTGCTTAAAATAATACAAAGACTTTCCAAATTATGGCAGGTAGGAAACTAAGGCAGATTTTAGCAAACGCTCCTTTGTTAGCTTCGCCAAGGAGGCTAGGTTTTTAGTACTGTCTGTCTGCATGTCTGTCTGTCTGTGTGTCTGTCTCTCTGTCTGTGTGTCTGTCTCTCTGTCTGTGTGTCTGTCTGCGTGTCTGTCTGTTTGTCTGTCTGTCTGTGTGTGTCTGTCTGTCTGTCTGCGTGTCTGTCTGCCTGTCTGTCTGCGTGTCTGTCTGTCTACGTGTCTGTCTGTCTGTGACTGTCTGTCTACGTGTCTGTCTGTCTGTCTGTCTACGTGTCTGTCTGTCTACGTGTCTGTCTGTCTGTGTCTGTCTGTCTGCCTGTCTATGTGTCTTTCTGTCTGTGTGTCTGTCTGTCTG
This sequence comes from Kryptolebias brasiliensis, assembly GCA_028566095.1. Classification (NCBI taxonomy): domain Eukaryota; kingdom Metazoa; phylum Chordata; class Actinopteri; order Cyprinodontiformes; family Rivulidae; genus Kryptolebias; species Kryptolebias brasiliensis. The sequence continues at coordinate 7,525,535 of JAOXNZ010000091.1, forward strand.
TGTCTGTCTGTCTGTCTGTCTACGTGTCTGTCTGTCTGTGTCTGTCTGTCTGCCTGTCTATGTGTCTGTCTGTCTGCGTGTCTGTTTGTGTGTCAGTCTGTCTGTCTGTCTGTCTGCGTGTCTGTCTGTCTGTCTGTCTGAGTACAAAATTACTTAAAAAGCTATGAACAGATTTCCATAAAACCTTCAGGAAACATCAAACTTGATACAAGGAACAAGGGATTAGATTTTGGTGGTGATCCAGTCAAAGGTCAAAGGTCACAGATCAGCCCGTGCTCTAACTCTGCAGCTGTGTAACAGGAATGTTAAACTCCACAGCTGGACTTCTCATTGGTCAAAGATGATCACTGTTGATTTAAAGGTCATGGGGTCAAAGGTCACAGGTAACCCCTCTGTTAAAAACCTGTCTCTGCTCCTACATGTGACCCTTTTGTTTTCGGTTGAGTCTGTTGGTTTGTTTGTCAGCAAAGATCAGATAAAAACTAACAGATCTGGATGAAATGTTCAGGAAATGTTGGAGTTGAAACAAAAAACAATGGATTGAATTCTGGTGCTGATCCAGATTATGATCCGGATTATGATCCAGATTATGATCCGGATAATGATCCAGATTATGATCCGGATAATGATCCAGATTATGATCCGGATTATGATCCAGATTATGATCCGGATAATGATCCAGATTATGATCCGGATTATGATCCAGATTATGATCCGGATAATGATCCAGATTATGATCCGGATTATGATCCAGATTATGATCCGGATTATGATCCAGATTATGATTAGAATTTTTATGCTTTTGGCACAATTCCTACACCATTAAATGGCTGTTTTGGGGTTAATTGAACTCCGACTAACCCGGCTTTTTTTTAAAAATTGCAACTCAATTTCCACCGAGTCGGTGCGAAGTGAACTCGTCGATGTTCGAATGTAAACAAACGTCTCATAATTGTTGGCAACAAAACCTGACTGCTGATTTCACTCATTTATTACACATGAAGCAGTGGACCTTTGGCAGTGAATGATTAGAATTTAGTGGTTATTTTTATCCTAGATGATCCACACAGACAAAGAATTCAGAAACACTCAAAAGTCACGAGTATTTTGACATCTATTCTGGCTTTAAGCAGCTCCGTTGTTGAAAGGAGCTGCAGTAAAAGAAACTTTGACACATGACAGTTCGATGCTGAGACAGATTCACCATCTGCAGACCATAAAATACATTTAAAATACAAATCAAAACCACTGACTATAGATCCAAATTCATCGGAGTCACCAGTAATGTTTGTTATGTGTAATTCTGAGGTAAATCTGTATATAAATATAAATCTGAGTGAAAATAAATCCTGTTGAAGATAAGTTTCTTCCACCAGTTTGGTAAAAAACTGAATCTAAACCTCTGACTGTCGCAAATAAAACACGTGGCGTCACGTCCTCTCTTATGAGTGGATTAATTTTCTCTTTTCTGATGGTGAAGTGAACGTGTGTGTGTGTGTGGTGTGTGTGTGTAGGGGTGTGTGGTGTGTGTGTGTAGGGGTGTGTAGGTGTGTGTGTGTGTGTGGGGGGGGGGGGGTGTTTGTGCTGCTGATGCCGTCGTGCTCCCAGCGTCTCTCCTCTTGGCCGGTGGTCAATATTGACTCAGGAATCGGAGCGACGGGAACTTTGTCAGGAACACGGAGAGGTCAGAGCTGCTGTCTCCACAGCGCCGGGTCAGAACACAACAAGCCGGGTCCTCACCAGAACCAGAACCAGAACTGGAGCCAGAACCGGCTCACGACAACGAAAATTGCACACGTACAACTATACTCTAACTTTACTTAACAGAACTTTTATTACTTTAAATAGTACTTTTACCAGAGTAAAAGTGGTCCGAGCAGATTCTGGACGTCTTCGAAGGTCCGATCCTTGCGGTTGATGTTCTCCAGCCAGACTCGCTGACGTTCCACACTCAGCTCCTCCGTTTCAGGTCCTTCATGTTTCCTGATTTTTAGAAAGTAGTGAAAACTACGCTTCGCCGAACCGTCTGCGCCGTTAGAGCAGAGGTCCCCAATCCTGGTCCTCGAGGGCCACTGTCCTGCATGCTTTAGATGTTTCTCTGCTTTGACACACCTGATCTGAATGACTGAGAAATTAACAGGCTGCTGCACAACTTGAAGACCTGCTGAAGAGCAGGGAAACAACTAAAACCTGCAGGATAGTGGCCCTCCAGGACCAGGATTGAGGACCCCTACGTTAGAGCATCCTTTAACCCGACATGAAACGACCAGTCAAAAATAGCCCGCGACTGAAAGAAATGTCTCCTCTGATGTGGCAAAGGATATCGCCTGTTGCAATGGTGACAAGACGGGGCGTGTCCTGAAGTGTGATGTCACATGAGAGCTATATATTACCCATAATGCAACAGTCATACACATAACAGAACTTTGGTCATCCTTCTGCAGCTTCAATGTGACCCTGAAGACTTTGGTCTTGTCTGCTCAATAATTCGATTAGATTTAAACTCCTTTCCTCGAACAGGAAGTCGTTCAAAGAGCCATCTACAACAGGTAAGATACTAAGTGTTCATAACCTTTACAAATAACCCCTCTTCAAGAGATCTGAACTATCGCTCAGTCACAGCGTAACGGGTTTGACCTCAGTTTTATTGTTTTCTTGGTTCGAAAAATGCCGAAGCATCCAAGGTTCCTTCTGTACTGAGCGTGTTTTCAGGACGCCGACGGATTGACTCTGAATTAAACAGAAACAGAAACCTGGACTCTAAAGTCAGCAAAGACCAGAGATGTTTGGCGTCAGTGAGCCCGTCAAGGAAAGTCCATCTGGTCCATCAGGAACTTCCAGCATCTCGCAGTCGTTCCTGAAAGCATCTGTACCCAAATATCCGGGCCCCTACAAGGAAACTGTATTTGTTCCCAAGTTATGTATTAGTGGCTGTTAGACTGGTTAACTCTGGGTGGATTTGCATGACTCAGACACCAATTCATGAGTTTTAACGCAGGTCCAGTTCCATACCAGTGGTTCCTTTTGCATAGTTTGGCGCTGAAGGCATGAAGACACAGGACGCCTTTTGTTCAGAGAGCTGAAGGTTGGCTGCAGGTGAACTTCTTGTTGAACCCACTGCTGTCACCTAGTGAACGAGTGGGCAAACAGCTGCAAACAGCCGAGCATTTTCTGCGATTTTCACCGTAAATCTTCAGCTTTTACTAATCTGTCTTGAAAACTGAGGGTTTAGTTGCGGCACGCAGCCACAACACACCGCCCTGCCGTGACCCCTGACCTTATTCTGATCAGACAAACTTTGCCAGCTCCTTGTGAGGCGTGTCGAGGTGCAATAAATCTGCTGGGAATGAACATGAGGGAACGAGATCCGAGCCTGTAGCTGCTGAGCTCATTCAGACCCACGCCTACAAGGAAGAGTTTCTGCCACGATAAGACGTCTCTTTATTCAGTCTGGAAACGAGGCTGAAGCGTCCTGATCACATATTTACAGTCAAACCCACGGCAGCTCTTTAATGTGGGCCTTTTTCTCCTGACTCCATCAATTCAGGAGTGATAAATTAAAAGTGGTTTGTTTATAATTAGTAAAGCCAATGAAAAAAAAAGAAACCAGAAGACATCAAACAGTTTATATACGTAGGATAATAAAACCGGCCCTGCGATGGACTCGCGACCTGTCCAGGGTGTCCCCCGCCTCTCGCACAGTGACTGCTGGAGATAGGCACCGCCTCCCCGCAACCTGGAATGGAGAAGCGGGTAAAGAAAATGGATGGATGGATAAAACCAGCCGCGCCTCGCCTGTTTCATTGATTTCTTACACTTTTCGTCTTATATTACGAGACCAAATAAACTAGAAGAAATCATATTTTCTGTGAAATCTCAGCGTGAACTGAGAGCCGAACGGTTCGGATGAAATCAGAGCTGTTAAGAACAAACAGAACAGAAGCTAAAATTAGCAAAACTGTAGCTAAACACCAAAAGTAGCAAAAGTTAGTAAAACAGTAGCTAAATCTAAATGTTGCAGAATAAAAGCGAAAATCTATATATGTAGCCAAACTGTAACTATAAGCTAAATGTAGCAAAATAGTTGTAAAAGCTAAAACTAGCAAAAGCATTGCTAAAAGCTACAATTAGTAAAACAGAAGCTAAAGGTTGAAAGTAGCAGAACAGCAGCTAAAATCTATATGTAACAAAACCATGACTGAAAGTTCAAATGAGCAAAACAGTAGCTAAAAGCTAAATGTTGCAGAACAAAAGCAAATGTATGTATTTTTAGCCAAACTGTAACTAAAAGCTAAAATTAGAAAACCGTAGATAAAATCTAAAATGATCAAAATCATAGCTAGAAAGCTAGAATTAGCAAAACTGTAGCTGAAAGCTAAATTTTGTAAAACAGAAGCTAAAACCTAACTGTAGCAGAACAGTAACTAAAATCTATATGTACCCAAACCGTAACTGAAAGCTAAAGAAGACAGCTTAAAGCTAAAACTAGCAAAACTGTTGCTAAAATTGAAAGTGAACAAAATCGTCGCTAAAAGCTAAAATTTAGTCAAACAAAAGCTAAAAGCTGCAGAACAGTTGAGTGGACGTTCACACAACAAGCTATATGTTTTCAAAAAGAAGAGTTAGCTCAAATCTGTCCAAACGGTGTCTTCTGTGTGTCTCTATGTCTCTGGTGTCCCGGCGTCCCGTCCAAGAGTCCAGAGTTCTCTGTCCATCAGGACAGAGACAGAGACAGAGGTGCAGCAGAGCTCCACACGGCTGCCTGCTTCCCTGTTGTTGATTTTTTTTTTTTTCCTGCCCATTCAAAGATTTCAAAGTAATTAGCAGCTCAGCCTCCAGGTTCACAGCAGCTGATTAATGCAGAATCACGCGCCGCTGCCGTTAGCGGCCATGAGAGGTGGAATGTTCTGACCGCGACCCGTCGGGACAAACACACCTGTGTTGGAGCCGGCGGGACGCTGAATTACACAACATGAAAACAAAAGCACTAAAGAATGCGGCTGAGATCCATACGGCCGCTCAGGTTCCTTCCCTGAACTCATCAGGTCAGTTTTTAGTTTTCAGTTTTACAGGTTCTGAGTTCTGCTGAGTCTGAATATTTCCAGGCCTTCATTTTAAACCAGAAGCTCTTTAGTCCAATTCTTCAGGTTGTCGGATATTTCATTTTGTCCATCTGTTCATGTTTCTTTACACGTTTTTCCATGACGGGGAGCTGGTGCTCATCTCCAGCAGAGTCATTTAACCCTTCTTACTGCAGGGCAGCAAAGAATTTAAAATCTTCCTTCTAACATCCAAAGCTCTCAACAACCAGGCTCCATCTTATATTAAAGCTCTTATTGTTCCATCTTTTCCTAACAGAGCTCTTCGCTCTCAGACTGCAGGTTTACTTCTGGTTCCTAGAGTTTCTAAAACAGGAGGCGGAGCTTCCAGTTCTCAGGCTCCTCTCTTGTTGAAACAACTTCCAGTTTCTGTCCGTGAGGCTGACACGCTGTCTTCTTTTAGGACCAGGATTAAGTCTTTCCCTTTTGATAAATCCTATAGTTGGGTTGGGTTTCCTGAGCTATCCCTTAGTTCTGCTGCTGGACCACATTTCCTCTCTCTGCTGCCATCTTTACTTTCTCTACTCTCCCTGTTTGTACATTCAGTTACTGGTTTCATTTTTTCTCTTCCCATAGAAACTGTGTTCGTCTGCGTCTCTTTCCTGTCCTCTCAACCCTCAACCGGCTGAGGAAGATGGCCGCCGCTCGTCCTGGTTCTGGTTCTGCTGGAGGTTTCCAAAGGGAGTCGTTCCTTCCCCGCCGACACCAAAGTGCTTGTTGGGGATAGAAGTGGAAACTCAACACAATCTGCAGGTTTCTTTAGACAGACGCATGTTTACTGCCAACGTACTGAATGAGAACGTGTTGCACTATAATTAGAACGAATTAACTGTAACTGGATTTCAATCTGATCTGTTTTAAACTAAATTTATTGTTTTTCCTTTTGTAGGACGCCTTGTGATTAAACTGAACTGAACGGTGAGGTAACCAGAAACTCAGTTTGGTAATTCTCCCACTGGTCTCTCTTTACTGTAATGGATAAAGAACAACAAACATGTTGACGATACAGGTATGACTGCACACCTTCAGGAGGAAAACGGTCATCAAGCCTGTCTTAAATTAAAATCCATTTCCTGGAGTTACAACTGAGACGTGACTTCACTTCCTGCTAACGAGCTGAAATGTAAAAATAGATTTTAAACAATTCAAGAAATGCTTCAACCTGTTGGTGGAGCTGAGGTGAAAGTTGTGACTTTAAGCTGCAGCTGATGACTGGATTCTTCATAAAAGGCGGGGGATCATGTAACTGCTGCAGCTAATCGACCTTGGCGAACACAATAATGGCTGCAACTCGGTCATTCTTACAGATAATTAGCTGAAATTCGGCGTGGTAGTAGCTGAGAGTCATCCCCAACACGTACTCTGAGCATGCAGGGCGGTGGGCGACATGCATCATCTGGCTCTTAGTCGTGGTTTTCCAGCACGTTGCTTCCTTGGCTCCGGGTACTTTCAGAATCTCTCCACAGAGTTGAAGGCGGGTCGGCGGAAAGCCACTGAAAACTTCTTTATAACATATTTAAACTTTTACAAGTGAAACCTCTTTTCTTTGTAACCATCCTCAGACACCCATAGATGTTTATATCAGCCATAAACGCAGCAGCACAAAAAACGGGACAGTAGCAACAATGACCTTTAGTGTGTTTTTTCTGTCAGCAATTTATTTGCCTTGTCTGTCAGATGCAGTAGCGGGTTATCTGTCCAAGTCTATAAGCTCTTTTTATTTCTTTTTTTTTCTTTATTTATTTTTTTGTTAACGGTTAATGTGTAACCGAGCGTGAGAGGAATCAGCACATTTCCTTCTACCTCATGCTCAGATCGATGTTGGCGTGGCTTCGCTAAATGGGATCTTTGTCAGGAGCGCCTCGTGCAAAGTGGAAAAGCGAGGAAGACGATGCAGTCGCTTGGTTTGCGGGGCTTTCTTTGAGCTGATGAAACACCTGCCAGTCATCTTCCGCTCACAATTTAATGATCAGCTCCGGTGTTTCTACTATAAACATGAACTTTGACAGGAAAGCTTTCACAGGAGCTCCTCTCCATCCACTTTGCTTCTTTTTTTTTAAAGTCAGCTTTTGAACAATTAGGACTCTGGCTGTGAGCCACGTAAACCCAAGTTATCTATTATTTCATGAGTAAAGAGAAAAGCTTCCCAGTCAGTGAAGCGTGGCTTGTGTCTCGTAACGCTGCGATTGCTCAAACCTCAAACGTCGGACAGAAACCGTCTCTGCAGTCATGGGATCTGACTCTCTCTCTCTCTCTGCGGAGAGGCAACATTTTCTAATAAAATATATTTATACCTGGAAAGGTCAAGAGTTCATCAGATGTTCACAAATAGAAAAAAAAACAGTAAATATATTCATTATTTGTGTTTAGATCTTTGGCATGCAAAGCGGCGGGTGATATGCATTCTTTCAAGGAGTGCTCCATTTTTTTATTCTGTGACAAGGTGGGTTTCTGATTCTTGAAAAGTATTTTTTACTTACACCTAAAAGAATCGGTCGCTTTTTAACGACGTCGCTCCTGCTTCATCCAGATTTAAAAACTAATACAGTCTAACTTTAAATTAAAGAACTAGAATTCCTCGTAGGAATGCATATCACCCGCCGCCGTTCACTCCAGAGAGTTAAGAGTGCGTCACTCTGAGCTCAGCTACTACCACCTTCAATTTTAACTGACTGAGTTACACCCGTTTATCTGCCGATCAGCTGCGGCGGCCATCTTGAATTGGGTTGACTCGACAAGTGAGTCGGTTGAAGACGACCAAACAGGGACGACTCTCTGAGAGCTTCTTTAAAGTCCGTCCAGCGGTTTGTGAGATATTTCGCTAACAGACGATTTCTTCGGCCTCCTCCTGTCGGCAGCGGGGGATAAAAACGAGGATCTCTGATTGTGATTCTGTACTTTTCTTTATATTCATACATAGATTAGGTTTAGAAGGACTGAAGCTGGAGCACATCTGCACTAACAAACATTTCCTTTTTTTTTTTTTTTTGAACTGCCTCCACCCCCGACTCTCCACCCCCCAC
>JAOXNZ010000091.1:7564359-7587746 GCA_028566095.1 Kryptolebias brasiliensis
CCATCAGAAACGTGCAGGAACCCACCTTGTAGCTGACACACAGAGGCACCTGGGGAATCTTGATGTAGATGAAGGAGTTGTTCATCGCAGCTCGCTCCTTCATCTTATCGATGTCATCGACTGGATGCTGAGGAAATAAAATAAAAATAATCCCAAAACCAACAACTTCATTGATTTCTGAGCCCTGACTGAAAGGCCTCCCCACCTCTGGAGGTTTCCTGAACGACCTTCTGACCCCAGCAGTGCGGTTCAGTCCCTGGGTGACACTCTTACTGGGGCCCATAGCACCCATGGTGTCCTCTGACGGCATCCGGGGTTTGACAGTGATACCTGTGGCACAGAGCACACAGACATCATCGCTGTGGCCTCTGAGTGACTGCAGACTACACCCAATACTCCCACTGAGTATCACACACACAAATACACACTCGTCAAGATCACATTCAAAGCCCTGAGGAGATTGACACGAGTGTAACTCAACACTGCACGTATCTGGCAGAGAAAATGATTAGTTTGCTGGTATGACCAGAGAGACACAGCTTTCAATATACAACATACCAGTTGTAACCATTCTAGACTTGTCCTCCTCGTCGGTGACCTCTTCCTCCTCAACGTTTCGTCCCGGGAAGAAAAATCCCATCATTCGTTTGAAAAACTGGTACATGAGCTGGATGGTGAGCGGCACCACGTTCACCTGACGAAGCGGAGAGTTGACGTTAAAACTCCACGTGCCGATTTCACGGCATCTGCGGGCAACACTCCTCACCTCAAAGTGCTCCTTCACCGAGATCCCTCCCACCGGGGGGCGCACTTTGCTGAAGATGCGCAAGGCAAACTGGCGCCCCAGCTGGCAGTTACTCTGAGGCCGAAGTACAACCTGGAAAAAGACGACGAGGTCACTAAAAATAAATAACGCTCCATCGGTGGGTTTGAGAATGGAAACACAGCACATGGTGACGATGTGAACATTATGGGAAACCGTAATGTTTCTTTGGCCACACATGCGTCTGTGGATCTGATTCGACATGCAACACAGAATTAAACACTCTTTGGTGTGATCCCAGCTGGACAATCACAATGAACACAGGCATCACTTTCTCAGAGTACGTACCCTCACACGCTGCACGGAGGAAATCAGGCATAAATACGTTAACACAAGATGACAGCTTCCCTCAAAGTTGTTTATAAAGAATGTGGCTTGTGTTTGGTTGTTAAAGGGGACAGAAATCTAAACTAGCGGAAAACTTTAGGTTAATTTCACACTGCTCAAATAAAAGTTTTCAAACGGAAAGAAATACAAGCAACCAAATGAGTTTATTTTACCTTGTAAGCTGCGTTTGGCAGCAGGTTGTTCATCGTGAACCACCCGAGCTCCAACAGATGCTCTGCTGTGTCGTCAGACTTGTTCAGCTAAGAGGAGGAAAAAATTGTCAATCTTTATCACAGAGGGATGAGAGATTTTGTGTTACCCTCAGGCATAGAGAGGTGAAGGTGATGAATTTAAAACTTCTTAAAGGAGATAAATTAAGTCTAAGAGGTTCAGCAGCTCCGTCTCACCTTACTGTACATGAATCTCTGCAGCTCCAGCTCAGCGATGCCCAGCTGTCCGTCCTCTTCGGTCAAACACCAGCGAGCCTGAGCAAAGTAAATCTCCGTCCTCCTCGCCACGCTCACGTCCTCTGGGGGCTTGCGCAGCTCCAGCTTGTTTGCTCTTTGCAGCTGGAAGTCTTTGAAACACCTGGGCGACAGGAGACATTTGCTCTTTACCCTTCGGCCAAGTTGCCCCGTTACAGGATGAGCATCGGTGACAAAGTGAGACCTGATGAGAATGTTGAGCTCTTCGCTCTTCATCTGCATGTCGTTCTTCTCCTGATTCAGCTGGTTCTGCAGGTGCATGTTGATCTCCATCAGCTCCTCGCTGCTCTGTTCTTCGGGCTGCGCCTGTGAGAAGAAGAAGACAAAAAAGCTAAATTAAGGGGATTTAAACTGTAAGCATTGAAGAAAAATATTTTATTAATTTATACACAAGATATCAGGAAAATCTTTTAATTTAGAACATTTTTAAGTTGTCAGCACAGAGTAGGAGCTTCGAACGATGAAGAAAAAACACATTTGAGGCAGTAAGTTTGCATCACGAACAAACCGGAAAGCTGGTTGGTTTCTCTGGCCTCTGAGGATTCAAATACAACAAAAACACACAGGATTCCTTCATATTTCGTTCTACCAAATGCCACCAACTCAAGAGACATTACACAATGACTCAGCCTTCAGGCCGCTTGTTTTGGAGCCACAAATGACTTTAAACTGCCTATTATCCTTTGATGTGTGAAGTCACAGAAAGTAACTGTGAAGTGGACCTAAAGGGCAACAGAAATTCATCTCTGTTCCTGTAAATATAAAAAGGAAATTAGTGATATTGACAGAGGAACTAATTCCTTATGGACTTCTAAACCAAGTGAGCTCAGTTTAATGTTCCAGTTGTCATCTGATCAAACAGTTCTGGTTTGAAAAAAAAAAAGCGATCACAACCCAAGTTGTTTATCTTTCCTAATTTGTCCGAATGCAGGGCTAAACTATAGAATGAACTACAGCCTGTTAAAGCTGCGTGGCCCACCCTGATGTTGGAATAAATCTGTTTCTCGAGGCGTCGGATCTGAGCGAGGTGCTGCCTGACCGCCTCCTGCAGATGTAAGATGCTGCTGCGCTGCTCCTCGGGGTTACTGGAAATTTCCAGCTGGAAACGCACGCGCTGCTTTTTCTCGCTGTGCTCCTGAACGCATCACAGAGAGAAACATGAAACGCAGGGTGAGGCGAGATGATCGATCAAAGATTACAACGTCCACAAGAAACTGAGACAACCTTTTTAGCTCTTGGCTACCTTGCGTCGGGGCTCCACGTGTAATAACAGGTTGTTGACGATGTCCAGGATCATGGCGTACTGGACAGGGTTAGTGGAGATCTCCAGGTCATGGTGAATGAGAGTGAATGTTTCCACAGCACCTAGGAGAAAAATAAAATGCTACTCTAAAAAGCTTGGGCAAAACAGACTAAAACGTACATTTCTTCTTTTTTATTCCAGACAGAAGACATGCGCTTCTGAAGCGGTCAGACGTACCAGCCTGCTTATTTAACAGGTCCTCTTTCTCGTGGTTGTTTCTCATCTCCGGTGGTTTGATCTGCGTGGCGAGCTCGGGGTTGATGTCATGGCTATAGCTGATGTAGTGCATCCGGCAGCTGCAGCGCGAGATGATGCGCTGAACCTGCTGAGAGGCGTCATTCACCTGCGCAGGCTGGTTCCAGTCTGTGAATCAAGAGGAAATATGAACACACAACAACAAATCTGTCATTTTATGGAAAATACTAAAAATACACAAGAATAATTTTTACAGTTTTGTACCATTTGTCAGTCCGACACGGATTTTATGCGTTTCTCACCTGTAGTGGTGCTAACCATCCCTCCCACTGCCTGGCCGCCCTCCATCAGCTCCAGCACGGCGTCCAGGTTGCGCTGCCTGTGCTCCTCTATGTTTTTCACCTGAACACAGCAAAACGCAAAGTAAAAACAGAATCACAAATTGCGAAACCAGCTCACAAATAATAAGAAAAGCAAACATGTCTATGAAGCCACAATGTCTGTATGTAAAAACTACAGATATACATGCTGCATTGGTGGTACCATTTCACTCCCCAATTACAATTACACCTCCCAGAGGTACCATTAGGTAAACATCATACACTATGAAACTAAACTTTATCCCAACCAAGGTGTTAAAACTCCTAAATATTCTGTATTCACCACCTAAGAGCTGAGCCTACCTCCAGCCACAGCTGTCTGTCCTCCTGGTCTGAAGGACTCAGCTCCATGGTGGCGAAGTACTGCATGCCATCCAGGAGACACGTCCAGGTGGTTTTCTGCTTCAGGGTGCCGTTGTACCAGGCAGGGTGGTGCTCACACTGCAGCAGCTGAGCCTTGGCTGCAGACACCAGGACGCAACCAGCGGTCTCTGTGCCGCGCAGCATCATCTGAGCAAAGCAAAACAGAAAGAAGAAACACACTAAAACAATCCGAGGTTATCAGCTCTCATATCGGCTGCTGAACTGCTGCTTGAAACCAGCAGACGTGTACTGATGTCAACCTTTCTACTGCAGCAGCTGTCTGAATATATATATATTTTTTAAACCAAAACAATATATTTGTTAATGGCCACAAACAAACAGTTTTGTGCAATTCATGGTTGATACGATTGAATGAATTGTAACTTGAGACCAGTCCTCACTGGTAACTGTATATTTTAATTGCTGCACATTGAAGCTACAGTGAAAGCTTTATTGTTGCTGAGAACCACTTCAATGACACTGACCTCACAAACAGAAAGTAAGAATCGCTCTGAAACTTGGGTGGGCAAGAAGCCGCAGCAAAGCTTCTACAACAACTGAGGAATGACACACTTTCAGTGAATTATCCACAAATCAAAATACGCTCCGCACATGCAAAACACACACCACACCGTCGGGTTGAAGATAGATTTGCTGCATTGTTGTTTTTACAACCTAAATTATCCTCTGGTGAGGGAACTGTCTGTAAAACTATAGCGTTTCATCCAGACGATGTATTTGCACATTGGTTGTTTCTAAGAAATAAGTATATTGTGAACTGCTGAACACACAAACACAAACAGAGAACTTGGCATTGCAAGCACCAGGTCAGTCGCATAAACCACAACATAACCAACAAACAAAATAAAGAAATCAAGTAAGAACTGATTAACAGTGAAGCTTGGGGTTCGTTAAGCCCTACAACTGAGAATCTACGATGCATTTATCACTCATCTGTTCCTAAAACCATCAGAGCATTTACAGTTATCAGTAAAAATTACCTGACAGTTGACCAACTCAATAAACCAGTTGCGGTTGTACACATCATCAGTCTGACAGGCAGCGATTCCACACAGCTGGTCGCTCACACCTGAATCCTCCTCTGAAAACACCACAAACTTGTCCGTCTCCTCAATCAGCCTCTGCAGCATCAAAGTCCCTACAGAACACAGAGACCGATTAGTCGACCTTCAAACCTCGCCGTCGTCATTTTCTCGGGAGGAATCTTCACCTTCATTTTGACTTTTTTCTGCTCGACTGATAGTGGAGACGACTGGTGCGATCGGAGCAGTGGTTGGAGAACGTTTGATCTTCTTGGTCTGCAGCTGTGTGTCAATCTTCAGACCCTTCAGAGCTTCAGTGGAGAGGTTTCTCTTCAGCACAGATGCCTTTTTATAGCCGTCATACAGCCCAAAAGCGATGTTTCTGTTCATGGTTGTCCAGGAAGCACGGAGGTCCACCAGGTGCAGTTTGTGAGTGTAAGAAGCATTAGACTCATCCTTTGAGTTCACCTCCTGTCAAAACATCAAAAAGAATCAGATTTATTCATCCAGCTAGTGAAAAATAGATCTGAACTGCAGCCTCAGGGTTCCTGTGTTTACCTCCTCCATGCTGTTGCTCTGTCGCTGGTAGCTGAGAGACGACACGCTGAGCAGATGGGTCTTCTTCACCTGAGCGTTCATCTGATGGTCTGCCGTCTCATCCCAGGTGGAGGCCATGAGGTGAACGGTCACCTGGGAGAGTTCGCTGACCATCTGAGTAACGTTCCATTCAGAGATCAGCCTCCGCATCACAGTACCAGCTGAGACACCACACATATAAAACATTAAAAAAAAAAAAAAAAGCTAACTAAAGTTGAGATTTGTTTTTTTCTGAATCCCGTGCTTTACCCTGTGGAATTAGTCTCTGCTCTCCACGAGTAAAAACCTCGCCTTTATCACACTCCAACTGGATTCCCCTCTGCTGGGCAAAGGAGGCCCAGTAATGCACCTAAAGAATGTATAATGCACAACAGACATGTGGAACATGAAGAATTCAAGAGATCTAATTAAATCAAGGACACAGAAACTAATCCAAATTCCTTTTCAGCAGTAAAAACATAAAAATGGGGTTTTAGCAGACTGTTGCCGGAGGGCAGCAGAAAGAAAAAGCTTACTTGTAGTTGTGGGAAGGCAGCTGTGTAGGACATCTGTTTGTAGTGCTGACCAAGCTTTTTACGGACTGGTCTGAGGCTCTGGAATAGCTTGCCTCGGCAGATCGGTCGGGAAACACTCGTCCAGGTGGCCCAGAAGTTCTGCATCCAGCGCAGAGTGCTGCTGTACAATAAGACTTTGGGCTGGGAGGATTCTACGAGGAAGAAATGCATACAAGTCTATATACTAAGAGACAAACAACGTGGTGATTTTCATGTGCTTTGAGTTTGGTTTGTGTAGACAGAAGACCTAACAGAGATGTACACACCAGCTGAACAGTGCTGGTTAAGGTCCATGGTGATGGAGAGGTTAAGGTTCTCTGAGCGAAAGGCTCTGTAGGAGTCGTGAGGCTGTCCTGAGGTCACATCAGCAATGTTCTCTGGGCAGCACAGCATCACAGCATGGTGGTCATGGGGGTTTCCATGGCAAAGCCATTGGAGGTCAAGGGTCATACACAGGTTGGGCAGATGCAGAAAACAGATATCGTCATACCTAGTGTACAAAGGACAAAAAAACAGGGACTTTTATTATTAAATTGTTACTCACAAACACTACAAACACAACAATTTTTAAAAGTACCAGAACGTACTTTGAAGCCGTCCTGACGTTTAAATCTAAATCCCCTTTAAAAATGAACTGCCCAGGGTTCCAGTCAAAGTTCAGCCTGTTCCATTCCCAGTGCAGGTTTTCTGTCGTGTTATAAGGATCCTGTAAGAATACAAGCATGATTTATGAAAGGATTTCTTTTCATTAGTTGATTTCATCAGAAAAGATGCACAAAGGGCCTCTGCACACATTCAGAACAGAGGACTTTTCCATAACTACATTTGTGACGTATACACAGTTTTACCTCTGTAGCTAGCTGATGAAGATTGGCATGTTCAATGTTCATGGCCCAGTGTCCGTGAAGGAGGAGACGGCTTTTGTCCCACCAGGCTAGGAGAGGTGAGGGATCAACTGTGGCTTTAGTCAGCAGGTCCACCGACTGTCCAATCAGAGTCCAGGCAGGGTCCCAACATGGCCCCCACACAATGGTATACAGAGAGATGTTGGCTGCAGAAAGACAGGTTTCATTTTGAAATGTTAACAATTGAGACATTTAGGCAACATTTTGCTCCAACTGTGAAAAAGACTTTTTATTCCTCCCAAATCCTAATTATAATCAAGTGATATAAAAGATATATTGTAATGATTTCAAGTTTTGACTGAGTTTTACAGAATCAATTAAGCTACAGACTAATAATAACTAAGATGCTATTTTTCTGATAGGAAATACTAGTTTCATCAACAGCATCACTTACATTTAAAATCATAGTAAAACTTGAGTGGAGGCATATTTCGGTGGACTGTCACGTCTCCCCACGGTGCACCGAGTGGGACAGTCTCTTTGCGATGAGCTCTTGCCTGTCCGTCCTGCTCTGTCCCAATCAGACGCCCCGACAGATCCCAGTCCCGAATCTCAAAGAGGTAGCGAGGGTAGTCCCGGATTCTCACTAGAACATTACAATCAGAAAATATTTACTCTCTTGGTAAAAATAAAACCAAGAAAATCCAGAGCTGACTTACCTAAAAACGCAGCTAGTTTAAACTTGACAGCACGACACCACTGAACCACCAGAGGGAGTCCCTCTCTGGGGAAGGGACTGATCTTGTCGATGTCTCTCATCTGCTCGATAACCTTCTCCGGCCCGTGAAGAGACTCGTCAGCCAGGACCACCACCTCCAAGTCGGACACAGTCCAGGTCAACAGAGACTTCCTCATGGGTGTGTTTGCATAGAGGCGGCGCGAGCGCTGGATGTAGATCTCGATGTGCTTTTTCTCCAGCGAACTGTAAAGCTCTTCTATCTTTCTGGCGGGCAGAAGTTCTCCATGCTGCTTTCGCAGCTCCGCCACCTTCTTGTCTAGAAGCTGCAGGCGCTTCGCGCTCTCTTTACTCTCATCCTTCATAAGCTCGTAGTTGTCTCGCAGCTTGATTTCAAAGATGTCGTCAAGGAAGACGAATGAGAACTGGCTGATTTTGAACACGAGGTCAGGAGGCAGACGCTGCTCTGACGCCCGACTGGGGGAACGATGGAGAGTCTTTAACCACTTCTGCACACTGATGGCCATGTCAAATGTATTTGAGAAGTTGTACTGGTAGGGGAACTCAACAGATAAAGACGGGCAAGTGAAGAGCCATACCCAGTTGTGAGAAGTGGTTAGGAAGGGAAACGTGTCTCTGTGCAGCTGCATCTCAGTCAGCTCATCGTTCGCTTCCACATTTAACTCGTTAAAGGAGACTATGTTGTTGCCGTCGAAGTTGAAGATGAGCGAGGGGGAGTGTAGGTGCATGGAACCAGCATGCTTTGAGACTGAGAGGGCGGCAGTGTGCAGCAGGATAAAGTTCTCCTCACTAACATGAGCTGTTAAATGAGTAGATCCCATTTCAACACGAATGGAAAAGCTTCTGCTCTGACCTGACGCGGCTTCACTGTCCAAAGGTGTGACGGACTTCACCTCCCTCTTCTCTCCAAAAAGTAAACACCAACAAGCCTGAGCCTCGGTCATGTGCTGAAATAAGACCATGTGGTCTGATGGAGTCCAGTTGACAGCGAGCTCCTCTTCACACTGAATCTATTTAATATAAAATCACAGCTGCAATATCAACACTGAAACTCCTTCAGTCCAGTGAAACATTAAAAAAATATATATAATTACCTGCAAGGTGTGGGTGGTGATGTGATACCAGACGGTTATTGTGGTGAGTTTGATTACAGGGTTGACGGTATGGGAAGCAGGGCAGCAGGTTTCCATGTTCTCTGTGAGAGTTTTAACCACAGATAAGCTCAGTCCCTGAAGAGACACTCTGGAGCTTTCAGCAGAGCTCAGGACGCTGACAGTGTCCATCCGCAGAGACACAGCTCCTAAACAGAACAAAAGGTAAACATAATGAACAAAGGTGACATTAAACTGAAACTGTGTTAGGACTTTAATTCACAAGATAGTGAAGTGTTTTCTGATAAATGTATTTGTCAGTAATTACTAAAAATGTAGGTTAGAAAAAATGAAAAATTACCTTAAAACCGAAGGTTAGATTTTTAAATTTTCTTATTTTTTGGACAAACAGACAAACGTAACGAGGTTCAGTTTACTGTTACATCAAAACTAATTTTCACAAGTTTAAAATTCTGAAACTATAGAATTGTGCTCAAGTATACCCAGGCTCAACTTGTTGGCCTTTAAGTCCTTTTGAAACGTCTGTGAAATGATTTGGTCAAAACATCACTTATGCAAATAAACTGGCTTTTCACCTCTAATGAAAAGCATCCAGAGGAGAAAACAACTTTTTTTTATTATTATTGCAAATCTGAACAGATCACGACCTCAAACAAAGATCTGCGGTTTTAGTTTCTTTTTGTAAGTTCGTAGTAACTTCAGACACAAACATATTAGATCAACTTTAAAAAGTTTAATATGTTCCTTTTATTCAAATAATAAAAGATGCTGCCCAACAGAATTTTGGCCTGTATTGTATAAAGATGCCAACAAACAAAAAACATGATAAACTACACCAAACTATCTTTAACAAAATGTTTTTTACCACGTTACTTCTTACCCGCTACATTGGAGACTGTGAACACATTAACGTCGTCCAGACAGCAGTCCAGCTTAAAGAGGAGGTGCAGCTGAGAGGAGGAGCTCAAAGGGATGGTTTTATCACTCGAGGGAGATGCTGCAGGTACGTCTGACAGCTCTGAGTCACGAGTGAAACACATCAGGGACATCAGGCGGGACAGGCACAGCGCGCACGTCTCTGACAGCTCCACCTGAAGGCCTTTAAGGCTGGACTCCACACTCAGGCTCGGAGACTGGCTGCTCGACTCCGAGAGAGGTCGGTTCAAACTTCCCTGGAGAAAGAAGACATTAAAAGGGCATTTTTAAAGGCACATTATGCTAAATAAATCCCTATTTTAGAGCACAAGCAGAACACAATTCATTGCTTAAGGCCTTTCCATACTACGCAAGAAGTTGCAAAGTCGTCTTTCGGTCACGTGGTTGCGTGATGAAAATTGCGTCACATTTGTTAGCATAGCAGCTTCGTCCGCCCCTTCGTGACACAAGGCGCCAAGTATCGTGTGATTGGTCAGAAGTTGTTGAGGGCGTGTCATTTTGCTTCTACTGCTCCGCTGAGAAGAAGAAAATACAACCATCTTTACGACTGTTCCAGCAACACTTAGAAACCTGTGAACTTGAAGAGACGCAGGGGGGTCTTCATGGCTGTGGTGGCCGGGAGGAAGTGTGCCTCAGCTGGCTGGGCAGCGTAGCGACACGTTCCCTTCGTTCGCTCATTACCGTCATATTTGCAAATGGCTGTGGCTGTCTCAATCTGCTTAATAAACACGTCTGGTCGCGGTGAGGGAAGCAAACATCTGTACGATGATGGGAGAGTTGAGAAGCCGACAGGAAGGAACCCGTTTTAACGCTTTAGGAGGAGGGAGGAGCGAAGTCCAGACGTCGCTCAAGACTTCTTATGGAGTACGCTGGAGCCTTTAGTCCTTAGCTTTGCTGTTGAGTTATGCTCCATTTGAAGCACATTGAAAAAGGAACACAAACCTATTTTTTTTGAGACACTAAAATAAAGGTTTTGCATTTACTGTATAAACTGCCTTTTTGGGGAAAACTGTTTTCTGCTCTTTGACCTTTTTTGGATTTATCATGTCCTGGATGACTGAGATTCTTGGACTTTCCTTGAAGATTTAAAACTCCAAAGTTGCCACTAAATGCAGGAAACAACGTTTGGCGAGTTTTCAGGAAAGTCACACAACAGTTTAGTAAATCAAAGAATTAAAACATAATTTATTGTCTGATTTGCTTCATATTAGGCATGTGTAGATGTATTAATCCGTTCTAAAGCACAAATAATAAAGTCCAGTCCTTCATATGATCTTATAGGATATCATGTGAAAGTCCAATTTTGACTTAAGGAATGTCTAGATAACTTTGTGTGTGTGACTGATTTAAACTACGAGGCCGCAGGTCTAAAATGTCCAAAACATTTTGTCTTAAAAAAAACAGTTTCCATGCTTGGTTTTAAAATATTTTACAATGAACCCCTTCAGAAATCTAGCTGCACGAGAAAGACAAAAAAACCCAATCACAAAATGATTCCTCACACGTTTGGCTCCTACCTGAAGACTTAAGGAGTCCAGAATGAGCGCTTCACCCCACACGTGTTTACCAGGAGGGTGGGGAGCCTGCTGGATATGAGAGCCCTGACCAACCCTCCACCAGAAGTTATCCAAGGACAAGGAGGCTCGCTGGTGCAGGTTCTGGGACTCGGAGCTCTCTCTGTCACCTTTCAGGTCGAGAAGATGCTGCAGTTCTGCAAGCAAACGTCAAAGGGTCGTAGAAAAAATCTCATCCTGAGTTACTAAGAGTAAACGAAGAGTCTGCAGTGATAAGAGGAGGAATTATTTAATGTGTGACATTTAAAAATAGGTCATCTGGATAGGTTTTCTTAAAGGTTGGCCAGATTTATGCTCCAAAATAAAACTTAAAAATCAATAGAAAAATCTATTTTAGTGCAGTGCAGGGGTTGAATGAAACTGGTTCGAAAACTTTGGATCAGGACCCAACTGTGGACTATGAAACAACAAGAAATGACTCTTTAGATGATTTACAGAAATCTAATAAAACGTATTATTGATTACTAACACCACATTTTGCTATATTTGCTATGAAATATTAAAGCAACAATGCTTTAAAAGTTCTTTAGGTTGTTTGTTGTTGTATCCTTGTTTTTGGCTTATTAACATTTGTCTCTGCTGATATTATTTTGTGGATCAGAAGCTGAAAAGTTTTAAAAACCACCAGTATAGAAGACAAAGTCATTAAACCGACTGTTCCTCCTCACCACAGTGAGGGAATATTTAAGCAGCAATATCCTCATTTTGTAAAAGGAAAAAAAAAAAAAAAAAAATCATGACATTCGCCCGTTTTCCAGTGCGTGCAGCACCTACCTGCGTTAGCAGAGATGAAGCCGAGAGCAAAAGGTGTCGTGTCTCCCAGCTGAACGGACACGTTAACGTTGGACACAGAGGAGGAGATCATCACGGGAGCGTCCAGGTGAGGGAGGCGCCTGAGGAAAAGGAGGATGGGAAAACAATCTAATGGTCTATGAGACACAACCAGGTAACGACAAACAAAACAGAGTGAGTGGTGCACAAACATGGATAAATGGAGGAAACAGAGCAATGAATTAAAAACAGATTTTCATAGCTGTGGAATATTTTAAGTAGTGACTTTAAATCATACATAAAATATTAGCTTCATATCAAAGCAATGTAAAAACTGTGACATTCTGCTTGTGCAGCCTGCCTCTTTCTGTGCGCCGTCTTCCTGTGTAAAAGCTGTTGCCATGGAAATAGATTCAACCAATGGGAGAACTCCTGGTGACGGTAGTGAATGATGCAGGTGTTGACTACGAACGATCCAGAGACGTCAATCGACGTCACCTAAAATGTCAGAGACAAACAGAGAGCTATGAGTAACAGATTTATGGGGCTTTGAGCTGCTGTCAGACATTTATCTTCCCTCACCTGCAGGGTCGTCTTCAGACTGTTCACGCAGAGAATCCTCTGCCTGCTTTGAGAAAGGAGCAGCCCGTCTGCCAAAAAAAAACAAGAAGATGTTATTCACAGCTTTTGCAAAAGTCTAAATTTCTGCCCCGTCTGGTGGTCGGCTGTCCACCGACCCTCGAGGAGGAGCTCCAGGCTGCTCTGAGGGAAGCTCAGCTCAGGACTGAAGCTTTTCAGGGGGTGCTGCTCATCGTCACGCCCGTAGCACATCTTCAGAGACTTCAGAGTCCAATTCAAGTGTCTGTACAGAAAACAGGACGTGTCAAACGTTTCCCTCAGCAGATGTTTAAATGGTTATTAAATTACACAAAGCAATGACTGCGTGGGACACAATCCAACCTGAGAGTGAAATGTTGACTCACCGTTTCTGGCTGTGCATGGACAGGATTATATTCGTGTTATCAAATTCCACATCGACTTCGTGGGGGAGCAGCTGGTGAAACTGTTCGACAGCTTCGGTCTGAATGAAGTCTTCGTTTTCACGCTCTGAAAGAAGACGCCGCTAGTTCTGTTAAATGACAACTTCATTTGCATTTTAGCTAAATAATGAGGTCAACAGATGCAAAAACTGGAAATGAATGAAACTCAAATCAAGCAATAAAAGCTGTCAAATTAAGATTACTTCTATTTTTCAATATATTGCTAACATTCCCTTAGAATTACGGTCAAAGGTTAAATCTGTTTCTCTTTCTGCACATCTAAAAATATGTTTACCTGGAAAAACTTGTAAGTTTTTGTGTCTGTTGACCTTTTTAAGTTTATTTTATTCTCAGATGTTTCAGTTAAATCTATACTTAAAAGAAAACTGTGCATAAAAATTGCATCCTTACGTTTCATTTAACTCACAAAATGTTTTCTGAATCTTGAGATTATTGTAAAAACTTGCCTGTTTTTCAGTTTGGTGAAGCTGCAGAGGTCAGCGTAACCCAATGAACTTAACAGAACAGCTAAAAATATCCCAGATCAAGCATTCAAAGTAAGCAAAAGACCAGATGTAAAACAACTAGTAGTGTGGTAGAAGGCAATCAAACTGAGTTTTTAAAAAAAATTTATTTAACACCTTAGAATGGCTAAAATTGTAAGACAAATGCACAGGATTATAGCACTTTTTATCTATATTAAGTTTTACATCTATAGTCATAACTTCATCAAGATCTTTTTTAAATACGCTTAGTAGCACCGAGTCAGTAAAGATCAATAAAAATGGCTAAATTTGAATGTGGTTCATCCCCTTTTTTTTTAAATGTAAAAGAGCACGAGGAGAGATGTAAGCTCTGATGTAGGCCACAACACTGAGGAGTCTAGTTTTTAAAAAAACAAAACGACCTCTTTATGCGTTTAAGTATTCACTCACCAGATGCAGGACGATCTTGGGTCTTTACGGAGACGGGAGGCAGCAGCTGCTGGCTGAGGAACAAGCCCTCGTGCAGCTCCGCTGTGAGCGTCCTCACGTTCAGGGACAGAGAACCAGGCTTCATCTCCGGTAGGCTCACATCTCCAGACAGCAGCAGGCTCAGGGCCAATTCAGCCAAACATATATCCTACAGCAAAGCGCGCATCGGTCACACACACTAACTCAGACGTTTCTGTGGCAACGAGGGGACGGGAACTCACCAGTTCACTGCTTTTGAGCACTTTACTGCTTAGCTGCCCCACTGAGAAGTTCCATGCCAACCTGGAAAAACGTGTCAATGTGGGGTTTTTTTAAATAATTTTTCCTGATACTTCAGTTAGATTAGTGTTGGACAGAAACAGGAAAATCTCACCTTTTGCTCTGATGGTCCAGTAACAAGGTGATCCCTGTGACGGTCATGTGCCACAGAGACTCTGACAGCGCCACGTTTAACACCATCACGTTGATTGAGCTCACGTGGAACGACAACAGCTGGAGGCATGAAACAGAATAAGATTCTGCCAACAAATCAGCACAAAATGTAGCACCGACCGAGCATGAGGCTTCATACTTGTGACAGGAAGCGTATAGTCTTAGGGCTGACTGAAATCTTCCTCGACTTCTTCCCATGGCTGCTCTTCACCAGAGGTCCCCGAGGTGCCTGGAGGTCAAACCGAATTCTTGTGTCACCAACACACAACGCCAGGTATCTCCTGAAAAACAGATTAGTTTCAGACAGTTTTAGACTGAATAACTAAGATGCTGTTAATTATTGGCTAAAAAGCTGTCCTGATGAGACACAAAACTTACGGTAAATCTTGGTTGAGAAGTTTACTTGAAATCCATATTTTGTCAATTTCCTGCCACAGAAAATGTAGTATAGAAGTTTAAGAAGTTCACTTTACGCACAGTACTATGAATAAGTCTCGAGTTGTTCCTCATTACTAAATATTTTGCTTCTAAAGGGTTGACTGCTCCTGTGATAATTAGAAGCCGTCTTGATCAATAGTTCTTCGGACTTCTGATTGTCTTTCAAAGTTTTTCTTTGGACTCTGGCTGCGTTTTCAGACATGTTTAGTCTAGTACTTGATTATTTTTAAAAGAATTTATTTTTTGTTAAGCCACTTAACTGACCTATGAACCATTCAGGCACAAACAGGTTCCTAAACTCATAGGAAGGATCCAGCGTTGAGTCGACCCATAACCAAAAAAAATCTATTTTAATTGAATCTTTAGACTTTTTTTTTTTACCACCAACCCGCCACAAAGACACATTTATTTCATTGAATCTATGAAAAATGCAAAAGATAACACAGTTTAACAAACATAATATTAGTATTATGTGTTTTAGCACCAAGAAAGTGGTTCTCTCAGAGTTATTAGTTGAAATCTTGGCATACAGCAGATGATCAGCTGGAGGATGATGGATCTCCTAAGTCATGCACCTATGTTCCCTATAGTTTTATGTCTGGCACTTTCCTTTATTTTTTTTTAAAGCAGATATTGCACTGTATGCTGCCATGGTGAGATACAAGGATTAGACAATAAAAATGATTGAAAAAGCAGCCACGGTCCAAAGAAACACTTTGAAAGACATTCCTAAAGCCTGGAGTACTGACCAAGACTATTTCAGAAGATTACAAGCAAACGTAGCTCCTAGAAAGGAGCGTATTAAGAACGTGGAGATGATCAGCGTCATCGTGATCTTCAGCTCTCACTGGAGCGGTCTGCAGCTGAGTGTGCAGCGGCTGGGATGAGGATCAGCACCTTAAAGCCTGAGGCCACGGTCCTCAGTTGGAAAAGGGGGGACTCCTCTGTCCGGGTTGGGAATGAGGTGCTGCCTCAAGTGGAGGAGTTTAAGTATCTCGGGGTCTTGTTCATGAGTGAGGGCAGAACGGAGCGTGAGATCGGCAGACGGATCGGTGCAGCTTCCGCAGCATTGCATACTCTGTACCGGTCCGTTGTGGTGAAAAGGGAGCTGAGCTGCAAGGCGAAGCTCTCTGTTCATCTGCGCTCATATCCTCACCTACAGTCATGAACTCTGAGTAGTGACAAGATCTCGGATACAGGCGGTCCAAATGAGCTCCGCAGGGGTAGCTGGGCTCTCCCTTAGAGATAGGGTGAGAAGTTTGGTTATCTGGGAGGGACTCGGGTTAGAGCTGCTGCTCCTCCACATCGAGAGAAGCCAGTTGAGGTGATTCAGCCATCTGGTAAGGATATGGTAAATGGTAAATGGCTTGCACTTGTATAGTGCTTTATTTAGTCCAAGAACCCCAAAGTGCTTCACACTACAGTCATTCACACACTGATGGTGGTGAGCTACATTGTAGCCACAGCTGCACTGGGGCAGACTGACAGAAGTGAGGCTGCCATCACACTGGCGCCACCAAACCCTCTGACCACCACCAGTAGGCAAGGCAGGTGAAGTGTCTTGCCCAAGGACACAACGGCTGAGAAGGACAGAGCCGGGATAAACCCTGGACGCCATCCTAGTGAGGTGTTCTGGGCCCGTCCCACCGGGAGCAGACCCTGAGGAAGACCCAGGACATGCTGCAGGCCTGGGAGCGCCTCACAGAAGAGCTGGAATAGGTGGCTGTCGAACGAGACATCTGGGTCTCCCTGCTCAAGCGGCAGATAACGGATGGACGGATGAGATGGTTCAAAAGTTTTGTACAGTGCTACGATATGGGGGAACAACTTCAAATATGCTGTTGCCCTTGAAACTAGCATGTACTCCCGTCAAGCGCAACGTGTCTTACCAGGGTGTGTTGTGGATAAAACTGGATACTGATTCCCTGGACCGAGAACAGTCCAACTGATTTGATCTTAAGCTCAGCGTTCAGTGCAGTCTGGAAGAGCCGCACCACCAAGGTACAGACGAGCCACCTGGAAGCAAAACACAATGACAGCAAGTCTGATCCGGTCCTTTAAAGTTTCAAGTAAACAAATCGGTTGCAACTCATAAAAAGGTGTTTTTTTTCCACAGCTACCAATTAGTACAGTGTGTAAACCTGAAACCTTACCTGAAAATAATACATAATACAATCCCAAGCAGCAAAACGAGAAGGAAGAATATCAACACAAGAGACATTGTGCCCCAAGTTGTTCACACCCAAATCTTGGACATGGGTCCGGCTCGTTCTTATCTGGAGTCAAACAGGAGCAGATTCAACACAAACCATCACCACATGAATCCTGAAAGGTGTCAGTCACAGAATAACCTTTAAAGCGCTATGCACAAGTTTTCTATCGCTGTTTCTTACCTAAAAGCACATTCGCCAAGCAAAAAAACATAAAAACCTCGGGGCGTATGCTAACGTCCAACCGCAAACCTCTAAGTGCTAGCGCTGCTAAATAAAGTTGTTCGAACGAAGCTGAACTTTACCGAACAAGCTAACGGTGTGCGAGCCCCGTCCCTCCGGTTCTTTTGCTTGTCACCTGGGAGAAAACGGCTCCATTGTTGTGAACTGGTGGCGGCGTTAGCCTGAACATGTCACACACGAAACAGTTAAACGCGTTTCGCCGCCGCGTCACCTAAAAAAAAAAAAAAAAAAAAAAATCTGTTAGCCACCTAGCATGCTAACATCGCAGCGCGAGACCGCTGCAGAAGTTAGCTAACATTTTTAGCAACTACCGTTGGAGTGCGGATATGTGCGGCCTACGCTGAATGTCAGCCCCCTTTAATTAAGAAAAACTCGCTTACCCTGAATTATTCAAAGCACCGGGTTGTTCCTGCATCATTATGCGGGTGGGTTTAACCGACTGCTGCCTCTCTGAGAGGCAGAATAAACCCTGAGAGTCGAGGCGGTCCGTCCGGCTCAGCTGGCAGGTAACTCAACAGCAGCGAAGCTTTTTTTTTTACATATAAAAAATATAACAAAACACACGAAAAAACTTCACTACAACAACATGGTCAAACTGCTCAGACAGGAACATCATCCTTCTTCTCATATAATGATTTATTTATTTATTTTTTAACTTAAAGACCATACTTTTCTAAAGGTTGGAGGACCTCATGTTACTCAGATTTATGGAAGCACATTTCTGACACTGATGAGAAACATGTCATTTATATGATAACTCAAAATTACTCTTTAACCAGCCCACAATTATAAGACAGCATATCATATTAACGACTTGGCATCTCATAATAATGAAATGGTACCTCATAGTTGTTTGAGAATCCCATATTTATGAGATGCTGTCTCAAAAGTATGAAGTTGCTTCTCATATTTATGAGATGCTGTCTCAAAAGTATGAAGTTGCTTCTCATATTTATGAGATCCGATCTCAAATTTATGAGGTAGCGTCTCATATTAATAAAATCCAACTAAAAATTATGGGGCAGCGTCTCAAATTTATGAGATCCTAACTGATGAGGTACCGTCTCATTTATGAGATAACTCAAATTTATGAGGTAGCGTCTCATATTAATGAAATCCAACTAAGTATTATGGGGCAGCGTCTCAAATTTGTGAGATCCAAACTGATGAGGTAGCGTCTCATATCTATGAAACACTACCTTAGAAGGATTTAGCTTCTAATGAGACCCAATATCAAAATTATGACGTAACATTTTATAAGATGGTAAGTCAGAATTTTGACAGTATATTGTATCTTTTAAATGCTTTGTCATAATTCCTCCGTCAGCGAGGTTGTTCTTGGTAGTGTCTGTCCTTCTGTTAGCAAGCTTACCTAAAATAACGGACAGATTTTGATGACATTTTCAGGAAATCCTTGAGTTTTCACAAATTACTGATTCAATTTTGGTGCTGATCTGGATCCAGATCCTACAGCCTTGGCAGACGTTTGCGCTCTGAGTGCTTCTAGTTTTGAGGCATCTTATATTTTTGAGGTAGTATCTGGTAATCATGAGCTCACATGTGATCCTCAAAATACATTCATTAAGAAAATGTTTTTATAATAGTTTTACATTGCCGTCCTGTTTTCAGATACACACTTGTGAGATTGGTTAAGTTTTTAATTGTACTCGTGTGGCACCATTTATTCAAATAAAGTTGTGTTTTAAGAAAAGTACAACAAATAGTAGTTGTCTGACACACAGAAACTGGAGCCAGGAGGTTTTACATCAGATATTATGTTTACCATTTGAAACAAAATGTACAGCAAGTTGGTGGAAGCACAGCAGAGATCCAACAACGACAGTTATCTTCTGGTCCTGGAGAAACCTTTAGTCATTTAAAGAAACAGGCTGTATTAAATTAAATTAAATTACATTTTCTACATTATTTTCTAACTGACAAGATACTTATTTCATGGAAAAACACTGATCAAATTCAGCAAGGGGTTCACATTCATATCAACATATCATCCAGGGATGAGAAACACATCTCATGCAGCAGCTTTGTGTCTGTTATGCTTGGCAAACCATTCGTCGCTTTTATCTTCAGCCATGGCCTAAATAAAAACACCCAAACATAAAGAAGGCAGTGAATAATCAGCACATGCTGGATATTTTACATAAAGGGTGAAATACTGAAGACATGCCAACCTTATCAAGCAATTCATTTCCTTGAGGATCCACAGCAGAAAGCTGCCTGAACGCCTCATCTCCCACAAAACAAATCTCATGACCGTCCTAAGAATAAAGAATTAAATATTATTGCCATATCAAATTATTTCACATGACTGAAACAGTATTTTAACACACTTACTGGGTCAGCTAAAATAACTACTTCTACGGTGGCTTTTCCAGGAGTGTCCAGGCTGACTAATGGAGTGAGAATTGTTTGATTTTCCTTTTTCATCAAGGCTTCAATGCTAGGCAACTGTGAAACGTAAACAGTAAAGTTATGCTCAAAATGATACTTCGTTAAAGTAAACTGAAAGACTTATTGAAGAAACTATATTTTACTTGTTCTCGTGGACATGAAAATGCAATTCTCCCAAACGCTGCTCCGCGATCGACTGCTCCACTGATATCCTGGAGCTCCAGTTTACACTATGAAAAACAACAATATATACAATAAAGCATCATTATACATTCTTTAGTCATTCGTGTGAAATGTGAAACAAAACGTAAACTTTCAGAGTAACGTTTCTTAGTTCACCTCGAATTCTTTTAGGACAATCTAAAAAAAAAAAAAAAAAAACAGGCATTCATTTATGCTACTCACTTGAGAGTCTGCAAATCCCAACAACACCGTCTTAGTTTCCTCATTTTTGTCCATCACTGTCATTCCTAAGAGCGTAACCCAGTAATGAGTTGACGTGTGGAGGTCCGACACGCCGAGGGAAACCTTCTGCACAGGGTCTGGAAACAGATCAGCCACACAGAGGAGAACGTTAACCATCTGACCAAACTGGACGTATTTATGTTTCTCCTACTCATTATAAAATTCGACATTCATAAAGCAGATCAAAGTTATTGCAACAGCAACTTAAATAGTTATTTTTGAAGACATGCAATCTGTCAGTTTGATTGGGTGCCGATAAAATAAATAATTCAACAAACTGAAGCTTTAAGTCATTTATATTTGCTATTTTTAGGATCTATTAACAGATCGATAAATAGAAAGTTCAAATAAAATACATAAACAGAGGTTTTCTCCAAGGAGGTTAAGATTAATATTACTAACACAACAACACTACTACAAATATTAAAGAAACAGTAGTCATAATTGCAGCAATATGTAAAACCATTGCTGTGTGTAATATTATCAGTAATGTCCAAATATCTGCACGTGATACGTGACAAGACAGATCAGGACGCATTATTTTTTCAAACTGGACTTTTAGGCTCTGGATGAACTACAATAACTGGAAAGAGGAGACGTTCACCGCGAGGAAACGTGAGGTCTTTGTCCACAATGTAGAAAGGATATCCTCCGGGAGCGTGGGTCAGGTACAGAGCTTCCTCCACCTGAGTGAGAGGCCAACCAAGTCGTTTGGCGTTGCTTACGGCTCGGCTGGACTGTAGTGTGAGACCCTGACAGGAAAACACAAAAATGTGTTTACTTTACCTGCATCTCAGGGCCTTTGCAGAGGACTGTCCTTTACAAAATATGCATCCTAAGCCTCACCCACCAAGAAGTCATTGCCAAGTTGATATTCTCCAACCCCATAATTGTATGTCAGTTCAGCAACAAAATGGTCATCCTCTGGACCAAAGCCAACCATTGTCTTGCTCCATTTCCCATCATAGGGGCTGAAGGGGTAAACAGAGGTAAAAAGAGCCTGTGTGTGTTTTTTTACACATTAAGTTCAGCTGAGTTAGTGTGAATAATCTGCCTACCCATTGCAAGCTGCTTTGCACCCTTCCTCAAACTCCTCATGCCGTAAAACCTGAACGCAATGGGGGAAAAGTAGAAAAAAATAAATGTAGTTTCACATTCATAGTGATTTTGAGAAAGTAGAGGTTGTGCAACACTGAAGGCGTGATGATCGTCAAAACTTCAGGCTGAGAGACGAAAATCACGGCTCTTCCCTTTAAATGCAGTTGAGACAGAATACCTTCATGCCCAGGACATCTCGGTAAAACGTGGCTGTTTTGGCCCGGTCACCAACTTTGAAAACAAAATGCAACGCTCTTCTCAACGCCATCTTTATCTCCGTGTGGAGCGCGATTGAGCTTCCCTGGATGATCGATTCCTCCGTCTTTGACTGTTATTAGGTAAATACCAACGACCAAAACAAAAAAACCTACTCACACAAACTTAAAATGATATCAAAACTACTGTTGCTAATAACAGTATTACTTTAATTAGGATAGGTGAAATAATTTATCCAGAACTAATCTTTAATAAACTTTGCTCGAGGCCATAAACAATTTTCCACCCCCCTATGATGAGATTAATGGTATCACCCGTTGAAACAGCGCGAGATTACAATAGAACACTAACGGTTGCTAACAGCAAATATAAAACCGGTTACCGTGAGATATAATTAGCATTTAGCATTTATTGCGGGCAATTACTTTCTCAATGTGTAAATTAATTAAAATTGTTATTTAAAAAAATCTAACTTGTAGGTGCGGCTAACAAACAGCTGGTGGCAGTAAAGAGTTTAACTCGGTTTACAGCAACTTCGACGGACGAGAGAAGAAAGTAAAATGGCTGCCTTCATGAGAGGCGTGATCCGTGTCGTTTCCACAGAGAGAAATGTGTTTCTAACAAACAGGAGCGGTGTTGTTATTGAGGCGAAGCGGTACGTGCGCGGACTGAGAAGGAAACCGGTCAGTGTGTCGTTTCCAGAAAACCAGGCGGGTAAAGTGGTGAAGCCGCCGCCGGAGTCTGGCGTCATTAAGCCGGCAGCGAAACAAAATGCGACGAAACCCACTGCTAAAACCACGGAGCTTTTTGAGAAAAGTGACCCCGTTAAGATGAGGAGCACCGAGCAGTCGACTGTAAAGCGTCCGCAGGTTGCTGTTGTAAAGGATCAGCTTGACGGACTGCGCTTTGAGAGGGCTTTACCTGGAGATAAAAGATTATCGTGAGTAAATAGGTGATCTAGATGATCTAAATAGTCGCAGACTAGATATTTATACATATTTCTATGTGCAAAATTATTAAATGCTGTGTAGAACCATAACTGATCAAATACTGAACTCAAGTTCGGTCTAAGAAGTTCTTCATATTGTGTATTTTAAACTATGATGTCATTTTAAAGTTAGTATTGTAGTGGGAAGCATTTTATTCACTTTAGTTTTTTTTTAAAGGTAATTACCATTAATTTTTCTGTTCGCTAAATGGCACAATGGAAGCCTAAATATGTCTGTGAATCACGTATGATCATGAAAATATAGAAGGTAACACAGATGTTTTCTCGCTGTTTCTTCCTGTCCCCACGTGCAGAAGGTTGGTAAGTGTTGCTCGGTCCAGAACTATTCGGGAGCACCAGGGTAAAATCCTCCTGGAGGGTCGGCGTTTGATCTGTGACGCCCTGCAGGCGGGTGCCAGCCCACAGACGGTGTTCTTCAGTACCGTGGATCGGCTCCAAGAGCTGCCTCTAGACAAGCTGAGGAGAGCCACGCTCATCAAAGTCAAGTTCGAGGACATCAAGAACTGGTCTGACCTCGTTGCCCCACAAGGAGTGATCGGTAAGGGAGGGTGAAACATTTCACTTTGAAGCGCGGGTATTCTTCTGTTTCTTTCGGCTGTTTCCTTTTCAGGAGTCTCCACAGTGAGTCATCCTCCTCCATCTAACTCTGTCTTCTCTGTCCTCATTCCAGCTTCCTCCATGTCCTCTCTGACTGCATCCATATATCTCCTCTGTCTTTTTCCTGGCAGCTGCGTCTCTAACATCCTTCTACCAATATACCCACTGTCCCTCCTCTGGACATGTCCAAA
>JAOXNZ010000091.1:7602247-7615244 GCA_028566095.1 Kryptolebias brasiliensis
AGGGGGAGGGGGAGGGGGGGGAGGAGGAGGTGACGAAGAAAGGAAACACGGGAAAAGATGACGTGAAGTGATGCACGGCTTTGCTTTGAGCTGAATGCTAATGTCAGGATGCTAACATGGAGGAAACAATTTTGCCATTTCAACAACCATTCACATCTTTTAAAGTGGGGTTCTGTGGAATAAATAGGAGCAGTTAACATGTCTGAATGACCTCAGTTTGGAGAAATAGAGTTTATTTTGACTGGCTTGATGAGCTAACAGCTAGTTCATGCGTGGTTGAGACCAAAGTGGATTGTTGCCGTCTTAAAATGACTCAAATCTAAAAAGTCAATGAGTCATAGCGGCGTACATGAACGCTACTTTATAAACCTTTAAACGACTGTCGGTTTGGAATTACACTGTTATTTCAGCAGAAGAGGCCCAGGATCTACTGGAGCTGCCGCAACTAGCTGCCGTAACTAGCTGCCGCAACTAGCTGCCGCAACTAGCTGCCGCAACTAGCTGCCGCAACTAGCTGCCGCAACTAGCTGCCGTAACTAGCTGCTGTTTGCACTCGCAAACAAGCATAAAATTCTTTGTGAAATGCAAAATTCACAGATATGTAAAAGTTTATAAAATAGCTTCTGCATGAAGCAATAAATGGCAGCGACCTACTTTGGTCTCGGCTCCACTCAGATTAGCTATTCGCTCGAGAATTCAGTTCAAAATAAACTAGTTTTCCAAACCGAGTCAATTTGAAGAGCCATCTACAACAGGTAAGATGTTAATTATCATTTCCCCCCCCACTAGTTTGGCATTTTAAGGTGCAACAACAAGGAGGCGGAACTGGGAACTTTATTTTTGTGTGGGTTAAAAATGTAAGCACTGAAAGGATTTGTCTGAAATCCTTGTTTAGATGAAACTTTAAAATAATGAAACTTTAGTAACATTAAGTATGAAATAAGTGATCAAAAGGAACTATGAATGTTCAGACACTGAAATCTTGATAAAAAAAACAAAACAGTATTGTTCATGATATTCAGAAACACTTGCTCTGAACAGGGGAAGAAATGGGTTTTATTGAATCCTGAACACCAAGCCTCTCCAGCAGATGAGGGCTGCCCGTAATGCTTCTCTCCTGCTCTCTTTCACACTTTTCATTTCCTTTTCAATGTGTTTTCATTGTTTCGGCTTCGCTCTGGAGATGCATTTGGTACAGCAGATTTAAAAAGGAGGTGGTGATGGGGGGGTTAATAATAAATAAAACCTTGTATGGCCGATCATAATGGCCTCTTTATGTCAGCGCGGTAGTCTAGTGCTTCATTAGGCAGGAAGGACACGTCTGCGCTGCACTGGTGCACCCTGTCTTTGTTGTCCTGATTGTAAAAGTGCACTCCATCTTTACGCTGCAGGCTACTCCGCCGCCACTCACATCAAACCTTTCACTGAGAGTGAAAGGCACAGGGTCCTGAATTGCTCGCCCGCCCCTCCCGGCTTCAACGAGCGCAAAACTTTTAACTGGCCTTTCCCTCACCCAGCTCAGATGAACTAATTTGTCACTTTACTGTCAAATACAGCAAACTAGAAAAGATTCATGCTAGGGTGATAACATTTCAAGAAAGAAGTGATTATCCCCACATCTAGTTTAATGGAAACTCTCCTGCTGGCTCGGCCTCCTTATAAAAAGGACTAACAGAAATATGTGTCTCAGTGTTGTCCTTTCTCACATCATTGTTTCTTTTTTTTAAAGCTTTTTCCCAAGTTTCCTGATTTTCTCAGCCATGTTACCGGACAGGAAGTCAAGCACGCTCTCATTAAATCTTCATCTCCACTTCAAAGTGTTAACAAATGATAGGTTTGTCAGATAAAGGACTGAGGCACGGACATAATAAATCACACAGAGCCATAATTACAGGAGCATCAACTCAAACTCAGAGGTGTGTAAAAACTACTCTTATTTTCATTTACTTTCTCTTCTTCTTGTTGAAGCTGTTTGTTTCAGTAAAGCAGGTCAGACGGTGCATAAGCAGCTCTAATCGTTTGGAAATTTAGTTTGGATTTGCTGTAAAAAGCTTTTTATTATTATTCTCACTTGCAGTCACCCATAGTGATGAAGGATTATGAAATGTTTTGGGGAAAAAAAACACTAAAAAGGACGTAGATGGACAAACTTGCATTTAAAGCAGCAAGAGAACAAAAAATAGACTTGGGAGAGTTAATACTGCCATGCTCTACAGATATTGATACTGATTTAAGGTGGGTTAAATCTTTTAAACATCCAGTGACCAAATAATGTGATGAGGATGTCAGATATGTGAGGATGAAGGCCGACAGTCACAGCAGGTCTGTTAGTCATTTTCTGCTGAAATGATCCTCTGAGCCCCAAAAACATCATAAAACTCCATTAGGAAAACAGACACAACAGACCAGTAAAGACATTGTAAAACATTACGTCGTCCCAGACGGAACATGTAGACAAACTAAAAAAAAGTCATTTTTGCGTCAAGTTTCCACTTGTTTTCCACCAAGTTTTCCGTTGTTTCATTACAACAACTTGCTGTATTCTCCACTCTGGGTTTATACTAATTAACTACTGATTCCAAACTGAGCTTTAGGAGCTTTTATTTATAATTTACCTTTTATATATTAACACTTTTTGCATTTAGTTACCACAGCTGAATCTCTAATTTACTCCAAACAGCTTCAACTCTTAAATATTTTTTTAATTTCTTCCATTACTCAAACACAACCGATGAGACAAATGTTTTATTACTTATTTATAAAGAATGTTTACCTTTCACCTATTTGATGGTTAGATTATTTTAAGTTAATGTGGTTTCTCCTTCTCTTTACACAGTTACATGTTTGTACTGTGTCGCAGTAATAAAAGCTTTTACTGTTTGCTTTATTCATTTCATTTTGCTGCTAAGTGTTAATGTTGTGTACAGATGATGTGGTCCTATTCAATGTGATTTATGAGTTGAAATGGTTTTTCAGTACGCCCTTAATGTTCCGTCCTACCTGCTCTCGTCTAATGGGAGATAACGTCCAGTCTTGAGTGAAGTCACAGGGAGTCATTTTGAGAATTACAACCAAAGAAACTGGAAATTTCTGCACACTACAACACGTAAAGGATGACGTAAAACTACAGGGGGAAGTTTACGTCTGTTCCTCTGTTCTTTTCAACCTAAAATCCGTCCCTGTTCTCTGATTAAAAGCATCTTCTGAGGGTTGGATGGTTGAGGTTAACCAGTCAGCAAAGAGATTTAAGATCAGGTTAGGAAATAAAACTTGAGTCACGAAGACGGCTTCTCTATCAGTATGGTGTGTGTGTGTGTGTGTGTGTGACTTGTACTCACCTTTGGGGTCATCTCTGACCACCAGAAGACCATTTCGACACACGATCTTTCCCGTTGTTGCGTCCACAAACACCAGAGACGGAATGCTGGTCACCTTGTACTTGTTCCACAGCTTCATCTGAGGAAGGAGAAGGATGAGAGGAGATGTTGGGAGTTTGTGGATGGAAAATACTCTGTATTTATTTCTGCTTCAGCAGAGAAACACCCGTACATCGTCTAAAACGATGCCTTTATATGTTCACAAATATTACAGAGTAAAGAAATGTCACTAGTGTTGCAGAGGACACTGTTCTGTTGTCTAAAGGAGGGGCAGCTTTGTAGTGAATAACAGAGGATGAGTCTTTAAATAAGCTGAACTGGACTAAACGTCCACTGCCCCTTTGTGTCGTGAATAAAAGTAAAAACAGGTATGAGGTACAAAAGGATTTATACTCGGGTCTTTTGCAGACATCTGTTGGCATTAAATTGAATCATAATACCCTCTGTATGACATTGTGATATTAGGAGAGCCTCGTGAAGCCAGAAAGGACGGGTTACAGACAGAAATATGTGCCTGAACGGTTCACAAGAGTTCAGCGATCGGCGCAGCTCTTAACATCAAAGAGAGGATAAAACATTTCTGAGACTCACTTTCCACATCAGAGACAGAAACCTACCCCAGGAAGAAAAACCAGCCATGTAAAGAGCAACTATCTGCATTATGCAGCTGCTTCAAGCAACTACAAAAAAATAAAACCCTGAATCAAGCTTTGAAACATTAGTGTTCGAGGTCTGCCTAAAACTGTATTGAGTATATATTGATTCTTTTTTGAATACATGTGTAGTTAATGGATCAAATGAATTACTTCCTGCTTCACCAAAAGACACCACAAATCATTAAACTGAGTTGTTCCACAAAGTTTAAAGCCAAAGTGAGTCCAAAGTTTGGTTCAATTGAGCTTGGAGTCGATGAAAACCTCTTTGTTACGGTTCATGTGCAAACAATGACTTCGCTGCACAAAGATAAAACTTAAGAAAATATAGAATTTGTCTCTTTTGAGAGTGCGAGACCACAGAGGTCGAACAACAACAAGCCCCCCCTGACAGCTGAGAGCAGGTTGTCGGCCCAATAAGGCGACCTGGAGCCCTCTGACTACATCCGTCTGGAAGTGCCTGAAAACCAAACTTCAGTATCTGCGACTGTCCACAGTTAGACCACACGCTTCGTGCTCCTCTGGAAACTCCGTCTTTGCTCACAAACTGCTGGGCGTTAAATGTGACAGCCCGTAAAAACCAGCAGCCCAACACCACCACTGTGCAACTCAGGCCAAACTATTTGTTTTTGTGTGTTGTTTCTAAAGAATATCCTCATGAACACAGCAGCATTTCTAGAAACGTTTTTATCCACACGGAAACACAGAACTGCAGTAACCATCCCGGACCTGTATGTGGCGCCGTAAAGCCAGAATAATGCGTCAAAAAACAGGAAACGAGCATTCATGCAACGATAAGACGAGGAGGTTAGATTAGAGGTGGGGCTATGACATCAGCATTACAAAAAGGTGTAGTTGTCGACACAAAAATGCAATTTTTCCACTTTGGAACCTGTTGTCTGAAAACGCAGCTTACATGTGGCTGAAACAATAAAACTGTGTTTTAACAAAAACTGTTCCAGTGTGAACGTCCTCTCATGCAAATTGATGACGGTGAAGAAAGTGAAAAAAGACAAAAATTAAAGTAGCGTTCCTTGAAGGAGCGCATATCGCCCACCGCCTTGTGTGTCAAAGTTTTAAACGGAGATCTTGTGACCTGAATTAGCCTTCAGAGTATGTGTTGAGGACAAGTCTCAGCTACTACCGTGCCAAATTGTAGCTCAATATTTGTAATAATGGCAGAGTTAAAGCCATTTTTGTGCTCGCTAAAGTCGATTAGCTGTGAGGGTCATCTTGAATTGGGTCAATAGGTTGTGAAGCCAGTGATTACTTTGAAAGTTTCCATTAAATCAGTAAATATGGTAGTTCATAGTTTTCTGGGTGTATTATCTCTTGCTTGTTTTCTTCTTTTATTCCTGCTATTTATTATGACGTACTTTAACTGTGTTGTGATAAATGATTTATATATTTTCTAATGTTGAAATGTTGAAAAAGAGATTTTTAATAATATTTAAATAAAGGCTAATAAGAATAAAAATGTTCACTGGTTCATGAGACCGTTTGCTAACAGACAGACACACACACATTGCCTGCCTTTCACGGCGGCAGGTGATAAAAAATAAAAAGAGTGAGACAGTTTGCAGCAACACCAACACGTCAAGAAATGCACCTCATGTCGTTTTTATGAGACAAAAACACACCGCAGGAGGCAACTTGTGGCTCATTTGTTGCACCAAGGTGATGATTCAAACCTAATACTAAATGCAATTTAACACTTTTATTTTTTTTAATCATTCAACTGACAACATTATGCAGCTAACACAACCAAAAACTAAAAAACAAGTTGAGGTTAACAGGTTTATGCTCAGATAACTGAGGTACAGATACTTGTTTGTACAGAAAAGAGGAAGAGGACGCAGACAGCAACTTGTCTACCAGCGTACTGGATCTTTAATTGTCTGCTTGGTGGCTTGGCAGCAGATCAGAGAAGTCCAAGATGTGAAATCTTTCCAAGATTATGTCATTTCAGGATAAAGATACTATGAAGAATTTAGTACAGATAGAAAACCTTGTTATTGTAGAAAACATAAGACCTAGAGTCAATCACCTCGGTTCAGTGTGTATAAGTGGGCTGTATCAGGAGGGATCTCCTTTGTGTTGTTGTCAAAAGTTGAGTTTTTTTTTTAATTGCCAACAACTTGTAAATCTCACTCCAAAACAAACTCATTTACTAAGACTTTTTTGTTTTTATTGTTTTTTGTCCCCGTGAAAAGAAAATGGGGCTCACATGATACACAGCTGCATTTTCCCAAGAAAACACTGATTTTATTGCTGAAAGCTGCAGGCAGTCGGTTATATTCCAGACGATAAATACAGAATGTGATAGGACAGGTTGTGTAAGAAGGAAAAAAAAAAAAAAAATCCTCATAAATCAAGATTTGAAATCTGCCCTCAATCCTTTTTCATAAACACCATAAACACTGATGAGGCGTTGGTAAAGACATTTCTGTCATTATTTGATAAACGGGTCTCTGCTGCAGTATGGAGCAAAAAGAAGATTAAAAGAAACATTTAATGGTTTAGGAACCTACTGTTTTTATGTTACAGGGTGCAGAAGAGGAGGGATATATCTCTCACATTAGCAAATTAGCCACTACAGTTAGCTTAGCTTAAAATGTTAAACTGATTCTGTCACAAATTAAACAGAACAAACAAAAAAACATAATAAACTATCAAATACTTTGGCACGCTGAAGTTAGCCCACAAAAATTGAGTGTTTTTAGATTTTCCTAACTCTAAACAGAGCAATGTTTCCAGTCTTTATGCTAAGCTAAGCAAAGCTAAACCAAGCTAACTAGCTGTATTGGTGTTAGCTTGAATAACTTTAAAAACTTCAACCATGTTCTGGTTCCAGCATTGTTCAACTTAATGAACAAATGGGACAAAAGGAGGCATAATTTAACATAGATGAACTGTTTTTTATCGTTTTCTTTAGGTAAAATTTGATTGGAAACAGATTCAGCAAATTAGCCAATGATCCAAATGAACATGTATTAAAGTCTTAGATGTATTCTTAAGTGGAAAAAAAAATAATCTGTTGGAGAAACAGAAATCATCAACCCAAAAACAATCTAGCTGCAGCCAATTATATAACCTGCTGGTAGGTTGACTGCATGTCACCACACGCTGAGGCTATTCATTATCAATATCACCAGAGTGTGTCACAGCAAAGCCAAGATGGACGTTTGAGTATCATTACACACTGGTTTAACTACGCCAATAACCCTTGTAGAGAGGTCACCAACTGTTAAGACTCTGGGGAGCCAGAAATCCATACTAAGAATCCATTCGCTCTCCGAGACATGCTGGCATGAGCCTCATACTAAACCCGCTGCTCATCATACTAATTGGATCACGCATGGCTGCAGCTCCACGTTCGCTGCCCACAGAGGGACCAGTGTGTGTAGAGATACAAGAGCTAAAAATCTTTGCTGATCAAAGAAAATGCTGATTCTTTTTAGAAGCCGCTTGGTGGGATCACTGACTGCCCACTGGAGTGTGAACGAGAAAGAAGCAGGGCATCAGCCCCTGTTCCACTGGGTCCACATTACCGCGTTGAATGTCATGCATGGCGATTAGCTTCGTGCGTTTTTTTCACTGCTGGTTTTTATGGCTATGTTCAGGTGGAGGACCTTAATGCTATAATCTCTCCTGCAATAAAAAATGTGGCTTCTTTTCAGTAAGCGATGGGTTCCCACAGTGCAAAGGTGACTGTCACTTTGTTGGAAGAAACGGAGCGGAGGAATTTTCCCCTCGCTCAGCTCTACCAGTTCACCTACGACGGCCCGAGCCCCCATCTCTTCACAGATCTGTTTTCACTAGACTGCTGCGGCCCGAGGCGACTGCCAGACGCTCCCACCGCCGCTTCATCACAACAGCGCCACTACAAAGAAAAGCGAGCCCCTTTACACCTGAAGACATGAGACAGATCCTGCCATGGTACTGATAGCAGAACCATGGTCGTTATCTTCACAGAATATACGAGGAACATTGGCGATAACCCAACAGTTAAAAAGAGAACATTTCTGGACTGTAGTTATATATTCGCAATGACATATACAGCTTTAAACAGTGCATTCTCATGACAAATTCAGAGCAAAATGCTGAGAAATGAGAGAACCATTTTGGTCAAACCTTGAAAAGAACAAAATCATGCGATATTGCGAGATGTCATTCTCAGAGTGTGTGTTGTGAATAACTCTCAGCTACTACCACGCCAAATTTCAGCAGAATATCTGTAAAACTGACTGAAATATACCCCTTTTTGTGTTTTCTAAAGTTAGTTCACTGCAGCGGACATCTTGAAAAGTCAATCAGTTGTAGATATGTACTTCCAGAAATTATTTCCTGAAAGTGGTTCATGAAATATTTTAAACGGCAAAATTTCAAACAAAGATCTTGCACATTTTGATAAAAAGCTCAGAATGTGTGTTTGGGATCAGTCTCGGCTACTACCGCACCAAACTTTAGGTCGATTTTTGTCAAACCGACTTGAGTTGTAGCCGTTTTCAGAGTCGTACAAAAATCTAAATCTCCTGCACAGAAGAAGAAAAACAATCAGAAGATCAACTGCTCTTCCATGATCTTCGTTGACCAGTCTGTGACGGACAGGATATCCCCCTCGTGACACATTCAACAAAAGCATTCCTCTGTACTGTTACTTTCTTATTAAAAGTGCCTGCAGGCGATGTGATGTGTAAAGATTTACTGTAGTGGAGGAGAGGAGAGCAGAGGAAGTGCCTCTTGCTTTGGGTTTTCCAGTCAGGAAGTCGTGACCTTTGCAACACGGACGACTTCACCTGCAAATGGACTCTAACGTGTCCGTGAGCGGTGACATCAACACTTCATCCATCATGCGCCAGCAGGCGGCTTTTGGGGTAGGATCTGAAACTTTCTGCGTTTTTCTTCTGGGCCCTCATGTCGCAGACAGATGAGAAACAATCTTCCCCAGGCTGCTGTGCCGTGGGAGCTCCCTTTTGGCCGGAGCCCCTGCAGCCAGATTCGACTTGCATTCCTCCAGGCTGCAAACTGCCTCGGATCTGCAGAGGCTCTCAATAGCTGCCTGTATCCACTTCAAAACGCTGCTGCTGCTCTTGAGGGCTACAAAGAAAGGCCTAAACCTCCCACCGCTCAGCCATACTTCAGCTCACACATCGTCGGCTAATGCGTGTGACTTCCAGCTTTCATCTGCGAGGCTCTGACCTGACTATTGCTTCACCCGGTCAAGAGTCTCACCGCTGTGGCTCCCCTGGTAGTGAAACTCTGTGCACGTCTGTGACAGAAGCACAGCTGCCACCTCTTCTCTCCAGGTGCTCACAAATCTCTTGATACGACTCAGCTTTGTTTCATTTTTAACATGAACCACCACTCCAACACGATTGTCATCTGTATTGTTATTCTTTCATCTTTGGGGCTACAACTCATCTTTGCGCCACCCTTTCCACTGAATTTTTTTCTTTAAAAAAAAAAGGCATTTTTTTCTATTTTTTTCTACAACCACTTCCCCTCAACTCAAGGCCTTGTTCACAAAATGTAAAAAGTGCAGACCACCCACTCCCGCCTGCTCCACAGTGCTCATTACAGAGCTCATCCTGCACCAAACAGCCATTGTGATGAGAAAATGCACTTCCTCTGAAAATTGCAGAGCTGGAAGCATAATGCAGGCTTCCCACTATCCCTCTTCAATACAAAACGCTGCTGCGCCCTTCTGCTTATTAATCCTGTAACATTTTGCAGAGGGGACCATTCTGCAGATGGGAGACATTGGTTAAATTACTTCTTTTTTTTTTTGATAAAAAGCCCTCTTGTTGCCAAGGCAACAGCCCCTACTGTTCCTCCTCCATGAAGTCAGGACATGTCACTAAGTGGGAGACACTTTGTGGACTCTTGGTTAATAATTCAGTGATAAATGCACTGTTTTGTGCTGAAAACAGGTGCCAGAATGTCAGAGAGCTTTGAGGAAATAAACCCGCAGAAAATAAAGGAAACACAGAATAAAGAGTGTGTGTGTGTGTGTGGAGGGAGGATGTTGTCACCCTCTGGCCTTGTAAAGTGGAACAAACTGACCCTGGAAATCTAAATTCGAGCCCTGTGTTGGGAGAAGTTTTATGTCATGAAGAAAAGCAATGTAAAAAAAAAGAAAGCAGGGGTGGGGAGGAGCTGTAAAGAAGTAAAAAGCCACGACTCAGTAGGTATCTGCAGCATTGTCTCTTTACAGAGTGGGTTGCCCCCGAGGCTGACATTCTGCAGGGTCAAAGGTCAGCACGGCAGAGGGGGGTGCATTCTTCACCCCCCAGTGGTGTTTGGATCAGCCTGCCTACCTCCCCCCCCCCTCACACACCGGCGTTTGTTTCTCCTCGTGCCTGTTGAACAACAACCTGTTCAACACTCACAGCCTGATGTGAACGAAGCTTTAGTCCTGAATGCAAACAGAACGAACACTTCCAGCAACAAAGAAGGATCTTCATCGCTCGCCGTCAAAAGCTAAGCAATGTTTCTACCCCCCCCGTCTGTGTGTGCATGCGCTCGACTGTCTACCGCTGGCGAAATATCTCAAACTGGACAGATTTTACTGAAACTTTCAAGAAGTAATCATTGTGTTTACATCTACAACTGATTAACCCAACTTAAGATGGTCGCCTAAACCAAACAATCTTAGCAAAACACAGAATTGGCTAAAACTCAGTCAGATTTACAGATATGTAGCTTAAATATTGTGATGTAGTGGCTGAGAATCATTAACAACTAACCTCACATCTCAGATGTGATGAAATGGGATGAGATGGTGCAGGACGGTATTCAGGAGGTCAGACCAAAACATCTGTAACTCTGTCCCTTCTCCTCTGATCTTCATTTAAAACTCTGGCATGAAAGGCGGCGGGCGATATGCATTCCCTCAAGGAATGAATTGTAAAATGTGATCTATTGATTTATTCTCTGCTGGTAAATCATTAAATTCACTAAAGATCAACTTCAGTCACTGTAATGATTTAAGTCCTCATGTGCTGATATATGAACACTGCATCATGATTTCCTCCCCCTTCTACATCATCCACCGCAGGTTCTGACAAACGCACACATGGAGATAATATGAAGCTGCTCTGGTTCTGATCCGGCTCCATCAGTTACCTTATTAGACTGACCTTACAGCCTCTTACTGATGACTTGGAAAGCTTTGTGCATTTTTTTAGTTTCTCTTTCACGTGCTGTTTTCCAAAAAAGGTAACACAATCCCGCACTCGGTCTCCTGTAAACCAAAACATCCAGGAATTATTCTGCAGTCTAAAAAAATGCTTCACCGTGTTTCCTTGAATAATCATAAAACAAAGATCTCATTCAAATAATTTAACATCTCGTTTTTGTGTAAAATCAAGCTGGTAGTTGGTTGTAGTTTTGACCTAAAAGAACAAAAGAAATGTAAAAATAGAGACTCCTTTTCGCTGTGCTTTTATCCGCTTTTACATTTGACTAAAATCAGCAGAGAGTCATCAGAGGAAGCTGACTTAGTGATGTGCTTTTAACGATTGCTGCTCAATTAGTGCCAATCAGCAAACAGACCTGCAGCAGTTCCACCCATTACCGTATCTCTGGCACCCCGATTTCCTCAAGTGTCGTGGCAGGGGCGGGTGTGTGTGTGTGTGTGTGTGAGCAGAGGGGGATGGGGGTTTTAGTCCTGACCTCCGTTTGCCCCGGCATTTAGGTCCCACCACCACTCCTCCTCCTCCTCTTCCTCCTAACACTGGAGGCCTGGAAAGTCTGCCAGAGCCGGAGCCCAGTCCCTGATCTCATCACAACACATTAATATTTATGGAAATTTAGGAGGAACATTTCCTTATCAGTGTTTTGTGCATAAATCAGGACAGCTCTGAATCTAATCTAAAGCAGCATCTATTGTTTCTTTCTTTTTACTCAGGATATAGAGAAACTAAAATACGTGCAGTTTGAATAGAAGACTGATTTATAGTGGCATCCACAAAGTGAACACATGATTGTGCACTGGAGTCATGTGAAAAAATGATATTTGTAATTAAAACCTTACTGTATTTAAGGACAAATCTCACAATCTTTAACAAGTCTTCTAGTCTACATAAAATAATGTGGAAAGTCGGAGGACTTTATGAACCTAAAATAAACCTTTAATTCATTAACTAAATCTCTTTTCTTTTCTCATTTTTTAAAATCTATTTCCGATGTGTATCTTGACCTTCTACTGCAGCTTCCTGAGGGAGGAGGTGTTGTTGCTCCTTCTGCTCATTACCCGAGCCACTTTCAGCCCCGTAGTTTCTGGTTACATGGCGACACTTTATATCCACCCATTACCCTGTTTCCTCTTCCAGTGGTACGCTAAAAGCCACATCTGTTTGGCTGCAGCTGTGGACCCGTCCCGTGGATTTTATAGCCGAGCTGATCGTCTGGACTTGCTGTTGCATCTTGCACAACTTCCCCTCCCATTGTCCACCTTACCTACTCCATACATGCTTTTCTCTCAGCTTATACCACCCCCTCCCCAACATATGGGGACAGATTCAGGCTCCAAAAAGCTCCCTATTCATCAGTATCAGACCGTAAAGACCAGGAAGGATCTGATGATTACAGAAATGTTTAATCTAAAATAAACATCGCACAAGATGGCATGCAGCTCAAATATCCACTAAGGCTGCAACAATATTGGAAAATCTTGTACAAACGATCTGTCATAAGTACACAGATGCAGATAGATTTGTTGGTACTCCTACAGCTCGTTGAAAAAACACTAAATTTCTTGTGAAAAGCGATTCAGTTAAAAGCAACTGTTTAAAGCACATCTGCATGTCTTTATTATGTGAAAAATGATTTGTTGTTTATTTTACAAAGATGACAAAATAGTATGGGTGGAACAGTGGTGTAGTGGTTAGAGCTGTCACCTCCCAGCAAG
This sequence comes from Kryptolebias brasiliensis, assembly GCA_028566095.1. NCBI lineage: Eukaryota > Metazoa > Chordata > Actinopteri > Cyprinodontiformes > Rivulidae > Kryptolebias > Kryptolebias brasiliensis. The sequence goes on from JAOXNZ010000091.1 coordinate 7,615,192, forward strand.
AAGGTTGCAGGATCTCATCCCGGCCTGGGGTCTTTCTGGGTGGAGTTTACATG
>JAOXNZ010000091.1:7632143-7643392 GCA_028566095.1 Kryptolebias brasiliensis
TGTTAGGTTCATTGGTAACTCTTAAAATTGTCCCTAGGTGTGAGTGAGAGTGTGAATGGTTGTTTGTCTCGTTTGTCAATATGTGGCCCTGCGATGGACTTGCGACCTGTCCAGGGTGTCCCCCGCCTCTCGCACAGTGACTATTGGAGAAAGGCACCGGCTGCCTGTGACCCGAAATGGAGAAGCGGGTGAAGAAAATGGATGGATGGATAGTTATGTTGCCTGGCCAGTGTTAAATTAGAAAATCTCACCTCTGAAGGAATTTATCTGAACTACACTCTCAATAAAGATTCAGTTTTAATCCAAACTTTAAACAGAACTTGGTACAATTTGAGCAAACAAACTAAACTGTTGTACCACCTTTTTACAAAGTTCCAGTATAAATGTTACACATAATTATAGCTTATGGAAAACAAAACAAATAAAAACGCATCTTCAGAAATCTTTTTTTTTTTTTTCCGGTTGGTTGGTTTTCTGAGTTTGTGAGAACAGAACATCATGCAGGCTGATTGTTGGAGAAGTTGCTTCACTCGGACAGAACGTCTTCTTAAGAGCCATTCGAGTTGAAGATTTAAAACAAAGAACGTCTGTTTGTGTAAAGGTAGTAGCTCAAGAAAACAGGCAGATTTCCAGGTAGAATCACTGAATTCTGTGTTAGCGACCAGCGAGCCGTGTGGCTGTGTTTTTGAAAAAAAAAGGCCTATTTTTGAGCGTATGGCTTGCAAACCCCACCTCCCCACGTTTCTGATTAAATCTACTGGAGCACGATGAAGACTGGGACATTCAGGCCTGCAGGCTCGGATGTTTTCCATCACAGGAGACCTCCTCTGCAGGGGTTAAAACACGGCTCTAGAATTACAGAAACTAAGGGCTTAAAGATGCCTGTGACAACTCTGCAATCATTCTGGACAAAAATGTGGTGCACAGACCTCTCGGACATGTTCAAAATCCAAATGACGAGGCAGCAAGGAAACTGAGACGCTCCGTGAACGTTTCAAGACATTCTTGAGTTACAGCTCACTGACAAACTAGATCGACTAACTTCAGCAACTCGGGACTATTTACCAAAATCTCGTTTATGTTAATTTGTATGCATCTTCAGAGTCTGATAATACTTGAAAAACTGCTTTGTGAGACGTATAATAAATGGCAAAAAGAGGAGGAAGCCCATTTAAAGCAGACCTGAAATCAAACTAGACCCACTTTGCTTTTCCTGTTCCCCCTGTGTTGAAGAGGACACTGCTGCAGAAATGGAGTTCATTAAAAACAGAATCATGTTTCTGTCCAAACCCCTCTGCTGACAGTAAATTTTTAAGTCTCTTATCAACTTTCCAGGGCCTCACAGTTCACCAAATTCTTGTGGTTCCATTTGCCTAAAAAGAACAATCTTACAGCTAATTACTTCTTTTATCAATTCTCTCAACAGCAAATGAACCGGCTGCAGTTGTAGTGGTTAGCAGACTGCAGTGATCGTTTCAGTTCTCTTCCTGCTACAGCTGCTCACACTTCACTGCTGGCAAACACAAAAAAACAACAAAAAAAAAAAAGAGCCTGCAGTCGTAGTCGTTTCTTGTCTCTCAATCTGTTAACTTAGTGCCAGATACACAAACCGTACCAACCGTCTCCTGCACCGCTAACCCCCCCCAAACCACAGCATGTTTCCTGCTGGCTTCCACATAAACAAACTGTGACTAGAACAGATTTCCATCGTCAAGATAAAGCAGAATTATTCCTGTGTTTACGTACTGAGCAGCAGTAGCGTTATCATGCAGCGGAGAAGCTGCTCTAATCAAAACTTGTGTTCATAATCAGAACAGATATTAAAGCTGAGGCCCCGACATCAAAAGAGTGGTATTCTGAGGTATTTTCAACAAAACATGACACATAATAGCTGCAATTTCAGGATCAAAGATGGTGTGAATCACTGCAAATGCGTTTGTTCCCCCCCCCGCTCTTCGTCGCCAGAATTCAGCTGAAAAAATAAGCCTTCAGGGTCTGCAGCCAACTGTCATTCTGATGTGCAAAAATGGGGAAAAAAAAACAAACTAAAAATAATTAAGAGACGATTCTTGAAGGATAAAGTTTGACTTTCGAGAACAAAGTAACTTGAGGATTCACAGAGGAGTAGAAAAATGTACAGAGCTGCAAAAGTTACTTCTCTCTTTTCAAAACATGACACTTAGCGCAGCTCTCACCTCATTCATCAGGTTCTTCATGAGAACACAAACAGAACCATGAATCCAGATGATGCAGTTCAGACCCGGTGGATTATTACCTAATATTCCAGCGCGGCCGGCAGCCCGCCGACCACAATAGGCCCCGAGTCTGTTATCTCTATCCACGAACTTACGTAAACTGCTCTGCTTTCCACGGAAATATTCAGAGCTTTGAGGCCGGGCCAGAAGTTTCACTTGGCTCCGATTTCAGACTTAGAGAACAGACAAAGAAAAAAGGCGTTAGAGGAAACCAAGAGAACTCGTCACCTCTTTTCCCCCCAAAGCATTAGACGCTGTTCTGCCCTGCAAACTGTCCAATCCCAAAATTCTGCTTTGCAATGAGAAAAGAAAAGAGGAGAGGAAGAGAAACCACCAATAACAGACTGTCAGCGAGGGATGAGAAACGCTGCTTTGATATTTGGTGTTTACGCTCTGATGCCAGTAATCGCCAGGAGTAATTACAGTGTAAATTATCTCCACCCTTTTGGCAGATTCCTGCTCAGGTCCTTTCTCTCACCACAGCAAACCTAAGAACATTTCTCACACTCAATCAGCCTCCGGACATGAAAAAAGTCCAGATGAAAAAAAAAAAAAAAAGGGAAAAAGTTTCATTTTGAACCCATCAGAAAACGTTACAGCTGATACTTTTCATGTCACTCATTTGACATTTTCTAAATAGGGAAATTGGAGACCGTTTCTCTCTGCACTTTATCTTGAACGACGGCGAACACCTGGATAAACACTGCAGATGATGAGATGATGGAGAGGCTTTCTTTTCTCAGGAGCTTTGACCACACAGCACCAAGGACAGTTGGGGTTTAGGTTGCAGTAACCACATCTTGTAGGTTTTTGTCTCATCTTTCTGTTGTAGCCTGTCATACTTTCATTTGCAACAATAACTCTTTAGTTTTATTCTCCCTCTTTGGCTGTTTAAGCATGCAATACATACCTCTGGCTCTAGACGAGCATCATAATTATAAAGATAGAGGGAGAAGAGAGAAGATGAATAGGTTTAGGGTTTGGCAGAAACGCTGACATTCCTGAAACAAAACCAGCATTTGGCTTCTTTCTGCTTCAGTTCATCAGCTTTCTGTTGGGGAATGTATACACACAAACAGTGTCCTATGGATATCTACTAAAGATATGGAATGGCACCACATTATTATTATTATGCTTCAGCTTAAAAGAGAAGGGCTCACCGACCACAACAGACTGCAGGTTGTGGAGCAGAACCTGCTGCCTTCAGAACCCACCTGCTGCTTCAGGTAAATGAGCAGGTGGGGAGTGACATTACGCTGAGCTGTGGAGGACGAGGAGGGTCAACTGCCACGTCAGAATTAGATTTTATTTTTTCTAAAATGCAGCCTTTCAAAGAGTCATCCACAAGAAGTAAGATCTTAATGGATCATGAACATTTCCACAGAAACACACTTAAAAAAAAAAATCTAAACTAGTCCTTTAAATAACACCGACAGGAGTGGCTGTAATGAGGGGGAAATTCTGTCTATCAACATTTAGTGAGAAAGTCTCCCTTTCCTCAGTCACAGAAAGTGATTCATGTAGGCGTAAACTGAAACTTAGCGTAAAAAGAGGGATTTTTAAATTTCACACCTTCAAATGTTGAGTCTGAGCCAATTCAAATACTTTTAGAAGGCTGCTGAATGTGAGGAACTATGAGCCATCCAAAGAGCGTTTTCCTATAATAATTTTATATAAATAGTTTTAAAGTCACACACAGAAAAGTGAGTATTAGTATCATATTACAGGATGTCGTGTTTGGGTAAATACAGTGGTGATGCTCCACAACCGGGACCGTGTTTCCTTGAGAGTTTTTGTCAGGCCAAAAAAACAACTTTCCATGTTGACACGTTAGCTTACATGTATTTACTTACTTTACTTTTTTTTTCAGCTGAATCTCTGCAGAAGTGGTTTTCTGAGCCCTTATTTATCTCATGTCCCCCATCAGCAGCCCTGAAGCCCATGTAGGCTGCGTCTTTTTCTGCACAGATGTTCCAAAACTTACTCAGACTTCTGCAGGAACCTAAGCTTGGTGGTAAATTTGCCTTTAAAAATAATTTCCTTTTGAAGTTGGCGATTACAGCTGTGAGAGAAACATTGCATTACCACTAAAAACTATATTATATATTATATATAAAGCAATATTATCATACTACAGAAAAGTCCTGACCTGGACATATGCTGCCCAAGTATTAAGTCATTTATTCATTCAATAAATATAACTAATTTATAGCTAAAACCTTGAACAGCTGAACTTTTGCGTACATTTATGTTTAAACTGATAAATAGTTCTTCTATGGAAATTAAATTATTTAAAGCTCTTTCCATGGGTGAACTCCTGCTAAAGCAGTTTGAGTCCACCTGAAAAACTCAGAGGTCTTGTCCACACGGAAACACTGTTTTTCCCAAAATGATCTTTTTATTTGTTGTTTCTTGGCGTTTCGAAATGTTTTAGTTTGGGAACAAAATGAAAATGTGATGTTTTGGGGGCCATTTCTGTGTGGACGCCAGGCTGAAACAATAATAAACCTTTTAAATATTTACAGAAACTTATGCTGCCTCATGCAAACTGCCTTACAATGAATGCTGATGTATGCAAACTCTGCGTGCACGGTCCAGCAGTTACGCCACCATCTTTGAAACGAAGACGTCTGCAGCTGCATGTTGAGCGAGCGACAGCCTCAGAGGCTAACTTGGTCGACATGTGTTAAATATTTGTAGACAAAAGGCCTTTGACTACATTCAGTTATCTCCTCCTGCGCCCTTTGAGAAAACGACCACAGCCAAACTGAGAGGAGGAGGAGGAGGAGGAGGAGGAAGAGATAGAGGTCGGCCATAACGCATCGCGCCTGTAATCTCTCCCGCCGAGGCCCCTGCATCTTTAATTACCTGGACACTCGTGTCCGAGGGCTGCTCTTGTTCCTCAGTGAAAAGATGAGACTTCTTATTGCTCGTTACAACGGGCTTAAGCCGATAAACCCTCTCATTCACCGTGGCTGTGGGATTGGAGCTCTGTGCAAACAGACCCGGCCAAAAAAAAGGACTAATCAAAACAGTGATTAGCCCAACAACTCGGAGGCAGAGCTAAGCCACAGCAGGGGGTCTCCTCTCCAAACCGCTGTCGATTTGTGGAGGACTTTTCCGACAAACTCAAGCCCGAGAGCGACAACAGAAGATGGGATGTGTGTGGAAGGCATGCGGTGAGGGGTTTTTACCAAACAAAGACGTAGCGTGGCCGATTTCAAAATGGGATGTGACGGCTGTAGAAATGAGCGACCGAGCTTCTCCGGGATCTCTGCCAGCAGCAATCTAAGGCTGCTTAATGAAAATCATGCTTATTTAGACGATAATAAATCAATATTTCCTTCCTGTCATGGTTCAGTTCGTGAGTTTTCCTCCTTGTTTGTTGCTCTGCTGCAGCCAGCAGCATTAACTCTACCTGGGCTTCCAGCATCCGGTTTGCTGCTGATGTTTTTCACACAGAATATATGGGAGCAAGGTCGAGCTCTGGGCTTTATTTACACCTGGACTGAACAAACAACATGGAGCACAATTCAGTACTCGTCTCCAGTGCCCCCTTAATAATACAACCTATGGTTCTGTATAATCCAGGGTCATATCTTTCAATAAAAAAAAAACACCACTAAGCAGATAATTAGTTCCCTGAAAACAAGGGTTTGCTATAAATGTTGTCATCTGGAATGGGAACACGCCGCTTTGATTTTAATCACCTTCCAAGTTGAGGGTAAATTTATAACCAAACAGTTCACACATTCAGCAGAAAATAAAACCAACACTTGTATCTGCAGCTATAACTGTGACCAACATTCATTATTTTGTGACTCGGGGGAAATATTTGGCTCTCCAAAGGCAGAATGATTCACTAACTTCACCAGTTGGCCAATAACTTAGCAGCACAGTGGGTTTTTAGGAGGGTTTGTGCATCAGACAGCAGCCCTGAGGCTGGAATCGTTGTGGATAATAATGATGAGAGCGAGCCAAAACTGTAAAACAAGCTCAGAACAACAAATATTTTGATTGTAATTTTCTTTGGTTCGCGAAGACAACCGAACCCTTTTGAAAGTTTCAACGAGCATTCCTTAAAGAAATGCACACTGTCTGCCACAAGTTAAAGGAAAGAAAAGTTCTTGCATGCTGTGTTAGCGCTTGAACAAATCACGTTAAAAACAGTAGCTGGAGGCTAAATGTTGCAAAACTGTAAACATTACATGTTTAGGAATAAAAACATTTTGGTGTTGAGCTGTTTAAGGTCCTAAATGTTCAGTCATTCCTAAAATAATAACAAAAAGAAGAAAGATTTTAAGCTACATTGTGTGTCGACCCATTCAGTGGAGACGCAAACTGAATTTAGCGTCGTCCTTATGGAAAATATTCTTGCAACTTTATATTAAGCGGAATAATGTACAATATCCTCCATGCTACACATGCTGGCAATAAAAACCCAATAATTACAAGCAGTAACTGCTTATAAACATGTAGAATAACACACCTTCGACCCTGATACCAGGTGGACTCAGGAAGCTTAAACACAAACCAGCTTACTGTTGTGGAACTGATAAGGAAGCAGCGTGAATGAATTTCCGAGCACCACTGCAGCATCATTATTTGCTTTCCAGATTAGTTTGGCCACCACTGACCCTGAGTAACAAGCAGCAAACGTACTCCACGCAATTATGTGTCTGGAATATGCAAACACACAAACCAAACCAACGTTTTCATTTGTTCCAGTGGATGCAATACGAGAGGAGAACGTTCTTGCTTTAGTGTTTGCAGACGTTTTGAGTCATGACTGACGTGATAAAACACATTAAACGATCCAAACACAAGCGTGCTTGTTTGTGCGCAGTCTTCCATCGGCAAATTATTCCAAGAGACTCTTTGGTTATTAGGAAAGTAATGAGCCGACTGCGGGCCGTGAGACCTGCCTCAACAGGACTCCCCTCAAGTCTTCCTCCACTTTCTCTTTACGCGACGCGCCAACTTCGCAAGGACGCCATTTCAAGAATGAACGCAATTCTGGAGTGTCTTTAAGACGCTGAGCCGCAACAGGAAGCACGTTTGAAGATGCTTGCATTAACTTAATGCTTTCAGCGACTAATAAAACCTGCCGATTTGACATTAGGAAAATGAGGATTTCTAGGAACAACAAATGCAGAGACCTCTGACCATTCGTCAGCTCCGCCTTTATTCTGCAAATTAACGAACAACTCCCCGTAAACGTGGCGTCTAACAGCAAAGTAAGGTCAAACTATCAGAACCAACTAATCCGAATTATGGAAGCTCAACAGGATTTAAACGTGACATGCACATAAGCTCACTGAAGCAGGAAGAAACAAAAGTGATACAAAATGGCATTTAATCAATTTATCATTTAGATTAATTGATCGCTCAGCCATTAGTGCATCTGTGCCATTAAGAACTTTCCGTTTCGGTTTTGTTCTGATAAAAACTAAATAAGAGAGACAGGAAATCTTTAGGCTTGCAGAGTGTATCATGATTAATGTTTAACCGGCTCACAAATCATCCCACGGTATTAAAAAAGCACACACACACACACACACACACACACACACAGTATCATTACTGTGACAGGCAATAAAATAAGATCCACTGCAACAGGCTTTGCATGTTACAGGAGATTCATCTCCTGAAGAAAAAAAAAAGACCTGGTCTGGATGCTTCTCTATGTCCTTCATGCAGCATTTAAAGAGAAACACTAAACCCATCAGAAGACATTGGAAAATGTCTTCCATCTCCGTCCTCCTCTCAGCACTTTTCCTTCCTTTTCTCATTTCACTGCACTGAATGCATTCAGTCCTTTGAGTCGTTTATTTATAACATTTTTATATTACTTTGTGTGTTTAGACAATGATTACAGCGTTTCATTTGAACCCAGATGTTTACCGCCGCTCTGAAGGTAGAATCTCACTGAGCTGCGACTGTTGGAGACTAGTTTGAAACTCAAAATTGCAAGAAAATTGGCAAATTTTTTTAGTTGCAGTTTCGCCGAATTCTGAGCGTTTGAGACCAGTGAGCCGTGCGGCCACGTTTTGAGTGGCCAGTTTGTTTTAAAATCACAGCTTATTTCTGTGTGCACGGCTTGCAAAGTTGTAATCTGCCTCGGCTTCGCTTTGTACCCACCTTGGCAGCCGCCCCCACGTTTCTGATTTGATCTACTGGATTGGACTTTTGAAATGAAGATGGGCAGATTTGGACCAGTTTTTCCAATAGTTGTTATTGATCATCCGTGTAGTTTTTATACCTGGAACCTCAAATGTTTTCTGTCAGAGAGCTCTCATCCAGGCATCAAAACCCACGTCTACTGCTCTTGAGATGGACTGGAGACGCTCAGGACAAAATTTAGTTGGGTTTGAGGCAACATTTCACACGAGGAAATTCAGAAACATTTCGAGACTCCTTCATTAACGCCCTCACAAACCAGTCACCAACAGTTTCAGCCCAGTGAGATACTACAGTAAGTTCAGCATATTTTAGTTTCCAACTTTCACTTTGCCCGAGCTTCTCCACATTCTTCCCATGCACACCTTTGTGACTGTGGTTACAGTCGGTAGCTAAGCTTTATTTTGTTCAGAGTTCAAACGCATCAGAGCAAAATTCGAACATGTTCTGGTGGCACACACAAAAAAAAAAGCCCCTGACACGGCCTCGCCAGCTGCTTGACGAAACTCCCTCTGCAACGTGCAAGTGCTAAACGAGTCCAAACAGCAGGGCTGGTGCCAGCGTGCCATGCTCCATGCTGAGACACTGGGTCTCTTTGTACGGCAAGACTCTTTTCAGACAGGAGCAGCAGGAGCACTCACACTTGGATGAATACGCCACAGAAAGAGAAAGGGGGGGGGGGTTGAAGTTTCCACCCACTGAGCAGGGTGGTGGTCACACATAAAGAAAGAGGGTTATCGTCTGAGGGGAATCTTACCGTGACAAAAATGTTCAAATTTTGGAATAAATTTGAAGCAAATTGCTAACGGCACAAGTGTCGTGTAGGAGATGTTTGTTACTGTGTGTTAGTGACAAAAGAAGTGCACGTCCATCACTGTCTTTTTCTATTTAAACTTAAGAAATATGATCAGTAGTGATGATTGGAGGTGGGGGGTGGGGGGGGGGTCACAAAGAGGCAACATTCAATCTAAGAGAGATAACAAAAGGCAGCTCTGGATGGCAGGATGCCCCTGGGGCGATAACGCTGTTATTATGGTGGAAAGGGCTGCTGAGCTGCGGCGTGGGGCGATTACAGGCCCAAGGATCCACTGGGGGAGGGTCCAAACATCCGATCCACGAAGTGTTCTCCCTCTAAGCTCAGAGAGACGGAGGAACAAAACCAGAAAAAAAAAAAAAAAGACAAAGCAGGATAGCTGATGTAGGCTTCGTCAGCTGAGGTAACAATCATGTGTTTATTCCAGTGGAAAGATTGCTAATAGCTGCTTTTGTGTCATCACCAGAATCTGAAATGAAAAAAAAAAAAATCACACCATTCTGGTCTGCACTGGTTTGGGTGATTTCACCGGTACGTAGGTTACAACTGCTCTGGGTTTTGGTTAATGTGGATGAATGGTCTGCTGATGTCATTCAGGCCTTCGGCAGACACTGTGGTCAGAACATCAGCCGCGCACATTATCTTTAACGTCACTCCGCTCTGGAAAGCTCGGCCTGAAAAACAAACCCTCACACAGTGTCCAGCAGCAGTCCGGCTGGAGAACAAAAAAGGGGAAAGTCAGACCCTGGGTACAGTTTCATTGGTCTGTGGACCGCAGGCAGAGGTTGCAACCTTACAGCTACTGAGAGTTGTTGTTGAAGTCGTAGATAACAGAAGAGAAAACAGATCGAGTTGCAAAAGGGAAAGGGCTTCACAAGATACAGTCTGGCTTGTCTCTAAACTCTCACTTGGGTAACTTGAGTCCCTGAACTTCGCGTCTGATGAAATCCCCGCCGTCGCCCCTCGTAATATTACAGATATCCTTATAAAGAAGCCACAATGAGCCGAGGAAACGAGACCGTAACACAAGCTCCGGGCTGTGAGATGTAACAGTTGGCATCTCGAAATCCTCAAATACATTTCCATGACCCCCCCCCCGCCGCCCGCCTCCGGCCTCAAGCGGCTTCGGTGCAGCAGGTGTCGGCGCGCATTCTTTACATAAGCTCCTGTTGAACATGGCGCTCGAATACAAGGCCCCACAGCTGCACAACAATGGAGTCAGACTGCAGGCGGACCCGCACAGCCGGAGTCAAGGTAGCAAGTTCCTGTGAGGTCAGTTTACAGTCGGAGGCAAGAGCCAGACGGTGTGGAGGGGAGTTTAAAAACATTAGCGATTACAGGATTCACAGCCTGTCAGGTAAATACTAGAAAACGTCTGAAGAAACTCTGAAGGGATGCAGCTTCTGCCCAAAATTACACCAATTTGTAATCATTTAAACTTAAAAAGAAGTGTTCGTTTTGATATTTAAACTGTACAACAAGATCCAATCAAAAAAAACAAACAAACAGTAAAGCTGCTTCTAGAGGCGCGTTACAGTCACCATAGCAACCACAGCCAAGTTAAGGAGAGGCAGACAGAAACAGACTGAAAAGTAAGCCTCAAACAAGCAGTCGCTGTCAAAGTACTACAAATCGGATTTCAGAAACTCTTGAGCCGTCATCGGCTGAAGACTGAGGGTCACACAGGTGAAGTTTTGTGTTTCTGCCGTGTTTGATGTCGGAGAGATGACAAGTTAAAAAAGAAGAGAATATTTTGAGCTAAATTGTAGCTGAGGAGTGCGGACGCTCTCTTTGAATTCTGGGGGAATTTGAGCGAGACACACACTGAGTGAGAGAAGGCAAAAATACCTGCATTTTGATGTATAATTACTGTATGTACCAAAGACGCTGAGGGAGTAAGAGGAGCTCGGTCTACTTGTGTGTTTTAAGATAAGATAAGATAAACTTTATTGATCCCACAATGGGGAAATTTGCACGTTACTGCAGCTCAATACAGGAGA
>JAOXNZ010000091.1:7659072-7669182 GCA_028566095.1 Kryptolebias brasiliensis
TCCACCCAGAAAGGCCCCAGGCCGGGATGAGATCCTGCAACCTTCTTGCTGGGAGGCGACCGCTCTAACCACTACGCCACTGTGCCACCCAACAGCCAAAATATTGAGTTTAAATTTTATTCATTTATAATTTGCTACATTGCTATAATGTACCTCACCCCAAATAACGTCAGTGTTATTGGTGATGGTGGTTTGGAGCCTTTTAATGGTGTTTGATTTAAATTGTGTTTAGGAAAACACAACGTCATTATCGCCTGCCGCCAAAAGGTTTGTGATAATGTTTTTGCCTGTGGTGGTTTCAGTCTATTTCAAGATGGCCCCCACAGCTACTTGAGACAAATGGTAAATGTAATGTAATTATATAGCGCCTTTCTAGCCGATCAGGCCACTCAAAGCGCTTTACAACACAATCTGTGCCTCATTTACCCAAACACACTCATTCATACACCTCTACAAAACTAATCTGAATAAATCATTCTATGGAGACTAATCACGGCTTTAAACTCCATTCATACATCGATGGGGCACATCGGAGGCAACGAAGGGTTCAGTGTCCTGCCCAGAGACACTTCAACATGTGACTGCTGCCAGGAATTGAACCTCCAACTCTCTCACTGGAGGACGACTGCTCCAACCACTGATCCACAGCTGCCCCGAAATAAGCCAACACAAAAATGGCTATAAGTCAGTTTGGTGTGGTAGTGGATGAGTGTCACACTTTTTAAATGTATTTATTTATTTAGACTAGAATAGTTCTGTTATTTCTTATCTTTGTGTAAGTCACGCTGTGTTTTTGATAAATATTTATTTATTAAATGAGGACGTAAAAGACTTATTAGGCTCAAAACGGTTCAAGTCAAAGTTAACTAAAGTTTAACTTATATGATGAAATTATTAACATATTCCATCCCTCGCGTTAAAGCAGTTCCTTATCAGAAGTTTTTGCTGTGACAGCTGGCGGCGTGGGTGTGTTTTGGTTAACAGGTCTGAAGTTGTCTCGCAGAATCAGTGGGCCGATGGAGCCGAGCAGAAGGCCGGAGAGATAATTCAACCACTTTCTCGTGAAAAACAGGTGGGAAGACTTATCTGTTGCCTGAGTCATGCCAGAAATCGCTCACCTTTCTGTCTTTTATTTATTTATTTAATGTGAGGAAAATCATTAAGCTGTGTAAATTCGTTAAAAAGTACCACTTTAGAAGTGTTTTTATCTTCCGTTTGTGTAAAGCCAGAACACTCGGTGAGGTTGTTGAGTTGTATTCCAGCAGAACGGTGAGGTCAGGCTCGGGGTCGATGCGTCGCTGAGGAGTCCGTTTTCTGAGCAGCCTGCAGACGAGGTGAGCTGCTCTACAGGAGATCTGAGTTTGCTCTTGCATAAAGCTACCATTTTGTTTCAGATCAACGACTAGACATTATACTGTCTTGTCCTGTTCAGGCGGCAGACGCTGCTGAGAAGCTGGGTGAGGCGCTGCTGGAGGATCTGCTGGAAGATGCTGCTCGGGCTGCGTGGGCGGCTGAGGCAGAGCGGCAGTCGGAGGGCGCGGCCCAGAGTGTGCTGCGAGCCCCCACCCTGGAGAGCATGCTTCTTCGTATGGAGGAGATACAGGTGAGGGCTGCCCCACAGAGGCCCGCCGGTAAAAGGTCACCGTGAAACCTGAAAGGTCACCTCCGATCGGCCTCTTATTTACAGCGATCGGTTATGACGGCTCTGCTCTGCTGCTGCTTTACCCATTTCTACTGTAAAACTGGGCTTTAACGATATTAGATGTTCACGCTGCAATTATTGTAGCAAAAATAATTCATGTTAATGATATAATTAAAGAAGATAAATGTGTTATTATCACCCGCCCCTGAAAGGCAAAAGGCTGGCGATGTTTTTGTCCATGTCTGTGTGTGTTCATGTGTCTGTTAGCAAAAGACACTAAACACAGAAACGGCTGTAACTTATTCTGCCTTTAATTTATTATAGATTGGGAGAGGAGTTGTTTGTATTATAAACATTATATATTTTATTTAAATGGCAGCTAGGCTTATTTTAATTGTATAAAACTCCATGTTTATTGTTTTTCTGTGTGTCTTTTTGGGCAGAGGGATGAGGAAGACGTGAGGAGACGGTTTGCCTCCATCACTTATTCAGACCCTCTTTACTGGGACCAGCCTGGAGCAGCAGGTAAAAAGAGATTTCACTAAGATGCACATGTCATTAATTCTAACTGCACAGGTGAGGAAAGTACCATCCTGATGCCTTCTATAGATGGAGATACTACAGGCAAGAGAAGAGCAAGATTTATCATCTAGACTGAATGTTCGTCTCTTCTTTTTGTCTGTTTCCACTCCTTCCCTCGTAACTCACACTATCATCTCCCTTTCGTCTCATTTCCGTCTGTTCTTCTCAGGATCCCAGAGCCATGCTCCAGGCTCCAGCTCAGCCTCCCCTCAGCCAATTAGACTCACAAAACCGGTGCTGACACAGACTTCTACAGTCGATATCATCCTGAAGAAACCCATAGACACTGGGTGGGTTGTCCTTCCTCTTTTTTTTTTCTTTTTTTTTATCCACATTCTTCTTTGGGCTCATCTTTTACTGGTGGCATTTTAAAAACAATACTAAGAGTTGGTCTTCTTAGAGATGAAATTATAGTTCTTAGTTCTCATTATCAGTCATTGAGGCTCGAGTACAATTTAGCTGATTGCACAAAATTACATTATATCCTTTTGACAATCCCAACATATGCAGGAATTTGATATCTTGGAATGCTTGAGGTCTCTTTTAATGCATTTCTTTTGTAGTTAAAGAGATCTTATGGTGTTCTACCGTGCTGTGTAACAGCAACAGCCTCCACCACAGAAACTCATTTACTGCTGGTATAATTGGACCTCTAAATGCAATAAAAAGGAAGTGGTTAATGCTCCTCTAGTGATGCACAGTGAGCGTGTTTTTTTCCACATCGTGTGCCAGTGCTCCACAATCACCGCTCTGCTGGGAGGCCTTACTCGTCCCATGAAACTCACTTGGTGGGTACCGTACCCAGGGCAGAGTCTATTCTTGGCAGACAGAAACCATCCGCTGCCCAAGGCTTCAGTCGCTCAGCTGCTTAAATTAATAAAGACCTTGGAGGGAAGGGAGGAGAGAATGGAAGGGCTAGAGGCTGTTGACACAGACAGACCTGCAGGAAAGGCTAATTCTGACAAGTTTGAGTCGTGAGCATTAGCAAATTAAATCCTGTCAGTGCTGGAGTGCTTCAAGTTCAGATCTCTCAATAAAAACCTTATTTTGAGATCCACTACGCCCACTATGACTCATCTTCTTAATGGATTATTAAAGTAAGAGCTCTGGCTTTTGGCGCACATAACCCAGCCATTTGGAAGTCAAGTATTTAGTGTATATAGATTTATTTTCAGATGTCTGTTGGTTTGAAGCCACTTCACAAGGGCACAGGCAGAACTGCCAGCTTGTTTATTCCAATAGATTCTCTGTAGCATTCAAGAAACCCGCCTGTTTCCTCAGTCCAAATTAAGATGCATTTCAAAAGCACCACCATCCCACTACGCTGCAATAGTTTGTCAAGAAACTTAAAGGTACTTGTTGCAATGTCATGAAGGCCAGTCCTAAAAAAATCATAAAGTAAGAAACAAATTCTGCAACACCTTTCTCATGTTGATGGTTAATTTGTCCGTAAATCAAAAATTTGAAAGCAAAGTTTGTGCCTGTTCACCTACAGAAAATAGGTCAACAAAGTCTGACAGGATCGATGATTGGTGTGTACTTATACTCAGACTTACAGAGCAGATAAAAGTGCTTTGTTTACATTGAGTGCCTCCCTGCATTTCAAAATGGCATATTCTATATGTGGAAAACTACTGGAGTAAACTCTTTCAAACGGCACCACTTGATAGTTGAGGGTAACCATTTTTTCATTTGATTTAATAGTTTGCAATAAGTACCTTTAATGGTGGTCAGTAATCATAGATCTAAAGAAAAGGACTTTTGTCTTTAAGAAGACTTTGTTTAGCTTTCATGAATGAACACAGTTTTAATAAAATGTCTGAAATGTACTATTTACTGTTTCTTGAATCATCCAGCTGAAAAATAAGTAAATTTTCTAGTCAGAATATGAAACAAATTACTAACAGAGCATCATTAGCTCACGTCTTTCTGAGGTAAAGTTTAGTTATTTAACTTTCTGTTGCTATTCAAAGCATTAAGCAAACTCTAAAGGAGTTTGGACATTAAACTTTGAAGCTAAAGTGGAGATAAAAATGAGGAACTCTGAGCTGGAGAAGTGATGTACTTTAACCACTGAATGAGATAGAGGCCCATAAAGTGACTGTCGTGTTTTTTCTTGGTTTTTAAATTCTGAAGTGACCGTCATCTTTTTTTTTTTTTTTATGATTGTAAAACCCACCAAACTAAAAGTCCATCCATCTATAACAACTAAAAAAGCAAATGAAAATCAACACAGAACAAGTGAGCTTATCTCTTATTTCTCACCGGTCCAGAACCAGCCGGGGTTCTGTAAGGCAGCATCCATCACACTCTGCCTCCAGGCATAAGAGTGACGGATGTCAGCACATGATGTACAAACATTTTCTCATGTTTAGATATTTTTATTTAATAAATTGGAAAATTTTCTTTACCATTTTGAGAAAAAAGAAAATTGTGTTCAGTTAATAATATTCTTATGCTGTACACGCGTCCCACAGCTGAATGTCTTTTCCATTTTCTCAGCTTAACTAAATGACATCAGTGCAAACAACTTTGCATATGAAACTCGGTTGCGTAACGTTTTGCGGTTCCGAACCTGATTCTCATGCAGTGACTGTCCTCATTATCAAATGAAAATGAACGGCCATGGATTATAATCCATCACACACATCAGTCACCTCCGCCTCGCTCTGGATGAAGACTCGGCCCGTTCTGCACTCTATGAACGGTGGATCTGAGAAACCGTCGGGGTTTTTCCCAAATCTGTCTCGACTGGAAATGAATTGATTTTTTTTTATTTTTTTAAATAACCTAATTGTCAAAGGTCATGATTACTCACATGTCAAAAAACTTGGTTTGGGCAGTAAATGAATAATTCATTTGCTAAGGAAATTAACATAAATGTCTAAATGGATAAAATGATGCAATGGTGACATTTTACTTCCAAAAGGTCAGCTCCACCGTGACAACATATTCTTCAGCAAAACAATTTATTCAATGTCATAAATTAGAAACAGAGGGCAAGATTGTGACCATATTTTGTTTGTGTTTTTTTTTTTTCCTTTTTTTCCAGATAGTAAATTAAGAAAAGTAAGTTATTTCATATAAAGTCATATGAGTCTGTCCAGACGGTTTAAATTGTAGTTTGACTGATCGTGGAGTCTTTATTTCAGGCCGTACAACTAAGTAGGAGGAGAAACTTGATGCTAATCATGACCAGCTCTTTTTCTGCACTTCCTGTTTCCCTAAGAGGTAATGGAGTTGGAGGTGGCGCGTCATTAGACCCGAGATGAGCAGAGTCATTTTATTTAGGCACACACTGTTATAGAGCTGTCCTTTGGGGACTGGAAGTTGTCTCGTGAACTAAACTGAAGCTGGAAGGGAGATGATGATGTGCAACTTCAAAGATAAATTATAAAGACTTATGATCACACAGGCCCCAATAACATTAAAGGACAAGTTCACATCTATTTGAAGTGGGGTTTTGTGAACAGTTAATATGCTACCTTTCATTGACAGGTTCAGTTTGGGAAAAAAGTTTATTTCTGATCAGATTGATGAGCTAACAGCTAGGCCGAGTGTGGCTGAAACCAAAACCAATATAAAAGTTACAGTGGTTCAGAAATATTAGGATGCTCCTGCTGGAAGTGCCCCGTGCTGCACCAGGAATGATACAGCTAGCTGCTGCTGCTACAGTGTTTGTGCTCACAAATGGCCATAGATTTGTATGTAAATAACCATGTTATGCAAACTTGACTGTGGCGGAAAGGTTTATAAAATAGCGTTCATGAAACTTGTGAAACTGAAGTTGTTTTCAGATGGCAGCGAGCCACTTTGATCTTCTATTAGCTGTTAGCTTATCAGTCCAGTCCGAATTCAATTCTGTTTCTTCAAACTGAGGTCATCTAAAGCGCTATCTACAGCAGGGCAGATATTAAGTCTTTATAATCTTCCCACAGAATTAAAAAACAACTTTTGCTTTAAGTGCATGTCCATTTCAAGTAGTTATAAGTGATTGATCTCCTGCTAACTACTGATCCTTACATGTATCCACTTCCATAAACCTTTAGATATGTCAAAATGCAATTGTTTTCATAGGAACAAGAACGATTTGAGTTTTATTGTAGCTATTTTGAAGCAAATATATTTTTGGTCTTTTTTGCAAGAATCTGTTCCAAGTGTAAAAACAGCTTGTGTTCGAGTCCAGCTAGTTGGTTTTTCGATTTTTTTTTTTTTTTGTGAGCTGAGAGTGTTATAAACACTTTGAAATTCACAGGTATTCACCAGTGCAGCCAGTTGAAATATCTGCCAGCAGCCAAGATGATTAATAATTTTGTGCCTGAACAAGTTTAGTTGCAGGAAACCCCAGATAAGACAGAATAGTGAATTTAGATGATTTCGATACTATTCTTCTTTTCTGCTCTTCACGCAGCAGCTGATTAGAAGATCTCTTGCCCCATTTCCTTGTGTGAAAAAAACATTTATTTTTGTGTCGACATTGGATCGCGTTAATCCTCTGTCATTGTTGACTCTTTTAGTGTGCAGTGTAGCAGAACGGGAAGGTTTAATTTAAGGGGTTCGGTGCAGCGAAACGGATGCCGAGCTCATCACGAGCTCGTCGCGTCAGCCCTGGTTTGTTGTTTATAACCCACACTTTTAGCCCCGAGAGACTCATCTAGCTTTGTTATCAGCAGGAAAACTAGAGTCAGCTTTTGAGCCCTGTGCACAAATTTAAACACAATGTTGGAAAATGGGACGGGACAGTGAAAAACCCAGAGATTTTTGTTAGTGTGCCTATTACTGGAGATGTTTGAAATTGTTTGACACTGACAGGATGGTATTCATTCTGACTTTCCTGGTATTTTTTTTTGTTTTATGTTATTTTAGCTGCTGTTATAGAGTTTTGGCAAGCAACAGCAAGGCCGATCCTGACAAAGAGCCACCATTTTGTTTGCATTATGCCACTGATTTTCACTTCCATTGGCTGTCAACAGAGTGAACACCATCTTTGTCCTTTCTGGCTACTATTTTCCAAAATAATCTGTATTTTTCTTGCTGTCTTTGCGCCTGTGTGAATGCTTTTGAGTGACACAATGGAGTGTGAGGTTTTAACCTCACGATCAGAGCAGAAGATAAGATTTCCTGTATGTGTCCATGGTGAGAAACCCAGATTCAGACCTGGACGGCTCCGACCAAGCCACCGCAGCTCCATCAGCAGGTCAAACAAACCAGTGAAGAAGATGAAAGCCTCACTCAGCAATATCGTAAACCTTTCATCAGTCTTTCCTCTCAGGCCGCGTATTTCATTACTTAGTAAACGGCAGATTTGCAGCTGTGATAGCTTCAGTCATCTTCGTCCTGACGGATAATAAAACCAGCACAACAAGATAAAAGAGTTTCCTGTCAAGATGTGTTACAATATCTGTTTCTTTCCAAAACCACCCTGCCTGTTGTCACCAAGGTTTACCTGAGTCTTACTTGAATCATCCCCGTCTCTTTGAGATCATTTTTTCCCCCCATCTCAGCCCAGCTTGTGCTCCATTGGATACATCTCCTACGGCAGCTTATTTGTCAGGTCCTTTGTCCTCTCGTTTCTCGACAAAAGCTACAGATATGAAGCGCCCGTCACACTAACCTGAGGTGATTTCATTGTTGTTTAATGGCATATTTTTCATTTTATCATGTTCTCTGCAGGACAGCTGGTATTTGAATGGGCCCAAAAAGCAGAAGGATGTTTTTTGATGGTTCAGTTATATAATTTGTACTTTTATTCATTACTGCACACAGAAAAGCATACGGCCATCTAAACACATAGATTTACTAAAATATTTCATGTCCTTTTGTGTTCAAACCTTGGTTTTCGTTCAGTGTTGGACATTTTGATCATTCCTCTTCAATTCTTTAGTGATAAAAGCTGAAATTAGCATTTTTGCAGCAACATTAGGTCTCTGCATTTAATCAGTGTGATAATTATTTATTAACAATTTAAGCATTTTATAGTAATCATCTACTCAGCTCACATTGATTATTTCACAGGGAATAATAAAGCCACTGTTGGTCAAACTATATTACAACCATTGCTCTGATGGTTAAAAAAATATACGCATTGAGTACGCAAATAGTTTAAAATAAGCTACTTAGAAAAACCAAATCTGCCCATGTGAGATCAGTCATATATTCCAGGGTCGAAGAGTGCAAATCATGTTCAAACATTTCCAGCAGGCTCCATTCGTCCAACATTTAGTCTTCACAAAACCTGTGAAAACTTGTGAAACTCCAACATGGCCGAGCTGTGTGCTGGCGCATAAAATTGTGAAGAGCTTTCAGCCGTTAAGGGATGAATCGCTGGATGTTTGTGCCCATTTTTCCTGTTTCTTCCAAATCTGGCATCCTAAATTGTGACTCAGTCGTCCAACTTTGAGAAATCCTAAACTGGCTGCTATTTAAATGAACGATGAAGAGGAACAGGGTGCCAAGGAAGCTTTAGCACTTTTTCATCACATTGTTACCGTTGCACGCTGTTCTTTCACCTTCAGTATAAAAGTTCAATTTTGCCCTCGCAGGCAGTCTCTTTGTAGCAGGATGTCTGAATTGTGGCCGGCTCTGTTTATTTTTGATTATGTCATGAAAGGCATAGGCAGCGGGCCAGTTAAATGCCATGTTGTTGCTGTTGCTTTTGCCACATTGGTCCTCTGATGCCCGTCTGTCTGTGAATCGACCTCTGTGAGAATTGGAGCCCAGTTGACTGTGCCGGCTCTTTGATATTTATGGCTGCTACATTTCTGTTGTAGCCTCACCGGTCAGAACCGAAACAAGTTCAGCTGAAGCCCCAGGAGCACAATAGAGAGAGGCTCTCTGCTTGTGAGCCGCCGCAACACTAAATATAGCGCAGCGAGTGCTGTTGCAGGAGCCGGGCTGATTTGTCTGCACAGAAAGGATTATAAAGGCAGAGCGTGGCGATGCCCAGCTGAGCCCCTCTTGCACCAAACAAGGAGGGTCGATACTATTGCTTAAGTTATCACCTTCAGCCTCATGTGGGGGCACAGCAAGAATTTCGGCTTTATCACATCACTGCAGTGTCAGTAAATGAGTTTGCATCTTCAAAAACAACCCTCAGAGACAGTTTACCCAGTACTTTGAGATGAAAGTGTTTCAATTTCTTTTTTGGCCTCACCCGTTGGGGATCCTCTCATCTTTCCACAGTCACAGTTTCCTGTTTGAGAACAGCCCTGCAGAGGAGGCGTCCCAGGATGAGCAGCTGCCAACAGACAAAACCGTGTCCCCGGGCACGGCGGATAGGAGCAGGACTGTTATCTCAGTGCCAGGCAGCATGCTGAGGAACATCCGCCGTTACCAAGGCGACTACGATACCTACCTGCGAGCCGTGGCTCATGAGGTCGTCGGCAGCTTCAACCCCTGGACTGTCGCAGACAGGTAAAAGGAAAACAAGGAGTAAGAATAGGGTAATAATCAAACAAATCATTTGTTCAGGCAGAGTGAAGTGGTGGTGACGGCTGATGAGTCGAGCAGTTGTTCTTTTTTGCTGACTCATGCCAGAGCTTTGATTACTTCTTTTACATCTCCAACCTCTGCCTTTTGTTGTGTTTAACTGTGGTTTAATGTTCATATTCATTACCCTACGTATGTTTTAAACCACCTTTAAGAGTTGGACTTTCTTTTAATATTTTACAGAGGACTAGATCAGTAGTTCTGCAGGCTTTCTAAAAGTCTTTAAAAGTATTTCTTTGGATTGTTTTTCAATGAGTTCAGTCTTTGTGCCCGACTATGACAGTTACATTTGTGCCTTAAAAAAAGGGTCAGTCTTAAATGTTCTACTTACATAAAACTTATAAACAATATCTGAAAGTCACATTTATAAGAAAAAAAAAATAGACAGAAAAAATAGT
>JAOXNZ010000091.1:7669282-7694049 GCA_028566095.1 Kryptolebias brasiliensis
GAGAATTAGTGACAGCCTGCAGGTATTAAAATGCCTATAGATCCAATGTAAAATATGATTTTTTGCTAAGTTGTCTGTTTTTTGTTTGCACTAACCCTTGCATTTAGGAGCCTTTTATTGTCTGAATGATTCATAGGTCAGTGACTGAACAATCAAGCAAACAAGAAAAAAAAACATTCCTCTTAAAATGGTCCAATACTGGACAAAAAAACAACAACTTTGAAAGTCTGGAAAACTCCTGATCCTGATCACATCTGAGTTCTTGGAAGCAAACTATAAATAAAGACTTTTTAAAGTACTGTGAGTTTAGAGGAGGTGTAGTTTCCTCAGATGAACTTTTCTGTCAAAACCCCATTTATCCACTCACTAGAAAAGGTCTGACTTCTTGTGTCAGAGTCTCTCACTGAGTTCATTTTGTTACTGGAATTTTTCAAAGCAGCTTTCTACATTTTATTGCCAGTAACCAGACATTGCAGAGACATATTTGTGCCTTCTCAGTATTTCGTCCCCTGAGATGTTTGGAACATTGCACCCTGCAGGAAGTCATTGCTCTGAAGGGTTGTGCAGGGTTTATCGTCGGCACATTGTGGGTTTTACTGCTCAGTCATTTACCAGAATGCTTATGTTTGTACCGTGCAGACGCTGACGTTTTAGAGATCATTCAAAATCCACAAACCTGCTGTAGTTCTAAACGCTTAAAGAATTTGTTTTTTTCCCTACTGTTATCATACATTTGTGTGATTGTGAAACGCAGAGCTCGTGATTGCTATTCAGACCCTTAACTTGCTCATTGTTAGTCAAACATCAGCAAATTAAAGTTCTCCTGAGATGGATCTATACATCTCTGATCTTGGTGAGAAAACCAGAATAATAAATGAAGCTGTTGAATTATTTCAGCCTTTTTGGAGGCAGATAGCCTACACATGTTGGCTTGTACCCCCCCCCCCCTTGCGATTGTGACAGAGTGCAGAATTCTTCCTGCGTGATGAGATGGTAATGAGCAGCTGAGTGCTGGTGTGGAGCCACACCACCTGGAGGATCTCATTCAATCTGTCTGCTAACAGACTGATTGCAACATAGAGTTTTGAGCACCGCCAAAACAAAAAAAAAACCTTGAAACTATTCTAAGCTGTGATTCTAACACTGAGTGGGATAATATCTCAGTGTTTGGATGAACTTCCTCATTTTGAGACTTAAACAACATTAATCTTGCGCTGCACAATTAGCGGCGTGGTAAATATACAGAGCAGGGAGAGTCGAGCAAGCAGGGCTTCGAGCAAATTAGCTGTGACGTCTCATAATGGCAGACTGGTCGATTCTTCGCCGTTTTTCTCTCTATTTACTTTCGAGAAGTTTTATTTTTATACTTTAATCGTGCAACAACACAGTCTCTGGTAGGTTTGGTTCACCACCAGACAGTTTAAAGATTTGATGTGTTGGGGGCTGCCTTGGAGAGCTCCCACCGTTTCCTGCTTTAATGTTTGCGTGTTGACCCAGATAACGTTCGAACACAGAAATGTAACACAGAGCTCACCGGTTGTTACAGACTTTATTTTTTCTTTTTATAATTTCAAGGGCAAGACAGGTTTGACAGAATTTCCTTTTTCACGTCTAAAAGTCAGTGAGCTTATTTGTTTTGGGAAACATCTGCCCTCAGTAAACCTTCCGCCCTGGTGAGCTGAGAGTATTTGGCCTAAAAGATGCTTTTATCGAAGCGCAAAGATGATATTTGAAGAAGCTTTTATTTTACGATGTGTTCCAGTTCCCTAACTTTTTATTAGGACGATTTCAAAATGGAATTTTTGAACTCTATGATCAAAAATGTCTTTAAAATTGACTGAGTTAGAACTATTTTCATGTTGGCTAATGTTGATTAGCTGCGGTGGATGGTGGCCATCTTGAAATGGGTTGTCTTCATCAGTTGTAGCTGTACATGATTGATGCTTTCAGATGCATTTCTTGATTCCTGTGCGACATTTTGTCAAACGGTGGTTTAGGAGCCATCGTTTTTAACTTTGTGTGGTTTTTCTAACGTTCCTGCTCCCTTCTGCCTTCCAGCCTGGCAGATGAGTTACTGTCGGAGGCACTGGCTGACGTGGCGAAGGAGTTTCAGGACGTCGTGGAGGAATACGCCGAGGCCGTCTTCACCTCGGAGTTTCTCCGGCCGATCCGGTCCCCTCCCGCTTCAGCCGCAGCTTTGGTCGGCCAGTAGGACGCCACAGCGCTCTGCGGGATGCAGTTTCCTGAACAGTGTAGTTTAACGTGTTTATCTTGAATGAAATGAGAATTTTTAGACCAGAATAATTTTTAAGGCTAAATGATTATTTATTATTTTTTACTGTGTATTATTTTGTACATTTCATATCTGTTTTTTTTTTTATTCTGGACTAAACATTTTGTGTTTTTATTTATTTTTATCAAGAGATTTGGGATGTTTTTTAAAGTAGCTGCAGCAGATGATATTGTTGCATTGCTCAGGGAGCATTAGTCTCATCACTCTTTATGGCCCATTTGATCCGAGATTGAATTCCTCTGGGAACGTTAGTTTAAAGGTAGATAAGCTTGGAGAGACCATTACGACATTACAGAGGATTATAAGATTACTGGCCTCCCTTTGCACTTGGTTTAACTCTCCCTGAGGATTACTCACACTTTCTATTTTCAAGTTGGAACACGGAAATAAATTCTTGCATATGGTTTCTATCATGAAATGTTTGGAAGTTGTGTCTACTGTAACTTGATTTCCTCTTCTCACTTTGTTTTCTTAAATAAAGGATCTCAGTGCTGCATAATGGTTTTTTTTTTAACCTATTAAATGTGTTATTTTAGAATTTCTGAGGACAGTGAAGCTGTGATCATCATTCAAATCAGGGGTGTCAAAGCAGAGAAACACCTAAAACATGCAGGTTTGAACATCGCTGCCATAAATGATCCTAACTTGAATTGATTTCTGATTAGCTTTCTCTGTTATGGGTGAGAAAATCAAAGAACAAACCAGAATTTACACATAACATTAGGCCCACTGACAGCTGACATCAAATATCTCATTATGAAGGTATCCAGCAGGGAGCTTTAATTTATTAGGCAGGCAATAAATGCTGTCTTTAAAGCTGATGAGCAGGAAGCAGAAGGATTTGAGTGACTCTGACACGGGACACATTGTGTTGGATAGACACATGGGTCAAATGGGATGTTTCTTGGTTTCATATCCTACCAGTGGCGGTCCAATCTTACATCTGTGAAATGTGATAAACAAGACCCATCCATGGAGACTGCTCCTGAAGGTTTGCTACCAGGAGGGGGGGTCTAGTTGAGTTCTTGTCTTGATATTTCAGAGCTGTTTTGGTGACAAAATAGAGACCCTGCAATATCTTAACCCTCCTGAAGCCCTCAAAAGAGAGAGGCATAAAGAGAGGTGGAGAAGCTCTTTTAGCTTCGGGATAATTTGACCAGAAGGCCACGGGAGGGTTAAGCAGGTGGTTGCTCTAGTTTCATTATAAAACTACGCGTTCTTCAGCCGTGAAACAGTAAAACTAGTTCCCAGCGTCTCTTCCCACCCGGATCATTGGTAGTGATGTTAAACTGACCTGTGGTGAACCTGAATACAGTGCAAAAGCAGACGCTACAATGAAAATAGCCAAATTAACACTATTTTTTTTACACATTCCTATAATTTAGAACGATTTGAGAGGTTAGACCTTGCCTCAGGCTGGCGCTGACTCATGATCAGAACTAATTTCCAAAATGGTCAGTATTGAACTGACTGCAACGCATTCATGATGCATCAGTGGACACTGTCCTGTCCAGGCGTCAATGACAGGCGGGTTTTTGACATTCAGGTTGTTTTCTTTCTCTTTTTTTATTCAGCTCAAGCTCAGTATTCATACCAGATGGATTTGAAGTCCTTATTAGTCATTCTCACTGAGCATCTGCTCATTGTTGAACAGTCTGTCTTGGAATACTGCCGCAGCTCGCACTCTAATGTTTCACTGTCAGTGCGGAGTTTCTAAGATCATTTGCTGTCAGAGATGTCTTATCATGTCTGAATGAAGGGCAGCTTTAAACTGTTTTTATTACACGTCTATATGATTACAGTTTTTCTTCTTGAAGATTATTAAAAGAATGACTTCCTCTGAATTTATTATTCCAGTTAAACTTTCATTAACATTAAGAGATTTCATGTCAAACTCAAACCAGGCGTGAGGCTCTCTCAGAGGGCGCACAATCAATACCAGAATGTGTCAGTTTTATTACCATACAGTAGACTGTTGCTGTGCTTCATCATGTAAGATCAAGTTAGATCTTTTAGCTCTTTACACATCATTTTCCCACTCATTTAACCTTTTCAATACAGAGTTCATCACTGCATAGATAATACAACACGCTACTTGCAGCAAAACAAAAACAGATAATGGAAACTAAATCCTAAAAAAGAGAAGTTTTGCTGAGCAGCTACCATTATGTTTGGTGTTTTTAAAAAAGAATGTTCCCAAAGAAGAAAAATAAATAAAATGAAATAAAAATATGATTCCTACTAGTATAATTTCCCTATAATTGTAACAAAAGATAATAATTATCATGAATGGGGAGTATGAAAAGAACTTAATTCAATGTGTTGTCATTATGCCCTTATTTATTTGCTTTTTTGGACAATTTTCTATGTAGGTCAACCAAGAATATTTAGGGCTGCAAGTCTTAAAGTTGTCATTTTGAATATAAGAAGCTAAAATCTTTGGAACCTCCAAATTTAAATGATAGTATGGTGCTGTTTCTTTTGCAGAAAATATATTTGACTGCTCAACAAAGGACAGAAGGTCAAGGTATAAGGAGATAAATATTCCCCTCAGGTGTTTTGAAAACCATTAAAATCCCGACAACAACATTCCACATGTGGGTCAGGTTGGTAAACAACTCACTGGTTAATGAATGAGTTTCTAACACAAATGGAATTTCTGCAAGTTTAAACCTAAATTAGTTGGAAATGAAGAAGCTTTCTGCTTGAGAGGTGAAATATCTTCCAGAATGAAGAAAGTTTGTTTGCCTTCCATTAAAGCACTTAGAAATAAGTGGGTACTTCAGGTGTAGATTAGCAAGACTTTGTGATGTACTGTGCAGAAATAAAAAGCCAGGCAGCGAATAAAAAAACACAGCTCTGACCTTGGAACAGATATGTACAGAGCTGGGGAAAAAGTATTTACCCCCTTAGAGATTTCGTACAACGTTTCAAATCAGCAAACAAATATTAACATCAGACAAAGATAACCTGACGAAATCCAAAATGCAGTTTTCAAAAGATAATTTCATTTTTTAAGGGGAAAAAAGCTATCTGAACCAACCTGGCCCTATGTGAAAAGCTAATAGCATTAGCTTGTTGTTAAATAATGAATTAACTGTAATTAACCGTTTTTTGGAAAGCTGAGTTCAGTTTGATTAGCCACACCCGGCCTGATTACTGCCAGACCTGCAGAATCAGGAATACTCATAAACAGAACCATTATCCACAAATGGAGAAAACATGGACCAGTGGTGAACCTTCCCAGGAGTGGCCGGCTGACCAAAATGACTCCAAAAGCGCATTGACGACTCATCCAGGAGGTTCCAAAAGAACCCAGAAGAACATCTAAAGCCCTGCAGGCCTGACTCACCTCAGTTAAGATCAGAGTTCATGATTCAACCATAAAAAAGAGACAAAGGGCAAAAATGACCTCCGAAGGAGAGTTCCAAGACCACAAAGGCCCGTCTCACATCTGCCAAAAAACATCTCAACGAACCCCAAGACTTTTGGGAAAATGTCTGATGAGACAAAAGTGGAACATTTTGGAAGGCGTGTGTCTCGTTACATCTGGTGTTAAACTAACACTGCGTTTCAGAAATACGACATCATACCAACAGTCAAACATTATGGCGGCAGTGTGACAGTCTGGGGCTGCTTTGCTGCTTCAGGACCTGGATGAATTGCCGTAATTGATGGAACCATGAATATGGCTCTCCACCTCCAGAAAATCCTGAAGGAGAACGTCCGCCCATCAGTTCGTGACCCTCAGCTCAAGCTCACTTGGGTTCTGCAGCAGGACGATGATCCAAAGCAGCAACATTTCTCCACAGAGATGTGAAAGACTCATCTCCACTTATCGCAAACGCCAAAGTTATCAGGTTTACTTTTCCACAAAGGAAATAAACTGCCTCCTTTTTTCCTCAGGATATCTTTGTCTGGTATTAACATTTGTTTGATGGTCTCAAAAGAAAGAAGAAATCTGTAATCTCACAGCACTCTAAACAGGCAAATATCTGTGTAGAAATGATGTTTCTTGGTCTTATTTTGTTTAGTAAAACCATATTTTTCATCTCATGGGGCAGCAGAATTCCTCAGCAACCAAAAAATCTGCACCTTTGGCTCTTATTTCATTCTGCTGACTGCCGACTCCTGTATTCTGAGACTCTTTAATAGCTCCTACGATGCTTTGTGCCGCTGAAGCAGATCCTGCCTCCATTTTCCAAAAGCCCTGCAGTGGTTATAAACAGCTTTACCTGACGGAGTTTCTGCGCGCCTGTGCTGCACTTTATCAACATTATGTCGTGTTTGCAGAGGAGTTTATGATGAAGAATCTGACACTTTTTCAAACATCTTAAAATTCTAATTGAACTCAGGATGTTGTGCAGCTTGCAGTTTCCCCTGTTGAGAAGCAGGGTGCTGTAGTGTTTTGAAGGGCAGGAAGAGAAGTTTATAAACGAAATTCACTTAATTTAATTAGTTTTTGCCCCCTCCTCGCTTGGACCCTGTCGGTGCAGCCATGTACCATAATCGGTGCTATCTGTCTCTCTGACTTCCTGGCCTTGAGGCCTTTTCAATTAGTTTTTCCTCTGTGGGATCTCAGCTCATTGTTCTGCACAAGAAGAATGTTGTTGCCTTCCACAAGAAACACAAACTGTCTGTGCGTGTATCCCTACCTTGAGGTTTGGTAACGTAGCGTGTCTTAGCTCTCGAATTTTCTCCGCGATGATTCGAACACAGCTGTCTTCTTTTATCAGTTCTTCTTGGTGTGGATGAGTGCTCTTCCAGGGCCGTGAGACCACATGGGAGGGGAAGCGAGGGATAAAAGCAGCCGGTGTTACCATGACCACTCCACACACACACACACACACACTGGTGTAAATGTGTGAGAAAAGCTATTTTACACATTTCCAGGTCAAGTGTTGCAGTAGTGTCTCTTTAAAACAAGCTTAAGAATGGACTTGTCAGAGTGTGTGTCTCACGTGTGGATATGAAGGTTTAAAAGTTAAGGGGGTATGATTTATAGGCTCCATTGTGTCCCCGGAAAGCAGCAACTGTACTTTGATGGGATTTGCTTCTATTTTTGAGCCACTTCTTTTCAAAAATCCATTTTCGTTTCTGCTTGCGTGACTGCCCCTGTGCGACCGAGGCGGCTCTTGCTGCTTCGCTGATGGATAGTTGACAGAAGTGACGACTCAAACACCTTTATCCCAACGCAGTTACTTCTAGAAATACATCTAACTATCAATATCTTTTATTATAAGGGCAGAAAATGTCAAGGAAACATTGAAACAAACGCGCAAAAATCTTGAGTTAACACTCGTTTCTTTATACTAAGGAGCCAGACTTTCTTGTAACCTTTATATGGTTTTGAATACAATTTTTTTTTAGGCTTTCTGAAGGTTTTCTACATTTGTCTTTGGACTTTAGCTGCTTTCTTCACAAATTTTCTGTTCAGTTAAGTCACATAACTCTTGATGCTCTTAAAATCCAAGAGAAGAACCAGTGTAGTGTAAACACAGCAAACATCGTAGCAAATCAACAACAAAAACTGTTTTAAACTTTTCAAAATATTTAACCTTGTTTACAAAGATTTTTCCCACAGAAATACACTGAGATCTATTCAAATGATTACAAAACATTGTTCTCTTTAAAATCTGCTTCAGAGAACTCTCTGTCTTCTTCTGCTTTTAACTACAGATCTGCTACCTTTAGCTAGCCTTTGGCTACTTTTAGCTTTTAGACAGATATTTGGTACCGTTAGCTTTTTGCAAGTTTTATCTTTTAGTTAACCCTTTGCTTCTTTTAGAAACTTTATTTAACTTTTAGCTTCTAACTAGCTTTTTGATACTTTAGCTAGCATTTTGGTACTTTTACATTTTAGTTTGCTTTTTGTTACTTCTAGCTTTTAGTAAGCATTTTGCTGCCTTTACATATTATTTTATTACTTTTAGCTAGCATTTTGCTACTTTTGGGTAGTGTCCTACTTCTCTTAGATTTTAGCTAGTGTTCTTTTTTTTTACTTTTTGGCTAGTGTTTTGCTTCTTTTAGCTTTTAGGTAGCGGTCTGCTTTTGGCTTGTGTTTTGCTCAAATTAGCTTTAAGCTAGTGCTTACTTCTTTAGATTTTAGCTAACCTATTGCTGTTTTCAGCTACCATTTAGGTTCTCTTAGGTAATCTTTTGTTACTTTTAGCTTTTTGCTAGCCTTTTGGTTTTTACCTTTTAGCTAGTATTTTTGCTCATTGTAGCATTTAGCTAGTGTGCTACTTCTTTAGGTCTTAGCTAGTGTTTTTTAGCTTTAAGCTAGCGTTCCACTTTTTTAGCTCTTAGTGTTTTGCTTCTTTTAGCTTTTAGGTAGTGTTCTGCTTTTTAGCTATTGGCTCGTGTTTTGCTCATTTGAGCTTTTAGCTAGTGCTTACCCTTTCATCTTTTATCTTACCTGTTGCTGTTTTCAGCTACCATTTAGCTTCTTTTAGGTCATCTTTTGTTACTTTTAGCTTTTTGCTAGCCTTTTGGTTTTTACAATTCTAGTGTTTTAACATTTTTAGCTTTGTTTTGTTCATTTTAGCATTTAGCTAGTGTTCTACATGTTTAGGTTTTAGCCAGTGTTATGCTTTTTTAGCTCTAAGCTAGTACTACTTTTTTAGCTTTTAGTTAGTGTTCGGCTTCTTCTAGCTAGTGTCTTTGCTCACTTTAGCTTTGAGCTAGCGTTCTGCTTCTTTCAGCTTTAACAACTCATTATTCACGCCATTTTGCCCTCTTTACCTCGGCTGCTTCCCGGGTGTTTGGCAGAGGCGCTGACGGGAGGAGGACGGACGCCCACCGGCAGCTGCAGCCGCGGACCGGCGCGCACCGCTGGAGGCAGTCGAGCTGCAGACCGGAGCCGGTTGGAGCAACTCCGGCGGAGAGGAGAGAGGGGAGGACGGGGGAGCAGGGCGGGCATGACATGTGAGAAAAGTCTGCACGGATACAACACGCAGTCAAAGTATGATATCTGCGGCTCGGTGCTCCGCTGGACTTTGCGCAGGTGAATGAGAGCTCAGCGTTTTGTTTCGACGCTCCCGCGCCGAGAGGAGACGCGCAGTCAGTCCGTCTGGGCAGGTGCAGCAGCCGGGCGACAGGCGGAGGAAGAGCCGCCGCTTTAATTGACTGTCCGCGCGACGGCTTCACCGAGTGGCCGCGGAGACAGGAAGACACCGGAGAGGACACTATGTCAAAGGAGACACGAGGCAGAGGTAAGGGGGACGCAGCGTCTTGCATGGTCGCGTGCTAACAGGTAGACCCCCCCGTGTGTGTGTGTCTCGTGCTGCTGGATGTTGGTGCGTAATGCTGCTGCATGGATGGATGGATGGATGGATGGAGGAATGCGTGGCAATCGGACCTCTGGGTGTCAAACAGTCCTGTCTGATGGACTGTGTCCTTCTCTGACTCAGAGACAGTTTGTCTCTGCAGGTGAGACAACGGCTCAGTGACGCTGCGGGGTCAAATGTGAATGGACTAATCTCATCTGTCCCTCCTCTCACAGTCATTACTGCTGTATTTATGTCCAAATACCGGGACGTGGGTGCGCAGGTGTGACCATACGTTACGAAATATTAAAGGCCTAGCATTCCTTGAGGGAATGCATATCGCCCGCCGCATTTTTTTCCTCGAGTTAATAACTAAGATCATCTTATGCTGAGAAATGACAAAGAAGCTGTAAATGACACTATGCATGATCTCATGCAGTTTTGTGAGAGCTCCAGAGACGTGTTAGTGTTCAGAGCGTGTGTTGAGGATGACTCCCAGCTACTACCACAATATTTGTAAAACTGACAGAGTATGTGTTTGGTAGCTGTGGTGGCCATCTTGAACGGGGTTGACCCCGAAAAGTGAATCAGGCGTAGATGTAAAAAAGCCATTCAGTGGTTCACGAGCACACCTTCTGAGGTGGGCGATATTGAGAACTCCTCCAAACCCGAGACCAGAAAAGGAGTCAGAAAATGAGAAGTGGAGGCGCAGTGGAGCAGGAGACGCAGACAGGAGTCATACGGAGGGGTCCACTGTGTGTGTTCTATTAATAGCAGTCAGTTCTCCATGCAGCTCATTTGATTGTCGAATTGGAAAATGTGGAAATGAGAGTTGACAGCATCAGCCGAGGCCTTTGACGTCATGACATTTGTGTTGCATAAAAATGCTTTATTGTGGCTTGTTTTTTTTTCCTGCTCAGACGTGCCACCTGTTTGCGTTGTTGTCTCTGAGTTAATCAGTGGGAAAAAAACAAAAACAAAAACTAAAAAAGATTCTTCAAACCGAGCATCAGGAGTGTTTTATTCCTGTCAGGATTTGGGTTCTTGTCTAAGTCGTTCTTTAAGTTTCTTTTGTTTTGGTTTTATTGTTCTGTTTTGGTTGTTCCTTTGTTTAGTTTTGTTAGATGATTTTTTTGCTCCCTGTGCTCTTTGTGTTTTCTTGTCATCTTTCACTTGTCCTCAGTCTATCACCTGTTTGCCTGCCACGCCCATCTACACCTGCCCCAAGTTTGTAATCACTCACCTGTGCCCACTTCTCCTAATTACCTCCTGTCTTTAAAACCTGGTCATCTCCTCCATTTACTCACTGGTCTGTTGTTGTTTTCATGTGCTGTTTGGGTCCTCGCCTGTCTTGCCTCTTGTGTTGCTACATTTTTGGATTTAGTTTTGTTTTTTTAAAATAAATTAGTTATTTTTCTCCTGGAGCTATGAGTCTGTGCATTGGGTTGGCCTCTCTCTCCACCAAACCTGACAATTCCTACAAACTGGCTAAAGCCGACTTCTCCTCCTCGTGTGTGTGTGTGTGTGTGTGTTTTTCCTGTGTCTCATTGACTTGAATTTTAATGATTTCCCTCATTAAGTAAAATCCGAAGTTCTCGTGTCACAGAAAATCATTTGCTGTCGAACTTTAATTAATGCTGGCAGCTGCAGAGTGGGGTTGTTGTATGCACTCACACACTCTCTCACACACACACACACACACACACACACACACACACACACCCTGCTCCACCAGCTCCTGGCTCGATGTTCTACATGTAGCCTCTGTTTTCTGACCTTTTTTCACGGGTGCAGGAGTGGAAGGAGAACTTTCCTGCAGGGATCAATGACATTTCAGGTTACTGTTGAGCTAAGTGGCGGCAAAACGTGCCTCAGCAGAGACAGGATTTTCATTCAGTGTAAGTCAGGATTTCAGACTTTGCTGTCGTGGATTTAAACTAATTTCCTGGCTACATATGAGGGGACAGTGACATCTACCACTGCTGGGTGCTGAGTCAAGCAAAGAGCCGAGCTGAGATAAGAAGGATCAACTTTTTAAACTTCAGATTTTACTTTGCAATTTTCACTTTAATTCCTTACATTGATAAATAACTTGTATGCTGTATATCTGTGCTGCTTTAAATGTGTGAATTACACTAAATATTAATGGATTTTTTATAACAATCTGGGAATATTCTGGGTTTCTGCATAATTTTATTTAATCTTAAGGGAAAACTGCAGGTTTTGAAAAACATTGTTAATCAGTAATAAATAGGGGCAAATTCAGGGTCAAATGATAGATCAGCATGATCAAATGTAACAGGACAAGTATGCATTTAATGGATTATGAGCATTTAAACACTTTCAGCACAGCGGATTCAAGAAGTATAAGAAAGGAATAAAAATAAATCTTATTATTCCACCTTTTAAAATGCCATATTTCTAAACTAAGATGATCTTATTAAGGGAAGGGAATGAAAGAGATGAAGTTATTGTGTTTTGGTCAAATCCTCTAAATGATGTTGCGCAAAATCTTCTGCGATGTGAGATTTTGCACGATTTGTTGGCGCTTTGAGTATGTGTTGGGGACGACTTTCAGCTACGACCAAACCACATTTCAGCTCAAAATCTGTAAAACTGACAATGTTATGGCAATTTTTGTGTTGTTAAGGTTGATTAGCTGTGGTGGCCATCTTGAATTGGGTTAACTCCAAGAGTCACTCATTGTGGCTGTTCAGCCATTGATCCCTGCAGTGGTTCACAAGATATTTTGCTAACAGACGGACACAGGCGCAGGCAAAAAGAATGTGGACCTTTTCCCTTTAGCAGTGGGACTCTCACGAATGTTAGTCTGACACATATTGAAGCGGCAGCAAAGTCGAGCCCCAGTTGAAAATGTTAACCTGCTTCAAGGCTAAAAATTCACAATAATGTGGTTTTCATGTCCAGTTGTGTTCGCGCAGCGACCCGGGCATTCATTAAAAATAATGTTCGCCTCGTTTTTTTACTCAGTACAGTAGAAGTTACTGCAAAAGTAAGAAAAAAAAAAAATTCCAATCTTTTATTTTCCAATGAAACGTGGGCAAAAGCAGGCGCAGCAGCAGCAGGCTGGAGACATCATGTCTAATTCACAAAGTTGTTAAAATGCAGAGCAGCTCTGAACATCCTTCAAGGTCCAACTGGCTCAGCATCAGCACCGACACCTGCCCAGTCCTGGTGGAAAACAGGAGACTGACGAGTTTAAGAATCAGCCACGTGCTCTACTTTTAGCAGACAATCCCAGAAGATAAATTATCTTCTCTGGCTGCATTAAAACCATTTTTTTTTATCCCACAGCTGCAGCTGGGTGTTTTCCTCTAATTAATCTTATATTTCTCTCAGCATCACCATGAAACTTACTTGCTATTGGAAACGATGCTGTGAGGCCTCGTATTGTTTCAGCTGTGCCCTATAAAGGCCACAGAATGTTTCAGCAGGCTGCTGGCAGGTTGATGGCAGCCCTGCCGTGTCTGGGAGGTTGTTATTATCGCCCATCACTGAAAGGCAAAGGCGGGCGATAATGTTTTAGCCTGATTTTGTGTTTCTGTGTGCGCCTGTTGCCAAAATATCTCACAAACCACTGGACAAATTTTATTAAAACCTTTGGAAAGTAATTGTTTGATGTAAGTTTATAACTAATTAACTTTTGGAGCCAATCCAATTTAAAATTTCTGCCACAGCCAACTGATCTTAAACAGCGCAATAGTGGCGATAACTATTGATTTTACAGATATTTAGCTAAAATCTGCTGTGGTGTTTCTGTTCAAAATGCAGCTTTGAAGTGGAGCAACTCAACTTTGTCAGCACAAACTTTCTATAT
This sequence comes from Kryptolebias brasiliensis, assembly GCA_028566095.1. Classification (NCBI taxonomy): domain Eukaryota; kingdom Metazoa; phylum Chordata; class Actinopteri; order Cyprinodontiformes; family Rivulidae; genus Kryptolebias; species Kryptolebias brasiliensis. Next base: position 7,682,682 of record JAOXNZ010000091.1, read on the forward strand.
TATGTAACTTTCTCTTATGTGCGCAGATCTTATCTTTGCTATTTTGAACTAGAGAAGCGCTTTAAGCACTCTCACATTCCTTAGTACTGATAAGATTTAGTTGACTGCAAAGTTTGCGCAACTACGTTTAGTGTGAAATGCAAGACATGACGTGCTCTACTTTTCATCATTTAGTCAGTGTTTTTGATCTAAGAGTTTCAGCGTGCACAGCTTTTTTTATCTTCTGCAGAGACGCTGCTTGTGCTTGGATTCAGCATCTATCAAAGCAGAAGAGAGTCCTTATTCAAACACTGGAAGGTAATTTGAGAGGACTAATAAGGATTAAGAAATGAACAGAGCTGCTTTCAGTAAAGTGTCACTCGTCAAAATAAAGAAGGTGTTACGCAGAATTTAGACAACATTATTCAATTTCTCAAACTCATTTTTAAAGCATTTTTTTTAAACTTTTAGAATCTTATTGGTTTCAATAACATATTATTTGCTCTGCTGTTTCTTTTGTAGTTGGTAATTGTGTGATTCTTTCTTTTTGCTGTGATTAGCCCTGATAAGTTCCCTTTTTATGTTTTCTTTATTTTTTTAGAGAGATTTGCTCTGTTTGGTTTGCCGGCTGGTTTAGGTTCAAATGTAACTTTTTTCCTGAGTTGTTTTGATTATTTGGCCTCTTTTATGCACTCAGAGCTTAATATATTTACATATAAAATAGAGAAGCCCTAAAATGGCTATGACTATTAGAACAAAGGACTATAATGTTTGCAGGTGACTCTGATCTGTAGTGGGAGTAGGGTGCAGGTGGAAGAGAGCCTGGAGAGGTGGAGGTATGCTCTGGGGAGAAGAGGGATGAAAGTCAGTAGAAGTGAGACAGAATCCATGTTCATGAGTAAGAGGGAGACAGGTGGAACAGTGAAGCTTCAAGGAGTAGAAGGTGGAGGAGCTGAAGTTCCTGAGGTCAACCATTCAAAGTAACGAGAGAGGAAGAAGAGCAAGCAGTCAGGGTAAAGTTCCATCCATCCATCTTCCACCGCTTATCCGTGGTCGGGTCGCGGGGGCAACAGGTCCAGGAGCGAAACCCAGACATCTCTTTCCCCGGCGACACTCTCCAGCTCCTCCTGGGGGATCCCAAGGCGTTCCCAGGCCAGAGAGGATCCATAATCCCTCCAGAGAGTTCTGGGTCTGCCCCGAGGTCTCTTCCCAGGAACGAGAGAGGGGATGAAGAGCAAGCAGTCAGGGTAGAGTTGATAAAGACAAATGCCAGTGATGACAGAAGAATACCTGCAGGCATGAAAGAAAAGCATGTAGGTCAACATGGTTGGGACTTGCACTGAATTAAAGTTTACTCACAGTATATCCTTCAGCTGAAAAACTCTTTAATGAAACAAAGGCTTCAGAAACAGAGATTTGTGCTGCTGCTAATCTTGCCAGCCAGGGATCACGAGATTCCTTCATTTTCACCAGTCCAACAGATCAATGTGGACGGGGAAGCTTGAATCATAGCGGTTCACCAAAGTTTCCACTTTATAGTTCCTTCAAAATAAACTACCTGTGGGGATTTGGGTTTTTAGGTGCGTTTTTGTATTTAGTGTTTCTGGTTTCTTTTGTGTTCTCTTGTCTTCATGTTCTGTTGTCTCTGTGCTTCGTCATCATTCACTTCTCCTCTGTCTATCTCCTGTTCTGCCACGCCCATCTACACCTGCCCCGAGTCTGACAATTACTTCACCTGTGCCCACTTCACACTAATTTCCTCCTGTCTTTAAAACACAGTCATTTCCTCCACTTACTCGCTGGTTCATTGTCTCTTTTGGTCTCTCTGTGTCACTCTGTGTCACTCCGTGTCACTCCTATGAGCTGTCTGAGTTCTCCCGTGTCATGCATCGTGTTCTCGCTTCGTGCCTTGTGTAAGTTTTATTATTTAGTTTGGTTAGGTTTTTGCTGCCACGTCAGCCTTTGTTTTGTGCTGTCCTTTTATTTAATAAATTATTCAAGATGAGTCTGCGCTCTGGGTTCGCCTCCGTCTCCCCCGATCCTGATACTACCATGTCAGAAAGATGTTAGGATCCTCAGAGCTGTCATCGTTCTTTATTTCTTTATTTTTTGCTTTTGTCATTTTGGAGGTTTGTGGAAGTTGTGTCAAAAAATGCTCCCTGACTGGAAAAAGCATCGCTACCAAACAAGTTGGTGTCACTACCTGGTGGCTGTGTCAAAAAAAAGAAACACATTTGTGAAGGCCACATTAATTCTTCAACTTCACCCATTTTGACTAGACTTAGAACATTTAAAAATCACTGACCATTCCTAGTTTGAATATATGCAGGGGGAGGGAAAGTGGGTATGTTGGACAAAGGATGTTGGAAATGGAGCTGCCATGGAGGAGGAAAAGAAGAAGAGCACAGAAAAGCTTCCTGGATGTGGTGAAGAAGGACATTCAGTTGGTTGTTGAGACCGAGGAGGATGCTGGGATAGTATGAACTTGAGGCAGATGGTCAGCTGGTCAACTTTTTAGCTAGTGTTTTGCTCATTTTACCAAAACTTCCCTGGTTTTACAGTTTGGACCATCACAATTTTGTAAAAATGGTTGTCCGTTGATTAGCTTCATATTAACAGTTGGGGGTTTCGTCCCATTTTAAGCTTTGTTTGTTCAAACCATTCAGTCCTGTTTCTGTATTTCAGGGCTGCTGAGGCTACAGTTGGGAGAAAACTGTGTTGCCAAATCGTCTTTTAGGATATTTGGACTTTTTAATCACCTTCTGTCATGTTCGTCACCACCGCCTCCTGCAGTCTTAACCGTCCCCTGCTGTTGTGTCGTCCTCAACTATACCGACTAATACAGAGCTCAGTTTGAGACTCAGCATCTCAGAGCATTTTGTATTCCTCGTAGCTGATGAAACAGAATCAGTCTGGTGGATTTTTCCAACTGCTGTCTAAGTAAAATAAATGGTCAGGCTACCCGCTGCAGCCACATGCTAAAAATAGAGCTGTAGGATGCTGATGAGCAGTCGCTCCCTTTTTTTTATCTCCTGTCTTTTGTCTCCTTATAAAAGCGAATCTTGTTAAATAATTCTGCCTTTCAATCGGGGGGAAAAAAAACTAATGCCACTTTTTTTTCTTTGCAAGAATAATAGAGCTTGACACTGCCTGAAATTCTGAATCCATTTGTATCACTTCGACATGATAGATGTGTTTTATATGTTAGTATAATTCATCAGCACCGGTGCGATGTGTGTTCAGTCCTCAGACAACCCGTTCGGCAGACAGCGCTCCATGTTCTTTGAATATTACAGAGACCTGTACTAATGCATGCAGCCCGTGCCCTCTGTTAGTTTAGGTGATCATACAAACATTGTTAATATGAATTTAACAGCCATTTGTCATGGGGAGGCACAGTAAGTTCGTGACAGGGAGAACACGTCAGCTGGGGAGGCCTGAGACCGTGAGGTGGCCCACTTGGAACCAGAACGTATCGTCTTCTTGTTGTCTGTCAGCCAGAAGCCTTAATTTGACAGGAATCTGAAGGACAGAGTATTTTCCTTTCCAATCTTTGGAAATTTCTTCAGATGGCTGGAAACTCTTACAGCTAAAATGAGCTTTTTCATACACAGCTCTATAATTCTCAGTATGTTTAAAAGCTGCCGTTTTTTCCTGCCTGGTAAATGATCTGCACTTCAGTTTCTATGAATTGCTGTACAATGGGTTTTTTAGTCGTGCAACAATTGCAGCAATTTGTGGTTTAGTATCTTTTCTTGAGACACTTTGAGGCTGGAAACTGAACTCAGATTAGTTACTTATGACAACTAAAAGAGTGCCAATGATTCATAAAACATGGGATGTGATCGTCCTGTACCTAAACATCAGCTCCCTAATAAAGTTGACATAATTAAACATGGTTCCTTTGCAGAAACACAGAAGAAACTGAATCAGAATTGTGTCCAAAACATTGAAGTTTGAACAAATTAGCATCGTGCCCTGGCAGCAAGGGGTCGGTTGTAGGTGTGATGAAGGTGAACAATAACAGGTTCTGGTCACTGAACTGACTTCTCTGTGAGAAATCTATTGATCTGATTTTAGATGTTTACTCTCTATATTAGTGTTACCCAAACATTTCAGCTTTTGACCTACAAAATAACAGTGACAAAGATTTGTGACCCCAAAAAGTTTACAATCATTGCTAATCAGGCATTAAACAAGAGTGTGATGGCAAAAACAAAGACCCATTTTTATGAATTTATGACTCCTGATTTCATTTCTTCTAACAAATATGCCTAAAATATACAGTACTGTTAGCAATGAGATCATGTCAGACATCCACTTGGTATTTCATGATCCAGAGTGGGGTCCCAACCCCAACGTTTGGAACCACTGCAGCAAACTGTCCAGCCTATCAGGTTAACCCAACAGTGTTTTAGAAACAGGCAGAAAAATCAACATTTAATGTTTGATGTGGCAGTAGATGAGATGTCAGGCTGTGGTTTATCTCTTATGTGAGAAATAAAAATAAATGAGGAGAAATACAGAAGATTTGTTTATATCTTTTTTGTTTCTGCACCCAAACATTTTTCCAACATCTGTTTGGATTTCTCTCATTTACAACTTTGTTTCTTCCATCCACATCTAGTTGTATTTCTTAATTGCACTCTGCATATTCACTGTTTAGCTTTTTGTTGTTCTCTCACAGATCATCTTTGCACTTAAAGTCAAACCTTCCAGATTTCAGCAGGTTTCTGCTCTGCTTCCTTCTGCCCCCTCCTTGTCTGCAGTGCGGTTCCTTTGATTTGGAACCTTGTCAATTGGTTGCTGAACTCTGCGTTCTGTCTGCTCCCCTGTCTGGTTTGTTTGCTTTTCCAGACTGACTTTCCACAATCAAAATTAACATTTGCCTTTTGGATTTTATCTGACCATGTTAAGCCTGCATTTGGTTCCTCTCTCCTCTACCTTAGATTTTATAGTTATTAATGGAACAGGGCAGGACAGAAGCTTCATTACAACAACACAACACTGTGATGTACTCAACTTAGGAACTTATTACCCCACACTGGTAATAAACCTAACAGCTATCTAAATGTTGAATAAAACAAAATTAGAAATTTCACTCATAAGAACCAGAAAAATAGGTTAATGTTCCTTTAAATGTGTGAATTAGCAATTCTTTGCAAGCAAGCAGTTTAACCAGATGGAATGTGACGACCTGTTAATGTCTGTCTTCTGTTCTCAGAGTGTTTCTGCTTCTCCTAATAGACCGAATTTAAAGTAATATAAGCAACCCAGGTAGACGATGGCACCTTGTATATTCTCAGTTCCCACAGTGAACCTAAAAAGTGGGCCAAAAAATATCTTTGCTTGCAGTCAATCTTAATCTGCACATACAGGATTTGGTCACTGCTGCTCAGACAAGGACACAGAACAGAATCCATAAAGATAATTATCACCAGTTTGTGGTCTGGAAGTCCATTAACAGTCGATTCAAGTGTTGATCTCCTTCAGTACTGCGATGATGGGTTACATCGAGGAAGGTGACCAACTCTAAACTTTTGAGGAGCGATCATTGTCTGGCGTGCCTTTGATTGACTGAAGGGACTGATTTAAACTGTGCGCTGAAATGGTGTTAAACCAAGCTACAGATTAGGCTTTCAACTGCTACTTCCAGCTACTTTTCCAGAGGAAAAGCAGACGTTTCAGTGACTTTGGGAATTATAAACAGACTCAAGAGACCCTATTCTTTTCTTTTCTTGGGAGCAGATTTCTGTGCAGCGTCACATCCAGTCAGCCCTGTTTTATTTTCACTCAAGCATGTTGAAATGACGAGCAGAGACAACAATCATTTCCTCTCTTTGCTCCACGCACAGAAGAAAAGACGTTATTGGATTTCATCTTGACACTGAAGGTATCACACTGTGATGCTGCGGCTTCTCCAGTATTCACTCAGGAGCGGCGTGCAGCATCCCAGAGGCTCCGATGCCCTTCCTATCATCATTACATCGAGTTGCTCTTTCGGGTGCACTTAGTTTACAGTTCCTTGGATTCTTCAATTATAAAATGAAGAGATTGGCAGCAGTGCAGCTTTCAGACCATCTGCGTTGGAGATGAGTGAGTTCAATTAGAGATGAAGCGAGAAGAAATTCCTTCAGGACGTAAGCATCTGATCAAAAGCTGATTTGGTCTCTGATGAGGAGGATTATTTGGACCGGGCCATGCTTAATACTGAATGAGGGCTCCTTCATTATTTTCATAACCTGCTGGACTATAAGTGCCATCCTTCAACTCATCTTCAGTCACGATCAAAATTAAACTAACTAGAGAAATTCACATTTTCTGAAAAATGTGCTCTAAATGCTGACTGCTAAATAATTCTTGCCGAAATTTGCTGAAGAAGCTGAAACTGAATGTAAAGTTACCAGAACTAAAATGAGCGAAACAGGAAGTAAAAGCTCAAAGGAGCAAAATCATAGTCAAAAGCTAAAATGAGTAAAATCCATATCTAAAAGTGAGAAATAGCAAAACGGTTGCTAAAATCAAAAATGAGCAAGACAGTAGTTTAAAGCTAAAAGCAGCATAAAAAGACAAAAATGTAAGAAATATGTTGAAGTAAAATTCAGAAAACAAAGCTTTTGAAGGAACTAAATAATGTTTTTCTATGGGGGAATTTTTTGTAATAAAAGTTAAATAGTTCAAAAAGTATAAAACTTAATACAAATACAAAAAAAGTCAGAGCACGTTATTCCCAATCAAACTGTTTGGATATATGAACAGGAAACATAGCACAAGGTTTACTGAAGTAGTTTGCATAAAATTTACAGAAGAAATTATAAACAGGAAAGCAATAGTGTTGATGTTGAGTCAGCCTTCACACAATAATATAATTTTACACCTACAGCACTCTAAGTTTTGCTCTTAATAAGGTAAATATCAAATTTGCCTTCAATACCTATTTAATTTAACCCCTTAAAGCTCAACCTAAAATGGCCAAAAACACCTGAAAAAGGCATACCATATTTAATGAGATGCTTTTATTATGTGAATGCAACAAGGTTCTTTGAGGCACCAAATCAAACAACAAAATAGCTGTAATTTTTAATTTTTTTTTTTGATGATGACTGTGAACAATTATAGGTTTGTCCCAAATTGTGAAATAGACAAGACCTGTACAGGATGGGGCACTAATGCACATTAGGCACATTTTTGGAAACTTTTGTCAAATTGTCTTTGAAGCATTGCCCTAGCTCCCTTTTGCATCCAGCATCACATGAAGCAGGATTTCCTTCTGTTTTTTTTGTTGTTGTTAATCAAAAGTAAAACCTTGCCTGGTGCACATAGTGGATGTAATTTCTCTGTTAGTTGTGTAAGCCCTTTATAGCAATCATATAGACCACCGTATTGTAGACGATGGATGGTGCTCTCAGTGCAGTTAAGTAGCCACTCTCAGCAGAATGAGAACTGGTTTGATTGTCACATTCAGGCCCGTTCAGCATATAGGTTAGAAAATACTCAGTTCAGCATCCTTTTTCTTGGTGTAAATTAGAATAACAATGAATCGATTACAAGTTTGAGCATTGCTGTTTAAAATTTGAAGATACAGAGAATGAGAATGTGAGGAAAAAGGCCTACATTTTGGACTGGAAGTGTAGTATTTGTGTACTTTTGTCAATACAGGGTAATTACAGTTTTCAGAAGGTCCTCATTTCTACGGGGGCCAACAGGTGCAAACGAGCTGCAAACACATGAATGACTCAAAACACACAAACACACACAAAAAAACAAATGCAATGCCGCAATCACAGAAAATAGAAAGAAGCAAAAACATACAACCAACAAAACAAATGCAAAATGAAAAATGCTGCAAATACCAAAAACACCAAGTAAAAAAGCTGCAAACTCACTCCACAAAACGGAAGTTCACCAGACCACTAGGGGGAGTCGATGTTGGATTATGAATATTCGTGCTCTGCGGATTCAGCGACGTCTTCCTGCCATTTGACCCGGTTCTGGTAGTGAGATGTCGGTCAGCACACCTCCGGGTCTTCCTCCTCCTAAACACGGCGATTCGCTCAGGGACCATCAACAAATTACTGAACCAATGACACTTGAAAAACAAAAATGAAATAGCCTCCATGTCATGTGAACTTCTGACCAAGCGTTAATGTTGAATTGTTTCACTAGACTGTTCTCCAGCACAGCATGGAGTGTCTGAGGCGAGCCGTCCTGTAGTTTCAGTAAGAAGTGTTCAGGCCAGGATTTCCAAGCTGTTTGAAGTCCATTTTAAAACTTTTCTTTAGATGCTGGCCACCTTTTGTTCCATTCTTTAGCAAGATGATCCCACGCTCCTTCAGTAATGTTCAGGTCCAGATTCTGGGAAGGCAAATCCATTACTAATAATTTTCTATCGTGCATTTTATTATTATTTTTAAACCTAGGTTTTTACTGCAGTGGTAATGTGTATGAGATGATTACGGTGCTAAAAAAAGGAAGTTGCTGCTAACTTGATGCTTTTAAGATATTTGAATGGTGGATAAAAAAATCTGGTGGTAAATTTTTATGTTCCTCATTACCACTGACTAAAAATGAAGCTGCAGAACATGACACAGCCTCCACCGTGTTTGACTGATATCTGTAGTTATTGTTGTATTTCCGTCTGGACCTCCTCAGTTCATGCTGATGTGTTTAAACCAAATGAGCTGAACCTCCAAACAGCGCTTGTTGAAAATCACTTGTCAGGCCTTTGTTGTATTCTCAGAAGATTTATTTCCCACCTTTCATGAAGCAGGCAATGATGTAATCGCCTGTGTGTGGATGTGAATATGTAAAATTTTTTCAACCGATATTCGACAGTCCCACAAATGACGATGGGCGATATATATGCGCAGGTGACGTCTGGACTCTTTTGTGGGCGGAACGTGTCTTTAGCACCGCTGGTAATATTGTTAACAACCTGCGCACTCTGCTGAATCCCAATAAGATAAACATGCTTGTTTTCTTGTCGAAGAATTTCTAAGCTCTTTCTGGAAGGAATAGTTTCTCTTTTTTTCTTGTTCTGATTCTGAGACATTGTAGTTTTTGGAACTATTCAGTCATTTATTTATTCTTTATGCGCCAAATCGCTCAGTAGAGGACTAAAAACAGCGGTGAAGATTTTTTTTTTTTTTATGGAAGCGCACATGTTCTCTGCTGGAGGAGTTCATTTTTATTATTTAATTTTAGATTTGTCGTTTTACACGAAGGAGACATAACGCATAGAAACACAACCAACATGAAACCAAACTGAACTACAAGAACATATAAAGAAAACACAAGCATCACAAGAATGAAAATCAAATGCAGAAAAAAATCTAAAAAAACTAAAATCCTGACAAATTTGAACTAAAATTTGATTTGGCAGCAGCTGAGAGTCATCTCCAACATGTACTATTAAGACAAAGAGATTGTGCGACATCTTTGTTTAAAACTTTGGTGCGCAAGGCAGCGGGTGATTTTTACGCTTGAATTATCTCTGCATTGCTCAAATACATGACTTGAGCAATGCTAGAGTGTGAGGCCATTTGTATCTTTGTCCTCCATTTGTCCATTTTCCAGAGTTTTTTAAAACACAATGCAGACTATGCTGAAATATGTCAAGTTTGTCAGTTAATAATTCTTGGGGAATCTCCTTGCTGGTGCAAAAATACTTTTTAATGCCTGTCAGACTGTGACATGTCTGACATTTTGTTCCAGAACAGACTAAAGTAATTGGTCTTGGTGACAGGCCGCTAGTAATACAAATGTCAAAAGTTACAATTTCCAATAGGTTCTTTGTGAAGTTACAATGCTTGAGTTTTAGCACTCAAAGTTTTTTTTTTTTGTGCTTAAGTGGTTTATCGTTCAGTATTATATGGCTCAAAAACTGACCTCTGAAAATGGTCAGGTTCACAGACTTTTTCTAAAAATTAGCAAAAAAGATAAATAAGAAATTACTTTTTAAAATTACAAGCACGCTTTAGTCTTTATAGAAGCTAAATTTTAGAGTAATTAGGAGACTGAAGAATTTTATTGTGCATTGATCACTCATTTCATGCTACCTTAAAATACAGGTAGGTTTTTTTTTCTTATTTTCTTATGCGTAGATTCTGTGTAATTTATGTAAATGAGGCTCCAATGAAAAAGCCACCTGTTAGGTAATTAAAGTGAAATTAAAGCCTGGAGCACGATGAACCCTCTCAGAATGTGTTATTGAACCTCTACTCCCTTTAGACACTTTAGAAGTTAGTGAATCACAGATTAAATCCTTTAAATGTTGGTTAGATGGAGAATCTTCCTTTAGTCTTCAAGATGATTTGTTCTCACACTTTTGCCCTTTATTGACAGAACAAGCACAGTGTTTCTCATAAAAAACTATCTCTTAGAAAAGTAATCACATAAGACCAATTTGAAGAATGTAAATATCTATATGAACTTTGATCTCAGCTTGTTGTATTATAGAAATAAATGGCTAAATGATCACATGGGGATGGGTACTAAAGCAAATCAGTCCCCCATAATAAAATGTACAAGCTACAGGCCTTTCTGTTCTTGAAGGAATGCATATCACCCACCGCCTTTCATGACAGAATTTTAGACTAAGATCAGCTTGTGTTGAGAAATGTTTCAGTCAACTTTAACACTAAAATCTCATCATATCATAAGATATGTGTTGGGAATGACTCTCAGCTACTACCACATCAAAGCTTAGCTCTATGTCTTGGTTACAGCCATTTCTGTTTTATAATCCGTCCAGTGGTTCATGAAATATTTTGGTCCCAGACAAATAATGGCAGCAGGTGATAATTAGCACAAGAAATGAACATCCTAACAGCTTGGAACCAAACATGGTTTTAGACTCTCTTGTTACTTTTTCCTACATTAATGTCTGAAGCATTAACTCACCCATCGTTTGCATCTCAAATCTCTTCTACAAATATTTCCAGATGGAAAAAACAAAACAAAACAAAACAAAAAACAAATGTCAAAACATGAGCTTTAAAATGGGAATCCATAAATCAATGAATAAAATTACAGGCCCAGGTAGTCTGTCACACACAGCCTGAGGTCAAACATGGCGGCTGGTTGGGTTAGGTGGTGGGAAACGTTTTTCGCTCGACTGGTGTGCTGTTGGAGGCAGCTGGGCCATCCAAGGTCAGACGTCATCTTCTTAGGATGATTTCTGACACACTTGTCGAGGCACAGTATATGACAGAAAGAAGAAAAGAAGATGAATGAGTTCAATTATGGTGGCACAGCGGTGTAGTGGTTAGAGCTGTCGCCTCCCAGCAAGAAGGTTGCAGGATCTCATCCCGGCCTGGGGCTTTTCTGGGTGGAGTTTACATGTTCTCCCTGTGCACACGTGGGTTTACTCCAGGTACTCCGGTTTCCT
>JAOXNZ010000091.1:7707322-7720215 GCA_028566095.1 Kryptolebias brasiliensis
TCGTTTGTCTCTATGTGGCCCTGTGATGGACTTGCGATCTGTCCAGGGTGTCCCCCGCACAGTGACTGCTGGAGATAGGCACCGGCTGCCCGCGACCCGGAATGGAGAAGCGGGTAAAGAAAATGGATGGATTATTAGTTCTTTTTAGGTATTACAGAAATCTCTTGTCCCTGCCCTTTAGCACTTTGTAGCAAAGAAATGTCTCCACAGAGACAATAAGTTATGCGGCTGCCGATTTGAAATAATTTCTTACCTACTGAAACACTAATCGAAGCAGCACTTAAGTTCTATATACAGTATATTTGTTGTTAGGAACAAGTGTTGACATAATAAGCGAGTGGTGTAAACCCAACATTCAGATGTTGAGGCAGTTAGAATTAGAATTAGAGTTTCAGGCAATTAAAAATAATACATAACTAACAGACTGGTAACACAAGAAGCCACCAGTAATATGAAACAAAAAGCCTGAATCATGAAACACTTCAGACCGGGCCTGATTTCTGAAAGGACCAAGGGAGGTCCTTTCTGGGGTCCTGGGCGTTGAAGTCAGTCGGCCATCAAGTGAAGCACTGACAGTGCTGTAACGGTTGACATTTAACGCTCTGCGTCAACCCAGCTGAGTTACACTCTCCACCTCCTTTTGTTTCACAATGCCAACGTCATTGTTGAAATCATGTGGTCAGATCGATTCATGTTTTTCACGAATGACCAGATGCCACTTAAAGAAGCACTCATTTTTGCGGTCATATCGCAGAACTGTTTTGTGAACGAGCCTATTGTTTAGCCTCTGACAGAGAATTAGAGGGACAGAAAACTATTTAAACTGGGGGGAATGATTAGTGCAGGAGCAACAGATGAGCTTTTGATCAGATGGGAAACAGCCACGAGGAGCTGAGGGAAACAATGACAGACAACACAAAAAGAAAGCAGTTCACACTGCAAGCCTTAATGCTCAATGCTGAGGTTTTGACCCCAGTGTGACCAGTCTAGGGCTGGACAAATTTTTATCTGCCATGCTTGCTTCCTCCAGTGTTTACATTTGATGTTTCTGCTTCCTGTCTATTCTGGCACAGAGTTGCAGTTCTGAAATGGGAGCGACGTACTGAAAGTAGAGGAGAGACACAAACTCCAGTATCAATGCCATCATGCTAATATCGATACAATCTGACACCAATATTGGTCTCATATGTTGGTGTAGATTCCCAATCATCCAGGATGTTAAAAACAAAACAAAATCACTTGGACTCTTATTCTGTAGTTGGAGATGCTTTGCTTCCTATCATGGGAGCTTTATCAATTCAAACATGAAGAGTGTGGAGTTCTAAGCTTTAAACTGCATGACGTTTGTATCAATAATATCAATATTTCTATCAGTCCGTATACCCCTATTTCAATGATAGAAAAGTTGGATGAAATGCAACATGGCCGTTCAAACTGCAGCTACTTTGAAAAACATTGAATATGTATCTGATTTAGTACCCCATATGAAAGTGACCTGGGTCTGATTTGAAAAAAAATCAGATTTGTTATGTTCAGGCTGTCAGAGAAAAACTGGATATGTAGCCTAAGAGCACAAATGATGCAATAACAACTATCTGAAAATGTCCTGAATACAAGAAACTAGAAACTTAGCAGGTAAACATTGGACTTAGTTATAAATAGACAACAAAAACCCAACAGCCTTACTAGATAAACAATTGAACGTTTCCATAATTATGTGCTTAATGTTGGTCATTTTAAAAATCAGTTTGCAAGTGTGGTAGAAAGGCTCGGCTGACACAAGTTGTAATTTATCAGTTTTATATACAACATCACGACTTTGCTGAGCTGGTAATAATTTCTTTTGTTGTGCTAGTTTACCCTGAGCGTGTTACAAACAACTATTTCCTCTGAGATTTTGAAAAAAATTGTTTGCTGGTAATAATTTGATATGAGTGCTAAATCACTGTCTGGACTCCCTGTTAGGACACCTGTGAACTATAACACCATTTAAACTCAAAGTCCATTTGAGACTATTTTCCTGAGGAAATTCTTTCAGAAACCATCTGTCCTCACCTGAGGGTTTCCTGCTTGCTTTTCCCTGCAGAGTTTTTACAGCTGTCAACAGGACGCACAAAGAAAAGGAAAAAAAAAATATAAAAATGCATGATCTGACTGTCCTGGGAGCTCTGTGATTAATGGCGTGACCCTGCCTGTCATTTCTGGTCTAAAAGTAGATTTTCTGTCTTTTCTCTTCATCCACAGGCTCGGCACGAAAACACAGCGCCGCTCACTGGTGTCTGCAGGATATCGCACAAGAATCAGTTGAAAGCTCCGACGAGGAGTTCTTCGATGCCAGAGGTTAGCATCACGTTTGATTTCTCCCTACTCTTTATCTTGTAAACTGTATGTGTCTCCAATAATAATAGCCTCAGATACGGTCTGAGGTCAGGTTAGAGAAAAATGTTAGTGCTCAGTGGTTAGAGCAGTCGTCGTCCAATGAGAGAGTTGGAGGTTAAACTCCACCAGTATGTTACATGTTGAAGCGTCTCAGGGTAAGACACTGAACTCCTAATTGCTTCCAATGTGCCCCATTGGTGTATGAATGTGATCTAAAGCACTGATTAGACTCTATAGAATGATTTATTCAGATTAGCTTTGTAGAGATGTAGTAAAGTGCTGTATGAATGTGTGTGTTTGGGTAAATGAGGGCACAGATTGTGTTGTAAAGCACTTTGAGTGGCCTGGTTGGCTAGAGAGGTGCTATTTAAGTACAGTCCATTTACCATTTATTGAAGCGTGCACATCTCTGCAGGACCTGGATGAGATATATTCGATCACTTTCATGATTTTTTTTTTTTTATTAAATAACTGACGTAACAGTGCAGAGCAGAACAGAACAGAAAAAAAAACCCAGTTAAATTATTTTACTAGTGCGTCTGTTAATAATCTAAACCAAGAAAATATTTACATTTTGTTGTATGAACTGTATAAGGAGTGTAAAGAGAACCAAGATCGAAAGAAATGTTAAGGGTGCTGCCAGTGGCTGATTGTGGTCACCATGGTAACCACACATCTGTGTCGGTCACTCCCTGACTGCCAAGTTAATGAGAAACAGACTCAAACACAAACTGAAAGAAAAGCAGCAGCAGATGCTGTGAAAATAATAAGTCAGATTATAAAAATTCTTGAACTGAGTGGCAGAAAACTCTGATGGTTCGCACATTTGAAGTTTTTGTATTTGCAGTGTTTTTTGTTGAAGATGCGTTAAGTTAAAAAGACCTTCTACTTCCAGTTTGAAGACAATATTTTGAGCTAAAATATAGCTGAAATCTGTGGAAGCTTGGGTGTGCACTCTCTGTGTTCTGAGGGGATTTGAGAGAAAATTGTAAGTCCTACGGCAGTAAGAGACACACTGGGTGAAAGAATACAAAAAACGTTTTGATGAATAATTTGTATATTTGTACCAAGAGGAATTGTGGGAGTAAGAAAAGTTTGCTTGCTGAAAATTACACATTTTTAGACAGCTCAAAATTAAAGAGTGTTTGACATCATTAATTGTCTGTTGAACATTTTGTGGAAAAATCCTAAAACTTAAACTGTGACTTTGCAAAAACTGAAAAAAAAAAAAAGTATAATAAAAATACTAGTTCAGACATGCAAAGTTCCACTTTTTGTGACCTGTTTAAGCTGAGATGTTTCTGCTGTGAAGTATGCCTGAACTATTGAGCTTCAAAGAGGGCCCTCTTTGTGTTTTTTCAAAATCCTATATATCTTCATTCATTTTTCTTTTTACAGTTTTTTGCAGATTTTTTCTCTGTTGTGAGACGCACCATGACCAAAGGTCGTGGCGCATTTTTCCCAATTGAGACACACGTTTTGGAGAATAATTAGCATGTTTGATTTTAAAACTGACTTGCAACCTGTCCAGGGTGTCCCCCGCACCAGCTCCCTGTGACCCGGTGACCCGGAACGGAGAAGCAGGTTAAGAAAATGAATGGATGGATAGATGGCTGGATTTCAAAACTATGGGATGAGATACAGGACAAATATTTGGAACAGGATAGTAATTAGGGTGCTTTAATGCATATTGCAATGGCACCCAGACCTGTCAGAAAAACTGATGTGTCCAGGTCCTCATTATTATTTGGGGGAAAATGAGGTCAGATTGAGCTGGCAGCCAGAAACAACAATGATATATATTTTTTCTGCAACCTGCAGAAAGTGGATGATTCACAGCAAGAGTAAAAATACAGACTAACAACATCTGCAGTCAAGCAAACTTTAAAACTTTATGATTAGTTTCCACTAAATCATTATTTGTACAACAGCTGTTGTCTTCTTTCAAATATATATTGTATTTTTTAAATAAAAAAAAATCCCTTTATGCATTAAAATGTCTTAGATGTGACTCTAATCCTTTACCAGCCATAGATCTGTGAATATGCAAATTAGACGGGCCTTTATCTTCACTCGGGCTGCAGCTGCTGACCCTCGACTCGGCTTTAACACTCTGGACTCCTTGGCTTCACGATGTTATCATCACTGCAGAGAAGGTCACTTTAAAATGGAGCCATAAAGCTTCTGAAACTGAGACTGAGATTACAACACAAAAAAAACGAGGACAGCTGTTTAACGTGCTCATGTGATGATATGTTAATAAAAGGTTTTACTCTGTGTTACTTGTTCAGATTAGACCATGTGGAGAGTGAAGCCAGACAGTGAAAGGAATGCTGTAATTTAAAATTCTACAGCCTCATAGAGGGAATTGGAAATAAATCAGAATACGGGTGTTTGTCTGAAAAGAACTTTGGCCTAAGAAAACTATTAAAACTCTGCTTTTTAAAAAGCCACGACTTACAGATAATTATAAGACTTTCATTGAAACTTTATTGCAACTTAATCAAAGTAACTTCATAGTATAAATGAAGGGCTTCCCATTCTGTCTGGTGATTCATGCTAACAGACAAACAGAGTTGACTCCAACAGTTGATGCTAAAGTTTTAAGCAAACATTTTGTGCGATGAGGAACACCTGGAGTCTGTGTTGAGAATGGCTCTCAGCTACAATCACTCCACATTTTAGCACAATATCTGTAAAAATGACTGAATTATAAACATTTTTGTGTTTTCTAAGGTCCGTTGGCTATAGGGGCCATCTTGAAAATGAGATATTTTGGTAGCAGACAGCCACACAAACACAACCAACACAATCCTGGGTGAAAACATTAATGTCCACCGTCGCTAAAAGGCGATAATAAAACAGGTTGCCGATAATGTAAAGGAGATCAGCTTCCCATACATAAAACATGTGGCTTTATACCACAATTTCCTGCAAGTGAGCACATTTCAGAAAGCTTCTAATCCAAACAAATCCACATTTTTATCCCGTTTTATTCTTTTATAAATGACTGCTGAAGGGCAGACACTTTAAAGCCACTGTGGAATGACTAGCCTAATGTAAAATAACATGTTAGGAAACTAAAACACAACTGATAAGTATCTCTGTCATCAGACTCTTGGGGATAAACACTTGGTGTGGATAATTGGATCAGTAAGTATTCTCTTTTATACTCTAATGAACTCCCAATGGGACTGTTAAAAAAGAAAAAAGACAAGCAGCAGATGGATATGTTCTCAAGTGTGTCTATTTATGATCAATCTTACGTCTGAGTGAATTTGCACAAATTTTCAACAAGTAAATGATACGGAGTTACAAATGATGTGTTCAAATTTGACTCTTCAGAGGTCAGATTTCACCCAGTTTAGTCACGTTAGCCCTTGCTGATATTATGAATATTGGCACACCAAACTATTTGATGTTTTGATTTCTTGGCTGTAGTTTTTTGCAGCCTTTGTGAGAAAGAAGTTATTGTTTTTAGTTTTTTTTTTTTTTCCAAATGAAAATAAATAAATAAAAATAAAAGCCTCCATTAATACAACTGAGCTTGTTCTACTTATAGCTAAACACACAGTTTGAGTCTAGCTAGCTGACCCCAGCAAAGATGGAGGTCATGGTGTCAGAGACGGATGTTTTCCAAAATTAATAAACCAGAAAACGATGATGTAAACTTTGAAATACAGAATGTCAGACATTCACAGCAGACTTATTACTTAGAAAAGTAAAATGTTGTAAACCCTTTTATTGATGCCCGCCACTGAAAGACATATAACAGGTTTTTGATAGATGTTTTTGTTCGTGTCAGTCTGTTACCAAAGTATTTCAAAGATTTTAATGAGACTTGCAGAGACTAAACAAAGAGTCTACACCTACTGATTATATATCCACTGATTAACGTTTGGAGTCAATCCAATTCAAGATGGTCTCCAAAGCTAATCAACATTAGCTGACACAAAAATGTCTATAACTGAGATATAGTTGATGTGAGGCTCCTTCACAACACAAACTCTGAGTCTGATAACTCACACTGTCGTTTGAGATAAAACATAACCTTATTTTAAAGGTTTGTCAAAAACAATCTAAAATAATCAAAGTGTAAAACTCTGGCATGAAAGGTGGCAGGCAATATGCATTTGTTCAAAGAATGCTGGCCCTCTCATTTTATTCTGCCATTTACTTTTGGGTTTTTTTCCTTTTCTTTACCTCACCTCAAACTGTCATTCAGCCA
Source organism: Kryptolebias brasiliensis (assembly GCA_028566095.1). NCBI lineage: Eukaryota > Metazoa > Chordata > Actinopteri > Cyprinodontiformes > Rivulidae > Kryptolebias > Kryptolebias brasiliensis. Next base: position 7,713,930 of record JAOXNZ010000091.1, read on the forward strand.
CTTTCTCAATTTTACTCCTCTCTCTCTTTCCCTGCTTATTCTATTTTCCAAAAAAGACATGTTCAGAGTGCACAGTCATGGAAAAACATTAAATCTTTATCTTCTTTGCAGCTATCACTGAGCTGAGCTTGGCGTTCCTCTAAATGCATTTTGTCAGACTGGTGTCAGGGATCCTATCTGTCGAAAGGAAGTCACTGAGGGATGAGATGCTGAATGTGAACCAATTTACATCGTCACCTTCACACTATCTGCAGTATAAGATTCCACAGTCAGCTATGAAATTTCTTGACTGCACGTGAATGAAAAGATTTTTCTCCATCCTTCCTGAGGTACACATGTTGTGGAGTCCGGTCATGTCTCAACACATTTTGTTATCTCAGTGGTAGACAACACTGGAATGTACAGGAGTAGGAATGATTTTTGTAAGATAATAGGTTGTGAAAACTCTTGAATATCTTTTCAGTTTACAAAAGTAGCATCGTCATTCTAATCTACAGAGATACATTTTTATTTTAGTAGGTAACGAGACTTCAGCTGAGCAGATTTTCTGAATGGGAGAGCGGAGCTTTATCCTGCAGCAGAATCAACAGAGGAAGTTATTCCAAACATAAACACGTCCTTAAAAAAGAATCCAGAACTAGGTCATAAAAGGTTGTTGAACATTTTGGCTCACTGTTGGTGCTCATTAACTACAGTCCTGAGCTGCATAAAACTAGTGTAGTTCTAACCTTACAGGCAGATTTTATCAGCTCAAGTTTAATAATTTATCGCTAGTTAAAATACTCATAAGTCAACATAAATCCTTCTAAGAGAGTGCAGGGAGACACAAAAAGCAAAGTGAGCCTGTTTAAGGCTGCCAACCAAAATCACAGATGATTTCATAATTTGATTATAGTATATTTGTTTTATTTGCTGCATTTTAGTCAAAACCTAAATAAAAAAAAAAAGCAGGGAATGACAGAATTACAGAAAGGAGTGAAACCATGATTGAAGGTTGAGTTTGTCACATTTTAGGCTCAAACCATGACTGTAAGCTTGAGGGAGACTTATTTTGCCATAATGATGAATGCCTTCAGCAGCACTGTGTAGCCCAGCAGACCTCCGAAATCTAGGAAAATAAATGATTGCTGTCAGGAGTTTTCAGAGTTTTTTGCTAAATGGAAAAGGTTTTTTTTCTACAGTCTCTGATAATTTTCATAAAACAGAGCATCTTGAGACTTTAATGATACAGTGATAAGAGCACATTTTCTTCTTATTGTATAACACTATGTTATGTTGAGTGTTTTAAAGGAACTTCTTAAGCTCTTCAGGTCATTTTGAGAAGACACATCAACATGAAAAGCTACAGACAGTTTAAAGGCTACAGTGTGCTTCTGTTAGGCCAAAGAGATGAAACTGCATTCATTGAAGCAGGTCACAACAAGTGACGTTTGATATTTTTCTTTGCAAAACAAATGGATGGATTTGTTGCCCTAATTTAAAGACGGATTACTCCTTATTTTCTGACATGTACAGTAACTAATGTTCAGGTAATCATATGTAAAAGTGATAAATATGGGTTAAAACAGAGTTTCAGATTGCTCTGAAACAGTTTACTACTTTATCATAGATACAAACTTCCAGCTCGAAAATGTGGCTTCTGGATGCTGGCCAATCAGAAAAGAGCAGGTTTTTACAGGTATTACCACCTTAAAGAGACAGACGCTATTAAGAGATGAAAATCTTCTGCAGTCCTGAAAAAAGAAGCAAAATATTGAGTTAGAAATTAACATAATATGTTCAGGATAGTGAAATATAGTCTTCCAAAGTTTGTGGAAAGAGTAGTTCGACAATGATCTCACATTTTAAGGAGTTCTGTTGTGGCTGTAGAAGTGTTGGTCCTCATTTGTCACTTGACCTGAGACTATCAGATCATTTGTTTCACTTCCTGAGGACAAGAGCAAAAAGACTGGGATGTGGTAAAGGTACTCATCTGACAGTCCTTTTTGGAGAAATGTCAAATATCACAGACTTGCTTCTTCCCCTCGAAAACAACAACCTAACTTACGGCTAAATAAAAGTGAAAAGTGGCTCTACATTGTACAGGAGTTCAGTTTTGATATGTAAAAAAAGAAAAATAAATGTACATAAACATCTGAGCACAAACACTAAATTTTATTTCTTTGTTCTTGACATTTGTTAGTATTTTGTCCTTAAACAGCGATTAGTGGTAATTAAAAAAAGCACCAATGAGAAGCTTTCTAGAAAACAGAAAAGCGGGTCTGAAATTGGTCAACATCCATGTGTCGTTTCTCATGAGAACAGACAGTGAGGTTCAAATTCCATCAGCGGATGTTGTTGTCAGCCAGTGTTTGTCTTGGACTGGAGACAGCACAGCTGTTAGCTGGATGGTTAGACACTGTCATCTCTGCTGATCAGTTCTTCTGACGTGCACAGCTGCTCAGAGAAAAGCAATGCACATGCGCACTACACACACTTTATCTCTTGCCCCTGCACATTTATACTTTCGAAGATTCTACAAAGCCTTCCTGTTTATCCAACATTTAGTCATCACATCTATCACTAGCTGCCCAACTCCAACCCTTTACCATAAACCCATCCACAGCATCGTTTTCAACTAAAAGAAAGTGTGATTCAGCAAAAAAACCCTCTTTATGCTCATGAAGGAGTAAAGCTGGTATCTCCCTGGGCTTTCATGAGGCGCAGGGTCATGCAGCTTGAATTTTGAACATGTTCAAATAATTTGTGTGACAAATTTTCTCTCAAAATAGTCAGCCAATGCAGGCTTTTCAAATCCAATCTGAACCCATATCAATTTTCTCGCAGTCATCTCCAACCCGTTTTCAGGAGCACTAGAGCTGTGTTTTGATGCATGCATGGGGGCTCTCCTCTGACTGAAAACATCTGAGGCAACAGCTGCAAATGTCCAGGTCTAAAAGCCACACTAATGACAAATACAACATAGTAATTATTGGAAAAACTGGTCCAAATCTGCCCATCCTAATTTTAAAAGTCCACTCCGGTAGATTAAATCATAAACCTGGAGGCAGCCGCCAAGGTGGGTACAAAGCGAGCTGAGGTGGGTAGGATGTGTGGGGAGGTAAGCAATGAAATAATGCACACAGCCAAGATTAGTTTTGCAAGCCATGCACACAAAAATAAACAGATTTTCAAAAAACTGGCCACGCAAAACGCAACCACGCAGCTTGCTGGTCACTTGGTAACAAACACTCAAAATTCAATGAGACTGCAACTGAAAATTTGTCTTTTTGTTTTGCCTTAGTAAATCAGAAGGTTTTAATAAACACATCTTTCTGTGGGGATTGCAGTTTTCTTGCTGCATTCACTAAATGTCCCAAGAAGCTGGAGAACTGTTGGGGTTTGAACCCCATTGTGGCATAGAGACACACACACACACACCCACACACACACACACACACACACACGTTGTCACATCTTCTTGGCTTCTTCAGGTGGCCTGCAGTGATGACAGAAGTGTGACACAGTCTCAGGCTGACATGCAGACAACAGAAAGATCCAAGTGAAGATATTGAGTGGTTTTCTGACCCATCAACCTCACGATTAATCTCTACTGTTGAACATAAAGAATTCATGTTCCATCGGTGTCACATGGACCTCTGGTTTATCTACTATCAAGATTCAGAAGCTTTCAAACGAAAAGGAGAGTATAGGAGATTTGGAGCTTATATTAGGAGGACAAAAGTTCTCCTCTAAAGAGGTTAAAAGTTCTTAGTGTTTTGTTCAAAAAGTAGAAGTCTTTTGCTGTTTATTTGAAGACTGGTGCTCAGTGAACAAGCCTCTGTGAAAACTTTTTACTCTGAAGAAAATACATTTTACTCTGAAGAAAATACATTTTATTCTGAAGAAAATACATTTTTGCCACACAGTGAGAAGGACTTTTTGTATCTTTTAGTTGTTAATGCAAACAGTTCTTAATATTTAAGATTTAACTCAACATCCAACACAGACATCTTGTTTACTCATTGAGAGTGGATTTGAGGATGCAGATACGTTTTGGATGCAATACTGAAATTAATCTTCACATTTATTTTTTGTTTCTGAAAACAGAAAAGCTGAAATAACTGGTATTTCCTCAACAATCCCTGACAGCTTAATATAATACTGCATTTGTTTTACCATACTGCCAGTGTACACAGAGATAATCAAATATTAATAGCACCCACACAATCTTTGTTTACCTTTAATAGATTTAAAATTGCGCCTGTTTTAATTGCACCAGAGATTTGTGCAGAGAGGAGAGATGTGTGAAGCTTCATTGAGTCTGAATGTGCCTTGGAGCAGCTGAAGTGAACGCCTAAACAATTGCTGCATTGTTTATTGATGTGAGCTGTTGACAAATTTGCTGCGTTAATCCAGATTTATTATTTGATGACATGAATTTAAATAATGAGGCATACTGACAGATTCAGCCCGAAAGGAAATGCACTGTGATGGCTGCACTCAATCTCCTTCGCCATAATAAATTACCACTGGGGATAAAAGCCCATAAACTAGTAGGACCCTCATTTGTTATTCAGCTACTACTTTATGTTGCTGTGAACCACTTTGCTAATTATTGATTTCAACTAATCTGTCTGTAAGTTGCCATATTTTAAAAGAATACCTATAATGAGGAAATTAATTGAATTTGAACTCCTCTTGACATTTGGGAAAAACAAATGAGGTGACAGAAGACAGGTTCTGCTTTGTCTATTGAATATGAAGCAAATGTTTGTTTCAGTGCAAAGGCTAGAAGCTTTTGTTTCATGTATTATCTAGGAAGTTGAAAATATGACACTTCAACTTATATTTTGCATCTATTTATTTCAAAAGACATATAAAAGATAATTAAGATAAATGATAAGCTACCCATCATAGCTACGATACGAGTAGTTTGCATCAGGAACCAGAGTTGTATATTTGACAAGGAATTTAACCTAAATACTGACAAATTGAGCTACTAATAAGTTTACTTTCAATTTTGTGACTTGTATTGTGAAGATTAATTTGTATGTTTGGCTGATTTTATTTTCTGGTTTAATTTCGTCAGCACAAATGGTAAACAAAAAGTAAATTATAATATGGCTGAAGCAGTTAGGAGTACACAGAAGCAGAACAGTGTTACAGCTGAGGTAATTATTGTTATAACATTTAGTTGGCAACGGAAGGAGACATATTCTGAGTTTACTGCCTGAAACAGTTTTTTGTATTTGTGTAACATGACCGGTCCAAAGTGGACGAAAACCAGAAAACCCACACATGCACAGGGAAAACATGCCAACTCAAGCTTTTTTCTGTTCTGCTTTATTCCCTTTCACCACTGAACTGGTGTCAGACAGAAGTACAAGGATTTTAAAGTGCCTGTAAAAATTCCCGATGGGCTAATGAAACCCGCAACGAGCAGGAAAACCACCTGATGCTGCCGACTGAGAAAGATTATTTAAACAACAGAATAACGTTTCAATGGATTTAAACTCAACAAAGTCCCAACATAGATGTTTGTTTGTTTCTGGTCAGCAAAATGTAATGAAAAAAAAATAGATTTTTAAGAACAGATCATCTGATCACAAAGCTTTTAGATGCAAGTTATTTCCTACTCTGCTCTTCTGCTTTTGATTTACGGGGTCACCCACCTGCCAGATCCCACTTTAACCTGACTGACACACAAGAAGACAGAAAATACTGACAGCTTGATGGTGGATTATTACAAAAGAGATGAACTAATGCTCCGAGCTGTATTTAAAGATATTTAAACTGGAAATGTTTTATTTGCATAGTGAAAATCATTTGTCTTATATTAGAAACTTTGAGAATGATAAGACAATGTTGGGGGGCATTTAAATAATCATGTAAAAAATAAATACGACCAACTACTACTGTAGTAATCCAACAAACAGAAGAATGAGAAGAGTCATAAGGGAGAAAAATGAAAAGGAACAAGGCAACTGAATTTGGGAGGTTTTTAAACTCAAAACATGAATATTTGTAGAAGTTTGTGGTCAGTTAATTTGCTCGTTGAAGCTGCCTGAAGCCTTTTTAATTTAATTTTGAGCTAAAGGTTAATGTAGTACCCTGAAGGTTAGGCGTCTTGTTTCACAATCTGTATTTCAGCTGCAGTTAGACCAAAATCTTGACTTTAGCTCATATTGTTTTGCATGTTGCCATAAAAGAAGGTTGCAGGTTCAAAACCCGGCCTGGGGCCTTTCTGGGTGGAGTTTACATGTTCTCCCTGCGCACACGTGGGTTTACTCCGGGTACTCCGGTT
>JAOXNZ010000091.1:7728318-7740323 GCA_028566095.1 Kryptolebias brasiliensis
GACTTTATATTTTATATCAAATCAAGTTATTCTTCTGAAAAATGGTCCAAGTTAGAAGCTTATTTAATTACATTTATTTATCAAACTGTCTGGTGTGCTCAGCTCGCCGCTGCAAATGAATTTCATGTTGCTTAAAAACTGAACGTCACAATATTAGGATCGGTGTGTGTGTTTAAGGTTCACAGATTGGTGCTGAGATTTGGGCAGATTAGAGATTTTTAATACATTTCATTTGGGAGACTTTTCTTATGCACACTTCTTTAAGCGTACCTCTGTTCTTCTTCTTCATCAGACGAAGTAACAAGACCGAAAACTTCTTTAAATTAGCTGAACAACCTACCATAAAACCTGAACACACCCACAGCTAATTTTTAAAACATTTTTTGATTAGCGCGCAGTCAGTTGTGAGCTGATAGTTCTGGTTTTGTTTACTATTTGAAGCGACGCCTCTCCTTGTAAAGGTCGGCTCGGAGGCTTTGACAAACTGGAGTGGCTGCTTTTAATCATTGCTGTTCAGGTTCAGCAGAAGTGCAATCTGGTCCTGCAGAGATTAAAGACGCCGTTCCTGCAGTCACATGCGGTGGCAACATTACAAATACTTTGCACCCCCCCAAGCACCCCATTAACAGACCACTCACAAAAACAGTAATGACTTGTGAAGTGCTCCACTCCTGCTGCGGTCATTTATTATTTGATTGCTCCAGAATAATGTCAGCTGTATTGGCTACTGCCACGTAGACAAATTTCCCCTTTTTTTTGCACGCAAAATAAATGAAGGATTATTTTAAAGTATTGACTAAAGTTAGCTGTTTAATTATCCTTGGAAATGAATAGCCAAACTCTGCACACTTTATTTATCCTTGCTTGTGCCTCATTAATCCTCCCTGTTGTCCATATGTCAGCATTTACCAAAAACAAGGAAACAGTTTATTTTGGCTCAAATCCACTCACTCTGTTGCACTTCCACAATCCAGCTCATCAGCTGGGTATTAATTTTTAGATAAAAGATAAACCCCACAATCCTACCTCTTGTTTTATTTTTCTTTTGGTACTTTTATCCACAAACACATGAGGGGACATTAATGTCTTCTCTAAAATAGAAAGTGAAACTTGCTTCACTTACCTTCTAGGTTACATTTATTCTCTGAAATAAAGTATTTGTAATCTGATATAAATTTTGTTTGTCCTAAGACTGAAGTAATAATAAAGAATAATTGCATTTTTATTTTTAAACAAAAGCAAATCATGTAACACCTTTTTTTAATTGAATTTTTGTTTTAATACTGTAATACCATGAAACTGTGGTATTTTTGCTCAAGGTCCTGTCAGAATCTCATACCATCCCATGTCTATGTAGGACTGTGCAGGAAAGTTAGGCTATTGATGTCTTAAGGCTCCAAATAGGGTTCGTGTAAAGGTGTGAATTCACACGGCAACATCTGGCCGAGCTGCACAGAATGACTGAGATCTAAGGAGACGTAAGACACACAGGTGGAGGTAATCAATCTACTCAAGGAGCCAGTATGTGCCGAGGACAGACCACAGAATGCAGCGATATGTGAAAGTGATCTGTCTATATAACTACAGGGATTGTTTGACTTTTTTTTAATAAGAGATACTGTCAAACCCATTCTCTCTAACAGTGGTAGCATACTACTTTAAAGTGAAAGTCGTGTGACTCACTATAATCATCTCTTTGTTGTCATATAATCATCAGTAGCTGATTTGTGTAACCTCAGGGCAACTAGAAAAACAATCCCCGCAGCTTCATTCTGACAGACACATAATGATCTTTAAATTGATGTTACTGTTTAACAATATGTTTATTTTTATTTCTATGCTACTGGGACATGTTTGATTTAGCTGTTTAGTAGAAGGTGACTAAAGTAGACAGGATGGGAGGCAGGATCGTGCAGAGACCTTTAAACAGGCTGGTGCCAGTTTACAGCATGACTTCCTGAAATAAAGCTTCTCGGATTTAAAAGGAAAATAAACATCAAATTCTTATGTTGCATCTTGATCTTATCTAAGTGATCACTTCCCACTTCTGCTCCACACTCTGTTCTTGTAAATTTATCTATTTTTTGTCAACTCCAATGGGCAATTCCTGTACATTATAAGTATATTTTGCTTTATAAGCATAATTCTTAATTGTTGTGTTCCTCCTTAGCTGCTACAGCATGAAATAAACTAAAGTGTCTAATTCTTTTTTTAATGGAGCTATAATTACACGAATGAGCAACCTGAAGAATGTATCTAGTTTACGTTCATGTTATTTGAACTGTGTGAATGTCTAAAATTCACTTCAGACACATTATTTGATTACAGCACAATTGTGCAGACAACTGTAGCCCAAAGGTTGTTGAAAGACCATTAAACAGACAGCTCAGAGAAGTGGAAATTACTAAGTGGCCTGCTAAATGTCTGCTGCTTAAAACGGTGGGCAGCGCTCAAATTCATCCCCGTCAAAAGAAACCTGCTTATGGACTTTTTTTTTTCTATAACAGCACTGATGTGTTGTTGATGTCTGACGGTTCAAAGCTCTTTTGAGAGGCTGCAGATTAACAAAAATACAATTAAAAAACTGCCAGGTCTAATACACCAAACAATAAAGTAAAGTAAGCCTATTTTAAACATATTAAAATAGTATAACTGAGCCTGTTTGCACCACTGGCGCAGTGAACCCAAGTGTTGACTCAGGTCAAAGGTCAGCAAGTGACATGAACTCACCAGTGGCAGGCAGGTCATTTTGTTAATGTGTAATTTTATTCAAAGCAAAACAGTTTTTGCCTTTAATTTCCTGTCGCCGAAGGTTAAAGGGTGATAATGTTTTTTCTACTGTTTGCGTGTTAAGGGCACGGCTACAACTGAATCCGTTTTATAGATATAGAGAATATTTTTGGTGTGGCAGTAGCTGAGAGTCATCCTCAACACATTCTCAGGACCCTGGGTTGTTTTGGAGTTTTGATTAATTGATTCTAGTTTCCTTATTATTCTGTGCTCCTTAGTCTCTTTCTTTGATTAGATCAGCCTTGTTTCTGTTTCACTTTAGTGATTCTAGTTTAATTATGTTTATTTATTCCTTGCGTCTAGTTCTTTGCTTCAGTTAGATTCATTTCCCTGGTCCCCCTGTTTGTGTACTCTCCCTCGCCCCCTGTGCCATTTTCTCTCTCTCTCCTCAGCCCGCCTTCTGCTCTCTCCCCTCACACCTGCAACCCGTTAGCTAATCAGCCCCGGTCTATTGTTCCAGCGTTCACCCTCACAGTATTTAAACACTTCTCCTGCTCTCACTCGTCGCTTGTTCTTCCCGTTGATATCCCGTTGTCTTCCCCGGTTTTCCCTGCTGGCTTTTTGTTCCTGATTCCTGTTCAAGTTCTGCTCTGGCTCCCTGTGCTCCTTGGTTTTTGTACTACTTTTTTCATTAAATTACAAACCCTACTCGCCGCCTCCATAACCACAACCAATCATGACAGCTCTGGCATGAAAAGGCAGCGGGCGATATGCATTACGTAGCAGAATGTGAGCCTTTTTTTTTTTTTTTTTTTTTTTTTTTTTGCCTGTGTCCAAAAACAGTATATTTAAAAAGAGGCACTTGGGGAGGTTTTTATCCCCTACATGCACTTGACAGGAAGATCATGGAGTTGACAGTTTTCAGCTTTCGTTGCTGTTAGTTCTAGTTGTTTTTGAGCTCACAGCTAATATGTTTAAAGTCTTGTCACAAAAAGCCTCCTTTCCCCACTATTCCTCCATTAGAGGCAGATTATGTTTTGTTGTAGCTGTTACACACCTGTAATGCACCAGATGTTAGGCATTTTCAGTGTTATAGGTTATTGAGGATACAGCTTTAAATGTGTTGTACACTGATTCTGTAGAGTCATAAAGCTGGTGTCAGGGCTTGATGCTGTACTTTTGAACTTTAGTATTTCTTAGTCATACCACATCTGTTTTGTAAAACTGCAGGTCTCTCGTTCTCTCTGAGCCCTGTATAATGCATCATAAGGACGATACTAATTCATTTTTTTTACTAAAGCCTCTTTGGGTCTTGAGTGGAACAAGTAATGATAGAGTGGTTTGAAAATGTATTTTTTGGAAACACATTTATGTAGTATTAAAAATGTTCATGCGCACACTTGGCAATTTAAGTCCTGATGTTTTTGGATTGAAGTGAAAAGAACCAACAGCTTGAGAAGCGGCTTCAAACTAATTTCATAAGGCAAAGAAAATTCAAAACTGCTGATCCAGGAAGCTTTGAAGCTCAGGGACTGATGCTGAGAATTATATTTGCGCTGTGTTAGCTGTTGTAATTGTAATGACGCTCTTTTTTTTCCCCCCCTCTCTCTTTGTTGCCAGAGAGTCAAACTTTCTGAAAATAGAAATGCAGCCCAACGTGGTGCTGCATACAAATGTGCACAGAGGGTTCTCCTGAGGTGCTGCATTGTTTGCTTTTCATCCTGCAGTCACGGGGGCACAGGAATATTAAAAATATAAATTTATCTCTGCAACGCTGACCACAGCGAGGGGAAAAAAGCACCTTGAGCAACAAGGTTACATATAAACATCCTAACAAGTAAATATATGTCTTTATTAAAAAGTGTTTGTGAGGGTTGACAGGAAACGAGGTAGTGAGAGATCCGACAAAGGTCCTTGAGCAGATTTAAAGTGGAACGCAGCTGGCATGTTAATGTCCGAGCTCACACCACGCTTTAACCTTCCACTGGGGAGCTCTCCCATACCTTCTACAGCCTTTCTGTATGCATTTGCATTCAACATTACAAAACTTATTCTATCCCATACAAAACCTGTACTTCACTGCTGCTCCATTACTCTTTTTGTCAATTTTTTTTTACGGTGGACGTAAAAAGATATCGCTGATTGACGTTTACACAGCTGTTATTCTGAAATACTGGCTGTTTTTATTGATGCACCAATCAAGTTTCACCTACACTGTCTGATCTAATCAGTTTTCATTTGCTGTAAGGGTACCTTCGCTAAGAAAAGAGACAAAAAGACTTGGCTCAAATATGAAAAGCAAGAAAAAACCCAAGCTTTACAATTGACCCTTTCCTCCAATAGTCCACAAGAAATCCTTGATAAGTTTATCTACCTGCTAACTTTTCTTGTAGACTTGTTTTGTTATTGAAATTCTTGATCCCCATTTGTTGGGGGAACAACCTGTGAACTTGATCGAGTTTGGTTTTCACCGGATCCTGAGGAAAACATCTGCTCAGTTAGCTTCTTTACATGCAGACTTGTAGAGGAACTGTGGGTGTGGGGGTGTGAACAAAAGCCAAGAAAGTACAATCACAATCATTGCAGATCTTTCATAACTTAAAAAAAAACTGCTTAGATATGATGAAACGTTATAGTTTTGTTTTTGAATGAAGAACCTACTTCCTGTGCATGACTCTTCTTTTTGTGCCATTACTGCTACATTTCGGTATTTCTTTCAGTAGCGACATCTTCTGTTTGAAAGGAGAACTGCAGTGAGCGCCGGTATAAACAGCAACTTTGCTTTCTTGACTTCACAGTTTGCAGAAGCCATGAGTCAGTTGACAGTATAATCTCACCTTTAGTCAAACCAAGACATGGCTACATTTTGGACTTCACTTACTCCAAGAGGATTAATCCTTATCACTTAATTTAAATTACCCACAAGCCCATGAACAAACTGTATGTGTGGCACACTACCAAAGTCTAATTCTTGCAAAAATGCAGAGAAAAATGGATTTCAACACTGACTAAAAAGATTGATTCATGGTCTGAAGGATTTTTTTGTTGACCCACTTTTTAGTCTGCAGTGTTGAGATTTGTACAGAACATTTATCAAACAACACAATCACAGTTCAGTTTAGGGTCCTATATACACAGAAATGAGACTTTCAGACTACATTTAGCACAATTTTAGCCTAGCTGTCTTCGGTTAATTAAGATGTCTTTTCAAACTAAAAATCCGTTTTGGGTAAGTAGTTGTTATGTAATTCAAATTAACAGGAATTTATTTATTTTCTTTTTTTTCCCCCCTTTTTTCAAACACTAGCTTAAAAATGCACAGATTGTCTGAGACTCTTTGAAGATTTACTGGGATGTAATTGTCATCTGTAATACCAAGTATGCCAGAAATCATCTAGTTTTTAAATCGGCTCAAACTAGTGATTGCTGGTGGTTTAGTAACAAATAAAACAGAAATTTGAATCAGATTTCAGTTTTAGATCTATCTGATTTTTAAAATCTCTCATCAGGAAACCCTGAAGGCACAGCTCGTCTGTCAGTCATAGCTGAGCTGTGACAAGCACAATCTTTTCATCTCTGTCTAGCTCTGGTTTCTCTAAAACCTTCCTGAGTTTATGGCCCCTCTTCTTCTGCTTTCAGTTAAACCTTCATTTTGTCTCCGCAGCTCCGATAACTATTCAGCCCACAGTCTTCATACATGCCCGCTGCTTTATTATCCTACATTCATTACTCTACAAGACAGCGGCGTCTCTGGACCTGTTCCCTCTCAGGAGAGGTGACCTTCAGTGATGAAGAGCTCAACAACAGAAGTTATTCCTGTAGCTCAGCTGCGCCTTATTTTTCTCTGTAGTGTCAGTCTCCATCTCTGCGAGGTGGTTTTCTGTGATCAAACATCAGCCTCTACTTTTAAGCTCTGTTCTTTTCAACTTATTCCCACCTTAATTTACTGGCTTTTACTGAATGATGCAGTCCAACTTGAAATGTTCTCATTATGTAAGAATTTTTTATTTTATTTGGAAAATTACAAATTCTGACAAACAAAAATTATTGATTCCGACTTGGCTGCCTCCTTGCTGTGAGCAGCCGAGCTGGCAAAACATGAGCCTGTTTGGTGGCGTCAGATGCAGACAGTTTGGGAGAGATGACTAAGTAATAAGTCCAGCCAAACAACACGACAGATTTTTTTTCATTTTTCTGGGAACATAACACGTGAGAATATATAGCGCAGTAAGTGACCCAGTGAGATTTATATTGAATGGGTGAATGATTTTTCATTTTCTGTGGCGCACCGCGGTTCTCTGTTCTGCATGCACCCCATAGCTTTTTTCACAGATACACACAAAGAGAGATAGAAAACATAAATTTAACACTCATCAGTATTCTGCACATGCATCCCCAAAGTCAAGTCATTTTTCACATGATGCTTACATAGGCAGTTCTTTTGCTTATTTTAATGCCATTAAATTAATGTATTGCTTTTCTCTTGTAAACAAACCTGCTGAAGAGTCTCTGAAAGCTGTGAAGACATAACTAAATGCTTTTCATGAAAATAAAAGCAGATAAATTAATACAAACAAAAAGAGTGTGATGGTGATAAAAAAGTGACTAACCTTAACAAAGAACTAATTTATCATCTCTAATTTTAAGACTGTGATTGTGCCTTTTTTTTGTATCTGCCTGTGGAAATAGCTTCTGTGGATTAACACTTGCATTCAAGAATTTGTTTGTGCAGAATATGTACCAAGAAACTCTGTGTGATCACATACTGAGGACAGATAATCACACCCAAACAACACTGTTGCTGCCTGGAGAACCACAGAGAGGGAAGACGGGGGAGGATGTGGGGGAGAAGGGAGCGGCATTGTAAAAAAGGAAGAAACAAAAAGGAGCAATCTATTGCAGAACGTCACACCACCGAAGCTGTTGTAGGTACAGTATCTTCTGCTGGTGGTGTCTGTCAGTCAGAAGGAAAAAATCGTCTGACAATTTGAGGATTGGTGGTTTGATTCCCAGCTTCTCCACTTAGATTTTATGCACAACACAAAACCCATTATTGCTGCTGTGGTTTGGGGTTTTTCTGTGTTTTGTAAGGGAGATTTTCTGTTCGTGTGTGTGCATGTTTTTGTGTGTCTATCTCTTACCAAGGAGTTATTTCGTGGAACTTGAAGAAAGTAATGATTGGATGTACATCTACAACTGATTAACTTTTGGAGTTGTCCCAATTCAAGATGGACAACACAGCTAATTGACCTTAGCCAGCACAAAAATGACTAAAACAACCAATTTTACAGATATTGAGCTAAAATTTGGTGTGGTAGTAGCTGAGGCACTAACTGGTTACACAGGATCTTGCATTATCACATGACACTGCACAAAACATCATTTACAAGGTTTGATCTTAGCTTAAAACTCTGACATGAAAGGTGGAGGGTATATGCATAATTTAAAGAAATGCAAGGCCTTTAATTATTTTGTAGTTTTATTTAGTTTCACTTTGTTTTCCTCAGTGATCTTTGCTTTCACCTCCCCAGTACATACGATAATGTGTCCTCTTTGGTCTACTCAGTTTATTGTTAGGTTCTGGGCTCACCTTATCCTTGTCTTGTTGTCTGCTTGGGTTTGTTTAGCTATGATATCCCAGTTCTGTTATTGAAACATTTTTTTGGAATCCTAACCTGCCTTTGTTGATCTGCATGTGGGTCCTTATATCCACTAGTCAATGACAGTTACTCATAAACGTTTCATTTTTGTGTGATCTAAACAGACTGAAAAGTGCAGTTGGAATGTGTTTGTGCCATAAAAGCATGAATGTATAATTGTAGGCCAGTTATCATTGATTAGAAGTGTTGATTGGCTGATTGTGTGGTGCGTTCAGTGCATCTGTGCTGCATAGATGACATACAGCTACCATGGTGACAGCCAGCATTTTATTCTATGTAATTATTATTAATATGCATTTTTTTCTCTATTCGTTCTTTTTGAGAGAAGTGTGACCTTCTGCAAGATTCTTCAAGTAAATTTCTAGTATGTACTGAAGATAAAAATTCACGACAAGAATTATAAGTTTAAATCTTGGTTTTACAGTGAGTGTCAAATCATGAAAGTTCTCTTAAGCATCAAAAATTCAACCTTTTTTTTTTTTTTACTCTGGAGCTCTTGGTTTGTTTAAATTTGTTCTACTGTTGCAAAATAACTTAATATATTATCGTGTATTGATTAATAATTTACAACCTTTCAAGATACATTAGTCAGTAACTGCTCTGGATTGCAGGCTTTAACTTTTATCAATGTTTGAGCGAATGCTTTGGGCAGAGAGGTGTAAATAAAACATCATATCTGTCCTGAAAAAAACTGAAAAATCCTCCCTTCTGCTGCTGGATACATAGTGTGTGTTAGTGTCTGCTGCTTATTGCGGAACGGAGGAAACTGCAGATAAATGGGAGCAGCTTGCAGACGTCCTACGAGTGCACCTGAATGTAGTCGGAGTCACTTTATAATGTGATGTTAAGTGTCAGTGTGCAGTTGTGTGTTTGGTCAGTTTTTGTGCAGTGGAGCTGGTTGCGTCCCCTGGGGCCTTTTTACTACAGGGCAACCCGACAGAACCGGATGGCAGCCGCGGTGAACAGATGGCTGAGTGTGGTAGTATGCCTCCACTGAGTCAGGGGTCACAGGAAGCTGTTTATCCAGTCAGGAGACAGCATTCCTCCAGATGAGCACCTGAACCTGATACTACCTAACAAACAAGGACCTTTTAACTCGCTGCATAATTTCCATGCAAGCATCTTTCTTGTTTAACATAAGAAGGAAGCCAGTGTGGCTACAATCAACAAGTGTGTGTGTGTGAAGAACTTGTCCTCAGCTTACAGTTCTGTGTTAAAGACAATTCCTTGTCACTTATGTGACTTTTCTTCATGTGTTTTAAATGCCAGACATACTTCCTGTTTGCATTCATTACAACTAATGATGATGTTTGGATGAACACTGAAATGTTGTTGTAAGCCTTTTAACATTTTTAAATTATTTTTTTTTATTGTCTAGCTTAAAAAGTAGTTTTATGGTCATTTGCAAGTGCAAATAGTGGCAGCAGCATCTAGCCGTAGCACTTATGGTGCAGCCTGGGTCCTTCTGGCTCAAATATCATAATATTTCTACCAGAATAACTGTAAAAGGTTGTTCGAAAGGCAATCTACAACAGGTAAGATCATTTTTTATATTTTTTTTTCACTAAACCCAATCTCAAAACATTTGAAACCATTTGACACCAAATTGGTGTTTTTGATTCACCAGAAAGAAGCTTTGCTTCCATTTTTTGCCAAAATGAAAGCACAATTTGCTTTAAGTTTTGAAAATCTACCCAGATATGTCATTCAAACTGCTTTCTGCAAGCCTCCGTTCATGTTTCTTCATGTGGGAAAATATGTATCACGGTAACAATTGTCATATAAACCACAGTTATTTTTATCAAACATAATGCAACATGTGTTCTGAATGATCCATTTTATGTTTACAATTTGACTTCAACAAGACTCCTGCAGCCTGTTTTGTTGAACAAAACAGAAGATTTAGAGACAAAAATCATTTTCCAGCAAAGGACAATGGTGCTGTTTTCTCTGCCCGTCCACCCAGCAACACAGATGATGCACCGTGATACTGCAGCTCTCTAATGAGTGGATTCACACACCAGCAGCCACAAAACTTAAAGGTTATTTTGCCATTTTCTCATCTCAGGGAAGATATAAATCTGCAGCCTGGAAGCCTATCTTACTTTTGATGAATGCAGCCTTTTGCTTGTTGCTCTCATCCCGCTGCTCTCGTCTTCCTCCCCATCTGCTCATTCGAAGGCGATAAATGTGGAAGTGTGATGGAAGTGGCTGAGACCTCACAGAGAGAGAAAAACAGAAACTCTGCATGCGACAGGCAAAAAAACTTTTTTCTCAATCATAGTCACTCTCACAGAATGATTCACATGATGAATCAATAGTTCATCCTTCCACTTTCAGCTCTTGTAGACTTCTCTGCAGAGCCCTTTCATCTTCACAATCCTCTTTCTGGGGTCAATTTTCTCTTCCTCACACTTGTAGCTCAGTCATGATGTGTATCGGACGTCTGTGTGACAACAGATGCAGCGACTGATTCACCTTACCAGCCTCTAAGCCAATGGAAGTGGGCACGGTGCTGCTGAGCTATAGCGCTGTCAGCTTTCCACAGTAGGATTTCTAGGTTAGGTCCCTTTTGTTGGGAGAAAATGATTGCAGGGGGAGATCTGCTAAACATAAAGCTTTATGAAGAACATATTGACTGGCAGGATTCAAACCTCTGAGAGGGGAAAATAAAAGCACAAGACATGAAAACAGGAATGCAGACAGATTATGCTGGGAAGAAAACTGACTTGGTTCAAACCGCAGGAAGGCAGTTTATACCACTGGGCTGTGCCAATAGAAATACAATTTAGTCAGTTTTCTCCAATACCAGACAAATGTCTCACTTGACGTTGAACTCAGGAGGAGCCCAGCATGTGTGCTGCTTTCACAAATGATAAAGTGACTAAAGCTCCGCTATTTCCTCTGACGGTCTTTCCTACTACCTGCTGAACGCAGCTGCTTGTTGCACAGTGGCTGCCACTGTATTTTTTTAAGGACAATACTGGGCTTGACCTGCAGGGCTTTTATCTGGGCAGTGTTTGCATGATTGTGTTCAATGCTGTGTTTTTGTGTCGTCTAATATGACCAGTGATAAAAATCACATTGCGCTTTTAAAATGTGCTTATCAAACAGGAAATGACTGAAATATGACACACAGACATTAAACATTGCATTTGCAGTGATAATCTTGCTATTGATTTATTTTTGTGCCATAACCAGGATGTTTTTTTACAGTAGTTGAAATGCGTGATGGTCTTGAACTGCAAAATGCAACTTTTCACAAAACAAATTGACATTTATTTTTCACAGAAAAGATCCAATTTTCTCATCATTAAGCAGAACTCAAGTCTGTTACAGCAGTTTGATGCCATTTTCTTCTGGTTTGTATTTTTATTATTATTATTATATTGTTTTCCTCATCAGAATAAATTATTGCAACTCACTAATATCTTCCTCAGCAGGAGACAAGCAGCAGCATGTTTCTGTGAAGCTGATGCTGGTCTGGTGCTGCATTCATTGCGTATTTCAAAATGCTACAACTGAGGACAATTAATTAGCTTGGATGGATGGATGGATGGATGGATGGATGGATGGATGGATGGATGGATGGATGGATGGATGGATGGATGGATG
>JAOXNZ010000091.1:7740760-7783085 GCA_028566095.1 Kryptolebias brasiliensis
TGGATGGATGGATGGATGGATGGATGGATGGATGGATGGATGGATGGATGGATGGATGGATGGATGGATGGATACTTTATTGATCCCAGAGGGAAAGTAATAAAGATTTAGTAGCATCATGACATTAAATAAACACATTAAACTCATTAAACTTATTAATATATGCTAATTTCAAGGTTTTATGTTGGATCCTTCTTTTAGACATCCCAGCTTTACACAAAATAAAATAATGTTAAAATAATCATCAAATTCGTGGCACAACATGTCAGATGTCTAAATGATAATATAATTTATTAGATTGTGTGTCGACAGAGGATTTTAGATAAGATAAAATATAAGATAAAGATTATTGCCATTATACTTTTGTACAAAGAGATTCTGGTGACACATTATTATGTGTGGCAGCAAAAAAAACAATTGAAACATTCTGCCCTAATTTCTCCCCTTTAAAAAAGAGACAAAAACAAAAGTTACTGTCAAATGAGACAGTTTATGCGTCCCTCGGGTGCATGACCCTGTTGTACATTTAATGTTGGAGTTACGTATTATATGTATGCGTACCATTTTGTAATCTGAAGGAGTTTTTGGTTTAGAGTCGGGTACTGGAGACCACTGCTCCTGGGAAAAAGCTGTTTCTCAGTCTGTTTTTGTGGGATCTAATTCCCCTGAACCTCTGTCCAGATGGAAGTAGGTCAAACAGCTGATGGCTGGGGTGGGTCCTGTTTTTCATGATGCTTCTAGTCTTTGTCTTTTCTTTTTTTTTTCCACCTTTTTGTGAACAAGTAATTTACTTCAATCAGCCACAGGAATGACAGCCTGCTTTATGGAGCTGCTCCAGAATAATTTTATTTTTTTTTAGTTAGAGTGATTCTGAGGCTATAGAGACAGAATTCCAACTTTACAATAAGGTAGGGGCCACAAAATGTGCTTAGTTACACAGGAACTAATGAGGTATTATTCATGAATTAACTGTAAAGTGTTGTGAAGACTTACTAGATTATTTCATTTCATTTTCATTAGCAAATCAGTGCTTCTCAGACTTTTGCTGTTTTCTACTAAATCTAAAAAAGATTATATGCACCTGATTTGATCATAATATGACCATAAAAACTCACATTTCAATGATACAAATCACCTTTTGGTTGATTTTAAAACAGTCAGCTCAAATATAACCTGACTAACATTTGAACTTTTTACTGTTTTCTTTAATGTTGTAATCCTTACCTTTTTAAACTATTAAATAAAGGCACCTTTCCATCAATACTATATTAAAAAAGATATGTTAAGCGAACACTGCGTCTTTGTTTTTGTTATGTTTCTGAAAATATTGTACTGAAAAAAAAAGTAAACTGTTTAGTGGTGGTGGAAAAAGAAGTTGTTGAATCACTGAGACAGTTTATCTTCTAAAAAATATTATTGTCAAATCACATTACTGTTTTTTACTTAAATTTGAGATACTTTCAGTCTAAATTCCCCATGAAGTCAATGCCGTCGTCCTCTGCTGTATGCCACTGTTTAGAATTAGTGTTTGTTGATAAATGAATCAACCAGATATCAGAAACCATCAAACTTTCCAATAAACAAATATCACATAATGTTTAATAAATTGCTATAAATTGCATCCATTGTTATGCAGTACAACTGGCTTCTTATCAAATAAAGAAGTTTTTGTTCTGTCTAAATGTTCCTCATCTACAGAAAACACTTCATATAGTATTTGCTGAAACCTTTCCTGCTCTGCCTCGCTTCAGTGTTTCAGAAAAAAGGAAGAAAACTTCCCTGCATCGATTTCCTGTTATAATGTGACCAAAAATAGTGTCGTGTTCAGAGTCCCTTGTGTGAGCTTTTTCTGTTTCTAGACACGCAGGAGGGGAGTCGAAGGGGGGGGGGGGGGGCCNNNCAGACTGTGAGCTGGGAATGGAAGATCGAAGCCGACGGCGAAGGAGTCTGTGAGAGCCTCCCATGACAGTCGGTCCCAGACAAGGAGGCCAAATAAACAACGAGCCAGTGAGCAAAGCGCAGAGGCGTGCCCTGAGCCTGCAGACAGAAAACAGCGAGACCGGAGAGGGCTCAGGAATAAGATGACACAGCATGCAGAGGCTTCCGGACTGGCTAATGAACTTGGCCTGGTTTCTACGAGGAGCCACATCACACAGAGAGATTTATAAATAAAAACAGAAAGTTTGCTCTATTGAGAATTTGTCTGTTTTTCACTGGATCAGATGAAACAAAAATCTATTTACATATGATGGCTATAGATGCTGCAGCAGAGAAACCAATCATGCTCCTGCTGTTTCCTGCCTGTACTGACTGAAACCTATGGTTATTCCATTTGAGCCTAAGGGGGTGGGGGGGCTACACAGAGCCGCTGCACAGTTTGAAACTGGAATGAAGAGAGATGAAGAGGCATTAGTAATAATGACCATATTCTCTGATCAATATCCATTTATGCTTCTCTTATGTGTCTGGGGGAAATCCTGCAGTGACCCTGAGTTTCCACTTTCTGTTCTTTTTTCCTTCCTTCCTGCCACCTCCCGCTCCTATCCTTTACTCATCTAATACAGAGGGTCTGTACCAGCTAGGAGGTTCACGTTGCGCTCCTCAGAGCAGCATTGAAGGACTGGATGATGCTGAGGTAGGAGTCTGGTAATTTAACTTTCTGCGCGGCCCCACTGCTGACACAAAACGCTTTTTTTTTTTTCAATCCCACTCCTTATTTTGTAGAGGAAATGTAAAACCCATGTGCTGCTCCTCGTGGTGCACGGAGGAAACATCTTGGACACAGCGGGCGGCGACCCGAGCACAAAGGCTGGTGATGTGGCCACGCTGGCCTCGGTGTTGGAGAAGGTGACGCGGGCACATTTCCAGGCTGCGTCGGAGCACGTGATGATCAAGCTGGTGCCATGTCCTGCCGTGTGCGCTGATGCCTTCTCCCTGGTGTCTAAGTAAGTGTTATTACCAAAACACAGAGTTACACTGACCTCATTTATTATTCACATTTCAGAAATCTTACAGTTGAACAAAAAGACGCAAAATACACATATTTAAAATTTATTGATATCTCATAATAGATATGGCTGAGGTTTAGTAAGCTTCACCTATCAGGGGCCAAATGTCCCACAATTCAATAAATCAATGAATCATGAAATAATTAGTTGGAAGAAATCTGGTTTTAAGACATGACACAGCACAGAAACAGCCTTTTTAAAGGTTTTTAATGTCTTGCTTTTACCAGTTACTGGTTACTGTTGTCTTGGTAATGCTGCCTTCAGTACAGTGGATCACAGCAATTGTTTTTAGATGTGCTATATAAATAAACTTTGATTTGATTGATAATGTTATAAAAAATCATAAAGTTCCTTGTGAGATCATTTAAAAGGTAACTAACCTATCAACAGACTCTCAACATCTGACTGCTTAACCCCGACAGTAACTCTACTCTACTGATGTAAATCCAGTAAGCACACTACAGTTTATTAGGTGGCAGTTTTCATCTTCGTATTTGAAGTTATGTTGGTTTTGCCACTGAATATGGAGTTCTGTTCTATAGTCTTTGCTAAATCTAAAATATCTCTTCTCATGAAAGAGCGAGCACTGATCCTTCATAATGGTCTGGACTGGTCCAGATATAAATGTGTTGTTTTATTTCCAATTTTAATTTATAAATTACATTTTTTAAATATTTATTTGATGACTCATTCAATTATTAGACAGCAGAATATTTGACCTTCCATATTTGATCCTCATGCAATTAAACTCATTCCTACTTTTTAGTATTATCTTATAATCTTTCAGGATCATTGATGTGTTTTGTTGTTGTTTTTTCCCCAGAGAAATATGACTTAGGAATGTAAACTGTCACACATTAAATGGGAAACTGTGATCGTCTTTGTGTCTTGAGCTGCTAGAATGAGAAAACAAACTGAACTAGGGGCCTTTGGAAACTGTGATAAACAACTTAGCTTTAGTTCAAATTTAGCAAAGGATGGAAAACAAATGTTAAGAAGTGGCTCCTGGATAACCTCTCAAAGTTTTCAGTTGATACACTATGGCGCTCAGTCTGTCTCAACCTGCCCAAACAAATCTCACAGCAATAAAAACGGTTCTCAGACACACTTCTTTCAAAAAGTCTGACAGCATTTCAGCAAAGCAGCAGTTTCTGAACAAGTCAATGCTTTGAATAGAAATGCATCACATTATAAATGGGATTTGCTGCTACAATAATAAACAGTGAAAGACAGGTACATCAGATGTCAGTGGGGATAAAATACTACAAAACGGCAGTAAATACGGCCGTATTATTACATAAGGAGTCATCATTTATTTGGAGAAAAATGCCATGAAATTAAAATTACAGCTCTTGCATACGGCTTAATTTCACAACAACAGTTCAGTGAAAGGAAAGCATGCAAATAATAGTATGATCCCTTTTTTTTGGACCAATACATGTGGATTCTGTTTGTCCTGCTTTCCCTCTGTGATGCCAAAATTTGAGTAGGTGTTGTGTTTGTGTCTGAGGATGTACACATTTAAGATTGACAAGCAAGACATTTTGAAAATCATGCTAACACCTCCTGTAGAAAAAAAAAAAATCAAAAAATTGTAGCGCCATTGTCACTTAAGATGCCGATGTTCTGAAGAGTTAACCCTCAGGAAGAGCTGAAAGCTCATGAGATGGATTCACATTTAATCTTGTCTTCTTTCTCAGACAGTTAGAGAATTTATTACAAATGGTCGTTCAGGTCGATCCGTTGAAAAGCCTTTGTTCTTTGAAGAAGCTCTCAGCAGCAGCCAGCACTTCGTGATGGTTCTAAATCCCACTCGACAGACACAAACCAACAACAAAAGCTAAGCGCATAAGGAGGTGGTGTTAGTGAGCAAAGGCAGCTTATATTTATTTAGTTCTTTGCCTCCATGAATACGATCACAGTCAGTCTGCTTCAGGAACTCACTTCCCTGCATGGAGGCGAAGGGTTTTGTTTAATTAGATTGTAATCTGTCGCTGATTGCATTTTCACTCGACTCCGGTGAATCAGTCCACCTAAGATGTGCAAAAATAAACAAAATCTACATAAAAATCTATATAAGATGCATGTTTAGTTTTAATTGTGTCAATGCTGATTCATGCATTTAGCTTTTGTTTTGCTAATCTTTGCATTTAGCTAGTTTTGTAAATTTTAGCTTTGAGCATCTATTTAGCTATGTTCAGCTTTTACCAACTTCTTTGCTAGTTTTAGCTTTCACCTACAGTTTTGCTAGATTTAGCTCTAAGAATAGTTTTGTTAATTTTAGCTTTTGTTTGTTGTTTTAACAACTCAGTTTAACCTTCTTCAACTAATTGCAGCAAAGTCATTTAGCGTTCAGCATTCACACTGTATTTTCAAAGAAAATAAAAATTGATCTTGTTTTTTTAAGCTTTTTTAAAATTTTTATTTCATAGGCAACGATAGACAGACACCACATAACTTTCCTGTTTGAGGAGATATAGTTTAAAAACTGTGCTGGCCTGCAGGCATTACCTGTTTAAAAAAAATGCCAGTTTGACCGAAGTAATGAAGGTTAATTGAGAAAATACATCGACCAAAGGCTCCTCAACAGACAGTGGGAAGTTAATTAGTATGCAGAAGAAATTTCTCAGCCCTCAACACTATGTGGAATATTAAACTCCTAACCTTTTTAAATACTGTTTTTAATTGTTGAAAGGCCACCCCATGAGTGAAAAGCTAATTTACATTATATAGTTTATATTAGTCCTGAGGCATCTGTAACGTGTGCAATGATCTGTTTAGTTAACTACCTTTTTATCACCTGGAATTCAGGTGTCATTTCTTGGGTCACTTTCGAAAAGATAAGGTAATTGATGATTAGTGGTAGCAGCTCAGTACTGAACAACAGTCAGCTGGTGACTCTTCCCTCATTATAAATTAAACATCATTATCATTCTGTAAGTGTCTCCTGTCCTATGCAGGATTTTTTTTGTAAAAAAAAGAGGAAGTAAAAACAAGCCCATGTTTATCATTTTCTTTTTGTCTTGACAGCTGCCTGTTGGAGAAAGCTGCTGAGTCCTTACTAATGATTTCATTTCACATTTGATGTCACACGTCCCAGCGGTCACCGGTTTTTATCTCTGACAGCGCCAGTTAGTTTTTACTGCTCTCCAATTATACGTCGCGGATGTTTTTGTCTGAAATGTCACTAATCACCGTGGCTGACGGCGCGTGTTTTGAAGTCGGGCCGGTTTGAGACTGACTTGATGTTCGCTTTGAGAGCAAGACGAGTGTAACGAGAGCTGAGAGGTGCGACCACTCAGCAGTTTGACATCTCCTTGGCTTTTTGCACATCCAGATATGAAATATTCAAAAGAAAAAGCTCCCATTGGACTTAAACAGCTCTGACTGGAGGCTACATGTGTCCAGTTTTTGGACACACGCACGCTCACACAATTTACAGTGAAACATGCATAAAATTTAATTTCAAATAGACCGTCAAATGAAGATACCATCACAAAGGAATAATTAGTTTGTGTATTTATTTGGGATTTGTTCTACAGCAGACATTTTTTCTAAATGGTTTCAAATGTCCTTATCCATGAAATTCTACTTTAATGTAATTATTATCAGTGTTTTCCCTCAGTTTTTAAAGGAAAAATTCACTCAATTTGGCCTTTTCTTCTAAATGCACATGTACTATAGTTGCACCAGCCCAGTATTTTTTTTTTAACTCTTTTTGTACTCCAACAAATGGTAAGCTGCTCAGACCCAGATGTAGTCCAGTACTGCTCAGAAATTAAAGGCATTTTAAATTTTTTGTCCCTCACACTTTAGACTCACTGATGATTCTCACCCATTCACACTTCATCACCCCACTGCTGCATTAGAAAAATCAGCCAGATTGTAGATGGTTTTCACAGGGTACTGGTGATATCTTTAGTGGTGTGTTAAGAACAAAGTTGTCTTCCCATTATGCGTGAAGGAGCATGATGCGTCTACGTGAACTGTGGTGGAAGTGTATAAGAGTTGTCGTTGAAGTGTGGTGGCAGCAATAGCAGCGTATCACTGACGTGACACATTGGCGTGGCTTGTTGGTGAAATATTAAGGTGGGACAGTGATCGTGACAAGGTCATGAGAACAACCTAGCACAGATGTGATTACACCAGCTACAGATCTCGTGCTAGGTAAGCTGTATAAACCTGTCTTGCTAATTTGATCTTTTATCTACATTTTTGTAATCTTTAAGAATCTAGTTTAAGCTTGTTCAACATTTTGCAGCAAAGTCATTCAGCGCTCAGCATGGGAGAAAATGCAAATTTCTCTCATGTTTTAAGCTCACTTTCTTATTTGATAGTCAGCAATAAAGACAGCACATAACTATACTATTAAAGGAGGCACTTGAAGATTAGTTTATAATGAAGGAAGACCTGGAGAGCAGGACTCACAACACGTCAAATCAATTCACAGCATATTAAGTCAACCAGGAGGTTTGTTTTTTTGACAAAGCAATTGTTTTATTTATATTTAATAGTATTTTATCATAGTAATATATGATTCATGCTAATTGTCTTATTTACATTAGGGTTAGAGTTAAGTTTTTATACC
The DNA here is from genome assembly GCA_028566095.1 of Kryptolebias brasiliensis. NCBI lineage: Eukaryota > Metazoa > Chordata > Actinopteri > Cyprinodontiformes > Rivulidae > Kryptolebias > Kryptolebias brasiliensis. The sequence goes on from JAOXNZ010000091.1 coordinate 7,748,357, forward strand.
TATATAGATCTTTATATACCTAAACATGTTTAGCTACAATGGTAAATAGTGCAGTGAGTTATCATCCCCTGGTGTGGTGAGCTCACTGCACTGGTGTGCAGTGAGCTTGTGTGCAGCGAGTTAACAGACTCAGGCTAGTATCTCAGGAATGTGTAAAATAGCATACATAAAACATATTTGCCAAGTAGAATGTATTCGCAGCATGACTGCCTTCACACTAATCCAGATGGGTTCTAAAGGGTCACGCAGATCCTGCAGAGCGTAGCTTGGTCATCATGCAGTGTAAAGGAGGCCTTACCAACAGTAAGGTGTTTGATCTACTTTTACAACAGAGCAAACAGTCAAAACTGATTTTTTTTTTTTTCTGTGAAAAACTCACTGAGTAACAGAGATGATTTTACTGTTCAGTCAATTAGTAGCCCTCGTTTGAACCCAAATCTCTTCAGCTAAATTTAGACACAAAGAGCTGAAATCATGTAAGACAGTGTCTATTTCCACCCATTTTTCAGTTGCAGATTTTGCAGCTTTAATATCAGAAACATTATTAATAATAATAATTGAAAAAAAATAATTTGAAAAAGTAGACAGTGGTTTAGTGATTAATTTGAAGATATATTTGTAATTTACTGATAGATGAAAACATAAAATAACATAATTTATTAATTTATTTAATTTGTCACAGAAACTTTACAGTCTACAGTGTTTATTTAATTTTGCTAATCTTAGCTAAATTCAAACATTTATTTCACATCTGAATATAATTTAAGACGTGTACTAAACTTCCAGTTTTAGACCAAATTTAGCTCAATTCTGGCCTAAATATCTGCATATTTTAGAGGTTTTTTAGAAGTATTTTCAACTTATTGCTCTCTCAGAAATGATCACTCGCCTGCCTCACTTGGTTTGTCCTCCAGGCCAACACTGACCCAGGGTTAGATGAAAATACTGAGGCTGCCAAATCTACTACATATTTGTTACATGCTTGGACCAAACTACCTGACAAAAATATGCAATTCTAACAAGGAGAAGTGTCTTTCTCCTCAAGGTAAAGCACTATTCGTGATTCCTTTAACATGTTCTTCCCTTTCTACTACGCTCTTTCCTTTTTATTTTGTCAAATATTTTTTTAGTTTTTCAACCAAATTGTTTCACATTTCTATGGGAGAAGAACTCATTACCTTTGGAGAACATAAGCAAAAGAAAAATCATGCAAAATGGTTAAATAATTTCCATGCTTTGTCAGTGTTTTTAAATATGACAATACAATGATAAAGGTTTTTTAAAATACTTAAATGCACCCTTTTGATATTGAAACAAACCAATTGAAATCCATACATTTCACCTGTAATCTACACTATGAATCAGAAATAACTCTGGCATGACTCAAGTCTCGATAAGGAAAGATCTATTATGATCATTTCTAAACAGCTGATTAAAAATCTCCTGACAAGGAGAATTAAATTCTGTTTCAACCCCCCAGTTTAATTAAACAAAAGACTACATTCGTCTCCAGATGGCTCCTGATCTTGTACATACTCTCACAATATGTGCAGTCAGTAGGCATTCATACACACTTACACTCAGTCTTTTGTTAGTTAACACCGCGTGCTCTAATGACAGTGTTGGACTTGTGGGTGTGCAGAGACTCATTTATTTGAATGCCAACATAAACATGTGAGCAGCAGGCAGCCACTGGGAGACGAATTGTGGCTGTGTGGATAATTTGCTCTCGGTCTGGGTAACACTTTAGTTGAAAACTCACACCTCGGAGTGGATGTGGCAAAACCTCTTAGCGCCTCAGAGACAAACTTCCACATAAACAAACCTTGGACTCATTTCTGGATAATTCTGATGCATTGTTGGTCTTGATAGAAAGGATGAACTTGTTTTGCTTCTTGGGTTTCTTGGTTGCTGTGCTTGGAGAAGGCTTTGTGTGCCCCGAGGAACACAGTATGGAGCTCATTATTACAGTAGCTCTGTCTGCTTATACCATCCTACCAGTGCTGGCTGTCAGCTATAGGTGTCAGAAGACACATGCGTAATCTGTGAACACATTTGCACGAATACATCCCACACAGAATACGTTTGAGCTGAGCAATAAATGTGTCCAATTAATAGCAACATGAAAAAAGGCTCAGTTTCTAGCTACTGTCACAGTTCGAAAAGAAGAAAACATTTAATTTAATAGGAACTCCAGGACAGAAAGTGTAGCAGACTTCTATTTTCAGCAGTCATTTTACCCCAGTTTTATATTCAGAAAGTTCAGTCACTGGTGACTGCCTCCCTGAGCTGAGGTCAGAGGGCTGAAATATGAAATCCTGAGTCAAAAATTTTTTCTTCAGTGTTTTTATTGTTGTAAGGGCATGAAAAAAAACTAATATTAGATTTTTTTTCAAAAATGTCTCCGCTTCATTGGAGGTGGGGTTGCACTGGGTGTTCCTCTTCTGCCTTGCTGGGTGGAGCCAGCATTTATGAGTGCACGAGCTACAGAGGCTTTGAAAAGGAGGAGATTCATCTTTTCAAATACCAACATCAAGTAGAGGCGCCAGGCATTTACAACAGTCACATCTAAAAAATTAAAACCACCGCTTGTTCCGACGTCTGTGAGGGTACATTGCGACACATTGGTCAACAAGATCTACTCCACCCATGTGTTGATTGTAAAGGGCCACAGAAAAGGGTCTTTGGACCCTTAGCATTGTTTTTTCTTTCTTGCCCCATCTCTTTGCCACACCTTCTGGGGACTGGCCAGCACAGGACGATGCCATGTGGATGACAGAACTGTCGAGCCAACGTGTAACAGTGATGTTTGCATTATCACTGACAACAGAGCAGTTGCTGTTCACTCTTGAGCTTCTGATTTGCTCCCTTCAGCCTGTTTGCTCTGCATGTAGCTGTGCCATAGATGCCACAGTCTTTCAAGGCCTCAATGAGTGGAATGCTGCAAAAATAGTTGTCGAAAAAAACCTTGTGGTTTTTGTATTTTATGTCATCACAAAGGCACATCACAACATCTCCAGCCATTCCCAACACACTGACGCGATCACGTCTTGCAGAGCCCTGGTACACTTCAAATCTGTGCATGTAGCCTGAGGTCCCTGCCCTGACCCACACTTTTATTCCCCAAGGTTTTAATATCAAATTACTAGTTATTTAAAATAAAATTTTTAAAACTATTGCAACTAAAGTATTATTTAGATGTTACTGTATAACATCATATATTTTTTTTTACCTCTGGCATTCTTCTAGAATAGAAGGATTGACAGCATATTCCTGGAGAAGTCAACATGTGTCGCTGTCCATCAGCCATCTTGGATTCAGAGGAAAATTGCTTGCAGTTACAATGACTGACCACTGAATAAACATCAATGGAGTGGAGCAGTAGAGAGCACTCTAGTGCCTTAAATTAAATTCCACCATAGAAACCATAGCAGTTAGAAGAAAATGCCTTTTGAATAACTGTCCACTACAGTGACCACTATGGGCCAGAGGGTCTGGACACTGATGACTGGGGGCATGCCACTGCTTATTTAAGGCCTTGAATTAAGAAGTCTCTGCAAGTGCCGTTTCTGTTCATGTTAATTGCTCACAAATTGTGCAATGCCAAGTCAGCCATTACAAAGGATTTGGGGTGGGGGACAATTACATAGAAGCCAGACAAACTTTGGCGCTTCTCGGTTTGCCATTATAAGGCAAGGGGAGAGAGGGTGGCAACACAGATTAAATTTCAAGGCTGATTCTAAGTTTAATCGGTTTTATCTTTCTCCTGCTATTGGTATTGGATCTCTTCATCGTCACATTTCCATAAAAGACGTTAGGGCATCTCTCGCTATAGGAACAGTATTATAATCAATCCGCATTTAGATGTCATTGAGGGAATGTCTTGAAAAATTGCCTTTGTCGGTAGGAAGAGCTCGAAGATAAAAAACCCTAGTAATCTGATTTGTTCAGACGCCCATAAATCTGCAAATTAGGCTTTTTCTTTGTGTTTTCAAAAATATAAAACTGCATTGATGCATTAAGCTGACATCCTATTTTTGTCTTTGGTAGTATCTCCTGCACATTATCATCAGTGTGTGCAGAGGGAACAGGGAAAATGATTCCCCCACATGAAGAAGTTATTCATTCATTTATATTACGCAAACTCTGCTGCTATTGAGAGAATTGTTGGTGAGTCTTGTGAGAAAAAAAAACCTCTCTCCAGCTCTTCACTTGAATTATCTGCTATATTTTGATGTATGGCAGGTTTGTCATTTCTGAGGTTTGTTATATTACATTTTGACTAATTAAAAAATCCACAGGCGCGCTGCACCATAAACTCCAGACCATAAAGCCCCATCTGTGGAAGATTTGCTCTGTGAGAGTTGATTGCTTGATGCTATGCCTACTACTTCATTGATCACCAGCATGTGAGGAAATTATAGTTAAGGGTTTTAGGAATGGCTACATCTAATAAATGCAGATGGAATTTGGATGGTTTGGTGGAGCAAAAACCTTGTTTTTAAAATTCTATTAATTATCTCCGAACTGCCATTACAAATAAAACAGTTTAGCTTGTTCGCACAACATATGCTTTCTGCACACGACATTGTGGTGATGACACCTACAAGTGCTTGAACAATCAAGCAATCATGCAATGCAATGTAATTATCAGTGTCTCACCTGACATTTGTTGAGCTGTGCAGCAGGTGTTAAACCCCATCCCTGTCCGGTGGCTTATTAGTTTGACTCAGTAACAGAGTTGTGTTTCGAATTATAATTTATCTCTTTTTTTGTTGTTGGTATTGTTGAACAAGTGGGTTTTAGGGGAATTTATGAAAGCAGCAGCTGTTAATAAGACTCTAATAAGTTCAACTCACAGAGGCACATAGCTGGGATGCTGGGATTTCTCAGTTCTCAGCTCTAAAACTTAATCAATAAGCAGCTAATAAACAAGTTACCATGAGTTGAATTGCAAGGTAACCTGATAGGTTTCTTTTGTTTCACTTCCTCCAGCAAAAACACTGGCATCTCTGTTCTTGAATTATCAGAGAAGAATATTTTCTGCAGCAGTGTTTGTTAAAGGAATAAAGCTGCTCTTGTGCAAATAACTGCATGAGGTTCATACACTTCCTTCTGGGTGGTAAACAACCAGAGCATCCTCAGGAGGAACGCCTGGTTCTTGTTCATTAAGGTCAATTAGTGCAGTTGAAAAGATGTAGGAGAGAGACCACACAAGAAACTCCCCGGACACAGAACAGGATTCACACATGGTGTAGAACATGTGAAATATGTTTTTAACAATTAAATGTTAACACTATAAATTCCAAATTAAAGCAACAGTGCCTATGGAGCAAATGATGAAGACTAGATGTTCAAATCCTACGTTCTGGAACGACTTTCTGCACGTAAAGATGTGGGATTTTGTGTCTCCAGACATCACCAGTGTATTTAAGTGGGTTGCTGTGGTAACAAGGTTGCTGTCAGTACCTGGTCAGAGCAGTATGATTGGCTTGTCTGTTTACTCTGGGTATTTTGAAATGCATTGCTTCTAGTCTTTGCTAATTTGCTGTTGGGCTTCAAAAGTCTGGGATTGTGATTTATTTATTTTTTCCCACCTTTGACTGAAACCACAGATGGTTTCAGGAAATGCATTCTCCTAAAAGGAACCTGAGTGGATAACAGTACTGAAAATAGTCTCTGGGTTTAAGGTGACGCCATCAAAATGCTCACTTTGTCCAGCTAAAAGCTAAAGTCTATAAATTACCACATATGTCACAAAATTCAACCACTAAAAGCTGGAGCCGGGCTCTTTTTTTTCAGCTGTACACGAGAGGAGATGGCAGAGCTGAGCACTTGAAGAGCTCTTGATTATGCAACTGGTGGCGCATGTGGGACTCCAGCACACCTGTCTCCAATCCGAGAAGTTCAAAAACATGCAGACACACGAAGAATAAGAGGAAAATTGTTGTCCAGGGAAAATCAGAAGCTAAAGGTGGGGATGAAAAGAAAGGGTGTTGACAGGAAATAGACTGGTGTGAAATTGTCCTGTTGTTATTATTTTTCTTTCTTTTTTGAAAGAGCCTTTTGTAGTTTCATGAAAGGAAAGGTTGATGGCAAAACCAACAATTTCAAAACTAGGCTTTCTTGATATTAAAAAAGAAAGCTTTTTTCTTAGTCAATGGTGGTGGAAAAAGTTGCTTCACATTAGATGATATGAAACTAATGAGACATGGTGAGTATTTTTCTTGTTTCAAAACCAATTCGACCCATCACCCACCCAATACTAGTAATATAGCAAAAAAAATCCCAACATGCCTGAAATAAATTTCTAAAAATCTCTTCATTTTTCTCTCCTAGAAGGCCAAAAGCACGGTTTGTTTACAGCTGACCGTCACCTCCATGCAAAGTGACAAGATCAACCAAACCTAGATTTTATTAGCAATACAAGAAAACTTTTTTTCCTGCTCAGTTACTTTTACGTTACATTCTCACTGCTGATATCGTGGTTGCAACTAATTTATATGTAGCTGCAACACAGCTCTACTCATTTATCTATTGGAATCTCAAATATTTTGGCATTTTTTGCTTTCATCTATTCGGATTGAACTTCATTTTATTTGTCTGATAAAAATGCCCGGATTGCATCAATTCATTCATTACATTCTGCGCTTTGGTTACTAGGGTAGTTTGCCTTAGGGTCATAGAGCTGCAACTCATCTCATTTCAACACATCTTTCTTTAATAGTGTTTGATTTTAGTTATAAACTCTGTTTGAACTGTGATTTCTGTCATTTTCAAAGACTTGTCTGCAGTAACGTTTTTTGTCGCTATATTCCTACTTTTTGTTTTATCAACGTCATTCTTCTGCACCCTTCTATTCAATCAGCCTCTGGTGTATTAATGATCAAGTTTCCCATTAGTCATTGCCAAACTTGTTAGCCATCATTCAGTGAAGCACATTTCTGTACAATAGACTTGGAAACTTGATGGAAATGAAATAAGGTTAAATCTGTGATCGTTACTGACTTCAGAAGATGTTCTTTTTTTTTTAGTTTAAAAACTATAGAAGCGATTGATGGAATGACTTATGAACTTGCAAAGGGAGAAAAAAGACAAGAACTTTCACAGAATGGTATAAAACTCTGTAAGGCAGGGATTAAAAGTCTAAATAAATTGACAATGAAAACAAAAGTCAATATTACTGGAATAGATGAGAAAACGGCAGATTTTCTTTTAATAAAGTGGTTCTGTTAAGAAAGAACAATCAAAATTAAAAGGAAAGATGTACATCAAGAGTGGGATTTGGTCATACAGGGTTAAATATTACACAAAAAATAATAAAATAAAAAGATAATAATAATAATAAAAATCATGCCACAAGTGTGAGCATTATTAGAAAACCAGAGGATCGTACTTACAGGTATTAGGCTGTTTTAAATATCAATAAGAAAGGCAGGTCTTAATAATGACACTCCAAAAGAATAGCATTTCACTACAGGTTAGAGAGAAATAAATAAATTCAGCAGATGTTGGATGTCAGGTTATTTTTAGGCTTTTGAGACGAACAAGGACAATCAGGAGAATTTAGTGTGCAGAGGGATTAAACTTCAGTGTAGGAAGTGGCTATGATGCATTTAAATGTTGTTTGCCAGCTGCCATCACAAAGAAGTAAAAGAGGACTGATAGAAAATAGACCTTCTTGTGTCTGATTGATTCTGGCTCACAGTGGAAAGCTGGATGGTGGTAATGTGCCTTTATGTCGTTTGCCACCTGCCATTAAAGAGAAAGAAGAAGAAATCTCTGCTCTATCTGTCCAGTTTCTTTGTCTGCCCTTGCTCTTGATGTTTTGTTTAATTTGGTCATGTATTTCTTGAAATGTGTTGGATAATTTGACGTGCCAATCCTTCACGTATTGAGTCGTCATAGAACTGCTTTGTTGGCTGGATTTGTTTAGTTTAGGAGTTTTTTAAACAGCCAAGTGAGCTTAAAGATGAGGGCAGAGCTGTTGTAATATAATCACAGAAAACAAGACAATAAAATACCTTTAGGTATCCCTCTCAGACAAACCTACAGGCGTTGTTTGAGGGCTTTATTTGCAGATATTTATCACCTGCCATCAAAAGGCGATAGGTTCAAGATAATGTTTTTGCCTGTATTTTTAGTGTGTGTGTGTGTGTGTTAGCAAACTACCTACTACTATTGCTGCCACAGTTATCAACCTTAGCATACACACAAAAAAAAACCAAACTGTGTCAGTTTTACAGACATGGAGCTAAACTTTGTTGTGGTAGTTGTTGTAATCGTAGCGCTAACAGATCGCTTGAGATCTCACAACGTAGCATCAGATCGACCATGTTTTTTTCAAGGTTTGACCAAAACAACTACAGCTCATTTCTTAACATAAGATGGTTTTAATTTGAAACTCTGGCATGGAAGGCGGTGGGTGATATGCATTCTTTCAAGTAATGCTAGGCCTTTAATTGTAAATGTGAAATCTCACAAAGACATGTTATTAAGAAGCAGAAAATTGCAGTTTCATTTGTCTTCATTGAATGTTCACGTGCAACACAAGAACAGCTTTTCCTTGGAAACATTTTTGTTCATTCATATTGCAGCTGTTGGTAAATGGGACCTGACTGGCATCACAGTAAAAGCCATGCAGTCTAGAGAGGAGGATGCTACTTTATCAAATACACATACAGCTAAGGTAGAAATGAATGTGGAGGAAATTTCCCGACTTTTAAATATGCTCTCCATGCTGATTATTAATCCCCACCATTGATTTTAAAAGTGATTTTACAAACTTTATTTTTGGATTCCTGAAGGCATTTCCTCTGATTCTCGTGACAGTCATACTCTGCATTCCTTGTTTTTTTTTGCTTGTAAATGTCAGATAGGTTTGCTTTTACAATGGAATTTTTCTCAAGCTGAATAAGTTGATGGAACAAAATTACATTTCCTCTGCACAAGTGTCTGATGCAAACATCTGTCCTCCAACACAGATCTGTCACTGTGATGAGGCAGTGGGGGCTGTGGGGGTGGATTTATCTTCTTTAGATGTCAGAGACTGACTGCTGAATGTCACAATGCTGGAAGCACAACGTTCACCCGAGATTCTTTTCTTCCCAACAGATTTTTAAAACCTGCAGGATGATATTTTGTCATTGCTACAAAATTGGTTATGACATCTATGCACGCCAGGGTTTTTATAACAAAGGATAATGGAGCTGTATCTGTTTTTCCTTTTGAGTACTGTCATTTAAAAGTAGAGCTTAAATTCTGAAATAATTTACTAAGTCATGCAGGTTTTTGAGTCGTTTAAAATGGAAGAATTATATGGTAAAATATATTTAAATGACTCAGACTAAAATAGTAGAAAAAATATTTTAAATAAGCTTTAGAGACTCTATTTTATTTTATTTTGGTATTGTAGCCGTATGGCGACACTCTCTGAACACACACACAAGCTTTGAATGTTTCCCAGAGTTTATCAAGTCTTGTTTAATTGGAGCCAGACATTGTTAGCTGTGTTTTCCTACAAATAAATTGAGACAATTCAATTAGCAGAAAAAAACATTTCCTTCTTCCTTTTGAGAAATACACATTTGCTGATTTAAATGGTTTTAGAAAACATTTGTTGCCTTTGCAGAAAGTACTTCAGAACAAGTTTCCATTCAATTCAGCAATTCACCAACAATTCTGTTTTGCACTGAATGAGAGAAGAAGGTGGAGAAAAAAAGTTCATAGATTTGATGTGGTTTTGTTGGTGTGGGAAGAATTGAGGACCGAAATGCAGGACGTTGCAAGTTTTAGATCATGTTAAAATAAAATTAATTTTAATGGACTTGCTGAGTTAATCTGAAATTATAAAAGGCCAAAAGAAGGAAATGCATTAAAGTTCGAAAGCCATACAGATATATTTTTATTTCTTTTTTTTTTTATCAATGTGCAGACTTGTTTAAAAGCAGCAAATTTCGGTGGGAAAATGACCTCTTCTCACTTTATTGGTGCTCTTAATTTACTTTTTTTTTTGCAGATTTTACAACTTTTTACTAAAACATGTTGCTTATCTGGAGAATTACAATCCTATTCTAAGAGTAGAACAATAATTCTGTTTGAGAAGCAGTTTGCCAGTGGGAATAAATAGGCTGCACATGTGTAGCACCTTTCTAACCTTGGCTTGGTTTCACCAAAGACTTTACAAACATGTTTTTCATTGTCTCACACAGTTTCACGTAATTTCCTTTTCTCTAGAGACAGAGCTTCCCCCATTGTTGTACAGTGCACTCATTTACTCCAGCACACTATTAACAGGTTGAGTATGTTGCCCAAGGACACTTCAAAACTGAAAGGTCTGGAGATCGAAGTGCCTACCTTCAGACTACTCTACAAATCTTTTACTCTCACTCAGACTCACCATTCGTATCTAATTTCTTGTTTGTCCTACTGCTGAACAAAATAAAAGTGGAAAAATGAAATAAAAAGAAGAAAAAAACCCATAAAGCTCAACAAAAACTAGAATAAAAACAATCAATAACAAAAAACAATCAAAAATGAAACCAAGCATTATGACTTCTCTTTTTTTGTCAGATTTCTTAACAATAAAATGCTATATAAGAATTATTCTTTATATTAATTAAGTTGTTACCTTCTAACTACTAATAGCTACTAAGTTGGTTGGTAAAGCTTAGCATCTAGATCTAGCAGTGTTTTTGCTTGGGGTGTTTGGATCCCGGACGAGACCCCAAATATGTTACTGTTCAAACAATAAAGGTAACTAAAGTGACTTATTAAAAAAAAATAAAATGAGGGAGATGGGAGATCTAGCCATACAATCAAAATAGGACTAACACCTCAAACCAGCCATGCAGTTGGCTGCTGGATTTGGGTTACCCCTCATATTATAAAATAAACTACTTAAGCTGAAAACAAGATCACCAGTAACTTGAGAAAAACAAACAAACAATTAAATAAAAATTAACCAAACAATATGGTGTCAGACCCAAATGATTTAACTGACTTGAACAGTTTCTTTACATTAGCATACCTTCCACACTTTTTACTATGTACTTTTTATTTTTTCATCGCCACTGCTGCATTAAAACTCCCAACTACGACTCTGTTGTGACTATCTGTGTCGTGAAGTGTCCCTGATTGTTGACATATTTTAGTCGTCGTGTTGAATTGTTGCTTCTTCTTGCAATCAAAGCATGTGATGGATGATGACAAGGTGATTGCTCAAGGAGACAGTGCCAGACAATGCCATCCATTACTTTATCCTCACACTGTCACGTGAAGTGTCTTGTTAGATCTGTTTGTGCACTGTGACGCACACTAACACACATCCATGACTGTCTAAACATCAGTGAAGACACAAACTGTTGTAGCTGATCTCGAGCTTGTGTGTGTCTTAGTCCTTGAGATGACATGTTCTTCTGTAGCTTTGTGGGGAGTCTGACCTCAAATCAGCCTGAGTGCATTGTTACTGGATTTAGAAAAGTCAAGCGTAAAAATACCAAAAGAACACTCTTATTGTTGAGACTCATATTAGGCATAATAAAAGGTCTCCAAACTTTGTTTTGTCTTTATTTAAAGGCAACATCTAGCACTCCTGGTGATTTTATACCTGGTGTTACCATTAGATTAGTTCCTCTAAACCTTCCTTCATCCACCTATTATTCATCTTGACTAGTTTTGTTTTTATCCAGTCTGAACCCTTACAGCTACGACGAGAGCTGCGTATCCAGTAGCGTTGACCACCTGCCTCTGGCTGCCCTCCCGCTTCTCGCTATTGTGTCTCCGCGCTACCAAGACGCCGTGGCGACCGTCATCGACCGGGCCAACCAAGTTTACCGCAACTTCCTGCAGTCAGAAGATGGCCAGGGATTCACAGGACAGGTCTGTATGCCTTCATCTTTTTAGAAAGAAAAAATGAGACATGAACTCATGTTATTATCAATGAATTATGGGCCATAACTAGGGAGGTGGGAATTCCTTATTAGTAGGTCATGTGATCTATGAGCTTAGCTTGTCTGAGATATTTTAGACCTCTATTACCACATATCTCTCTCGTACACCATAACTGCAAGGCTCTTTATGACAACTTGTATTTCTTAATGAGGTAATAATGTGTGAGAAGAATGTTCACTCAGGAGGTAAACTGGAAAGCAAATCGTCTTTATCTTAAATCATAAAACTATTGTAACTCCCCATGTTAGGTCAGTAACTACAATAGAATTAATGAACACACGTTTTTCTTTGGGGTGTATAATTTTAAGGTTTCTCGCTGTGGTTCAGTGGTTGTAGTGCCTGTTTGAAATGGCACATTACTCAGGCCTTGTTGGATAAGAACCCTTTGTCAAAATTGTCTTGATTAGCTTTTTAGTTCCACCAAATGCCACAACAAACCCTTTTTCAGTGAATTTAGTTACACTAATATTTCTCGTATTTACTTGCTCTAACTCTTGCAGATGGTATGTTAAAGATATTTGTTGTTAAAGTTTTAACTCCACCTGTTTTTTCATTGTCTCTCACTTAACTGCTCATCCAAAATGGTCAAAGTAAATTCCTGCTCCTTTTATTTCTTTTTTTTTTTTCCTATAGCACAGTTATCTAGTAATTATCTTCCTTCTGATCAGGCATGGAGATAAGCAGTCAAACTGTGTCTATACTCATAATTTATTAGCATTTATGGTACTGAACAAAACAGAGCACAAACCTCCTGTTCATATTGTGTCAGCAGAATAAAAAAAGTGAAACTTGAACTAAAACATTATTAGGGGAGTTATAACTTTTGTTATAACTACTTCAGTTGAATATTTCAAATACTGGTTAATAAACATGCATTACATTTATTTCCCTTTACCAGTCCCAGTAATGTTTTACTTTATAAAAAGTAAAAATGAAGAAACCTCTAGTTGGTCAGAAACCTTCTTGGTTATTGATTGGTTCTGTATTAACTCCAGTGAGGAGTTCAGGCGTTTATTAAAGTCACTTCTACCAGCATTTGCTTCATGTCTATTTTTCTTAGTCATTTGCTAAATCCATTTTAGTAGATTTTGTTGTCAAAAGTCCTTGTGTCTAAATTAGTTTTGAAGTTGATGTGAAGCTGTTCTTTTTTCTAATGGGTAGCTTGCAAATGTCCTAAACATTCTGGGAACAGTCCAATAAAAACAGGGTGACACACCAAAACCAAACACTGTAACAGAATCTCAGGAGCTTTATTACGTTGTCATATATAGACTGTTTAAAGAAAACTGCAGTGCGGGAGTTGGGCCTATTTGACTGGTCGTTTTTGTTTTTACTAAGGTGGTTTAGCTGTGGCAGCCATCTTGAGTCAGGTTGACTTCAAAAGTTAATCACTTAATTTGTAGGGGTCATTATTTATAATTATTTTGCTTCCTCTGCACCCCCTTGGTGGCACCCCTGACTTTACATACTGTAAGAGCAAAATAATTCATTAAATCATTTTTAAAAAGAGCAATGTTTTAATAACTGAGCCAGATACAACTCTTTCTGACGTTTTTATCATCTGCAACCATAAGTCTGGTTTCACAGTATTTTACAGTAGTTTGTTGTTTGTTGTACATTTGGTTCCTATACTTCATATACCTTCAGCGCATGGAGTCACTCATGACTTTCTGTCTCACTGATATGCTGATATCAAACCGTTCCCCTGCTGCGGCAGCCACCGACTAAAGGCATCACATGAAGAGATAGTCGAAATTGTTTTCTGAGCAGGTTTGCCTGATGGGTGACTGTGTGGGCGGAGTGCTGTGCTTTGATGCTTTGTGCTTCAGCAACCACCCGAGGCCGGGCAGTCCCAACAACAACAGCAGCAGGAACAACAGCACCGAGAGCCTGAAGGTAGGAGCTCGGCGTTTTAGTGATGATACACACTGATGGTTCATAGGTGTGTGTGTGTGGAGGGGGGGTTGGAAAAAAAATTTCCCTGTCACTGTATGATTAAAAGATCACTTCAATTGAACAAGATTACAGGCTTGATTATGTATTGTATTCATCAGTGGACTACCCTCCTGCTAGAGAGAACATGTACACTGGTGGCAACGTCCTTGGCACAACTTTGTGCTTTGAGTGAACAAAAAGCGATTCTTATACATAAAATCAACCTCATGCTGGGTCTATTTTCTGCCAGTTTTTCCTCTATAAATTGTTTTTAGCTATATCACAGTTCTCTAGTAGCAGTGTCTTTGATACATTTTTTAAAGTCCCTAATACAATTATGTAATGCAAAAGCCACAGTTAAAATATTCTAAATCTGTGGCTCATAAATTATTTTTTGTGATGAATTTGATGGGGATCTCAGGCTTCCAGAGCACCATTTATGATAGTTCTTGTGGTGTACATGTACAACATACACCATACCATTTGTGCTGAAGTGTCACACTATAGCACCTTGTTTTTTATGTCATTTTCTCTGTTGAAATAGTCCCATTTTCTCCTCCTCCCCTCTGTCACTCAGATCCACTCACCTCTAATAGATTCTGACACATTTTTTCCCTTCCACACTCAACAGTTCACCTCACAAAATGCATCAGCTCCCCTTATATTGTGCAGTTTCGAGTCGAGACTGGAGGTCATGCAGTAAGTTGTACACTCTCCCCCTTTGCCTCAGGATAACACAGCTCGGCTGGGGGAGTCCAGTCCCAGTCTAAGTTCAAGCAAGAGGCTGAGTAAGAGCAACATTGATATTTCTGCTCCCAATGAAAGCCAGAGCGGCCCGTCACTCAGCCGTAAGCAGAGCGACTCATACGATGGAGACACCTCGTCCAGTGGCCAACGCAATTTTTTTTCCAGGTGAAGCATTAACACAACATTTCAGCTGTTTAATTAAATCCCTAGTCTCTGTTGACATAGAATTAGTTCAGATTTGTGCTTTTTGAAGTAAGAATTAAAAAATTATGTGAGAAAATGACTTTACTTTCACCCGTATCTTTGTACTTTAAGTGTTCACAGATTGTGTAAATCATGGGGTGTTTCTGTGTCTACATAAATATCCTAACCTTTAAATCTAACCTCCTCTGCACAAAATGACCTGACCCAGTTCTTTATTACCAAAACTTGACCCAGAAATTAACTTTTCGCTTAAAGACGGTCTTAATCAAAAGCTAAAAAATGCAAAACATGAATGTATTTTGCCATGAAAGTGAGAAAAATCTTCATTTAATATTGGAATCATATCAGCAAAATAAAATCAGTAGATTCCAACTGGATGCAAACAGAAAAAGAGACATTTTTTATATTCAAGAAAAGATCTTGTTTTGTGGCCATAGTCATTACCTACACCATGCACATACTCACACAAAGAGAATTGTGATTGTCCCAGTTGTTACCTTGTGGTCTGTCATTCAGATCTTTCTGTAAAGTGTCACTCTGTCTGGCTCGTGCCATTTATCAATATTTGCAGCTTGACTTCCTTGCTTGCCTACCTGTCTCAGATGGAGTATAAATAGCCATTTGCACCCATGCCAGACAGTCTGCGAGAAACCAAGCTCCGCAGGTTAATTTAGCCAAGCAAAGATAGGATGGAAGAACTGCGACAGACATGTTTACTCTGACCAAGTAACCTATTTTTCATTTCCAGGTCACAAGCTCCTCTAGGCATTCGCCATCATAGCATTCAAGGGTACTTTAGGATTCTGTCAATCGCCAATAAACCCACACAGTTTATGATGGTGCACCTCTCACTTTTCACTCCTTCTTACACTCCTTATTAAGTCTGAGCAAGGCTGCGTGGAGAAAATACCTCTACTTCTGCTCTTTTCTCACACAGATCCCACTAGATGTTCCCCGTCACCAAGCGGGAAACATCTTATTAAATCTTTCTTCACTACATTAATCTTTCCATCTTGGATAAAAGTCTACCTCTAGTTAGCAATATTTCCTTGTGCACCTTGTTCTTTTGTGCTCCAGGCTCCAAAATCACTCTTGAAATGATGTGCAAATGATCATATTTCTGCTTGTATAAAAACTTGGGAGGCTGAGCTTTGAACAGCAAGAACTATATTGATTTTTTTATTTTTATTTTTTTACCAAAAGTAGAGAAATTGCTCTACTTTATGACCTAAACTGTGAGGATGTTTTTCTGCGGTCATACATTTTTCTTTGTACCAAATTGGTGGACAATTGGATACAAGAGAACATAAAACCCAAAACAGCAGCAGAAAGCAATCAAAGAACTGATTTGGCTTTTATAGATGGCTGAAGACTGTTGGCTAATCTGTCCAGGACTTAATGGGGAAATGCTGGCGAGCTGTTAAGCAGAGGGATGGAGTCAGTCAGCAGCAGAGGATATGGCTACAACTGGCTTGGCTGTTTAAACAGCTGTCAGTGTGATGCAGGCTGTTCAGGCTGAGTGAAGAGCTGCTCGGGTTGAGTCATAAAGGTCCAGTTCTGACAGCTACTACAGATTGATAAAACTAACCAGCCGACGTTTGAATCAGGGTGAGGCAAAAGGATTTCTGACTCATCTGTGTCATAACAGAACATTTACTTCCAGCCTCTTCATTCTGTTTATTGATTTCTAAAATGTCCGATTAACCCATATACTTTATTTAGCACCCTCCGGCAAAGACAAAAGGGTGATGATGTTTTTGCCTTTTTGTTAATTTGTTAGCAAGTTAGCAAAGTATCTGATGAACCACCAGTCAGTTTTTAATGAAACTCTCAGAAAGTAACCGCTGGCTATACATCAACACCTGGGTAACTTTAAGTCCAGTTCAAGATGGCTGCCACAGTTAAGCAACCTTAGCAAACACAAATGCAAACATGGCTATAACTCAATTTTACAGATATTGAGACAAAACTTACTGGCTTAGTAGCTGAGAGTCATACCTAACTTGTACCCTGAGAGCTAACTGGTCATGCAAGATCTGTTTTGAAAACCTTGCCTCTAACTATTGGAGTCAACTCTGTCTTTTAGCAAAATATCTCATGAACCACTGGCAGGATTATAATGAAACATTCTGAAAGTGATTATTGAGTATACTTCTACAACTGATTACCTTTTGGAGTCAGCCCAGTTCTAGCCAGCCACAGCTAACTGATTTAGCCTGCACAAAAACGGCTACTCAGATGTACCTGTATTTAGCTAAAGTTTGTTGTAGTAGCAGCTGAGAGTCATCCACAACACATACTCAGAGCACTAACGGATCGCGCAAGAGCTGCAGCCTAGATTCCATCAGCCTTTTGTTTTTGTTAGCAGGCAAAAAGTGATTCAAAAGGGACACAACACATTAGTTTGATTTCTGCTGTAATTACAATAACATGATGTGTTTTATGTTTAATCTCCAGTCTGATGAAGGAGAGCGTGGAGGTGCGCGGCGGCAGCAGCATCAGTCTGGTGTTGAACCCTGGTCGCTTTGACTTTGAGGTGTCAGATTGTTTCCTGCTGGGCTGTCCTCTGGGACTGGTTCTGGCTATGAGACGCACTGTGCTGCCAGCTGTTCAGGGTAAGAATCTCACCTATAAACTAAACATGAAGCAACTATCATATTTATGTAGCATAGTTTCAAATACAGAAACCCAGGTTGCTTTACAGTGAAAGACAAAATAGGCTATATTAAAAAAAAACTACAATTAAATAAGAAGACAAATAAAGACCAAATAAATAATGAAATGAAGCAAATAATGTTTACACTGAAAAGATCAAAACTTCAGATAAAAACCCTTACTTGCCCTGCTAACATGTCTTGGCTCTCCATTGTGTTTTTCCATTTTTTTCAGTGAGTCAGCTTCGTCCAGCCTGTTCTCAGATCTTCAACCTGTTTTATCCCTCGGATCCTTCAGCCTCCAGACTGGAGCCGCTGCTGCAGCCTCTCTTCCATAAGTTGCCACCGTTTGCAGTTCCACGCTACCAGCGCTACCCTCTTGGCGATGGACGTTCACTGCTTATTGGTAGGTTTGCTGACTCGACCCTGGAAATTGTGAACCACTTTATTCCTTAATGTATTTTTCTGTGTAATTGTATTGTCAAATGAATGACTCTTTGAAATTTGCATTTCAAAGGTGATGTGAAAGCTTTAAGAAAATCTTTTAGTGGAAAACAAATTAGGGTTACAAAGAGAATATGACTTCATAATGTGAGTTCTCTGAAGTACACATGTTCACAGATATGGATGCAAGACACCCACAGCTTTAATCACATAGAATGTGTTTGTCCTGCAAAGGCAGATTTAAATCCTACCCTAAAGCCTAAGGTTTGAAGTAATTATACTTCATCTTCTGAGGATGAAGCACCTTCAGCCTGACACTGCTCTATAAAGACCAGGTAGAATATGTGAAATATTAGTTTGGTAGATAAATGGCACAGCACTGCTGTAATCTCCCTGGAAGGCTTAGTTGTACAGACTGAGTCCTTAATGAGCTGCTGATTTATTTGAAGCATGTTTTAGCCCACTTTTGGGACATAGAGACTCTCCCTACACAGCAGTTATAATGCATCGCCTGGTTCCCCTGCTTCTGTAGCCACCTACAGAGAGAGAAAGTAGGACAAGGACCAGTCATTTATACCTACATCCTGCAAGCATGAACCTTGATATGCAGATAAGGCTTTGTATCTTTAAGAAAAACTTTAACATATGTTTTTCAAAAGCACAATGTGTTTAATTAATTCAGCCATATGTTTGCCATGTGTCGTTTCAGTGACACAGATTTAATTTTCTTTTCTTTTCTCCTATACTTATATTTATGAAACAACAAAGATCTTTTGGAGTGGGCACTCTTTCATTCATTCCTTTTTGTCCACTTGAAATGAGTGATGGTGTTTCTCAAGGACTGATTTTAGGACAACTATTGTTTTAAATGTACTCAACAAGCAAAAAAAAATCATTGAACCACTGTTTTGCACTCTGCCACTTTTGAACAACCTGAGCTGACCAAACCTTCTGGGAATCTTAATGAGACAAAGCAGAGTATTTCTGAAACACAGCAACAACAGTTCCAACAATGTGCTACATAACAAACTGTGTTTTTCTTTAGTTTTAAATGGTAAATGGACTGTACTTATATAGCGCCTTTCTAGCCAATCAGGCCACTCAAAGGGCTTTACAACGCTTTACAATCTCTACAAAGCTAATCTGAATAAACCATTCTATGGAGACAAATCAATGCTTAAAACTCCATTCATACACCGATGGGTCACACATCAGAGGCAATGAGGGATTCAGCATCTTGCTCAGGGACACTTCGACGTGTGACTCCTGCCAGGAATTGAACCTCCGAGTCTCACATTGGAGGACGACTGCTCTAACCACTGAGCCACAGGTGCCCAAAGCAGCTAAACCGCTTTTAGAAGATATCTTCAGATGCGTTCCTGTTTAGATGTCACCAAATGTTTTTACAAATGAAACAAGATAAATCAGTTGTTTTTTTGTTTTTTTTTGGAGCTCAGACAGAAAAACTAGTCCCAAAATGAATTTCACTTGAATTTAACCACAAGCCATCAAACTTTCCACTCTGGCCTGAATTTAAAGACTCTGCTGAGCTTATCTCTGAATCTGCCTGATGTCACCTGAAACATTTTGGGTTCTGGGTGTTACAAAGGCACTGATGAATGCTTTTATATTGAGTAAGCTCGGCTACTGTAACTTTTTAATGCATGAACTGCCCAAAATCTTGTTTCAATTCAACAGCAACTAATTCTGTGCTCGCTGAGTGACTTACAAAGGCTTGACAGACAAAACTTGTTGTACCAGCATCAGTTTCTGTATTAATTACCTCCGCCAAGGAGGGGATGTTTTCGGTAGCTGTCTCTCTGTCTGAGTACAAGATTACTTAAAAAGTTATGAACGGATTTTCATGAAAATTTCAGGAAACGTCAAACATGGTACAATGAACAAAGGATTTAATTTCAATGTGTGATGTAGAAATGTTAAACTGCACAGCAGGACACCTCATGGATCAAAAATGATGCCTGTTGACTTCAAGGTTCATGGGGTCAAAGGTCAAGGTCACAGGTAACCCCTTTGCTAAAACCTCGTCTCTGCTTACATGTGACCCTTTTGTTTCCTCCGCCAAGGAAGTTCTGTTTCTGGTTGAGTCCGTTGGTTTGTTTTTCTGTCTGTTAGCAAAGATCAGGTAAAAACTAACCAACAGATCTGAATGAAATGTTCCGGAAATGTTAGGGTTGAAGAAAAAACAGTAGATTAAATTCTGGTGCTGATCCAGATTAGGATCTGGATTTTTTTAATCATCCTGTAGCCTTGGTGGAGTTTTGAGCTCTCTGAGTGTGTCAGGATTTGGGTTTTCTTTGTGTTATTCAGTTTTATTTCTTGTTTATTCTGCATTTAGTTAGTCTTGTGTAGTTTTGTTTGTGTCTCTTGTCACTGGTGTTCTGGTTGTCTTGGTGTTTCAGTTTTCTCATGTGTTTTCCTGTGTCACTGTTCACCTGCCCTCTGCTCAGTAATTCTCCGGTCTGCCTGCCACGCCCACCTCACCTGTTCTTCGTCTTCTCCCAGCTGTTACCCATCTCCCACTCAACCTCGGTTTCTTTAAAACCGGCCTCTGCTCGTTCATTCCTTCCCGTCTGCTCTGATGTCCATGTTCTTGTTTTTCGTGCCACAGTCGAGCTTCATGCTTTGTTGCTCCTCAGTTTCTGCACCGTCAATGTAAAAAAAAAAAAAAAGTAATTTTTTTGTTGCTTAGTTTTTGCTGCCACAACAGCCTTTTAGTTTCCCTTTTGTTTTGTTAATAAAGTAGTTTTCTTTTTATTTCCTTATGAGTCTGCATTCTGGGTTCGCCATGCTCAGCCATAACAGAGTGTTTCTAGTTTTATGTTGTTCTTTAAATAATTTGCTGCAGTATATGTCCTACAAGCTCACATTGTACAAACCATGGGCTATCTGTCTTCTAGTTTTCCAATGTGCAGACCTATAGCTGCTGATGTATCAGACAAGCTCTGCTACAGGAACACGCACTATACAATTTATTCTTGTTTAGATCGACTAAATGCTTATTAATACTAAATAAACAAAGAATAAATATTCAACAGTGCATCAGGAACATGTCCAAAGAACCCACAACCTATGAATGCAATATTTCAAAGTTACTTTGAATGGAACAAGTCTAAAGTTGGTGATAAAAAGCAGACCTGACAAGACTGCCACAGAGTCGTCTATGTTCTCTTCTCTTTGTAGCATCTGACCTGTACTTTTCTTCTTCTTGCCTTTTTATAGCAGTTATATGATTTTCTTATTTTGAAAGTACCTTTACAGAAATAGGCTGCTTTATTGTAAGTCAAGAACAAATAATTTAGTAAGGAAATTAAATAAAATTAAAACAAATGTATAATAGAATTACTTTTTGTCATAAATTAAGTATTGAAACACTGTTTAAGGTGAGATTGTTTTGTTCTCCATCTCTAAAAATGGTTTAATTACTAACTAATTTGAACCATAATTGCATCAATCCAAGATGTTTGACACGTCAGCCTCATTTAGCTTGTTTGTTGTTTAAACATGAACCTCATGAGTAATCATGATAATCTTTGCTTTTTCTCCTTTGGGTCAAAAAATGCGACATGCATCTTTTTTTTTACCTGCCTAATTTGGATTCCCAAGTTGTTGTTTTTCTTTTATCTAATTACCTCATGTTCAGCCAGTCGTAAAGCAGGAATCACGATGCTTCTCAGAACCAGTGGTGCTGATAAAGGTTATGGAGTGTAACAGCAGAGCGCCGAGCTCGCAGCTACACTGGGTTCTAATTACAGGTCTGCATCACAGTTCCATTGATCAGACTCTCATGCTGTCAAATTATGTGTTGAATTAAAAACCATAGACAGGTGCAGTCACATGGGAAAAACTGTAGCACACATCAACCATTTCCTGCTCTGTAATATAGTAATTAGTGGTTATGAAGGCATGAAGTGCCAATACAATCAGGCTCCTATGAGAATGACTTTGACATCAGCACTCGTCAACTGTGGGGTTTTTATTATGATGAATGCTGCTAATACAGAGAGAATCAGCCTCTTTCAGATTGACTTCCAGTTACAGTCCAGTGGGAAATATGTTCATCCAAGACATGCAGTGTACATGGTGAACATAGTGGCATCCATCAAATCTGATCGTGTGTCAAACGGCATCTTAATGTAAAAATTGTATTTTCTTAACTTCCAAATTATTTACAAATGTTATGGATATTTTTTTTGCAAAGTGCAAATCATATTCTTTTGTATGACTTCTTTGTTCAGTCATATCATCATCTGTTTCACTCTTTCCTGCTTAAATTTCTTGTGTGTGTGTGTTTCTGCATATGTCCATACTAGTCATTCAGTCAGACTGGTCCATGTCCTTTTTCTGTGTCCTTTTTTGTTCTTTTCTTTTTTCTTTCTGTGAGTCTTTGTCACCATGTAGCCCCGTCTTCTCAAAATACAGATTTTAAACCTCCTCCTCCTCCTCCATTGTGCAAATCTTTTGAATTTCTATGTTTTACAAATATGTCAGTGGCCTTCTCTCTCCAACTTCCTTTTTGTGTCAGAGTAATGTCTCTGCTTTTCTCTGCTCATTGTGGTGTGGAAAATAAATACATAATTGTTCCAATTTTCAATAGATTGAAAGAAAATGAGCTCCCTCAGAGGTTTAGGGCAGGGTTTATTAATGATAACAAGTCTTTGAAGGTGTGGATGATGTCTGAATAAATTAAGATGTCTTTACTGTCACTGTATAAGTAATACAATTGAATTGCAAACATCCATCACAGTGGTATTGACTGAACATATTTAGATTACACACACAACAACAGTCAAGAGCGATAAAAAGGTCAAAAAACATTTAAACACAGCAAACACAAAAGCCTGGGATCATTACACTTTAAGTACCATGTTTACCATTTTATTATCTTTAGTATTTAAATAAAATCAAAGAATGCTAAAATATTTTTACATTTTTGGATAAGCTTGCAGAAATACCTGACAGAAAATAGTAAATCAACATTTCAGTGAAATGAAACATTTCATGAAAAACAAAACATGAAAATTTCTACATGTTATTGGTACACATGCAAAAATCTATGCCTGCTACGTATATCACCTCTCTAGCCAACCAGGCCACTCAAAGCGCTTTACAGCACAATCTGTGCCCTCATTTATCCATCCACACAGCACTTTACAGAGCTAATCTAAATAAATCATTCTACAGAGTCTAATCAGTGCTTTAGATCACATTCATACACTGATGGGGCACACATCGGAGGCAATAAGAGGTTCGGTGTTTTGCCTAGGGACACTTTGAGATGTGGCATACTGGTGGAATCAAACCTCCAGTGATCTTGTTGGAGGATGACTCTAACCACTAATCCACAGCCAAATGCTGTGATTTTACTCCAACACTCTTTTCTCTAATATTTGAGCATTGCAACGCTGAATTGTTTTTCATACCAGCAACATTTTTCTTCAGCAAAATGTGTTCTCCTCTCAAATTATTCCCACTTGACTCATGTGACAGAAATGGTTGCATCCATTCTGACAGCAGATACAGTTAATGCAAGATTTCCAAATAAAGATAGCTCTTTGACTAGACTGTGGGGATTTATTAACCAGGTCTCCTCTTTCATCACCTCAGGGAGTGAAAAATAATTTATATTCTCCCGCTGTGGCCCATCTTTCACAAGACAAACACTCACATGTAGCTGCATGTAAACTTTTTTTATAATCAATTCCAGCAGCCATATTTAACCTTAAGTGACTCACTGCTTCCTGAGCCAGTTTGAGTGTTCTGGGTGGCACATGTGAATGCAAACTGATTACCACATACAGATGTTGACAGCTGGCTAAAGCAATTTATCTATGGAGATAATACACACAATGCTATTTTTTCTGTGTTAGAAGTGTGGATGTGACACAAACACAGAAAACTGTGTCAGTGGAAACTCAGGAATCTCTTCTTTCATGAGATGCAGCAACATTCTCACAAATATAAGGCAAATCCAGACACGACATGCTCTGATTAACTTTTGCAGCCAAGCAGGCACACCTCATCGCATTAAATCTTGGCTCCGCTCAACCATACTGCACCCTGTTCCAGCTCCACCTCTCCACCCTAAATCCACTCCTCCACAGCCCACTAAACTGACAATACAGTGAATAGAAGCAGGTACACAACACACAGAATGGAGGGCTCTAAACTGTTTACATTTCATTTCATTATTTGGCCTAACTTAGGGTGATCTTAGTGTGTCAGGGAGGTGGATTTTATAGTTTTAGCACACTGAAAAGCAGTGAGGTTCTTTCACGAGTCAGGCTATTTTCAAGTGTCAATACAAACCCGATCATATAGAGCGTGACTGGAAGATTATGAAGGTAAAACAATAATGAAGATATATGTTTGATGCTATTCAAAATAAGTAAGAAATATGTCTGTAAAAAAGCAGTAGAAAAAGCAGTATTAAACATAATTTAACACTGTCACCTTTACATTAAATAAAGGTTATGTGTGCAAACAACTGACAAAATCCCATTTTGCATAAGCAGAAATGTGATTGTGGAGACACTCAAATGCAGAGCAAAGCCATGAAAAATCAGTTCCTCAGACCAACATGTTGACAAGGAGCAGGCATAGACAAAGTCCAATGTCGATTTTATTTTTAAAGCACATTAAAAACAACAAAAGCTGAACAAATGTTTTACAAAAAATTTAAAACAACATTAAAAGCAATGAGATGTAAAAAAGTAAAAGCTAAAATAAAATGCAGAAACAGAAACAAGATAACATAGAACCATCAGCTCTATTGGATCTCATAAACAATCAAAGGTTGAGGAAAAAAGATGGGTCTTAAGCAGAGATTTAAAAGTCTCATTAATGTCAGCACTGTATCTGAAGAGATACAACCTCTAAAGCCCAATCACTCTTTTAAATCTAAGAGAAACTGGTTGGATGACCAGAATGTTCCTACTGTAGACGTTAAACAGATCACATACAGTAAATATGAACAGACAAGACCATTTAAAACTTTAAAAGCAAGCAGTAAAATCTTAAAATCAATTCTAAAACAGACAGAAAGCTGGTGGAGAGAAGCTAGGACTGGAGTTATGTGTCCGCGATTTTTAGTACCTGTTAAACGACGAGCAGCTGCTTTCTGGACAATTTGTGAGCAGTGTAGAGGTGATTTATCTGAGCCAACATACAGAGGGTGACAGTAGTCCGAATGAGAGGTAATAAAAGCATGAATCACAATCCAAAACAGAGAGGCAACAGGGAACTCTTAATGGGCCACAAGGCAACTGGTAACAAATAGATATAACATAAAAAAAAAACAGGAACGAAGAAACTTAATACTGGAATAAAAACCTCTAAAGCCCCAAAGCAAAGACAACCCATACTGGGGGCTATACAAACTGAGTGAATGATGACATATTGCAAACAGATGTGAGTGTCAGGAACAAAACAGAAGTGATCAGCTAAATACACAGCAGGCGAGGAGGAAACAAGTCAGAAAAACAGTTAAACAAGGGAGGATAAACTTAACTGAATGCAGTTTTTTTGTACTGCAAGTCTAAGGATTCATTTGCACGGTCAGGTGTGTGCATGCAGCTGAAGAAGAGTCTCAGGTGAGCTCTTATGGTCTTGCCTTTTGAAAGTGTTCTGCTGAGGTCAGACTTCCCAGTGATTAGTGACTCATCTGAGCCACGAGGGGTTTGAAGGAGAGCAGCAGAAAACCCCTCCGAGAGCTACTCCAGGATGAAGCAAGACAACCAATAGAAGAGCTGTTGTGTTTAGTTGGGAGGGGGAAAAAAGGTTCAAGGTGAGATCAAGTTCATACTTGACAGAAAGAAGTGACTGGAAGACAAATGTGTTTTATTTCTTTCCAATAAAAGTTAAATTGAAGTCACACAAAGAAAAATTGCACCTGTGGGGTCCACTAGTGTTTGTTAGACTGATTAAAAAAAGGCAATTTGTCTTAATCAACCCCCCCGATCTCTCTAACCCAGTGTTTTATTTTCTATCAAAGAAAACGTTGTCAGGATTCCACGACTTGAAGAAACGCCTGAGGTCTTAAGCAGAGAGGTTGTGGATGCTTGTAAGACTAGGAAGTAGTTAAAAAATAAATTCAAGTAGCTCAAAATAATTATTCCACATTACGGAAACTCATCAACAATAAGTGGAAATTTCAAATGCCACAACGAATTCAAGAGCAAGAAAGACAAACTTTCCAGACAGGATTTGCACACAATTCTAGAAGCTGTTGATTTAAAAATACTACAATTAAAAAAGAATGGATGCATTTCTGACCTGCGTTAGGTGTCAACAATGCTCCTGAATCCAAAACGCAAAATTGGCAACGCAAATTTTCAAGTATGTTTAAAAAATGTGCTTTGAATTAAACAAAAGGGTTGTCTGGTCCCACTAAAAATAAACATTTGAGGGTTTATATCTTTTCTCTAAATCTTGTTGATGTTTCCACATGTGCTAGCTGTGTCCACGTCTCATCAGATGAGTTTCCAGATTTGTTGTTCTGTCACTGTACCTAACAAATTTCTCTTTTTTTAATTTAAATGATTTGTTAGATCACTGCAAATTAGACACCTTTGCTTTGGCTCTTTTGGTCATTTTCACAGATTAAATAGAGGTGGGGAATCACTGTATCACGTTGTGTTTTCATAAGAAATGCCAGCGTTGCAGAATCAGCGCAACAAAGAGGCAGAAATCCAACATCTAACAGACAGATTACTTGCTGTCAAAGATTCAGATGAATTTTCACAGTGAATTTTGCTTATTTTTAAGAGTAGTCTAATAGTTGAAGTTGAAGAAAAGAAAAAAAATCCTTATCGCAAAAAGATGTGATGCAGGCAGGGCTAAATTGCAGTTTGGTGGTTAAATAAAAGCAACTTGTTTTCAGAGACTTTTGGAAAATTGTTCTAGTTCTAGTTTTTTTTATTGACATTATTCAATAATAGAAAATTGAAAGTCAAATTCATCAAATGTCAAAAAATGCTCCAAAGAAGCTTCTTTTAAAGGGTCGCATATACCAACAACTCTCTTCAGTATGTTTCGTTTCTTACCTAAATTTGCTGCAGATTTTTTTCTCTTTCTATAGCAAATCGCTTATTGATGAAATATGCTCTGTGACTCAGGAAAACCATAAAACTCATGTTTTGTGAAGCCAAGTTTCCAGAGAAAGTTCTTACTTTCTTGTGATCAGCTATCCTCACATAGTAAACAGGCAAAAGCTCTAAAGAAAACTAGCTAAAGGATTATTTTACTTGTTAGAGGGAGACATTTATTTTGACTTTCAAAGCCAACACAAAATGCAAAACTAATGGCTTCAGTTTCATGAAGACTAGAAGCTCTGTGGACTGTGATTGGACTCCTATTCAGTACTTGTCTTTTCTGTTTCAAACACAGAGCAAATCAATGTGTGGAGCTTATTAGGGAAGTAACAGCAATGATTTAGAGATTCAGGTGAGTCATTTGCTCTCTGATCAAAGTATTTTCCTCCTCTCTCTTTAGTGGACAGTATCCAAAGCCATCCCCGTGTGTTTTTAGAGGATGAGCAGTCTCATGGAGGTACAGCTATACAGCGCTGCTCTGAAACAAAGATTGAAGAAGGAGGAGGAGGCGATGGGCGAGGTCGTAAAGCCAGTGTGACCAGCGTGGAAAGTGAAATGTCAGCTTTCTCCATGGGCCGGCTGGGAAACACCATCACTAACAGTGAGTGAGATGTAAAGGGGTTTCACTGTCCTCGTTTTACAATTTTGTTTCACAGATTTTAAATTGACCTGGAAAAGGAACAGGGATCTCCAACTATATGTGTTACTGTTTCAGTTTCCGGTAGCTGGTGGGGCTCCAAGAGGCTGGATTTTGCTCTATACTGTCCTGATGTGCTCACAGCATTCCCAACAGTGGCTCTGCCGCACCTTTTTCACGCCTCTTACTGGGAGTCCACTGACATCGCTGCTTTTGTTCTTCGGCAGGTAGGAAAGCCTCATCAACTGTTTTCTCCTCAGCAGGTTTCACAAACCTGGAGACACATCCTCTGAACAGTTTGCACAAAAATAATTTGAATAAGTAAGGATGCTATGGATTAATCTCCGTTCCTATTTACATAACAAATAGCTTCTGTTAGACAAAATGCTTTTAAAGTTTCTCAGTTTTTTTCTGCTTGTATTCAGGACCAGCAGATAGTAACACTGTGTTGATGTAACACTCAGCTGGCAGACATATAAAAAACATATTATAATTTCTACGTTTACACCGTTGAGATGTTTTTTTTGGGGATTTTTTCAGAAGCTGACAGGAAGAACAAATTTTTTATTATGCAAGTGTTGTTGTAACCTGGAGTTTTACACTCTTACAGCCAACCAGTCTCTGTGAAGACTGACTCTAAACTAGGAGCTTTAATAAAGCTGTTTCTATGAACAACTAGTGGTTGCAGTTCCTGTGGTGTGAAAACAAATAAAGAAGAGAAACTGCCTCATTGGCTGTTAGAACTTTAATAATGTCCCTTCAGTCCAGCAGCAGCTTATAAGGCTCGGAGCTGAGGTTCTGCAAACATATTACTGAACTGAACAAACTATTTTTATGCCTGGAATTTTCATCTTTTCAGCTTCAGTGTGTTCTGGTTGAAATTTGAGACTGCATCAGGTCTGATGGAAAACTAGTGAATTTTTGGTAACCTTAATCATAAACAGCTGTTGTGGATAACACATTGACTTTTTCCTAAATACGTTTTTTTTGTGTGCTGAAGTATAAAATTGGGGTTCTTATCCTTAACTTGAGTGTCACCAATTCTTGATTCTGAGTGTTTCTGCTCCACTTCATTTTAAAGAGAGACAGTACACACTTTACTCCGCTATAATTATCTGACAAGCTTAGTTGCTTGTTATTTTAAGAATTAGGATTTTTGACACACAATATCTTTGACATAATTTACAATACTAAGTAACTCTATTCCACATAAATTATAGGCAGGAGTAAAGCTGATATGCCTAGTTTACCACAAATAGTGATCATAGTTAATAGGATGCCATTTGAATACAGTTTCTCAGCATTTTAAATTGTTGTTTTTTTGTTCATTTCTTAACAATAATTTAGATAATTTAGAGGTTTGATAAGTTAGTTGGACAAAGCAAATATTGACATGGGGTCACTTAAAAAATGAAATGAATGCTCAATTAATTTTGATATTATAATTGTCAGTTTATAATTACAGTTTATTAAGTAACAGCTGGCCTTCAGCTATTTTAAATAAAGTGGTACATTATAATTATAGTAAAAGAGTTACAAGACCATTTTCCTTCAGTGAGTAAAGTAATTAAAGATAAAGTGTTAGTTTTTTATTTTGCCCTACATACACTTTCATGACACTTTCAAAGAAGCTTTAGTTCAGTGATTTATTTGCAAAGCATCTAAACACTTTTTCCAAAACTCCAAAAAAGACAGCAAAGATGAGACAGATCTGATCAGTAATGCAGATGTTAGAAAATAAAAAGCTGAACACAGAATCTAAAACCATCATCCTTCTTTTCCATCTCAGAGCAATTATGGATTCATTGATGCAAGAATCCTAGAAATCGATTAGAGGTTTACTGACGTTGTCTTGAGGTTATTTCTTGCAGTATTTCCTGCTTGAATAACCCAGTATACAACACAATACAACATAAAAAAAACTATGTGATTTAGCGGTGATGAGTGATGGTTAAAATTGTTTAGATCTTTTAGTTTTCTGTCAATATGAGCAAAGTCACTATGAACAGTTTTCAGCTATGATGTTTAAGTTTCCTGCTTCAGATAGAATTAAGCTTTTTATATGACTGAAAAATTAGATGCTGAATATAAAGTTCTGGTTATTTTATCCATAAATGCAAAATATTGGGACTTTAAGCTTCCAAAAGCAGAATTTCATAGCTAACTTTAGTAGTGGGTGTTTGGGAGTCTTAAAGTGTCTGCAGAGAGTTCAGCTGAGGTAAAATCATCAGTCATATAGACGTAACCTTTAAGCAAATAAATCCTCTTGTACCACTAATTTATACAATATCTGTTTCCAGAATTAAAACTGAGGTTGATCTACA
This sequence comes from Kryptolebias brasiliensis, assembly GCA_028566095.1. Taxonomy (NCBI): domain Eukaryota; kingdom Metazoa; phylum Chordata; class Actinopteri; order Cyprinodontiformes; family Rivulidae; genus Kryptolebias; species Kryptolebias brasiliensis. The sequence goes on from JAOXNZ010000091.1 coordinate 7,778,364, forward strand.
AAGTCTGGAAAAATCACTTTTTAATTTACTCAGTCATTTCAAATATTTCCATGTATGAAATTACAGTAATGAGGAGAATGATTGTCACTCAATAAGCAGCGGGGAGCTGGATTCGAAACGGAAAATTAAAACAAAAAAAAAATCCTGCAAACAGGCGTGTTTTTTGTTTGTTTTTATCACGAGGAGGCAGAGTTTTCTGGAGAAAACAAAACAAGGCAGTTTTTATCCTGTGACTGCCTGCTCTGTCACGTCTTCCTCTTTGTTTCTTTTAGAAAACATAAAGCTGTTAGGAGCTGCAAACACAGAGTCTAAGCAGTGCTCTCAGAGAGCTAATAACGTTTTTGTTGGTGTTGCTTCATGCTTTGTTGTATTAAAGACAGGAACAGGAAGAAGTTTATTATGTTGGTTGTTAAGAAAATCTGCTGAAACTGTGTGCATCTCGAGTTCAAAGCGTCTTTCAACTAGCAGAACCCAAAATCCCTTTTTTAAGTTTAGTTCCAACACTTCAAACTGTAACCCTTTTCACATGATTATCTGCTGTGTTTTTAGCGGAGATTAGAGTCATTACAGATACAGAAATGTGCTTGTGTTTGTATGTAAATATACCTCCTCTCGTGTTTGTGTGTGTGTTGTTAGCTGATGCGGTGTGACTGTGTGAAGACCCAGCAAGTGGACAACTCGGACTCAGCTTTGTTCTCCCCTTCCAGCCCACGAGAAAAATGGCTCAGAAGGAGGACACATGTCAAACTCAGGGTATCTGGTTTTGTTTTATTGTACTTTTGTGCCAGTTTGCTCTAATTTCTTGTAGTTGCTAAGTCAATATTTACAAGCTCTTATAGAACCTTATGATAATTTAACAAACTTGTAAATACCATAATAAAGCACTTTTGCTTACACACATGAAAACATCATCTCTGAGGTGCTTTTAAATGTAAACTTGTAAAACTCCAAGTTCCAGGCTCACACGATGCCCATCTATTCTCTCAAACTAAAAATATAGTTATTTTATATGCTGAAATTGTAGAGGTTAAATGCAGTGGCCAGAAATTCTTGTAATTCTCCAACGGTTTTACCGTGAAGCTCCGAGGCAGGTAATTACATGATGCCTTTGAGCATTGGCAAGTAGAACAATCAAGGTCACATTTCTATCCTTTTTTTTTTCTTTTAAGTGCAAAAACTTAGCACATGTTTGCTTTTTTAGGAGGCTATAAATAAACCTGAACAAGGAGAATACCATGGAAACAAGGCTATATTTGAATTTGAAGGTTTTCTTTCTTTTAATGTTTGAATTGTTCAGCTTTGCTAATTGATTCCTGTCTGTCAGTGCTTACATCTGTTCCTCCGCTTCGAATACAGTCAGATTTGGAGCTGATTTAATCTGTGCACGGCTAGCACGTCTGCTGCAGTTCAGACATAACTCAAACAGGTGCTCGGCATAAGCATCTGAGGTTTGTCACTGCTGGAGGGGTATACTGGAGTGCCTTGTGTTCCCTTTTCACATTTGGGTCTCTGTAACTCGCATCCCCAGGGCACAAAGCTGCACACAGGTGCGTTTTTTGTTTTACCCTGAAAGTTTGCTGTCACAGTTTCAGTGAGACCTCATGCCGACAAATAATTAGCTGTTGACAAAGCTAACGCAGGAGAGCAGCTGGAAAAGTCGAAGCTCCTTGTTAGCATCACATCCTTTAGATCAATTATCATTAGCTGGGATGGTGAAAAGGTGAAGCACAACAACAACATGATTGATCACATTAGTCCTTTGGAATTGTTGTTAAGTGCTAAAACTCCATAATGTTTCAGGAGCTATAAATATATTTTAAAAAGTAAGCTTTGATCTCAATCACTTCCTGTAGAGCAGGGGTTGTCAGAGTTTATATTTGAGTGTGCAAATCTACAAATCTTAGCTTGGGAACCTAACCTGCTCTAAGTCCAGTGTGCACTGTAGTTTTATTAAAAAGAAATTACTTGATTAACTTCATTACTTTGAATGCCTCTACAAAACAAAAAGCTTTTGTTTTCACACAGGAATAAACAGATTTAAAAAAACTCAACTTAAAGCCAACAAGACACTGTAACTGAGAGTTAAAATACAGAGTAACCTAGAGTGGAAAATGGCCCCATCTGCCCTCAATGAGCTGCCTAAATCCTGACACAAAAGATGCTGTCAGATGATGAAACTGACTTAAATGTTTGCCAGGCAGCTGCAATATAAGCTTTTTACTGCATTTATTGCTGAGAATTCACTCACACAGATACAGTATGTGGTGCGTACTTCTCTTTTCACTCGTCTTTGAAAAAACTGATTTTTAGTTCAATCTTTTTTTTCTTTGCACATTTATATTAATGCCATGACGGCGTGACAACGCATCCTTCTCTGCACCCTTAGTTCCTGATTATGACAAACAGAGGCTGAAGCTGCAGCCTGCTTTGGCAGCCATGGAGGGTGCAAAGCAAGCCGAGGCAAGTGCAATACGGGTTGAGGAGGGCAGTAAAATAATGTGCACGAAGTCGTTCACACAAAAATAAGCTGTGTGTCAAAAACACGACTGCACAGCTCACTGGTCGCAAGCACTCAGAATTCAGTGAGACTGCAACGGGAAATTCTCCTATTTTCTAGCATTTCAGTTATATTTAAAGGGTTGTTCAACCTAATCAGCTGAGGGCACAGGTCACTTTTTTTCACAGCTGACCTGCCAGTTACCAGTTTATTTTTGGACAAAGTAGCTGGATTCACTGCTCCAGCTTCATTTATTCATGGCCTAATATGCAAAAACCCAGTGATGTGGAAGAAAATCTAAAAACTCCAATTCAGTGAGTGACTATTTCTGAGAAAAGCCAGAAATGTTCCAAACTATATGATGATAAAGCGAAGGGTACAAATCTGAAAGAGAAGTTGGTTGTAAATGGAAAATAATGCCATGATGGCGCACAGCTGAGTTTGTGAATCATACATTAGTGTTCTCATAATATGCTAATAAAATGCAGGCATCTCAGCAAGAAGAGATTTAAGGATTACTTTTTTTTCTCTGCTGGTTTACTTGAAGAAAATTCAAACAAGAAGCAGACATGGAAGATTAAAAAGGCGTTAACTTGCTTTTCTGTAATGTCCCACAGTGAACACTCAAGTTATTTGGTCAAGTTTGAATTTGGAAAATAAAACACATCAAGGCAGATAAATCTTATGATGTTTAACCTCTTGATGTGTGTGTGTGTATGTGAAAGGCTTGTAAAGACAAGCCCCATGAAGAACAGGGGATTTTAGTGGGACCTTGTGATTGGCATACAACAAAAAGTCACCTAAAGTATTGTTCTATTGGCAAACATAATGATTTTCATCCCTTATCTTATTTACTTCAATGTATTATCCTGTCTCTACCTCACTGATTATGTTGTGTATTTGTGTGGACACTGGTTTGGTTAAAGAGGTCAGACTGATGAAAGGAATGTTGTGAGACTGCTCGGACCAAAGACGAGAGGAATTTATTTGTTTACGAGGTGCGGTAACGAGGCTGTAGCAGATCCTAAAGATAAGAAGGGATTACAGAACTGTGGAGAAAGGGGTAGTTTGAAACCATGTGTATACGGGAGGGAGAACTGTGGCTGTATAACTGATTTAGTGACCTGTAACAAATGGAAGACTTCAAACTCAGACTCTGTGTGCGTTCAATCGTTCCCTCTGCAGAGTGAAATGTTATCTTATTTAAAGTAATTGTCTACCGGATTTAGGAGATATGCTTTAATAATTATTATTTCCATAACAACCATGTAAAACTATTTTCTGAGGAGAATTAAGGCTGTGTTAAAGTGAAGTGGTGGTTACACTATAAACTGATTTTATATAGGTTTGGTTTGTTTGTATTAGGTGAATGTTTCAGGCCTAAGGGATGAGAAATATGGTGAATAAAATATGACCTGTTTAAAGCAGATAAATAAAGCGATGAGATACACAAGGAACCAAAATATACTTGACTGTTCTGCTCACTCCTTTTATTAAAATTGAGCAAATAAATAAAAAAATAGCACTATATTACAGTTTTCATGTTATAGGTGTGTCATAATACTTGATAAATAAAACAGTTACATTATTTTTTATTAAAATGGTAGTTATTTTCCAATTTTTCATTTTTTTCTGTTTATTTACAACACTGTAAGTAAATTTATTTACACCAAAGTGCAGGTAAATAAACTTTTTCCTTAAAACATATTGGAATTATCTGAGCGATAAGTCTTTGTTAGTGTAAAACTACTGTATTTTTAAAAATGTGACTATTTTTCATTTGTTGTACTGAATATGAGCCTTCTTTACAAATTCATCTTCATCTCAAACCTGTAAGAGTTGGTAAAACTAGGTCTCTTAGGTGCCCCTCGTTTTAATTGAGAACAATTATTTAAACTAGCAGAAAAATTGGATTACTTGATATCAAGAATTTTTTTATTTTTTTTAAATCATCTCATAAAATGACTTGAAGTGTCTCACATGGTGTTGTAGCTGTGCCAAACATGTGCGTAATAATGTTGTCTGTCTCCACAGAAAAGCACACTAAGCATAAAACCGCAGATTAAAATGATTTTACATTACCAAAAATTACCAAAAAACATTACTTGTCCCAGATTTTAAAAGCTAAAACAAAAACAAAATGACAAAAAAATAAAAAGCACACACACACACACCCACACATGAGAATACACTGAAGAATTTTATGATTACAATTAAATTTATTA
>JAOXNZ010000091.1:7795921-7826106 GCA_028566095.1 Kryptolebias brasiliensis
TTTTATTATTTTTATTTATAGATAACTCTGGGAGCACATTAGGATAATAAAAAAAAAACATTACACAGTGATAATGATGAGAGTATAGAGGGAAAGTCACAAACAATTAGAATTTTTTCCCTTAATATTTAATATCCCTGTGGCAACTCGAAGAGCAATTGCTATTATTAGCTCCAGTTCCCCAGCAAGACTGAATGCAAATTTGTGCTTTAAAATGAATTTACAAGTGCAACTGTGACATCTTCTAAAGTATGAAAAACATTTATTTAAAAAAGAAGAAAGACTGTGCATTTGAAGCATTGTAGCTGAGTCACTCTGAGAGCCTCTGAAATAATTTTACAAACATGCAGATTTATATACTAAGGTGATGGTCTGGTAGACTCGGTTCGATTGGGGACCAAAATTGCAACATTTGTTATTTTTTCAGTTGGTGCGGTTCACATTCACACTGCACTGAGTCAATCGAGCCAAACCCTATGAGCAACCTGTTCCCCCCGCTCGCCTGTGGTGGCGCTGCTCCAAGAACTACTGAAGGAAACAACACGAAAACCTCTGAAGACACTGAGCGCAACTTTTTGAGGCTGAGGCTTTTTATCATTTCAGCCTTGCATTCACATGGAAATGATGTTTTAGGAGGCCCAAAACAGTTATTTTTTAAACCAATTTGCGCCACCCTTTTGTTTTTGTGGAACAGCCAAAAGGCAACCTTTTGAAAACAAAGTCTTATTACCACCTCCTGCTTAACCTTCATCCCCAAGCAATGACAGACGACGTAACAACAACAATGACAAATTAAATGCTTGCATTTGTGTTGCAGATACCAGTCACTCAACTACAGCAAAACCTTCATGTACTGGGTTAGGTCAATGAGCAGACAGACTAGTGAACAATAACACTGTCTTGAAAAGAGCAGAGCAAAACTCGCTTATTATCTAAAGCCAAAAAGGTTTTTTATCACATTTTGAACTGTCAACAATTCCAAAGCAAATGTTGCCGAACAGATCAACAATATACATCAAGTATGCATTTACCAAAAAGGGAGAAATGGGAATAATTTTAAAAGACTGACACTTGTGTATAATTTAGCGTGATAAGCTTTGAACATCATGAGGAAAACTCTTCCCTCCAGCTGCTCTTGGCTGGATACTATGCCTGAAAAGCGTCTGTTTTGTCCACATATTTGAACAGGACAGGACTCCCAGTCAATAGTAGTTTAATGTAAAATACTTTGTTGTCAGCTGATAAAAAGGATTTGATTCTTTATCATTTGCCATTTTCGTCTTCTGCTTGTTGTGTTTACAAGACATGTTCCACGCCTTGTTTCCTGTTTCTGGTGTATTTTTGTGGCAGCGTTGCAGCGCCACGTTCAGGCCTGGTATAACTGCTACAGGGTTTTGCATTGTTTTCTGCATGTCTGTGTGGATGAAAACATTTCTACAAACGATGCTATGTTTATGAGGATAAAAAAATAAAAAATTATTTTGGATTAACAGCATTTCCATGTGGACAAGTCCTAAATGTGACCTTTTTCTTGGAAGTTGAAACTTGACTAATTTTCTTTTTCCATTCCACAGCGTCTCATCTGTCTGCTGTACGTTGAGCTGTACATTGGCATCTGCTGGCTTCCCTTACCCCCTTTTTGGCTCTCTATACTTTCCTTCCTGGGTGGACATTTTTTTTCCCTGAGCTGCTCTGTGGATAATATCAGCCTCCCTGAATTTGAAACTGTTGCAGCGGATCAAGTTCCAGCGTAAAATCAGGCGAATGTGCTTATGATCATAAATGTGCACACATATAGTTTTTATGCAGATACACACACACATGTGCCAGAGCATGAAAAAAAAAAAAAAATGGGATGATGGAGGTTACTTTGCTCCAGACAGAACACAAGTTACCAGATGCTTCACAACACTTTGGTCCCATTCAGGCAAATGTGCTGAAAGGTTTTCATGTTGACTGACTCCTACACAAACTCTCCATGATGTAAATATACATCACCCCCGCGCGAGCCTCTGAACCCAGAAGCACTGTGACATTCTGGGTTAATCTCAACATGAGTTCTGGACCCCGCAGCGCCTGAGAATCCGATCTCTGCCTCCATTTTACTCCCACTGTTTGATGTTTCCTTTGAGTTGTGGTTGGCACACTACTCCCCCTTCGCCCCCTGCCTCTTTTCCCTTAAAAAGTCCGGCAGAACGTGCTTTTCCACGGCCACTTCAGTTGGTTCGCAGTCGTTGAAAAGATGTAGCATGCGTGGCACAGCTCCTGAGGTTCCATTTGCACTAAACAGCCGTATTGTGCACTGTTGCTGCTCGTTGGTCCTTGTAATGATTGAAAAGATAAAAAAGTATTAGTGCAAAGAAAAATGGTTATTTGACCAAAAAGTGTTTACAGATTGTTAGGTGGTTGTAAAAAGTAATGTGTTTTATCCACATATATATGACAATGTAATTAGCTTTATTAGAAACATTAGTTTACCTAGTTGCTGGAGCTTGTAAGATATTATACAATAGACACAAAGATGCTGTTGCATCGTTTATCCCAGCTGCACTGAAATCAATATATTTATGCTGAAATCTGACAGTCTCGTGCACTTGAAACGGTTTTATGTGGTCATGTTGGAAAAATCTGTGTAAGTTGAGCATATTTTTCTATAAAGAAATATTGTAAATAGAAATATTTTCAATGTGTGTTTATGTCTGAGTTGTTGATTTAAGCCTTAAATTCTATTTGATGTGTGAAAAATCAGAGTCATTGGTTTGGCCAAAGTGTCGATTTTTACCATGTATTATGACAAAGTGCATTTATGTTGTTGATATTTGACAAGTTTTAGATAATCTAAATGTGTGTGAGGGTGTGGATGTGAGTGTGCTGGTTATTGTTGTGCAGCTGTATATTCAGAGGACAGCTATGATGAGTAAATGTCTCTGCAGGGAAAATCAGAAGGTGCAGGGAGGACGCTTTGTGCTTGTTCTCCCTGCGGCTCACTACTGCCGGTTTTTCAGAACAGAGTGTGTATTTTTGTAGCACAGGATTGAAGCAGTGTGTCGGAGGATTACCTGGTTGAGGTTTTTATACCTGCTATGAAAGTAAAAGGGATTGTGAGCTCTTAGGGTGTCTTGTTTTAAATGAAAATCTGTACAGCTGAATGAAACATGCAATCCAGAAGGGAGCTTTATCTATCTATTTTTTTTTTTTTTTTTTTTACCTTTACCGTCTTGCACCCTGTCCAGATATTTGATATTTGCCTCTGAAACTGCAGCACACCAATCAGTTTTCCTTGAGGACTGTGTAACCTTGTAATTAAGTACTGAATGTTGTTAATACTGAAACATTGTTAACCAAATATCCAGAAGAACATTCCAACCAGTGTCCAACATTGATTAAGAAGGAAATGAAATGTCAAAAATAAAAAGTGTCAGCGGGGTTAAACACAATGAGAGTCTAATGGTTAATTGTCGTGTGCATGTGAAATTATACAATATTGTCCAGTAAAAGCTATTGATTGTCAAGTTTGTGGTACTCCTGATGAGTATTTTATTTATACACAAGTTGTGAGTAATAATTCATGAAATACCCACTTTGCCAAAAGAAAAATTCTGATCCGTACTTCAATTTATTGTTTGTAATTTAATGGTCAGTTGTAAAAAAAAATATATATTGTAAATGTAATTAAATGGGGCATTAATGTAAAGTTATGGCTTGTTTTTATCTCAAACTTTTTACTCCTTTAGAGGGAAATGATGGAAATCATAAGAGGAAATGCTTAAAAATGCATTTCCAACATAATATTTGAGGATAAGTAATTTATCACATTATTTTATGATTTCAAAGCTTCTTCTGTCATGATAATAATTTAAATGTCATTTTCCCAGTAATAAAAGATTGTTTAGTTGAGATAATTGGGTAAAGTACTTTTTAAAATTATTTTATATTTAAGATATAAAAAGCAATTTGAACAGCTGAGGAAAAACACAAATAACACATATACTGGATAATATCCATTGGTATTTATTATTATGAATGTTAACAAATAGTTAAATTATTAGTATTCACACATCATGATTTAACTATTGGGGGCTGAGTTAATTTGCCATTAACTACGGGTGATTTTTGATTCTGGTATCTTTTCCAATGAGAAAAAAACAATGGCTTCACTATTGCAAAAGAACACTTTTTGTACAGATTTCCTGTTTTACTGGACATAATGTTTGTGTTTCTTGGGCTCAGCCGGTCTTTCAAATCACATAAATAAAGAAATTGTTGAAGAATCTTTCCAGAGAAGTTGAATTGCTGGATTCTTTGTACCACACACATGAATATAAAAGCTAAATTGTCTTTTCTGAAAAAAATTCACAGTAGAAGAACTTGCAAGTAAAACTTTAAAGCCTCAATCTAACTTTCCATTTTCTCCAGTGACTTTTCAATCTGCCATTTTTTAAGCACAAATCAACCTCTTTGTCTTGACAGTGATGCTTTTGAGTGAGTTATGGCTGTGTTCACACGGTGCTTTTTCTTAATCATTAAATGGCTGCAAACCTGCACTGACTGCAGGATGTCCAACCAGTCAAGCAGTCAGCACACGCCCGCACGCCATGCTGCAGAAGAAACCACTCATTTCTAAAACACACAAAGTGGTGGTGCAAAAATTAAACATAGAGTGGCAAAAATATGTGAGTTGTATTTTGGAATATCTCAGTGTGCTGCACTCTTCATACAGCACATCGTGTTAAGAGGCATTTTCCCACTGAGACAAGTTTTTACAGAATCAAATTTGATTTCACAGATCAATGGACAAATTCTCAAAACATGATTTGTCAAAATTATGCACCTTGATCAGGAGACAAGAACAATTATCTACGTAGCTGCAGTGTGTATAGTTCTGTTTTAAAGATAAAATCTTTTGAAGTGAAGTTATGTTGAACATTATGATTAATATCTTACCTGTAGCTCTTTGTGTTCACAGTTGAAAGAAATAGAGTTTTATTTTTGCTACAGCTAGCTGCTGCTATTTACACTTGCAAAAAAACTGTGTAATGAGAATTGACAGCAATGTAAAGGTTAAAAAATAGCTTTTATTGCTTTTTTTGAAATTAAAGTTGTTTTAAGATGGCAGCAATTCACTTAAGTCTTTGCTCCGCTCTGACTATTCGCTCGTTAATGCAGTCAGAATTAAACCCCATTTTTCTAAAATGAGGTTGTTCAAAGATCTATCTACAACAAGTAAGATATTGAATGTTCATAACCTTTCCACAGAACCTCACTTCAAAATAGCTGAACTAATACTTTGAGGGATTTGTTCTTCCCTTGATTTTTTTGTAGCTTTAATGAGTTGAATCTGTGATTCACAAAGACATTTAAAGTCTTTAGTTACACCTGTTTTGACATAACAGGCTAAAAATGTCTTCCTTACTAAAGCATGAGCATTATGGTTCACTTGAAATAAATCTACTGCAGTGAAAGCCTCTGATCTATGTGATTAAAATATAAAAACAGTTTTTAGGTCGCCATTCTTTTAATTTGTGTCCCCGTTGTCCCCAATGTCAAGCTCAACTGTCTGTTAAGACCAGCGCTTCACTGCACATTCCTTCTTTTCTTCTCCTGTTGTCTGTTTTCCTGGCTGTTCACTTCAGCAAATCAATATATTGACTCAAAGTTAGTTTCTTTAGAGACACCTAAATAAGACTTGTGCACTCATTACTTCATTATCTGAGTGCTCAGGTAATGTCACCGCTGACAACCTGGATTGTGGGCCGCAAAATAAATCGAAAAGATTTTTGGAAAATTAACAATTTTAACAAGTTTAATTCTTGGGGATGCAATACAAAAACAAGCATGGCAAACCCCCGTGAAGGCCTCATGAGGGGCTTTTATCCACAAATTCACAGATGCAGGGGGACAATATAGCCCAAAGACTCCAGCAACAGTCATGGAAACAGAAATATGGCACATGAAGCCTTTTTCTCAGCTACAAAATTTGAACTAAATATAACTTTTAAAGAAAAGATGTCATGCTTTGGGGGTTTTTTAGACTTCTTCAGCACTTTTTGTGCATGTAAAAGGCACACAATTTTATGAAAGCCTAAACCAGAAGGAGTAATTCTCTTCCACAAAAGACACTGCTGCTAACTGCCTGAAATGTGTCATTGGAAGCTCGGGGCTTGTCTTCTCTTGCCTTTATAAAAACACTATAAAACGCATTCGCCAAATTCCTTCTGACTAGTTTTGTGCACACACAAAGCAAGTTTGAAAGAGGTTTGTACACGCATAAACAAAATCCTGCATTATAAATCTGAAATACAGCCTCTAAATTCAATTTGGGGTCATTACAGAAGCCCTGGAAACCCACTAGAGAAGTTTGCTTTAAAGGAAATAAAATCTGTAAATTAAATTTGAGAAAGCAATGATCTAAAACGCCGTCAGGATGTGAGGGTCAGATTTAAGAGTTGCATATCACAGCTCACATCTACATCAGATGCGACAGGCCGTGTCTCCTTATAGCAGAGCTTGAATCTTTCACCTCCATCTCTAACCAAAGTCCAAAGTCATCAATATTTAACAGAACGTAATGGACTAACTGTGGTGGGGAGAAAAGGGAGGGGTTAGCTGCTATTTGTCCACCTTTAGTTTAGGAACTTCAATTTATAATCTGCATGTAAATCTGCAAAATATTCAGCTACATTTTCACAAATATCTCAACTCAGCCGGTGCTCATTTTAATTAAAGATGGTAAACACAAACATCTTTTATTTAAGGTATTTGACTCAGAGTTGTGAGCCAGACCTGATGATTGTCGCCAGAAATTAACTGATTCAGATTTTTTTGTGTCATTAGTTTAAGTGAGTTGTCTCTTTATGCCTTTTTTAAGTCGTGCATTCCTCTGAACTACTGTATTTGATGTATTTTTATGAAAATAGACTGTCAAACTAAGATTTGTCCCTTTGATCCCCTAAACCACAGGCGGTGAGTGATGTAATTTGGCCTAATTTTGCAGTAATGTAAAGTAGTACTTCATTGTAAAGTTAGCTACAGGTGATATCCATCCCTTCAAGGAATGCTAGTTTCATTTAGTTTTCAGTAACAGGTTTTGTTACAAATCTCATAAAGCATGAGAGAACAATATGCCAAATCAAGACAAAATGACCAATAAGTATTTAGCAAGAAAAAAAGTGTTTAAAAAATAAAAGATATCAATGGACAGAGACAACTGAAAGAGAAGAGCAGACGGTAAAGAAGTTGATACAGGCCAGAGGCAGGAATAAGGAAGTGATGCTTCATCCAATAGACTCAACAAACACAAAGGCCAAAGCAGTGTTAGGGAAAATAATAAGTGACAGATACAAATCACTAGCACACATCTTATTCTAGCAGCTGGATTGATTTAGCCAGCATAAAACCCAGAGGGCTTTGTTTTGTCACACTAAAGGAGCTCAGTGCCTCAGACTGAGACTGAAAGCCTTAAATTGAACATGCAGAATGAACAGAAACACCATGTTTTGCTCATGCTTGTTTGTTATTGAAGGCACATTTCTCTGCACAGTGAATATCGGTTAGCCCCAGTGATTTATTTGCATATTACTTCTACACAGAATGATGTTGTGTCTCCAGGCAAAACACCAAACCACACGTGCTTCCTAATTGTAAGCCAACGAGTGGAAAAAGTGAAAGAGGAATACTGTTAGGTGCTTAGAGTCCAGAGCATTTTGACATTATTCAGTAGATGGCTCCATCTCTTGGGAAAACTTCCAATAAGTTTATAACTGTAAATATAATTTGCAATGTCTGACACTGCCCTCTTCTGTAAAACTTTGCAGAAAATCTTCCATTAGATTATAATTTGAGTGTATGCACAGATTTAGGCTCCATATTTTGAGGTGGTACAACTCTTGTGTGAAAATATGTTTTCCATCAGTGCAGCAGGAGGCATACATGCTGTGATATATGCTATCACTCACTCACAGATGGCCGGTAGAATTTTTTTTCCCCCTTGCTTGATAACGGCACAGGATTGCATCTCATTTTGAATGTTGCCAACAAACTGACTGGTTAACTTCGGCCCTCTTCCTCGAGGGACTCTGAACCATCTGACATGTTAATGTTTTATATTCCCAAACACTTTAATGAACACGTCTGCCTGAAGTGATGGAGATCCATTGGAATGATTCACCTTCTTCAAAGAAAACTGGTATAGCCATTAAAATGCAAAAGGTTTGCATAAATATTCATGACTTTACATCTTCTGCCTGTTCGCATATTATCTGTGACAACAAAGGTAAAGAGAGGGCAAGTTATGGCTATTTAGTATTCTTCTTACAGTAGCAACTATTTGCCATTTAATCACTCTCATGACAATGGAATGTAAAATTCAATTAAAAGGTCTAGTTAACTTGGAGTCAAGTTCTAAATATTATTTCTGGTATCAAAGACAACCATGAATAGATTAGACAAATTATCTTGTCTTAGTTTTGCTTTTGTCAAACCTGAAATACAAAATGATAAACTGACCTTGAGTTAATTAATAAGTAACTTTTTACCAAGATGTTGAAAGACATTACACAACGGTAGTGACAGCTGTCCTCAGAACATGACAGACAGGATGGATGCTTCACTGGAAAATCCTGCATTAACATCTGGTGCTGCAGACATGAACGGGTCCAGCGACAAGCTTTTCTGCTGCAAATGGATACGCAATAGGATTCCCATCACCCACAGAGAGGAACTTCACCATATCCTGAGGATGACAGGACCTCTGGTAAAAACTAGTAATTCTACATATCCTTTTCTGTCTGTCTAGGTTGGTTCATACAGGGTACCTGGATGAGTGTTTTGGTTGAGGTCTGTCATCATAAACTGATGTTCTTAAGTTTCTTTGGCAGGATTATAGCTCCGGTAAAATGACAGCCAGTCAAATATGAAAACATTAAAATGTCACTGTGGCTTTCATGTTTGTATCACCTGCCTGTTTGTCACCTAGCTGCTCTCCCGAATCCTTCAATTCTTGCTTCCATTCGTCATTACAATGTTCTGTGGGCGCCTCGGAAATGATGTGATGGCTGGCTATGGGTTAGCTTCTGCTGTAAGTACCTCCCAGACCTTTAAAGTGTCACATGAGAAAACAACAGAGATGTATTTTTTATAATATTAAGCAGAAGAAAATTAAAACAACCATTATTTTAAATCCACCAATGTCAAATCAGATGTTTTAATCAATAAATTCTGCCATGATTTGTGGAAATATTGGTTACATCAAAGTCCTCAAGTGCACGTGAGATTAATTTAAGTATGTTTTTAATTCACTTTAGACCATCAATGTTACCACAGCAGCAACAGGATACGGTTTGGGTCTGGCTTGTGATACTTTGGTGTCTCAGGTTTGGAAAACTCACAACTATTTGCCTTGTGTACATTTTGCACTTTAACTCACTTCATACCCCAACTATTCACTACTAACCTTCATTGAATGATTAACACCATGTGTGTGATGCTGTGCAGACATTTGGTGGTAAGAACCTGCTGCAGGTGGGAGTGATCCTTCAGAGGGGTGTTATCATCCTCATGTTGTTCTGTCTGCCATGCTGGGGGCTCCTCATCAACGCCCAGGCCATCCTGTTGTGTCTGGGCCAAGACCCTGAGGTTGCCAGGTAACCTAAAGCAGCAAAACTTGTACGCAAAACTCAGTATCTCTGTAATAAATCAGAGCAATGTATTCTCTCAGCTGCAGCTCAACCAATAATTAATTCAAGGCTCATCATTTGTTAAAGGAATGCGTACCACCTGGCACTTTTAATATCAGTGTTTTCAACTAAGATCATCATATGATGAAAGGAAACCAAGTTAAACCTTGTAAATGATGTTATGCACAATGTCATGCAATATTGCAAGATTTTGTGAGAGTTGTTAGTGCTTGGAGTATGTGTTGGTGATGACTCTCAGCTACTACCACGCCAGATTTTAGCTCAGTGTCTTTAAATTGGACTAAATTATAGCCATTTTGTATTGACTAAGGTTCATTAGCGGTGGGGCCACCTTTAATTGGGGAAAACTCCAAAAGTTAATCAAAGAAATGTACATCTAATGATTACTTTCTGAGAATTTCATTAAAATTTGTACAGTAGTTTGTGAGATATTTTGCTAACAGACAGAAAGAGTTGACTTCAACAGGTAATACCAAAGTTTTGCACATTGTGAAGCACTAAGAGTATAGATTGGGGATGATGCTCAGCTACTTACTACAGTTACACCAAATTGTAGCTATTTTTGTGTTTCCTAAAGTCCGTTGGTCATGAGGGCCATCTTGAATTGGGTTGAATCCAAAAGTTAATCAGTTGTAGATGTGCATCAATCAATTACTTTCTGAGAGTTTCATTAAAATCCATCCAGTGGTTCGTGAGATATTTTGCTAAAGGTACAGACAAAAAAATACGCCCACAGACATGAGCAGCAGCAATAACAGTGTGGTCCTGACACAGAATTTCTTGCCACTTTCTTGAGTAACAAATACAAATAAATTAGCCCAACATGTTACCAAACAGTGGATATTACCTTAACAGTGATTTTGTTTGTATCTGAATCAGGATCTGAATACTTTTTCTCTGTTTAGAATAGCCCAGCTGTATATTACAGCCTTCCTTCCTGCTGTTCCAGTGAGTTGTCACTTTTTCCTTCTCCTTTTTTTGTGCATCTTCACGAGATTTTGAACTATTTTAAGTCTGTTTTCACTGCAATTTTCATGGCAACACGTTTTCTATATATTTTTGTCTTGTAGGCCATGTTTCTTCATCATCTTCAGGTCTCCTATCTGCAGAACCAGGTCAACTAACATCCTGTTCTCATACTCTTGTAAGATAGACTATTACTTTGCTGCCTTAATTGGTTTATTTGCACTTCAGACCACTTCTTTCTGTTCTTAGGGAATAATCCTCCCACAAATGTACACCGCTGCTTTGGCAAACGTAGCAAACGTTGTGACAAATTACATCTTACTTTATGGGCTGGATCTGGGTGTTGGGTAGGTGTACCTTTCAAATATCAGTAAAATATGTGTACCTGATGATGTCATCCTGACTGTGATGGGCTTGTCTTACAGTGGTTCTGCAGCAGCAAACACTCTGTCTCAGATTTACATCTGCAGTTTTCTTTTTGCCTACATTTGGTGGAAGAAGCTCCATGCAACAACATGGGAAGGTGAGGGGGTTGATTTTCTTTGTCTCGCTGCACTCACATAAAAAAAAAATCTCTTCATCCTTTACAAAAATTCATTCTGCACAAGTGAGTGTCTACCTCCCCCTGCAGGCTGGTCTGTGGAATCACTGCAGGATTGGGGCTCCTACATGAAGCTGGCCATCCCCAGCACGCTAATGACTTGTTTTGAGTGGTGGGTTTATGAGTTTGGGGGATTCTTTGCAGGTAATCAGCAGATTAGCTTTCATCAATTTAATATGTGGGCAATATTATGCCACTATTAAAACAGTAACAAAGGCTGCCTTCCTCTAATTTCTTCTTTGTAACAATCAGGAATGATGAGTGAGGATGAGCTTGCAGCCCAGCACGCTGTGATAATGGTGGCTTTCATCATCTACATGGTATCATGTATTGAGTGCTTGTCAAAGCATTGCATTGATAAATCTTTAGGCCAAAGTCTCAGATTTAGATTAAAAGGTAATTTTCATAAACTGCAGATATTCTCAATCTTTAATGCATTTGTTTTTTCTCTTTGATAATTTGGAACGTGTAGTTTCCTCTTGGGATTCAGGCTGCAGCATGTGCTCGGGTGGGGAACGCTCTCGGTGCAGGAGACACTGCCAGGGCGCTTCTCACCAGCAAGATTTCACTAACCATTGCAGGTCAGTGACGAACTATTGGGTTATGCAATTGAGATTTAAAGAGATAGTCTGGTCATTTTTGAAGTAATATGCTGTTAAATAGTTATCAATAGTTACATCAATGTGACGTCAGTCATAAAGCACAAAGTGTGGAGAAAAGGACAAAAGTGTTTCTCCAGGCTAGACTAATGATTAGCCAAGCAAAAGCCCATTTTGTATTGTTTTTTAGTCTTATAAAACAACTCTTTCTCGAAACAACATACCAGTGTGAAAAAAATGCTACATTATACATATTTGCATGACGCCATTTATTTAGTTTGTTACTGTTTTCTCAATCGAACAGCGTTGTGTTTGTGATGTAACATGGACATTTTTTGGTTGCAGAAACAGCGACAATCCAAACAAACATGACATGCAAAAGTATAAAGGTTTAATATTAGCTAAAGGAGCATTTTTTCATACCGGTTTGTCGTTTTGACCACGTGTTGTTTAATAAGCCTGAAAGCGATATAAAGCAGGCGCTCATTTGGCTAACCATTATCCTAGCCTGGATAAAGACTTCTGCCCTTTTCACTGCACTTCGTACTCAATACCTGATGTCATGGCTAATAAGGTACTAACTACTGAATACTAATAGGCAGAACATCACTTAAAAAGTGACCAAACTACCCCTTTAAAATTAGGCATTCATTTCTTTGAAAACTTGTACTATTTGACAGATTTCTCACCTGTGCTTTTCCAGTAAGCTTTGCTGTTGTTGAAGGCCTTGTGCTTGGCTGCACTAAACACGTGATTGGCTTCATCTTCACTTCTGATGAGTGAGTCTGAAAACTTGCTCTCAGGTTTCAGTAACAGAAATCCTCTTTAGGAAAACAAGAAAATCATAAACGCACTCCTGTTTTTCAGAAAAATCGCAGAAATAGTGTCAAACCTGATGAATGTTTACTGTTTCCTTCAGCTTTTTGATGGTCTTGTGGTGAGTCTACCAGCCTGTATTGTGTACAGAATAAATACATGGTGCCGTATGATGCCAAAGCAAGTGTTTCTCTCCATCTTAGTGTGTATGCACAGGAATCTTCTTGGGCACAGGCAAACAGAAGATCCCAGCTGTGGCGAATCTCATTGGCTACTACTGCATAGGGCTTACACTGAGCGTGACTTTGATATTTGTTGCAAAACTGAGAATTTTAGGTAACTATGTAAAGGAAACATATTTTGCTGCTCTCATAGGCTTTCAAGACCAATGGGTTTTTGCACAAAGAAAAGCTGTAACAAGTGATGCATGTTGTGTTTTTAACAGACTCATTTGTCTTTTCTCTGCAGGTTTTTGGCTTGGGCTGCTTATTTGTGTTGTCTTGCAATCCACCTTTTATATTATTGTTATCTTTAGGCTGAACTGGAAGAAAATGACAGAGGAGGTATGCTAAGGGTCGTTCAAAAAATTCATTTCATACTTGGCTTCTGCTGCACATGTTACAGACGTTTGTTCATTTCTGTTTAAAGTATCAGGTTGCAGAAACATATCTGGGGGGAAACAATTTGTTAACTGGAATCACAAAAAAAGATTGACTTGCATTTTAAATTTGCTTTTTATTCCCAGGCTGTGAAGCGAGCAAAGAAAAAGTCTCACGTGATGTTATTAGGTACAGATGTCCTTTCAGACCATGTCAGTAACATCCCTGACGGCCACAACTCAACCAATGTGAATGTAAGCGTCCTATTATTAATTTCTTTTTATGCAAATCTTCAGAATCCTATTTTTTACAGCTACTTACTTTTAGTTCCTCTTCATCTGGCTTCACATCATTAAGTCACATTGTTTTTTTCTTCTAGTCACTGGATGGTTACATGTCTGTGAAGACCGAACAGGAGGACGTAGACAGTGAGACAAAGGGTGGACATGTGATCCAGCAGCAGAAAACTGTCCGTCTCTCCACCACCCAGCTGATCATCAGACGAGGACTCACTATGTTTGCAGCCATGGCTCTTCTCGCTGTTGGAGCAGGAGTGCACTTCCTCGTCCCCTTGCCAGAGACCCACTTTGTAAAGGCCAACTTGACCCTGGACTGGATCAATACAACTATTGCTCCTCATCAGTTTCTTTCCACTGTAGAATAGAAGAGACAATCCTGTGAAACACCCTGACTTACAGTCAGCCTGGTGAAACCCTTTTATGGATTTACTCCCTATATGTGGCTAAGGGCTTAACAGCTGCAAATCTCTTTGCGTCAGATATTTAGCTTAACATTTGTTCATTTAGGAACTGAAACAATATTGTATCATCCATTTGTTTTCATGTATACTTTATCTCATTCAGTTAAATATTTGTTTAACAATCTCAAATATCACTGGGCGATGATTCGAATCACATCTTGGACAAATCTTCAGTCCACTGCAGGAATTTGCATCACGGACACGACAAACCGTAACAGAACATTGATAATTATATTATATGATCCTAACTATGTGAAAATGCATCCCTCTTTTAAGAAATAATCTGTTCATTACTATACCTGCTTTTCCTGTTCAGGGTTGCCAGGAGCTAGTGCCAGTCTCTTGCAATCAACGAGTAAGAGGAGGGGTACATCATGGAAAGGTTGCATGTCCATCACAGGGTTAGCACAGAAGCAAACAACAATGCACACACATGTTCAATCCTAGGGTCAATCACTATTTAGTCTATAATGCATGCTTATAAACTGTGGAAAAAAAACCCACACATACACAGGGAGAACATGCAAACTCCACACAGACAGATCCCATCTGGGATTTAAACCCACGATCTTCTTTCTGTGAAGCAACAGTGATAACCAGCTGTGCCACAAGAAAGAAAATAAATAAAAGAAATACATCTGTTTGTTAAAATGTGAATATGTGTTCTGTTTTAATCAGTAAAATTTAGTTTTGTTTTAGAATGGATTCATGTGTGCTTTTGTGTTTGTCGCACTTCTCAGAAAACAGACTCTTAAAGATTTAGGTCCTTGACAGGAAGCATTTGAATAATTATGTTGTGCTTTGAAGGATGATGGAGAGACCCAAACGCAGGCATGTTCGAGGCAGCAGGCAGGCAAACTGTAGGACCAAAAGCATTCATTAGAAGTTATCAGAGGAAGTTTAAAGGTACCAAAATAAGAGAAAAACAAAAGAGGAGGGGAAGAGGGAGAGGCAATACAGTATGACACAGTACGACGAAAAACAGGTGACAATTGGCTGTGAGAACCAAAAAAGATCTATACTGAGGGAGGTGATTGAAGACAGCAAAGTTGAGCAGGTGTTAGAACGTGAAACTGGAAACAAAGGCAACTGAGGAAACCTGAAGGTCATGGCTGGAATTACAAGATGAAAGCAAGAAATGAAACAAAACTAGAAAAATGGTCTTTTCTGCGAAAAGGCAGCATGAATGCTGACAGCTGAATGACTGCTAAAGTTTCCTAAAGAAACTAAGACTAAGTTGTTAAAGCTAAAAGAAGTAAAACATTAGCTAAAAGCTAAAAGAAGCAAAACACTAGACTAGCTGAAGGCTAGCAGAAGTAAAACACTAGTTGAAACCGAAAATAGCAAAACACTTGCTAAAATCTAAAAGTACCAAAATGCTAAAGTAGTAAAAGGTTAGCTAAATGTAGCAATGGCTAGCTAAAAGAAAAATGCAAGCTAAAAATAACAAAAGGCTAGTTAGAAGCTAAAAACATCAAAATACTAGCTAAAAGTTGCAAAACTGTAGATAATAGTAGCAAAAAGATAGCTAAAAGTAGCAGAATGGCAGCTAAAAATTAACAACAGCAATAGACTAACTAAAACAATAAAGCAGCAGAATGGTAACTAAAATCTAAAAGTAGCTTAAAAAGTCAAAAATAGGGCAAATGTGCTGAAGTTGTTTTCAGAGAACAATGTTTTTGAAGTGAATAAATCTCAATGTATTTCTATTGAAAGAATATTTTTTAATGAACTTAAATATTTTGAAAAGTATAAAAGTTATAAAACAAAAGTCATAGCTATTTTGATATATGAAAAGCTAAAAAATAGCACAAAGTACGCAGAAGTACATTGCAAAAGAACATACAGAAAAAAAAACTGGTCAACATCATGAGGAACGTTTTGGAGGAGGAATTTGGATATGATCAAATTCACTTTTATATCATTAACCTAATGATTAACTCATCTTACTACAGATTTATGCAACTTCAACAATCTGGGAGAAGCTTGAAATGGTTAAATTCTTATCGTCTCCAACAATAATATTTTGAACAGCCATTCTGTAAATGTTTCCTCTTTGAAGGGATAAAAATCCTTATTATTGTTCCCCTACAGACCAGAGCTAGAGGCAGTTCATTGTCTTTTTACATGTTTCATCATTCAGATCAGAACCTTTTCCCTTTCAAGTCCCGTGTGTTGATCTTTGTTGTGATTGCAGCATGTTTTCCTGTCTTTGTATTTCTGTCTCTGTTGTTTCAGCCGCCCCTGGCTTACTTCCAGGGAAGCTGTGGCCGCAGAAGGAGTTCCAACCCTGGCAGCATCCAGAAAAAAACAATGCAGGCGTGAGACAACATTAGTGGAAGGAGCTACACTTTAGGCATGGAGGTGTCCAGTGACAAGCTTTTTTTCTGCAGTTGGGTGCACCACAGGGTTCCTGTGGCCCACAGAGAGGAACTGTACCACATCCTAAAGATGACAGGACCTCTGGTAAGAACTGGCACTGTTTAAATGTTCTATCTATAAGAGACTGTGTGGACTTTGACTTCAATAGATGGTTTCAGTAGAGGATTGATGACAGTCTTTCTTTGCCAATAAAAAGTTGAGGAGATGTAAGACTTGCCAACAGAAAAATCCATAAACTTCAAACTTTGGCAGTTTTTAGTTGTTGGGCTGTATCTACAACCTGCTACAGTTAAAGCATCAAAACTCGTTTTTCAAGGCAAAGTCTTAGCAAAGATGGCATCTTCTGCAAAAAATATGCAGTGTGGATACTGAGTGTTGAATGACTTTGCTGACTTTGTTGAACAAGAAATTTTGAACTAAATTGTTGAGACAAACAGAACAAACGATCAACAAAAACAGTAACTTAAAGCTAAATGTAGCAAAACAATAGCTGAAAGCTACAATTAGCATAAGAAGACTAAAACAGAGCATATAGTGTATGCTGAAGTAGATTTCAAAGAGAGTAATGTTTTTGAAAGAGTTGAAGAGATCCCAGTATATTTCCATGGGGAACATTTTTGCAATTAATATTATAAAAAAGTATAAAAATTTCAAAAGCTAAGTCATTTTGCACTTTTCTTGATTGAGGTGAACATTTTGATATATGAATGGTTAAAATGACATAAAGTGTGCAGTTGTGTTTTAATTGCAAAACAGGAAAAGAAAACATACAGAAGAAACCATAAACAGGAAAACATCAGCGTTGATGCTGAACCAGCCTTCACACCAATAAACGGAGTTCTGTTGACTGAAATATCACCCACCAGCCTGTCGCTGCTTGACCTGCGGCCCTGTTGTTTGTCTCTCTAGCTGCTGTCTCGAATTCTCAATTATCTTCTTCCCTTTGTGGTGACAATGTTCTGTGGGCGTCTGGGAAATGAAGTGATGGCTGGCTATGGAATAGCTTCTGCTGTAAGTTGACAACTGCGTGCTCCACATACACTCATGGAGGCTAATTTGAGGAAATGGAAGAAAATGAAGGTGATGTTTCCCAGCAACTTGTGCAGAGAAAATGACATATTTCTCAACTCAACAAGACAGTTCAGTCCCAGTTAGCTATGAATAACTTATTCTATTCTATTCTGAATAATGAGTGATTTTGCTATCAAGTGGGAAAAAAAACAAAGCTTACAGCAGTGTTTTCATTTCAGACCATTAATGTTACCACTGCAGCCACTGGATATGGTCTGGGACTGGCATGTGATACTTTAGTATCTCAGGTCAGGAAGTCAGTGTTATGTAATTAATTATTATTATTATTGTTATTATTATTTTGAAACCAAATGTTTGTTCTTGATTCGCTGTTCAAAATGTGTATCATATTGACAGACGTTTGGTGGTAAGAACCTGCTGCAGGTGGGCGTGATCCTTCAGCGGAGCATCATCATCCTCATGTTGTTCTGTCTGCCTTGTTGGGGGCTCCTCATCAACGCCCAGGCCATCCTGTTGTGTCTGAGGCAGGACCCCGAGGTTGCCAGGTAAAGCAATAAATATGCCACAACAATATAGCTACAACTACCAGAAATCTTTTTTTTTTTTTGTTAAAACACAAGTCTTTTTCTGAAGCAGTAACTAAAACCAGCTCTACAGTCATTTTTCTATCAGAAATGACCTTTTTTCAAGTCCTGGGACAAAAAAATACACTTCAGAAACTCTTTTAAACACTAAAGTTCACAGAAGGTTTTCCATTACTACCAAACTATTATCTAGGAACACCCTAATTTGTGTAATAAATCCTAAATATTTAGGAAAACTTGTAAAAATAAAGTCCTTAAAGTCAATAAGTCACCCTATTTGTCTAATCATCATTGATTGAGAAATGAGAAACTAATTTAACCCTTACTAGATTATATTTTTACCTAAAGTTTATCTTTTAGTTACATTGTTTAAAAGTATTTTGTTTCTTAAATTGCCCACTGCTGGATCTTATTTACAGCATTTTGTTTTCAGAATTGCCCAGCTTTACATTACAGCCTTTCTCCCTGCAGTGCCTGTAAGTCACTTTTTATCTCAGTTATTTCAGTTAATACCTTGTTATGAGCTGTTAAAAAATAAATAAAAACTAAAAATGATCACTCTGTAGGCTATGTTTCTGCATCATCTTCAGGTGTCTTATCTGCAGAATCAGGTGAGTTTGTGCTCTAAATGTGAAACATGGTCCTTTATTTTTATTCTGAATTATCAAACCTTTGTGTAATGAAATACTGTAAATCTTCATTTTTGTGGCATTTTATATAACAAAAATACCTTTAATTTTAATCACATTTTCTTGTGTTTGTATATTCAGGGTATAATTTTGCCACAAATGTACAGCGCTGCTTTGGCAAACCTTGCAAATGGGCTCACAAACTACATCTTCCTTTACTGGCTGGATCTGGGAGTTGGGTATGCATGCTCATGTACCTCAGTTTATCCTTTCAGGTTTTAATTAAATGGTAAAAGTCACCTTCAGTACCTCACTCTTGTGCTTTGCAGCGGATCTGCAGCAGCAAACGCTCTGTCTCAGATTTACATATGTGCTTTTCTGTTTGCTTACATTTGGTGGAAGAAGCTTCACGTAACAACATGGGGAGGTGAGGGATAGTTGTAGTTTCATGATGACATAATGAGCTTCTTTTTCCTCAGGCTTTTCAGAAATACATAAATGGGTGTCTTCCTCCCCCTGCAGGCTGGTCTGTAGAATCACTTCAGGAGTGGGGCTCCTACATGAAGCTGGCAATTCCCAGCACATTAATGAAGTGTTTTGAGTGGTGGGTTTATGAGTTTGGGGGATTTTTTGCAGGTAATTCTATTTATATAATCTGATTATTAAGAAAAAAAGCATTTGAAACATGGCTTTTATTACTCCTTGTCTGTACTGTTCAGGAATGCTGAGTGAAGATGAGCTTGCAGCCCAGCATGCTGTGATAATGGTGACCTTCATCACCTACATGGTACTGAGCTGAACTACATTTCAGAGCTGATCACTTTAAATGTGAAGTAAATTTGGTTTCATGTTTTACTTAAAGGGAAAGTCTAGTTGTTCATGACGTAATGTTCTCTCAAATAGTTATCAATAGTTCTGATCAACAGATACATCAGTAATAGAGGAGAAAGTGTGGAAAAAAGGGCAGAAGTCTTCATTCACGCCCGTTCAGCTTATAGTTAGCTGAACGGGGCTCAATTTTTTGTTGTTTTTCAGGCTTATAAAACAGCTTTTTCTCAAAAATAATGTAACAGAGTGCTGCATAGGATAATTTAATTTCTACAATTCTGCAATTTGTTTAGTTTGTTGCTGTTTTCTCAATCACTCAGTGTCTGTGTTACGAAGCAAGTGTTGCTGCGCATAAACTGTTAGACTGTTAACTAAACAGTGTCAAGCAAAAGTGCCTTCTGCCCTTTTCTCCATACGCCGTGCTCCATGACTGACGTCACTGCTGATAAGGTACTAACTATTGACAACTATTTGACAGAACATCAGTTCGAAAATGACCAGACTATCCCTTTCATTATTCTAAATCCACAGTTCCCACTTGGGATCCAAGCTGCAGCGTGCGCTCGAGTTGGGAACGCTCTCGGTGCCGGAGACAGCGCCAGGGCAATCCTAACCAGCAAGGTGTCGCTCAGTCTTGCAGGTCAGTTAAAAATGTAAAAATCATTTTGATTATTTGCAGTGTCTCTGCTGTTTGATAGAATTCTCATCCCTTTTATTCCAGTTACCTTTGCGGTTGTTGAAGGTCTTCTCCTTGGTTCTATTAAAACAGTGATCGGCTCCATCTTCACGTCCGACGAGTGAGTCTGAGAGGTCGTAGTCACAGTTTAGTAACTAATACTTTTCTGACATGAAAAACTTTAATGATAAACCATCATTTTCAGAAGGATCATAGGTCTGGTCTCACATCTGATGAATGCATATTGTTTCCTTCAGTTCTTTGATGGTCTTGTGGTGAGTCTTACAGTTCACTGTTTTTATTGTGCTGATAAATAAAGATTAAATATGTCAAATATTTATTGCAAAGAATAATGATGTATTCAGAAAAATTACCAGATGGCTGTCAGTGAGTTAAAGTGCCATCATACTAATAAATGTACTTCTTTTTCCTCCAGTGTGTGTGCACAGGCATCTTCTTGGGTGCAGGAAAACAGAAGATCCCAGCTGTTGCTAATTTTATTGGCTATTACTGCATAGGGCTTCCACTGAGCGTCACTTTAATGTTTGTTGCAAAATTAAGAGTTTTAGGTATTAAAGAACTGATGATTATTATTTTGAAATTTTCCTAAAGTAGCATTAAGTGGCATCAAGTGCGGCCTGCTTTTCATGTAATCAAGTTATCATTTTTGCTGAAGGTTTTTGGGTGGGCCTGCTGGTCTGTGTCATTTTACAATCCTCCTTCTACATCATTGTTATCTTCAGGCTGAACTGGGAAAAAGTGGCAGAGGAGGTGATGTGTAACAAATCAGGATCATGCAAGGAGTTGTTTTTGACCTAGATTTGTAGAAGTTTAAGGATCTGGGTTTTTCCTTTTCTGCTTTCTTGCAGGCTGTAAAACGAGCTCTCAGAACCACTCACGGGTCAGACTCTGAGGGGACAGCTGATCAGACAGCCTGCAATGAGAAAGTAAGTACACAGCTAAATTCAATTTAAATTCAAGGCTTTATTTGGACACTTTTTCTTATAAGATTATCCTGTAATCTAATAGAAAGAAACTGATGGGGATTGTGATGCTTTCACACAGTCAGTGGATGGCTACATGTCTATCAGTACAGAGTTCCATGATGAAAATACTGAGCGGGAGGGAGGACATGTGGTCCAGCAGCTGAAAGACAATCATCTCTCCACCACCCAGCTGATCATCAGGCGAGGCCTCACCATGTTTGCAGCCATTGTTCTTCTTGCTGTTGGAGCAATCGTGCACTTCCTCGTCCCCTTGCCAGAGGTCCATTCTGCAGAGAGCAACTATACTACGGACTGGATCAATGCAACGTATACTCCTGAAACGGTTTTCTTCACTGTGCTGGTCCCAAATGAGCAGTCAGAATAAACTGTAAAGCTTCTGTTTATTGTTTTACTTCAGCTCTTTGGCAATATGTGGCGGCACAAGTCCACACAGGGATAGTCAAAGGAACATCTTGAAGTTCCAAAGTGCAGAGATTACATTATTGATTATGAACCATATCTCCTTCTGCTCATCTCAACATGTACCCGTCTCTGTCCTGCAGGACCAACATTCACATTATGTTGAGCACTGGTTGTAAAAGAATCAGCCCCCTGACTTCAGTGGGCTTTGCTCACAGTCATGTAACCAAGTTTGTGACCAACAGGTTTATCATGATTCCAATAGCCAAGATTGATAGCATGACGGCCAGAGCCAGACCTCTTCTCAGAACCAGAGTCCTATGGGAGAGCTTGACTTCCAGCGTTTTAACTGTAGGTCCCTCCTGAGCTTCAACCAGGTCAATGACATCTGTTTGACCCAGGGAGTTCTCTGCATCCTCAAGTTGGGGACCTAGTCATTTAAATACAAAAAAAGCCTTGTTTAGAGACTTTGAAAAAAATAGCTGATATTCTTTTGAAAAAAAATTCAAATATTCTCATGTGCTTTGATCATTTTCTTTATTAGTTTTCTACATTATTAGTCATTTAAGATAAAAGTTTATTTTTAAACTCTGACTTGTTTAGTATGTGTAAACCAGTAAGGGCTCAGGTGGACCAACTATGGTGCTGCTGTTGTGTTAGAGTGGAAGACACTGTCCATTCTCAGATTTTTATCATTTTTAACTCGCCCATGGCCTTCAGGTCAAATGGACCCGAAGATACAAGGGCTTCTCTTCCTCTCTTCAGTCTGAGAGCTTTGGAGGGTTAATAAAATTTGTAGTAACCATTGTTTCCCTCTAGCATGCAAAGACACAAATACTAAGCATGAATGAATCTAAGCATGAATCCTTTCTTAACCTAATTATTGTAAGAAAAACTTTTGTCTGTCTTACTTGTGTCGTTGGCGCTCTCGTGCACGCCTGCTCTGATCTGAGCCTGGAGGAGAAACCATATGCGAGTCCTCAAAACTAAAAAAAAATCCTGCCTTGCCTTTTCAGATTGAGGATGTTTAAGTTTGAACACTCACCTCAACTGTAGCCATCTTCCAGTTCATTCTGACCAGATAAAAAATGAGGAATGCACACTGCAGTGATACACAAGTAAACAATCCAGTCCACAGACCTGGAAAAAAAAACAAAAAAAAAAAAACTAATCTTACTATTGTTGCTCAGATGTTTTGAGATCTATTTTAAAGAAGTATATGGCTCAAACATTTAATCTGAACATTTATACAGTAACAGCTGGAAACTTTACCTTTTATTCCTAACTTAGCTGCAAACATTAGTGGCACTCCAAGAGGAAATCCAATCCCATAATATCCCACAATGTTGCAAATTGCACCAACCTTCTGTTTACCTGCTCCTCTTATGATGCTACCAGAGGCAACCTAGTCATGCACAAAGAATAAAGATGTGGTTTTATTTGCCAAAAAAAAAAAAAAAGGAAACCTCATAAAATGTAACTGTAATCATTGATGTTCATTAAATGACAAAGCTACCTACAGACATGGCATCCAGGAGGATAAATGGAGCGTAAAAAGATATAACATCAGAAACTCTTTCCCTGATTTGTCTGAAAGAAGAAATATTTGTTAGGATTTGCAAAGAACATATAAAACCATGAAACATTTTGGGTGTTTTCTTTGAGCACTTAATTGTCTTTGACAGATTACATAATGTACAGTAACAGTGCTGTTTATATAACCCTTTGCTTCAAGTTAAAGTGTAAAAGAATTTGCAAGTTCACAGGTTTCTGTGAACACAGTGACTAATATAAAGATCAAAGATCATTTGAAAGTGAATCATCTCTCTGAGCCCATGACTTATATGTGTGAATTCAACACACCCTGGAAAGTCTTTTACACAGTAACAATAGCTGCGATTAATGTTTAAACATGTACTTACTCGTCATACGTAAAAACGTAAGAGATGTGATCCTTCAGGCTCCCAATGACAACTGCCAAGCAAATAGACACTGATCCTGGAGGTAAAAAGCAATAGATTTAAGGCAGCATGTTCTACAACAACACACAGAACAGCTGCTGTCTTCCACAAATTTTCTGCTAAACAGGATTTAACAAATAGATTAAAAGGGAAAAAGAGAGTTGTCACTGTTTGTGTGAGCTCTGATTCAACTTTCATACTGTTTTCCTGTTTTTTTATTTTCTCGTACATTTTCTGCAGTCTACTTCTGCATACTTTGTGCTACTTTAGTCATTTAGTCTGTTTAGGTCTTCTTTTACTTTTAGTTTTTAGCTACCATATTGCTACTTGTAGCTAGCCTTTTGATACTACATTTAGCTTTCAGCCTTTTGCTACTTTTATTTTTTAACTAGCATTTTGCCTTTTTGCTTCTTTTAACTGTCAGCAAGTGTCTTGCTCAGCTCACTTTCAGCTTCTTCAGCTAATTTCAGCGTTTGTTCAGCTCTGTGTTCACACAGCTTTTTTGCAGAAAATAGGATTTCTCTAGTTTTCACTTGTGTTCAGTGTGTGTGTTTCTAAAATCTCTGAACTCCTCCTGCACTTGTTTTTTCAGCCATTATGTTACATTAATTGAAACATTTGTCTATGATATGTGTAGCATTTCCAAAAGTTATTCACTGACCTGCACAAAACATTGTGGTTTTTGAAGACAGCTTGGCCTGTTCTGTTTTTCCAGCTCCCAAAGCGTTTCCGACTCTCACACTGCCCGCCACACTGAAACCCATGGGAAACTACTCCCAAAAATATATATATCTTACTAAACATGTTGCTAAATTGTATTAAACAACACGTGATTCACCCCATATAATAAAGAGTCAATACGATATACAGTCATTTTTAGATTATTTGTACAGAAAAGGGCTCACCAGGTAGGCGACGTTTGCCAGTTCGTATACAACTGACTGAGCTCCGAGTTCCACCTCGCTTATTAGACCTTTTGAAGCCAGAGAAGTTTTGGATTTCAGATCAGTTTCAGCAAATACAGATTCTTTCTAATCATGATGGGGCACGTGGCAGTACCTGCGAGAAAGCCCCCGATCTCATATGTCCACCACTCAACGCACAACATGACCATGGCAGGGATGGCCAAACGGATAAATGAGCCCCAGTTCTGCAGGCACTCCTTAGTCCAGCCTGAATAATGGAAGAAAATCAAGCGAGAGATATTAAACAAAATGCTCAGTGTTGTACAATATCAGAATATTACAAACACATGTTCAAAGTTCAGTTTGTGCAGATTTAAAGAATCGATTGTTTTTTAGTTTGCGTCTGAAATTCACATTTTCAAAAAGAACTAGGTCACAAGTGGCAAATCCTTTCTCTGTTAGGTATCTTTAATTTGTTGTCACATCTATTGAGTTGCAATTTGAATGCAAATATTTAATTAGGAGAAAGTCAACAATTTTTTTGTGGCTTAAATCATATTTATGCACACATGTAAAAATGATGCACTTTTCCACAGTTTTAGTTATAGAAACATTGATTCATCCCCAGGTGGCCCATCTGTAACCCGTTCCTGTTTTATTGCCTTTTTTCTGATCTGCCATCTACGTATGGCGCCGTTTGCACTTTGGTCTCTGCTGATTGCTTATGCATAAGGTTTTCATATTTAAAGGCACTTTTTCACTCTGTGTCTGCGTCAGCTTTGTGAATCCTGAACTCCTTCCATGAACCATATTTATTGTTTTACAGTATAGGTGCCTCTAAAATGAACTATATTGCTGATGTGCAACTAACATGTCAATGGGGCTCTGAGTAATGAATTTTCTCCTCTATGTTCAACAATTATAACTATACATATGCAAAACTATGAACATTTCAGTGACTTTGTTTTGAGTTCTTGCTTGTTTGATTCATTCAAACTTTTCTTTATCACCATAATAATTTACTACAACACATGCTGATGGAGGGAAAGCACCACAACATCTGGTTTTCTTCAAGATCACTACTGTCCATACTCACCTGCCCAGGTGGCCTTGTGAAGACCTTTCCACCTGATATAACCGTAGAGAAATCCAGCCATGGCAAACTGGGAGAAAGCGTTGGCAATAGCAGAACCTCTGTAAAAAGTATTTCATTGTGCAACATTTGGTACATAACTCCAGCCATAAACACAACATTGAGGTCACGTGGAATCATAAAGAAGGATATACTCACGCTACTCCCATTTTTAACACGAAAAGAACAATGTAGTTGATGAGGGCATTAAGAAGATTGACAACAAAGCCTGTGATCACCTGCGGCCAAATGATGCCCTAAAATAAAAGGAGAGAATTAATTTTGTGGTTTTCTGTCAACAGAAAAAAAATTTGGTTCACCAAAGTAAAATGTGTTTCTATCTGAGGAATTATGTAAAGCATTGAAGTTATTTGGAAACTTTAATAAAGTAGTATTTCACAGTCATGTGCATTTTTAAGAGGACAAAAAACACAAATAATTGTTTGATCTTAATACATTTGGTTGATTCTGTGGATTTACCTCTACAACAAATTAACCTTTGGAGTTAACCAGATTCAAGATGGCCACCACAGCTAATCAACCTTAACAAACACACAAATTACTATAACACTATAGATTTTACAGATATTGAGCTAAACCTTGGTGTGGTCGAACACAGACTGAGTGCTAACAGATCAGTGAGCTGTTTGGTACTAACTGTTGGTGTCAACCCTGTTTGTCTGTTAGCAAAATATCTCATGAACCACTGAATGGATTTTAATAAAACTCCCAGATAATAATCATTGGACGCACTCAACTTCATCACTTTCAGTCAACCCAATTCAAGATGGCCACCACAGCTAATCAATCTTAGAAAAAAAAAAAAAAAGAATTTTCCAAGATATGTTGATCTTTGACATTTTGGCATGAAAGGCATCAGGCAATACATATTTATTCAAGAAATGCTAGGTCTTTAATTTTTTAAACAGAACCAAGTCACAGGTAACATTTCAGACATTGTAGAGTACGAACCTGCCCTGCTTTAGCTCACTGGCTTATTCACATACCTGGTTTTGCAGGTATCTTGATTCTAATGAGTACATAAAGGCAGCCTGTCATAAAACACAAACCAAGAGTTTATTTATATGAGTGAAGAGAGAAGACACGCTGCATATAAACCATCAGTTCATCACAGCCTAACACAAACATGACTAAGCACTTCAGGCTTCATCCTACAGAGTAACTAGAACCGTTCTTTATCTAATCAGTTTGTTTTATTGAGAAAGAGCAGAGTACAGAAGAACAGTCAGACACAAACACACACAGATGGAAGAACAAACAACCACAGACACAGTGTTTAAAATGGTTAAAAGTTTTCACTTTATCCCTGCTATAAATCCTGCTTATGTAACAAAAAGCTGTCTGTTCACTCACCTGGACATCTTCATGACTGATCAAACTACATCTCAAAGAATGCTGTTAATGTGTTTTTTTCTTAAAGAGTTTAGGTTTCTTCAATTTCACAGCATCGAGCCAACAACAGTGATAAAAACAGCTGGAAAACAGACCCTCTAAGTAGTTTCTATTTAAAATGATGATATTACAGGGATGAACAGCTGATTAAATTAGACACACTCACAGGAAGTGCAGGCATGAAGATCTTCACGTACATCTGAGCCAACCTACAGAGAGATTTTTTTTTTCCCCCATTAGAATCAACAAGCTTTGTCATTTTGTCCCAAAAATAAATGAATCAGATGAGGGTTTTTACTCCATCCGACCTGGCTACTTCCGGCTCCTGTCTGACAGCCAGCAGGATGGGCTCCGTGTTGATCAGGATCGCCCAGCAGGGGAAACAAGCCAGGAGCAGAATGAGGATCGCCCGCTGGAGAATGACTCCAACTCTCATGAGGTTACCACTTCCATAGGTCTACAGTTCATATACAGTAGTGTAAAATCAGATTCAGACTCTTTAAA
The DNA here is from genome assembly GCA_028566095.1 of Kryptolebias brasiliensis. Taxonomy (NCBI): domain Eukaryota; kingdom Metazoa; phylum Chordata; class Actinopteri; order Cyprinodontiformes; family Rivulidae; genus Kryptolebias; species Kryptolebias brasiliensis. The sequence goes on from JAOXNZ010000091.1 coordinate 7,823,410, forward strand.
AACGTTTTAAACAGTCAAACAAAAAGTAATTATACCTGAGATATCAACGTATCACATGCTGAGGCCAAACCAGAGCCGATGGAAACACCTGTAACGTTAATGACCTGAGGATATAAGAGAAAACACGTGGTGGAGTTAAGCTGTTAAACTGCTCGAACTGGAGACTGACTGTCTGAACATCACTGGACTTACTGCTATGGACAAAGCTACTCCTGCCAGCTCTGTTTTCCCCAGATGACCACAGAAAACAGTGCTGATAAAACTCACAGCAAAACTCATGAGCTGCGCCATGAACTGAAAGTCAAAAAGAAATGAAAGCTGAGATCATTAAATCACATAATTATTACCAACAACAACAACAACAAAGGATTTGGCTCCATCCTAGTAATTAGCAGCAGTATTTAAGAACAGGAGTTTTACCACAGGTCCAGCCAGTTTTGACAGCTCTTTTATTTCTCCTCTGAAACCCACAGGAACCAACATGCGGATCCGCTTCAATATAAAACATTCCTTCCATGAAGACAAAAGGGATGTCTGTGTGTTGTGCTGAGAGGTGTGGTGTGGGGAAAACGCCATCAGTCAGTCTTTTCTGTACAGCAAACAAAGCAGGTTTATTCAGCCTCACACATCACAGCAGAATTCCAAATGACAGCCCTCCCATCAGACACCCCCACTCCTCTAGCAGCTCACCCCTATATACAGGTTAGACCCCGCCTTCTCAATTTAATTCAGCCAATCACCTCAGCCTTCCAGAGAGGGGGAAAAAAAAGGAAACTTAACTTTCACATACATAATGTAAACAATTATTTTTCAACTATAAAATTTTAGCCAAACATCTTATGTGTGCAAATACAGCAATTTACAAAGCATTGTTATTTTGTTACTTTGAGTTTTAACCAGTCAAACTCCAGCTCTTATCACTGCACTTCCTATAAAAGATCTGGGTTTGAGGCGGGCCACCTCTTTGGCAGGGATCCAAGATGGCTGCCACAAAGACACAACAAGGTAGACATTTCATCAGTACACTGACACACACAATGCTCACCTCCACACACTCTAGTACCAGAAAGGAAAGGCTAAAGAAAAACTCAGTGCTTTGTAACACTGTGCGTCTCTCTCCATGGCTCTGATCTCACCGGGTCTCAGAACCTCACTCTGCGTCTCCAGCAATAATTTAAAATCTGGTCTCACCTACAGAGGTTCCCTTTAAAAGACTCTTCTGATCACGCAGCTTTAAAGGTCCTTTCATGTGGTCCTGGGGGCGAGGAAGTGTTGCAAGGACACAAGTGGAGCCAAATGTGACCGAGATTACCTCTGATGATGGACTGTGACTCATCAGCAGCTTTTATTGCTCAGATCAGACACATGATCTACAGTACATCCAGCATGTGGAAAGTGCAGCTGATAAAATGTGATGAAATCTGCTGTCATGTGAGTCCAGAGGAAGTTAGTCAACAACTTTTTTTTTGAGTTCCTGTGTTTCTAAGCCTTACTTAAAGTGCGCCTTGAACACATGAGCTAGAGCTGCAGTTAGGAAACAAATCGTAGACCTGCTGTGATTTCTGCAGATGTTGTCTGTGACCAGCAGAGGGAGCCATTTCCCTTTAATCTGACTTTACTCCCCTCGACTAATTGGCCCGGTCCCAATACTCGCACTTCCACCCTTGTGTCCTTTAAATGCGCGTTCACGCGGAAGGGTTTGATGTTGTAGTGCGTCCCAATTCTCCCGAGAGGTCTTTCGCCCCGCCCCCTTTGAGGTACTACATCCGCCCTTCGGCTAAGCCCGCATCCAGGCGGACTTGGGCGAAGTATTTACCCACAATTCATCGGTGCATGTGACGTTTTGAATTCAAAGGCGGTTTTCAAATGTAAAGCATTGAAATAATTCTTGTTTGACTCTACATGTGTGAATACTATCAAACTGCTCAACAAGTCATAACAAAACACGTTTGAACAGCCAAATATCTCCTGCAATGACTTTGAAAAGCAGAAATACCTATACTGTACTTTTAAAATGGTACTGGCACCTTGACGTAATCCGTACTGTCCCAATTCTCCATTTTTTGCGTGCTTGTAACCTGCGCACACGCACCCTTATGTGCACTTCGACTGAGTACAGCCTTCATAGGGGGCGGAGGGTGTAGTGAGAGTATTGGAACCGGGCCACAGTGTATGTTTGGAGACATTACAATCAAATAAAATGCATTTGTTAGGTATCAAAAGTTCTCTAAAAATATGAATTTTAAGAACCATTGTCTCATATTTTTCATAAACAAGACCACCCATTATAAAGAGCAGAATAAACAAACAGCTAATGAACTTTGATCACATTTTGTTAATAAAACTATTATTAACTAGTAGTTAGAGCCTAAATACTTTTCACTGCTGACTTCATATGTTACTGACAATAAAATATTTTTACTTTAATCATTAGTTATTTAACAAAAATATGATGAGAAGTTTATTTGTAAATTATCCTGATTTGCTCCTCAACATCTTTTAGTGTAAAATTAAACACCTAATTATAGACACATTTTGTTGAATGCTTTTAAAACATCATAGCTATTTGTAAATAGAAAAATAATTAAATTAAATTTGAAGGTGTATGTTCTGTTCCGTGGCACAGCGGCATAGTGGTTAGAGCTGTCGCCTCCCAGCAAGAAGGTTGCAGGTTCGAAACCCGGCCTGGGGCCTTTC
>JAOXNZ010000091.1:7839987-7855386 GCA_028566095.1 Kryptolebias brasiliensis
CCGGTTTCCTCCCACAGACCAAAAACATGCATGTTAGGTTAATTGGTAACTCTTAAAATTGTCCCTAGGTGTGAATGTTTGTTTGTCTCATTTGTCTCTATCTGTCCAGGCTGTCCCCCCACCTCTCGCACAGTGACTGCTGGAGATAGGCACCGGCTCTCCGCGACCCAGAATGGAGAAGCGGGTAAAGAAAATGGATGGATGAATGGATATTTCAACATAGCAGTAATACCAACTGTCTTTAGCTAGCTTTAGATGCTGCAGTGCTCATAGTTTTGTATTAGTTGTATATATTTTTATGAACATTTTGATCTTCAATCTAGATCAATGCACTTGACTCACCAGACAGTGGAAAGTGTATCAAGCAATTGTGTGTCTGTGTTTGGCCATAACAACAAACTAAAATTAGAATTTTTTGTATCAGTTTATTTTGTTGTCTTCTACAGTTGGGTTTCACTTTTATAAAGGTTAAAGATTACGACCAAAAGAGATAAATTGGTACAAAGATCAAAACAATATCTCAGTTTATGCAACTTTGCAATCTTGAGAAAAGTTGGATTTTCATTCTTCATCAAAATGCTGATGTTTTGTATCAAATCTATAAATTATTTTGCATTCAATAAAACATTTTTAATCACAAATACAGTAGTAGAGATTCACTATTCAAATTAATTCATTCACTTTTCCCCTTTATGTACATTTAAACAAACTGCAAGAATTAAATAGTTTTGATCACATCTCTAAGTTTAAGGAACTATTACAATTGCCCAACGTTTTAAAGGCAATCAAGGGAAATCCATTTATTGCACAGCAGCCAAATTTAGCTAGTTTAGATGAAAAGTGTGATTGTCTTTTTGGTTTCAGACTTGATAGGGCATTTCAGCGATCTGCTAGATGCAGAAAAAAAGGAACAAGATATACTAAACCAAGAATATCATGTTCTTTAGCCTTGTCTTTTCTGTAATAATGCTGACAGTAGTTCTGCAGCCACAGTACATTTGGATTTTCATTTGTGTGTTTGTAATTACAAGTTTCCAACCCAATGTGGTCATGCATATACAGAATTATTCTGACCACTTTCAAAGATACAGGAGCCACATTTCAACGTGTGGACAATCTACTATCTAAAATATAATTTTAAAAAAAGCTATAATTCTGCTGTTAGATTAATCCGTTTAGTTTATTATTTTCTTTTTAATTAATCCTTATCATGCACTCAACATGTCAACATAGGAGATATCTGTCTATGTAAATGTTATTTTCTGTTGCACAGAATTAACTTTTACTGGATACTTATGAAGAATTCACAACATTCTTCATTTGGATAAAAAACTTTTACAGTGTAAAGTCTGCAGCTGTATAGACTTTAAACCAGAAAATCCCCAAATCTTCACAGGTTAGTATAAATTATACATGTATGACATGTTTTTGAAAGTAAACATAAAATACATAATAAAATTCCCTCACAAATGGGAAGTTTTGAATTTATGTAGACGATACTATAACAAAACAAGAGCACTATATTTTATCAAATCACGTGTAATCAAGATTTAAAGTGATTATGGACAAGAGAGACTTGCTTTATGATTTACTGCCATCTTGTGGAGAAAACTTATACAGCAACCTATTTAAATGAAAAAAGGTATTGTAAACGCTTATTTGGGGGCCTTTGTATTCATTCCTTCATTCCTACATTCATTCATTCATAGTAGTTTACAGTTGTTCAAAGGTTTGAACTATAGACAGGTCAGTTTAGCCTAAATGTCTTTACTACAAAGACATTCTTTACACTTAAAAGTGCAATATTATTAAAAAAAAACCTGCATATACTGTTCAGCATTGATTGGAGCTTTCACAGTCTCGGTGACAGTGCCAGTTTTAATCACATATTGCATTTTAAAATAAATAAAACTATCTGAAGTGCTTTACAGTTTGGTCAAACATGGCAATGACATAAAAGATCAAAATACAAAATTGAATAAATTGAGTTTTTCGAGAACAAAATTAGATAAGTGACAATAGACAACAGTTAGTTCACAAAAATAAGAGATTTTACTGCATAAAGATGGCAATACTTAAGGCTTTAGTGCGCTAATTTACTATAATTTAGTTAATTTACCTTCAGATTTTATTCTGTCTGTTCTGTGGCTATCATATACGGAGCCCCGTAAGAGACATTTCGGAAAAAAACACTATTGCGTTCCCTGCAGTGTTTTGTGTGCGCTCGCAATAATATTTTTCCCGACATGCCCTTTTCGCGGCTCCGTAATAACAGTAGGTTATTTGGCTCTGTTTCCTCTGCAATAAGCAATTTCGACCCTCTTTTCTGCTGCTTATATACTGTTTTTTGTTGTTGTTGTTGTTGTTGTGGATGACATTGAGGAAGTCAAACTGAAGCTGCGGGGTAGCAGCTGGAATCACATGAGTGCTGGTGCTGCTGTGTCACGTGAGGCGTCGCTTGTAAAATATGGCTCCAAGAAGTAGCTCTGAACAACATACTATCGGCTTGACGGACTGGCTGTCGTCTGTCTGCTGAAACGCATCTGTAAACATCAGAAAAATGGAGCTGCTAGGGGTCAGCCCGCAGCATGTGTCAGTTTGAGGAAGTGATTCAAAGTGAGGTTCAACGCGGGGTTCACCGTTAGCTTAACGCCAACTAGCTGCAAACTGCTACAAGTGGTGGGAGGTGAGCTCTGCATTAAAACACTGAGCGTGTTTGTTGTTCTGTTATTACCGTGGGGTTAACTGCGTCTATAATGCGTCTAACTAACCCAATAATGCTTTCTTTTTGCTCGACTTTGGTGTTGTAACGTTAGCCTCTTCGGTAAGCTAAGTGTTAGCTAGCTTCACTTCCCTAAAGGTCTTCTTGAAACTCTTTAAACCTTTAACATGCTTTTGCTGCTCTGTCATTTGTGAATTTTAAGACCTTTATAACCATTTAAACAGATTTAGTGAATCTGTTTGTAGCTTGCAGTACTTCAACTTCGATTTAAACCAGCCATGAAGCTAAACTCATTGAACATTTAAGATGAAGTGAATCCGACGCAAACAGTGGTGGTTTAATTGTACTAAAAGTACATTTTAAATCACCGGAGAAACTTAAAGACTAATCTGTTAAGTTTTTATGGTGATAAATAAATGTGTTGATAATGTAGAACTATTGCAGTCATGTGAAAAGCTCGCACTTCTGGGTCTTGTAGTTTTAACCATGACCTTTCACTGGCATCACCACTCCTTCCTTACAGCAACTTATTCTACTGTCCAGATGCTAATGAGAAATTTACACAGCAATATTATTAAGGCATTGTTTCTCTCATGGTCCTTTTTTTCTGTTATATCTACAGAGGGACAAGTAAAAGAGGACGTTGTATCTGCTCTTGATGATTTTCTTCATGGATTTCTGACCCTTATGCCCACTGGGAGGCATTGATGTGAAAGTAACCAAGACGTGTGCAGCTCCAAATAAGCATTTGAAGACTGACCATGGATTGGTTGATGCAAGCCGTTGAGAAAGACTTAGGAGTGGACCGACGGCAGTTAGGTCCAGGGCCTCGTTCTCAAGAGGTGGTAGCTCTTGTTCCTTTGCGTTGGGTGATGGGCCTCAGGGAGAGGAGGGTCATACGCTGTGCTCGCTTTGAAAGCATCAGTGCAGCAGAAATTTGCACATACCTGCGGTCCTCCCAAGCAAAGCTGCCTCCTGGCTGGACGAGGGTTTGCATTCAGGGTCTGAGAAAACGCAAGCTAAGTTACAGACTGATCAGAGACACGTGCCACCACCAAACGGAAATGCTATCACAGGATTCGTATGTCAAAACCATGCAGTGTGTGTCACAGCATAATGTCAGGTACTGAAAAAAAAAAAAAACTTATTTTGGGGCTTCAACTCAAATGAAAAATAAGTTGTTGGCATGTGGGGTTTTTTTTGCATGTAAATGAGACATATAGACATGTATTTTAACGGGTTTTTGTTTAGTGGAATAACTTCAAAATGTAAAATGCTTTGTAGAACTTTTTTCTTTATAGCTGAAATCAAGATTATTTCATGTCTGCCAAATTAAATGTTCTAGAAGTAGAATTAATATCTTGTTCAGTTAGTTTGAAGTGTAGTTGTATGGAAATGAAAAGTTCAAAATAACTATAGTAAAATCAATGCATTGATTAAGGTTAAAAATAAAACAAAACAGAGTGTTTTATTGGCTTTCTCTTTTCTTTCTTTATTTTTCAGGAATCTTTGGTGGGAAGCTCATCACAAACTTGTGCAAACATATACAGGACCCAGTGAGCAAATGCATGTTGCAGCTGTACATGCAGTTCGTCTTGCTTTAGAGAAGCTTTTCAATCTGACCTTCATCTCACCTGACAAAGTGTCACCATCCGTCTCTCCAGCCAGAGAGAAGGACAAAGACAACTTCTTGCCATCTGGTTCTTCTTATTTTTCCAAACCTCAATCAGACACTCTTTGTCCTAATGTCCTGCCAGCAGAATGTCTGCTGGAGACATCAGAAATGTTGTATGTAATTCTACCCTATACTCAGTATTCACTTCACGACATTGTGTCCTTCAGCCCAGCCAAGCTTGCAAACAGTCATGCCAAAGTGTTGTTCATCATCTACCAGATGCTAATAGCTCTGCAGGCATGTCATGCAGCAGGGCTGTCTTGTGGAGAGTTATCTCTTCAGGATGTAGCAGTAGATGAGCAACTCTGCAGCCACCTCAAACTCAACCTTGCTCATTATGAGGATCTGGGGGCAGAAAAGGATGAGGTTGGTGATGTTTGTGCAAGACAAGAGCCAAACAGTGCCCTGCCAAAAGAAATTAAATGTGTGAGCCAAGAGAACAATGGAATCTGCAAAGATTGCTTTAATGAGTTAAAGACACTGGTGCTGGACTGGGTCCATGGACGAGTCAGTAACTTCCATTATTTGATGGAGCTGAACAGGTTAGCTGGACGACGAGAAGGAGACCCTAATTATCACCCGGTGCTGCCTTGGGTTGTAGATTTTACTGTGCCATTTGGTAAATTTAGAGACCTCAGAAGGTCAAAGTTCAGGCTTAATAAGGGGGACAAGCAGCTGGACTTTACGTATGAGATGACTAAAGAAGCTTTGGCAGCTGCAGGGGGTAACGGGATGGGTGTAGGCAGTGTAGTTGGAGACCTCAGTGGTCTGGGGTCTGGAAGTCCTGGACAGTCTGAGCACCTTCATGTACCTCATCACATATCTGATGTGCTGTCAGACATTACCTATTATGTCTACAAAGCCCGACAGACACCCAAATCAGTGTTGTGCAGTCATGTCAGATCTCAGTGGGAGCCCAATGAGTACCCAGCCACCATGGAGCGCATGCAGAGCTGGACTCCTGATGAGTGCATTCCAGAGTTCTATACAGATCCTTCTATTTTCCGCTCAATCCACCCAGACATGCCTGACCTGGATGTGCCTTCTTGGTGCAAGTCCTATGAAGAGTTTATTGAGGTTCATCTGCGCCTTCTGGAGAGCAGAGAAGTGTCTCAGCATTTGCATCATTGGATAGACCTCACATTTGGCTATAAGCTATCTGGTAAAGAAGCTATTAAGGCCAAGAATGTGTGCCTCCACCTAGTGGACAATCACACTAACCTGACATCCTATGGTGTAGTTCAGTTGTTTGACCAGCCCCACCCACCCCGCTTATCTTCATCCCAGTATGCTCCAGCAGAACCTCCCCTTCTTGGTCTTGCTACTCTTAATGTGCCTTCTCTACACATTCAGCCAATGAACACAGTGGCTGACACTGTGGATGGAATGGTACCAGAATCCACAGGGTGCGAGTCCAGTACCTGGACCATGGTAGATAGAGATGAAGAGCTTGAACAAGGTACAGAGGCTCTAGACTCATTAGCATCCTCTGCCTCATCCACTTCAGTGTCTTGCTCTGTCCCACTGCCAACCATCAGTGCAGGCGGAGGAAAGATAGGTGGAGAGCACACACCACTTGTATCTCAGTCTCCCAGTTCATTCCCTGGTGATTTCACAAGTGGCATGGGTCCTAGTTTACGTAGTGCAGTGTTACAAAGAGGCGGACCAATAAACAAAAAACAAGGAGAAAATGTCTCTAGCACCAATGCAGAGGAAATTAAGATCATTCTTCCTGAAGGCCTCAGTCCATTACAACCTTTAGAAGAACTGGAGAAGCTGAATAATTTCTTGGTAAAGAGTCTTCATGCTGAAGTATGGCATCCTGCAACATCTAGTGGCCTTGTGAGAGAGGGCTTGATAATTGACCCTCAAACATCTCTTACACATCTTTATCAAAGAGACATGCAAGCTCTCGGTGTTCTAATCGGCGAGATATTTTATGCTGCCAAACTAAGAGGACTAAAACCAGAAACCCCCCTCAGAAAGCGTTTCCAAGCTGTCATGAAGTTATGCTCTACAAACCTCCGTGACGTGCCACTGTCTCTGCACCATGCTCTTCAGACATTGTTGCTAATAGAGAAGCACTCTGGTGTAGCTCTCAGGAAAGTACAAGACTGCCCAGATCCCCTTCTTTTCAAATATGACCCCATCTGTGATGGTCTTCCTCCTCCAAACCCTCACCAGTTACTGAACTCCATTATCACTCCTTTTCCTTTTCCTTCCTATTTTGCTGCACTTCATAATTTTATCTTTTCCTACCATTCCAATATGAGCACTGTGTGTAACCCTCAGGGAAGAGACATTGTCTTTCACCTGTGGCAGCAGCTTGAAGCACTGTTGCGGAGTAATATCACTGCAGAGGGTCTTGAGATTCTCTTACCCTTCATTCTTACCCTCATGCTTGAGGAGACCACTGCTGTCTATGCAGCTTGGTACCTGTTTGAACCCATCTCTAAAGTTCTGGGTCCCAGAAATGCAAATAAGTACCTACTGAAACCACTGATCAATGTTTATGAAAACCCTCACTGCCTCAAAGGACGTTTCTATCTCTACACTGACTGTTTCATTCTTCAGCTGATAATGAGGCTTGGCCTACAGGCCTTTCTTTCAAACTTACTCCCTCATGTGCTGCAGGTCATCACTGGCTTTGAAAGCTGGATCTCAGGCACTGGTGGCGAAACCTATAAAGGGTTGAGGACAGGCATGTGCAATCTTGGAGAGGAGGAGGATGAAGATTTTCAGTGTGGCAAGGTACAACCATCATCTGGGTCTGTTTCTGGCAGTATGGGGGGTAGCAGTGGGGTTGGCGGCGGTGTTGGACTGGTTGGAGACACCGGGATGGTTGACTATGCATCTGGTATTAGTCTCAGTGACCAAGTATTTCTTTCGGAGGCAGAGGACTTTCAGAATGAGTTCTATGTGAACAGCGACGCAGGAGTGACTTCTGGGAAGCAGCACAGCCAGAACTCAGCATCCAAAGATCAAGACCAAGAATCTTTTAGTGTGGGAAAACTAAGTGACAAAAGCAGCACAAGTGAACTCTCTCTGGGTGATGACTCTGTGCGGGATCGAGCCAGTCTGAAATCAGCTGACAGCAGCCAGGACCTGAAACATGCCAGTGAGGGAGAGGAAGGAGGAGAGTTGGAGGAAGAAGAGGTAATTCATGACACTAAAGAGGGAACAGATCACCCAGCCGCCCTCAACACAGAGTTTACTGATTCAGGAGCCACAGTTGCAACTCTAGAAGGTGAGATATTGAATGGACTGACACTAGAAGAGACAGAGAATAGAACTGTGAATGGACAAGAGGAGGACGATTGTCGCGATTCATCAGAGGAGTCTGAGGAAAAAGAGCAAAAGATTCTTTTAGGTGAATCAGTTATGGAACCGATTGTAAGTCATTTGTTTAGTTATTTCATTGTTTGTAACATTTTAAATGATTTTTTATTTGCAGATACAGTATGCAAAACTGTTCGCTGGCTTTCAGCAAAACTTGGACCAACAGTGACGTCTCGATATGTAGCCAGAAATTTGCTGCGGTTGCTCACAAACTGTTACATTGGTGTGTGAATTTATAACATTACTACTTGGAGCCATTTATAACATTGTATTATGTACAAAACTATTTCTACTGTTTTACCACCATGTGTTATTGGTTGTGTTTTCTTTACACTTTTCTTATGGTATTGTCTTCCTGTAGGACCTGAAAATCACCAGTTTGTGGCCGCTCCATCAGAGGAGAGCCATTTGGAGAGTATGGGAATGGGCAGTGTCTATGAGAAGAAACCTGTGGTTGGTGATCAAACAGCAGGCCCTGTTTTGGACTGCCTCATCTACATAGCTCAGCTTTATGGAGAGCCTGTGCTCACCTATCAGTACCTGCCTTATATAGGATATTTGGTAAGACAAGGGAATTAAACTTTATGAAATCAATGAATAAATTTTCAGAGTTGCACTAGTGAGCATTTTTTCTTAGAGAAACTATTGTTTGAGAGAAATTGTGTTTTAAGGTTAAGGTAGTTTTAAAATATTACCAAAATGAGCTTGTAATTTACAAATGTACATATTTTTCAGGTGTCTCCGCCATCTTCACAGCGTCTAAACACACGTAAGGAAGCAAGTCTTCTCGGCGCTGTTGCTCTTACACAGAAGATTATTGTCTTTCTCTCAGATACCACTCTAATGGACATGCTGATGAAGATCAATCAGGATGTTCTCCTTCCACTTTTAGATCTTCTTACCACCCCACGAATGGGGTAAGTAACACAAACCTACACATACATGGAACCATGCCGCAGTAGATCAGTCAGGGATCTTTGGATTTTCTGATTTATGTTCTCTATTATGTTCTGTAGGTTTCCCAGTGGGGTGCAAACACGCACAGCTGTCTGTGTCAAAACTTTGAGCTTAATGGCTCTCATCTGTCTGCGCATTGGACGGGAGATGGTGCAACAGCACATGTCTGAGACACTGCGTCGGTTCTTTGCCGTTTTCTCTGTGCTGCAGTCTCTACAATCTCAGGTAGGCATGCAGGCTGATGCTCAGAACAACATGCACAGACTTCTAGCTCAAGCTTTCTAATTGAAACTGCTAAAATAAATCTGTACATTTGATCAAGAAGATTGTTTTTAATCCCCAGGGTATGTGTTCAGTTCCCACAAAGATAAAAGTTTACACAGACAGAAAATTGTCATACTGAATTTTTTTCTTGAACACTTTCAACAAGCAAATCTGTCACAAAAAACACTAATAAATCTCATGAAAAAATTAGAGAAACTTACAATAACAATTGTGACAGAGTTGGAGTATAAATAATGTTTTTGTTTTTTTTCTTGTTGGATCAGATAAATTCAAAGTTTAGCCATCCAGCTGCTGCACATTATTGTGGAAAATAAAATGAATGAATCAAATTAAAATTGTCCAAATTTGGTTTTTTTCTACTCTGTAGCTGAATGATGCCCCTCAGAGAGTTGTGGGAGAAGTGACATTGGTGGATGTTTGTACACCTGAAGAATCGAATGTAACATATGAGATGGGGGTCTTAGAGGAGCTGCAGACAGTGTTTAATCCCGAGATGGCTCATGCCTCCTATATCCCTTTCTACTGCCTTATAGGTAAGAATAATGCACTTGATTGACATACAAATTATAAACATATTTTTTTTGCTTCACGATGTTGTAAATCAATGTTCTGTTGGGATGTTTATAGGTGACGCAGCTATTCGGAAAGTGGTTCCGAATCATGAACTGGTCTGGCATTTGGCCCAGTCCTACCATCAGAGTGTGAGTCAGGGGGGCACAGAGACAAATCGCACCTCAACATCCAGGTTGGAGTCTCTTCCATCCTCTGGTTTTGACAGAAATTTGGTTTGTAGTCCATTTCCTTCTCCTTCAAGTAACTCCACAACACAGGGAGACTCCCTCCCTGAGTCAGGCACATTTGGAAGCCACTTGGTCGGAAACCGTATCCAAGTGTCCCGTGAGACTGAGTATGGTGGCAACGCCCACTGTGGCTTGGCTAGCTCTTGGGGCCGTTCTAGTCATACAACTCCCATAATCACCACTGCCTCCACCTTTGCTACTTCTTCAACAGGTGCATCTTCTTTTTCCTCATGGATAACAGGCCCTTCTCCAGAGGATAGTGCCCTAAAGCAAGAGCTCCCTCGTAGTAGCCGCTCTCTACAGGGCAACTGGTTGGCCTACTGGCAGTATGAGATTGGTCTTAATCAACAAGATTCACATTTCCACTTTCACCAGATCAGATTACAGAGTTTCTTGGGTCATTCAGGCAATATTAAGTGTTTGGCACCACTGGCAGGAGAGGATTACTTCCTTTCTGGGAGTAAAGATAAGACTGTGAAGCTCTGGCCTCTTTATAATCACGGTGATGGGACGCAGGAGGTGGAGCCCAGGCTGACATATAGCGAACATCGCAAGTCAGTCTTCTACGTTGGACAACTAGAAACTTCCCAGGAAGTTGTTAGCTGTGATGGAACTGTCCATGTGTGGGACCAATATACAGGTGCGGCAGATTAGCTATAATACATTTCTTCTCATGTTTAAAATTGTGTTATAGAGGTTATAGAGTTATATAGGTTCTAGTTTTTCCCATGTAATTACATTTTTTTTATTGTTTCAAGGCAAGCACATTGGCTTGTATGAAGCTGTGGATGGGAAGAATCCAATTACAGCCATCACCACCATGCCAGCTCCGCATTACAGCATTGTGTTTGGCAGTGCAGATTCTGTTCTCCGCTTCATTGATCCTCGAAAACCTGGATTGCAGGTAGCAATTTCACTTAGAAGGCTCATTCTCTCGAGACATAAGCCATTTACCACCCACCGGCTATTAATCATTACTGTGTCTTCTGAAGAGAAGCATTTTTTACACTTCAACAGAAATGAGTTATTTCAGTCTTGAAAGTGACAAATCTTCCCCTGTGTCTCCAGCATGAGTTTCGTCTAGCATACAGCAATGTTAGCGCTGGACTCATCCGCTACCTGGCAGTAAGTCCCTCAGGACGCACGGTGGCTGCAGGTTTCTCATCTGGATTCATTGTTCTGCTAGACGCACGCACAGGACTTGTACTTAAGGGCTGGCCAGCTCATGAAGGAGATATCCTCCAAATGAAGGTATAGTGTGTGTGTGTCTATAGGTATACAGATTCATATTCTTATTATCCCATATGCCATACTCAGGACAATAGAGAAAAGCTAAGAAAAAGGGAAAGGAGAGGACTGAGAACATACAACAGAGGTCAATGGGGTCAAACCAGTTAACGCTGTTGTTATAGGGGTTGTTATGTCCCAACAGGTGGGGTTCACGGCAGCCTTCAATCCCTGTATTTTGTTAGTATAGATAAGATACACATGGAGTAACCATACACTTGTTGAGTTACCCCTTTTAAATTATAGGTAATGTAATTAAGACCATAGTTAATTGTGAGCATTGTGGAAAGAAAATTAAACAAAAAATATTAGCAATAAAATAAATCTTTTGCTTACAATGTCCAAAAAAATTCACAGTAGAAATAGTCACTCATACCAACGCTATATAAATTGTACAACTCTTTTCTATAGGTTTTGTAATTGCTTTTCAATAATCAGTACTTAATTTCAATCCCTGGACGCCTCCCTGGTGAGGTGTTCCGGGCATGTCCCACTGGGAGGAGGCCCAGAGGAAGACCCAGGACATGCTGGAGGGACTATGTTTCTCGGCTGGCCTCCCTGCTTAGGCTGCTTCCCCCGCGACCCAACCCCGGATAAGCAGAAGAAAATGGATGGAGGGATGGATGGATGAATTTCAATCCTTGGTGTACTTTATTTTCTCTATTACATATAGCCAACACTTTTGCCTTTTAGGTTTATATTTTATTTGAATAGGATGCCTCCTGGGTGCTCCCACTGGAGGTTTTCTGTGCACATCCTACTAGAAGGAGTCCCCGAGACAGACCTAGAATTTACTGGAGATATTATGTGTCCTCTCTGGCTTGGGAACACCTTAGGATCCCTTAGGAGGAGCTGGAGAGTGTCTCTGGGGAGAGGAATGTTTGGGTTTTCCTCCTGGACCTGTTGCTTCTGCGAGCCGACCACGGATGAGCAAACGCTGATGGATACATTTAAATAATGTTAAAACTGCCTTTTTCTGTGGCACTGCTATATCAAGATAATATCATAGTTATTGGCTTCCGATACGTTTTGCGTCATGACTCAGTAGATCATTTAAAAATTGGAAAATGAAAAAAGAAACATTCACAAATTTTGTTACAAGAAATGTCAAGAAGTCAAACTAGTTGGACACACGTATAGTTTTTTACAGGCTGTCTATAGTCACATTACTCTCATTTATTTATTAAAGGCTGTAATTTTAATTTAGTTTATTTTTTAGCTTAGAAATGAACTCATTAATCATGTGTTAGCCAACACCAACTTGAGTCCTTGTTACTCCAAGAACATTTAGTAAAATTGTGTTTCACAACAGTTCAAATGCGTGGGACTGCCACACTAGAAAAGACATGAGCTGAGAAGAGACATGTAACATTTATTAAAATCCCACTTATTACAGCTTGTTTTTTTTTTTCATTTTGTTGGAAAATACAAGGACAAGTTTCTCTTCTTACAGTGTGATTTCAGTAGAGGTTTGTTTGAAGCATATTAATTAAAACATCATCAATTACAAGAAACCTGCAGGAAATTATTTTGACTCAATTTTACTTTTATATCTTTAAACAGTTCAGTTGTTCAAAGCTTGTGAGCAGGATAATGGATGGGTAGTAGAATCTTTCTTACTGTTTGTTGCCAATTTGTAAGCTTTAAAAAAACCAACCAACCAACCAACCAAATGTGGGTTAAACAAACTCAGATCAGCCTTTTTGGTAAACAGTGGAAACTTATAGATATTTACAGCCCATCCTTGGCTGATTAGCCAGATTGAGAGTTATTATTGTTAACATTTTCTCTTGGATCAACCCTCAAAAAACAAACTTTACAGGTCAAACCTAAAAAATCTTTAGTGTTTTTTTGTGTTGTTGCTGTTTTAGTATGTTTACAATAAAATGGTGGTTCGATTTAAAGTAGTTTTTTATAGCAGCATTGATTGTGTTTAATAATCATTCTGCTCATTATTCAATACCATGTGTTTTGATTTCATTATTTTCATTTTCCCCAGTGTAGTGTGTAGGAGGTGATGAAAGTTGTACCCAGCAAGTCTGCTGTCAACAGAGCGCAAACTTTATTTAACCCCAAATTAGGTCAAGGATTGTAGCTCTAGTTTCGAAGGCACGAGTTTAGGCAAATATGGACACAGGTTACTCATTATGAAGGCCACTTTGATATCTCTCAGAAATTTATATTTTAAAAAGGCAATTACAAACTACAAAATTAATACAAGTTGTGGGATGATAGCTAATTTATTTGTCCTAATGATAAGGGTGCTTGTCTCTAAAATTCTATGAATTGTACACAGTAAGCTACTTAGTTTTCTGAAGTAATAAGGTTAAATGTCTTGAATTGTTTTTTAGATGTGTAAAATACTTTATTTTTCTGCATTCAGTCACAACTTGGAAATGACATTGACACATATTGACTCGGTCAGTGCTTTACTAGCGTGATGCAGTCAGTAACTTTGCTTCTTGTTCGATTTTTCAGGCTGCAGAGGGAAATCTGGTGATCAGCTCCTCCACTGACTACACACTGACTGTGTGGAAAGATCTTGAAAACAAGCCTCTTCGCCAGTACAAGTCCCAGTCTGATCACATCCATGCCTTTGACCTTTACGGTTCGCAGATTGTTACCGGAACAGTAGCTAACAAAATCGGGGTGTACTCCATGGCTGATATCTCCCTGAGCCCTGTTAGCAGCACAAAACTGAGCTCGGAGAACTTCCGCGGCACTCTGACCAGCCTAGCAGTCCTTCCCACTAAGCGGCTCTTGCTGCTGGGCTCTGAAAATGGCGCCATCAGGTTATTAGCTTAAAACAGTAACTCCTTGCCACTCTTAAGCACCCTTTCCAGTGACATTTACTGCGTCTTTCCTTCACAAAGACACAGATGTCAGCTGTACTGGATGGGCAGATTGTCAGTTGGTTTATTTTATTTTTAAAAGGCAGCACATGTTGCAGCATTGTACAAACTCTGTCCACAAAATCATGCCAGTGTGGCTGCTTGCACAGTACGTCATGGATGGGAAATGTGTCCCATTATGTAGTCATTCATCATGCACTCTGTTATTAAATTCCTACGCATTTAGATGTACAGCATATAAAAGGAAACTCTTGTTTTGACAAGGTCATTCATTGTTTTGCCTAGGTCAGCCATTCCGATCAAAAGAATAAATTTGAAGACATGCTCAGGAAGGTCTAAGTAGTGTTTACACTTTTCCAAATAGATGCTTAATAAAACCAAAAACACATTGAACTCACCTTCCATTTCCCTTCATGTAAATCCTATTGCACTGATAAAACTATGCAGTATTTGTAGATCAAATCGGTTCTGTTATTATTACTTCTTGTAGAGTTGTTTCAGAGCAATTTGTGTATACGTCATGAACAAATAAATGTACACTTGCTGTTGTGATGGCAGTGTCTGTGTGCCTACTCAGAGGACAGGCACTCAAACAAAAAGAACAAATGCACAACCTTTAATCTACTGCACAAGAATGGTCTGAATTGTAACATTATAGAGTCTCATTCAGATTTTAAATACTGAATGTTTTTATTCCGCAAATAAATGACTTGAAATGTCTTCAGGATTTAAAAATCATTCTTAGATGTATTCTTGATTTAGCCCTGCAGCAACATCAAAGTGGTCATGTTTCACAGCAGATGCTGCTTTCACTGCTTTTATTTTCTCTTAATTTCTGACGCCAAAAGATAATACGCAACCAGTCAACGCCAAGAAAAACAACTTTTATATTTTAATCTTTATATGTAACTGTTTAGGAGTATAAAGAAAAAGTGTCTATAGAAGAAATATGTATATCAATAATAGGTTGTCTAACTTCTTTCTGTGTAATCAAACAGCAAAAAGGTTTGTTTTCTAAACCTATTCCAGTTTTTAAACCTTAGTAGCATCAAACTGTTGAAGTTCTGCTCTTTATATGACGTTCAAGCTGTCCTGTTGTGAAGCAGAGTTTACCTACTTTTCTAATTATTTGCCTAAAGTGCAGACTGCTTTTTATAAAGAATGTTACACCATTTGAACTTTTTTGCTTTTAATAAACCTGAAGTGGACACTAAAGCATAAAATGACAAACAACCTAAGTGAACTCAATGAAAATGTTAATTTATTAACTTGTTTAATAAAATCTGCTTCCATCTTTTCTGTGTTCCAGTTTTGTTTTGTTTTGAGTGATTCACCCTGATTCATCCTGACTCACTGCCTTTTCTTCCAGTCTTGATTGAATCACTTGGGCACAGATTGTACAAAGTCCCTTTTGTGTTTGCATACTTCAGTCATGTGATATGCAAGATTTTATTTTTGCCTAAAGTTTTAAAAAAAAAAGAA
>JAOXNZ010000091.1:7858586-7878414 GCA_028566095.1 Kryptolebias brasiliensis
ATTGTCTGTTAGTTTTTAATAGTGTGTTTTGACCCATTTTAAGTGTCAGGATTGAACAAAACTCTCAAAAATCTCCCAAACTTCCTAGGGCCTTGTAGATATTGTAGCTGAATAATTAGCCTAATATGTCTACAAATGAGTGATATGTATGCAGCAGTAGTCATTTTAGTCTCCGGTTATAATTCTGAGCCATCCTTTGTGGCTAAAACTTGATAAACAGTTGCCTCTTTGCTCTGCCATCTTTCATCATCAAATAAAAAAACAAGAAAAATGCACGTCAGCTGAAGAAATGTTGATAAACTAAAAGGGTGAGGTTGACGTGAAACAACACAAACGTAAAATATGAAGCACACAGTTTCAAAAGAATTATTATTATTATTATTTTGTATTTTTGTGAAACCATGTCTTCTCTCTTGTACAGGTAGCAAGGTTCCCATTTACAAAGCTGATGAGTTTGTTGGTGGTCATGCCTGAGTCTGGACATGTGAATGTATCGTCACTCTCTGCAAAGCTAAATATCTCTGATTTGTATGAACGCCTCCCCAAAGAGAGGCCTGTTCAGGTTAAATTCCCCAAATTTAAACTGGAGTATTCTCAAGAGTTAGAACATGTTCTTACCAAACTAGGTAAGACCATTTTTTTGTATCTTTGCTATATATATATATTTTTTACAACACAGATAAATTTAAACAAATTACTATTTTTTCATTCAAACTATTTGAATGTGTAAAAGAACTGACCCCCTTTATTGCTTTGTTTTAGGCCTCGGAGAGATATTCCTTAGCCCCAACTTGGCTGACATTGCGGATGGCCCCCTGCTGGTGTCCAGTGTGATGCACAAGTCCAGCATGGAAATAAATGAAGACGGCGCGGAAGCTGCTGCAGCCACCAATACAATCATCTCTAGAGCGTCTAATCCAATCTTCCATCTCAGTCAACCCTTCTTCTTTGTGCTTATGGATGATGTGACTCAAATACCAATCTTCATGGGTGTCATCAACAACCCCAATCCTGGAGCCCCTGTTCTGCAGAGAGGACAATTTGGAAGCAGAGATAAAGTGGGAATCCCTTTTGAAAAGGATCACAGCGGCTCATTTGGAGGCCCTCCTAAGTAGGAACTAAAAAACCTGTTCATCTCTTCTAGGAAAGCTAAGACCAGTGCATTAATGATTGTACACATTAGTTTAGATCAAAGTAAGCTTTTTAAAAATAAATCACATTTAAAGCCAAATATTCCCTTTAAAACTTAAGTATTGAGTTTAAATGATTTTATTGCACTAGCTGACATGTGGTGGTCCAGGAATGCAAGAGTTTAAATCAAATATACAAAAAGGTTCTGTCATATTAGCTGATGTTTTAATTTTATATCCACATGCATTTTACAGGGTGCCAACATTTAATGCAAAATGTTTGAGTGATATTGATTGAGCATGTTCTTAAACTGCTTTAATTTGTTTTCTTATGTAGGTAAATAAATTGAATTGATCTGAACCCCATCATGGTTATGATTTAATGTTTTGACATCTAAATATAAAATAAAAAGTTGTACTTTAT
This sequence comes from Kryptolebias brasiliensis, assembly GCA_028566095.1. Classification (NCBI taxonomy): domain Eukaryota; kingdom Metazoa; phylum Chordata; class Actinopteri; order Cyprinodontiformes; family Rivulidae; genus Kryptolebias; species Kryptolebias brasiliensis. The sequence continues at coordinate 7,860,141 of JAOXNZ010000091.1, forward strand.
TAAATAATAAAAATAATTAAGTGTAGCACATGTAGCAATTTCAAATGTATAACTTTATGCTTTCTGCACCCTTTTTTTCCAAAGGATCAGACAAATATGTTGAAAAGTGTGTCTTTGCTTCTTAACTTACCAGATACAATCTTCTATTTGGGTTTCTTTAAAAATGCTTACTGTAAATCTACAAGACTATTTCATCTTGAAAGCAATAATACGTTTTTGTTTTATTTTTTATCTAGTGTGCTGGCATTAATACGCAATAGAAGATTTGGTTGTTTCTCCTCTACTCGTGTTTTACATTTGCTTTTTTTAAGGCAACCAAGTCTGGTATTATTTTTTCCCATCAGCAGAGAGTGTCATTAAACATATCTTTACAAAGCATTTTGTCAGCGTCGCGCATGCGTTCTGGCACGACCTTTTTCTACAACTAACTGATCGTCTACTTTACCATATTCTATCTCTTCTAAAAATAATTGTAAACTGAGACGTTGTTTTCAAACAGAAACAAGAACGACCCTCCAATGTTATTATACAACTTCTTCAAAAACCGCAATTAATATTGTGCAAAACTGTCATCGAAAACAACAAACGTATAAAATTGTTTCCTGTTTTTTAGCTCGTCTTTGAACGCATCGTAAAAATCGCCCTAACGTGACGTCACTAAAAAGGCTTTGGCGCTGAGAAACTCTACGCTGGTCCCCGGTCAGTTTTGTGGTGCACACGAGGCACCGAGTCTCGCTGTTTTGACTTATTAGAAACTGACGTCAGATCTGTGAACGGAAACGGAAGCTGAAAACACATGTGACGCTTCGCGCGCGCTATCCAAGCCTTTGGCGCCACAGACAGTTAAGAAGCTTCTGTCAGCGATAGTCGAAGAACAGCCTGTCCGGCAGTTACTAAATTAAACTTCTGTTTGCAGCTAAATCACCGTTTTTGGAGCCATGACAAAACTCTCAGAGGGCGCGATAGAGGTATGGCAAATTATACCTTTTGAATTATTACCCTAATTTTTTTTAATTTTTTTTTTTATTAAAGTAAAACCGTCCAACATTTTGATATTGCAGAATTACCGTTCATAAAAGTGTCGTCTTTGTTAGCTGTAGCAGCTAGCTAGCAAGTCATTTTGTGTTAACCGGAAATTAAAAGTGGATTTAAAGTCATGCAGCTTATGAGACGCTGCTTTTTAGTTTTAAAATTAAACATGTACGTTTAAAATTAACTTATTTAAGTTAATTGTTTGTGTTTACAGGCCTTAGCAAATGGCAGCGGTTGGAACGACGCAGTTCTCCAGCTGGTGGTGAGTAACCTTGAGAGAACAACTGTTTTCATTTAACTTAACTATCTACATATTTTTCAATGCTTTACTTTTTGTTAAACAATTAAAGCCTATTGTGTCTCATTCATATTGTCTCTCCAAGTTGCCTTTCATTACCAACAAGCAAACTCATTTTAATTGATTTAGAGACAAATAAAAGAGAATAATTATACATTTTAGACAATTTCATTTGACGTGGTGAAATTTTAAAATGAAGTTTTTTTTTTTTTTAGGATGGTACCTCCTATAAATCCTAATATTTGTTTGCCTACTTTTTCATGCACAAGCGAGTATAAATCAAACATAATTTGTACATTTTTTTTTTTGTAATTGCTTTTACAGGATGATTAGTCACACAATCAGGAAACCATTATATTTGTGCAAACGGAGATTTTGTGTAGAGTGTATACATAACTTTTTCCTATACATTACCATTTAGAACATTCGCAAGATAGATGGAGGAAATGGACCAGCTCGCTTTCGGGTGATGATGAGCGATGGACGTCACACTCTGTCATGTAAGCTTCTTTTATATTATTCATCTGGATATTTTACATACGGATCATATTGGTGCTCTAAAATGTTCTCTAAACATATTTATCTACATTTGTAGGATTAAAAGAGAGGTTTTTGTTTGCAAGCTTGATATCTGGTAATTATTTTCCATATAAAATGGTCATTTTTTATGGAGGTTAGAGTTTCTGTACAAGATCTTTTGAGAGAAGCTAAAGTGCATAGCTGTGGTTTGAAAGTGATACAGATTCAACCAATATTAACTTAGTTAAATTGGCCTGTGTCTGCATTTTATTTTGTAGTACATATATAATTTAAAGGTCAGGGTAGCTGTGATTTGGAGGTAGAGCGGGTTTTCCGTTAATTAGAAGGTTGGTTGTTTCTGTCTCCTGCTCTTCTAGTTTCCCAGGGCATGATTTACCCCGATGCATCATCAGTGTGTGAATGAGTTAATGAGTCTCTATAGTTTAAATAAAGTTGAACACAAGAAAAGCACATCATAAATGCTGTGTATTTACTTTTCAAAGGTCAATGTGATTAACATTTAAATTACATTTGAAATGTGAGGGTGATGCACATTTTTATTTGCTTTTGCAGCTTTTGTTTCACACTGAGTCAGTGTAGGGATGATGACTGCATTTAAGTGAAAGGCCTAGCGTTCCTGCTGCCTTTCATGCCGGACTTTTAGGTTAGGATCACCTTATGTTGAGAAATAATGACGTTATAGCTCTTTTGGACAAATTATGAAAAGAACATTATGTGCTATCATGCAATATTGAGATGTCTTGCATGACCTGTTAGCTCGTGGAGTATGCCGATGACTGTCAGCTACTACCACACCGAATTTTAAATTAATATCTGTAAAAGTGACTGAGTTATGGCCACTTTTGTGTTTTCTAAGATCACTTTCTTGCGGCAGCTGCCTCGAATCGGGTTGACGGCAAAAAATTAATCAGTTGTAGATGTACATGCAATCACTACTTTCTGAACGTTTCATTCAAATCTGTTCAGTGATTAATGAGGTGTTTTACAGGCAAACAAACAGACAAGGGCAAAAACATTATCTTTCTGCCTTCGCTGGTGGGTGATAATAAGCTGTTTGGATTTTGAAAACACGACTACCCAAACTTAAATTTTAACTTTAATCTTTCTCTACATATTTGCAGCTTTTATGCTCTCCACCCAGCTGAACTACATGGCTGAGGAGAACATACTGGTCCCAAACTGCATTTGCCATCTCAAGAGACATTTGGCCAACATTCTGAAGGATGGACGGTATGCAGAGTTTTCTGGACATTTTGTTACTCTAAAGACTTTCATTGGAAATACTACCATATTTTGAACCAGTTTTGGTAAGAATAACGAGAATTATGTATTTTCTATGATTACAGACGAGTTGTAATCATTTTGGAACTTGATCTCCTTAAGTCTGCTGAAGAGGTTGCTGGTAGAATAGGAGACCCTACTCCTTACTTTGATGGTAAGACTTTCTGACATTGAGATGCACAGGCAATGCATAATAATTCGTTATAGGTTAGTAGTAACATAAAGTTGGCTTTGCAGGTCAGAACAAAGGCCTCCAGCAAGCTGCAGCTCCAGTCCCTGATACCAGACCTCCTCTGCAGCAACAAAACAGGAATGAAGGTGAGTGCAGGCATTTATTTTACCAGCTGAACATTAACTAAAATGGCTGCAGTTAGGAATTTACTTTCTGTAGAAAAGGGAAGATAAAACACTTCAGAAATGGCCACCAGATGGCAGCAATCATTTGTTGCTAATATGATCTTTGGCAGTCTACAGGTTTATAGGACAAATCATTTTGAATGCCATTTAGAAATAATTTTATTTTCCAAAAAGCTAAAAGTTATTGATACATATATTCTTCTCTAACTGCTTTCTTTCCTGTAAGTGCCTGTCCTCATGAAGAGTTGTGAACCATTTTTGATGCAAAGCTCTCTCTGCCTGTGTCTGGAAGTTATTATGTTTATCTTTGTAAGGGTTTATAGATAACACAAATGCCGCTGCACAAAATGATAGGAGTGTGTGGATTAGATCAATCAAACAAAAGTCTTGCATACAAACAACTGGGACTAGTAGAGATGTAAAATCCAGCTGTCAGATTGGTTCTGCTGTCTTCAATGTGACAGAGCAGGTTTTCATCCCTCAAATCTACCGTGTGGGAATTAAGGTTTTGAGGCAACCATCCTCTTCATCAGCATAGTCATTGTTCATTTCTCTACGTGTGCTGCTTGATCTGGGGGCTTAATTACCAGAAGTGCAGTGGTTGGCAAAGTGCGTGGACTTAAGTGGACACTTTGAACTCTAATCCTCCGCGTGAGACGCACACAAATCAAATGTGCAGCGCTTGTTCAAACGGAAAATCTCAAAGTCAGGCAGCACCCCTCTCTGGGGGAAGAGCAGCTCGAGTTTGTTACAGCATTTCACACCCTGCTCTGATTCTGTGAAATGTGAATCATATTTCTCACCAAAATGCTGGATCACAAACCTGCAGCAACTCCAATTGATAACATTTTTGTTTCCAGTTTAAATCTCTCCCGCTTGCAAAACTGAAGTCAGCAGTGGTGAATTGAAGGCAGTTTGTTTTTCTTTGAAATGTTTCCCGTGAAGTGAGAGATTTACTGTGATCAAGCAGTTGCAATCCAAAGAAATTGGATTTTAGTCATTTGTCTCTGAATAATGCATGTATCTCTCTTTTTTTTTTTCCTCATTACTTTTTGTGGATCATGTGTTTTTGTCATTGTTTTTTCTAACAGCGAGCAGAGGTTACAACAGAGATTTGGTGAAGAAGGCACCACCTGCTATGCCCATTACTCCAGGGGGGGGCTCCAAAGTTGTACCTATCGCCAGCCTCAACCCTTACCAGTCCAAGTAAGTATGTGTACTTCTTCTGTTTTTAGATGGTAACAGTAAAATACTACTCATTTATTGCAAACATGATAAAACATTAGTATTTTAATACATTTTTTATAATAACCACCTATTCATGAAACTGTCTATTGTTACATGAGACTTCAGAAATATTTTTGCATCGAGTATGTTAAGTCTTATCCTTATAATGCTTTAACTGTTGATTATGTTGCTAATTTTGCAGGCATATCAGGAGGGGGTTCAAAAGTTTCAGGAGTAGGAGACTATTTAGAAAAAGTACGATTAGGGTTAACCCTACTTTTTACGTCCTGCCATAAATTGAGTGGCGCTTCACGTATGTGCGATTCATTTAGGGTCATGATGCGGTGGGGTGAATTTCTCCTGAGGGACGCTGTGGGACTGAGGAGGGTCCTACCCCAGTACCCACTGCTCGTTGGAAAGAACCACACTGGCTTTCACGTCAATCTTCCAAAGTCTCCAAAAACACAAGGAAAAAATTGCTAGTTGCTTTTTTTTTAAGAAATGGTCTTTAGAAGGGTCTGAAAACTTGCTAAATATAGTGACGACGTCTCTAAATTAGCAGCAATGCTTGCACCTGAACCCGCCCTGCTATGCTCTGATTGGCTAAAACCTTGGCTCTGGTTCGCTTTGTTTGTTGAAAGCAGTGTCAGTTTAATTCCTGTATCATAAGATCGGCTTGCTTTAATGGGACCACAACAAAAAACACATGTTTTGTTTTGTTTTCTTTCTCATTTTTAGAGATGATGGAAATCTGCCGTGGCGACAGAGAACTTTAATCTCTGAAAACACTTTTGGTCAATCAACGAAAAGTAGCCGGTGAAAATATGTCTAAATAAAGATTTTATACGGCAATTTTTGCCGGATGCCGGCTCTTTTTAAACCCCCCTGTATCAGTACTTGTGGATATATTAGATGATTAATAAGACGGGAGGCAGGAAGCCATGATGGGCCACGTATACATAGACTCATTACATAATTCTAGTTTATTTAGTCTACTGATGTGTGCGGCATCTGTTAAATGACCTGCATCTGTTTATAATTAGTAGGCATTTGGGGATGTGAAGGGGAACTAGTCTTAAAGCCAAAAAAGAAAAATCAAATGCATAAAATATTTGTTCAAGTCCTCCAACTCATAAAAGTTTATTACTTCATTCTTTTATTTCTTGGTATTGACCCCCAAAATACACATCAATCAGCCTCGGTGAAATGACTGTTTATGTGCTACAAACAGTTGGTTCAACATATTTTTGGAAGGTTCAGTCCTAAAAAGAAATCTGTATCTAATTACACTAATACTATTACGCATGTTTATGTAGGAGGTTTGTTACTATCTTAGTCTCTTTGCCCTTTCTTAGAAAGATGATTCACCAAACAGGTATTTCTGATAACATTATCAAAGGCTACATTATGTTAACACCAGCCAGTACAGAGTCGGTGCTCTTACTGTGCTTTTTACTCTAATTAGTTATCTCAATGTCTCTCTAAAGCCATATGCAGAGGAGCTCAGTTAATGATGCAGGTTTAGGACTGTCTTATACATTTCAAAAGACCACCTAGAGGCAGATTAACAGCTTGAGTTGGTGAATGAATGGGTAAATCTGTGGATATTTAAGCTATAAATCACTGGCCTGTGAGAGCTCCCATAAATGGCAAGGTTTGTCTTGAATCTCGAACAGGTGGACAGTCCGTGCCCGTGTAACCAACAAGAGCAGCATTCGTACATGGAGCAATTCTCGGGGTGACGGGAAACTCTTCTCCATGGAGATTGTAGATGAGAGTGTAAGTAACATTTTTCTCCTTATAACTTTTAGCTGTGTAAATCACTCAGAGTTCTCGTGTTTAAAATTGTGCACAGTTTGTCTTTTACTTTTAATAATTATCTCTTAAAAATTGTTATTGCAGGGAGAAATCCGTGTTACTGCCTTTAATCAAGAAGTGGACAAGTTCTACTCTTTGATTGAAGTTGGCAAGGTGAGATTTTTATTCCAGATAATGATTCAGTATGTCGAAGTTATCCGCCAAAACTGCCTTTCACTTTGTGGTTGAAGACAGATTTGGCGGCACACTGTTCTGTCAACAGCTGCCAGTACTTTGTGAGTTAAAACCACAGAGACTGTGAATGAGTCATCTGGCAGCGCCGTACCCATACAATAAGAAGCTTATGATCATCTGCCAGCCTTTGTTGATGCCTTCCCACCTCCCCTGCTGTCTGAAGTCCTATCTTATTTGCAAGATTCAGTTAGGTGAAATGCTCCCCAGATCTGTGATTAACATGTGGTTCATCCATCTGTATAACCCAGGTCTACTACGTCTCCAAAGGCTCCCTGAAAATTGCCAACAAGCAGTACACATCAGTGAAGAATGACTATGAGATGACACTCAACGGGGAGTCTACCATCATTCCCTGTGAGGACAACTGTGACGTTCCCATGGTGCAATGTGACTTTATCTCTATTGGTGACTTGGAGAAAAGAGACAAAGATGCCATTGTTGGTAAGAATCTGATGTGTCATGAGACGGCTGAACTTCATTTGACAGCAGTTGTAACATGACTCCACTTGATTTATTTTATTTTACTTTATATTTTTTTTAATTTATATATTCTTTTATTTTATTTTACTTATCCACGTGGGTAGAATCAGTTGTTTACCCTTGCTTTACAAAGGTGGGATAGTTTGGATTTTTGGAAGTGGAGGTTCTGTAGAGTTGTTGTAAGCAACCTTTTAACTTACCTACAGTAGGCTACAGTCTGAACAATCTCTGTTTGAACTGAACGCACTCAAAGAGCACAAACCTCCACCAAGACCATAGTGTCATTAAAATATAGTCTGATCCGGAATGTAAACCAGATCACCACCAAAACTTAATCAATTGTTTCTTGTGACAACACCAACATTTCCTGAAAATTTAATCTGTTCGGTCCGAAAACACAACCTCCTTAGCGGAGGTTAAAATCAGGAAGAAAATTTCCTGGAAGAGTCTGTCTAAGAGCTAGTCGGGTTGGGACCCTTTTCCAGTGTGGATTTTTATCACCTAAACCAACTCATGCCTCAAAGGTTTTATACAGTTTCATGTAAACACTGTTTTAAACTTTTATTTTGCCTCACTTAAAAATCAGATGGTTACTTAAACGTCTGTACCAAACCATCACAGAACAAATTCATGTACTGTTCATACCTCTGTTAACCGTACACGTCTGTTTTCATCATTTAAAAACTTAAGAATTAAGCTGTTTTTCCAACGGAGAGCTTTAAACTGAGTCTTGTACTGCAGGTGATCTGTGTTGCTATGAATTACATAACGTAGTGGTACATCGCCCACATGTTCTGACTTCTCCAAATGAGTCAGTGTTCATACTTTTTTTTTTTTTTTTTTAACACCACCTTGAAGAAAAAAACAAAATGTATAATATAAAGAGAGGAATGTTAAATAAATGAATGGATTTTCAGCAAGTACACAATGAGACTCAAAGTCCAATATATAGAATACATTTCTTATAAATGTATAATATAAACATGAGAACAGAGCTGCGTATTATATGGCACAGAAGTGTGATTACCCAGTTGCCCCAAATAGTGTGCACTAAACCACAGGTGGCTTATGTTTGTATCTTAATTTTGGGTGGACAAGTGCACATTTTATATTTGCTTTTTTGAAGGTTCAACACAGTAATTGTCTTACACACTGTGTGTGTGTGTGTGTGTGTGTGTGTGTGTGTGTGTGTGTGTTTCAAAAAGGACAAAGCAGCTAATGCTCAGCCTAAACCCTGCAAAGGTGTTCTAAGCTTCATATAATTAGCTTTGATGTGTATAGTTTGTTGTGCAGGGGGGTGATGAAAAAGCTGAAGGGTTGAGGTAATTACAATATTCTAGTGGAGATAAAATTTGTGTTAATAAATCTGATTACTGCAGTGGTCTGTAGTGCAGATGGACTGCGTACTATGACTGAGGCTTAGGCATGAATTAATGACTGAATAAAGGCTATACATATAATTCTTTAAAGTTTGCAGCTTGAGTTACTGTTAGAGTAATTTCTCTTGCATACCAACATTATATATATTTTAATATTTGCATGTAAATCTGCTGCAGGTTAGCGTTGAGGGATTAGGATTAAAAGATGACTAATGTTGATAATGCTGCTCCTTCACTTTTCCGAACAGTGGCTTCACATCTCGTACTTGATCACGTTTGTCAACAAGACCAGTCTGAGACTGTTTATGTCACACATGCCGGGGGAAGACAAAAACAAACAAACAAGAAACAAATCTGAATCTTTATCAAAAGTTTAGAACAAATTCTGGCAAGACAATTTGAGTTATTCATTATTGCGTGGGGAAATGGAATTGGTACTAATCAAATAACCAAAGTATATTTTGATAGACTGCATTTGTGGAAACTGTTTAAACCCATTTATGGTTTCACTTCTAATGGTATGGATGTATTTACTAGTGTTTGCTGTGTACGTGGAAAGGTAAGAATATTTGCGAGAGATTGTTAGCTCTATTTAATTTATTTTTGCCAGTTGAGTTCATCAAATATTCCCTCAGGGAGCTTGACAAATTGGAAAACCCAACAATTCTTTGATTTCCTGTAGAGTATTATGTACAGCATATGAGGCAATTCAGATGCAGGCAACAAGGTTATAAATTTAGAATCAGGTGTTTAACAAAAACACATCAGTGTCTCGTCTGCTCTGTGTAACGCTGGTTTGTTCTGGATTACAGATGTGATTGGAGTTTGCAAGAGTGTGGACGAGGTGACCCGCCTCACGACAAAGACTAACCGCGAAGTATCTAAGAGGACACTAAGTCTGATGGACATGTCTGGGAAAATGGTGACAGTCACACTTTGGGGAGAGGAGGTGAGTAAAGACTGAACTGTGTAATGGAGCACAGGTTTGGGATTCAACTTTTTAAATGGCCATTAAATCAGTGGGAGACTTGGAATGCAAAACTATGCTTATTCTAAAGATTTTAGCTCATTAGACACTTGTATTTTTTATTATTATTTTTAGTTTAATTTGGCTTATTTAGTTTTTGTGACTGATGCCAGAATAAAGGTAGAACATTTAGGAGCTGAGAACACTGTTTGTCCTTTTAATTACTGAATAGTTCAGAAAAACATTCAACAAAATATCTTTACAACTATGTAAAACTGATGATTAATTTCAAAGGTTGCTTTAGGCTGGTTTAGGTCATGAATCCTAATAAAGTGAACAATGCTTTATTCAGTAGAAGTATATCAATTTTTAACTTCTTGATCTAAAGGACTAAGTAGATTCCTAAAGTTGTTTATTTGTACTGAGTTCATAATCGTTTTATCCCTCTTGAGAAGAATCATCATGTTCCCTCTTTTGTTTGATAGGAAACCCATTTCCTGTAGGATTTGATAAAACACACAAGATGTGTAGTTGATTAAAGAACAATGGCAATGCTACATTGCAAGTGTTGAGGCTTTACCCTGCCTCCCCCCACCCACCATTTCACTGTCTCTCTCTCTCACACACACACACACACACACACACACACACACACACACACACACACACACACACACACTCTTACCCATCCATTCTTGTTTCTCTTCTAACATCTTCAGGTTATTATAATAGGAAGTATTAAAAGATTAATTGTTTGTTGGAAAAAAAAAGGTGACTATTTTAATCAGTCTGAAGTGTACTGTGTGTTCAGCGTGAACAAGTGTGATGAAGTGCTTTGTTTTTAATCAGAAAACTGAATTTGTAAATATTAAACAAATTAAACAACAGTTTTAATGACTTTTCTTCTTTTTGTTTTTGGTTTACTGTAGGCAGAAAGGTTTGATGGCTCTGGACAGCCCATTGTTGCCATTAAGGGTGCAAAGCTCTCAGACTTTGGAGGCCGGTCGCTTTCTGCATCCTTCAGCAGCACCCTGATGATCAACCCGGATATCCCAGAGGCATACAAGATCAGAGGCTGGTAAGTGGGCCTGGGGTTTCATAGAAAATACAAATTGGAAAGCTTCTATAGTGCTTCACGTAGCAAGTGTTAAATATGGCATGCATTTATTGCCAGGTGCTTTTATTTATTTATTTTATTGGCTATAGGCTCACTTATGCCATACAGATAGGGCTATTAAGATCCAAATACTCACAGAATTTAAATGTCAGGTTTCCATTTTTCAAGTTGCGCAACTGCATGCTCTGATTCTCATTATCAGGATTACCTTTTCCCCATCAGCCAAAATGTGGGGGTGCTTCAGTGGAGCATTACATATTAATGGAAATTATGGATAATCTGTGAAAATGTTTTTTTAATCCTCTAATCGCCTTGCTAAATGAAATGAAATCCATACTTATCTTTGTGTGATTGTGCTGATTCGAACATTTGTTTTCCCCGTATGTGTTTAGTATGATTATGTAGAAAATAACTACATATTCATGTGTTGGAGGGAGTTGCTTGTTTCAGTTTTTACAATCTCCATTACCTAAACTATTTCTTGTTCTCACAGAAGAAGAATAATTAGGCTGTGCATGGGCTTTAATATAAGTTTTTGAGATGTAAAATAACCATGCTCCTGCACTGTGTTGCACTGACTGGCCTTTTAATAGCTTCTTGTTAAGCTGACTTGCAGTGCCAGATAGTGCTCATTCTTACACAATTTTACAAGTCAAGTATTTTTTCTTCCCTTATTCCTTGAAATATGTGCTAGTTAGCATACAGAGTGGTCAAGTAAATCTTCAGGCCTGAAAATAAAATCACAAATCTGTTGCTGTAAAATTAGCTACATTGGCTGATTATCGTGTATTTTAATTCGACACAAAATTTAATTACATTTCTCTCACTGAGCCAGTGAAAACTCCTGTTAAGTTTTTTTTTGTTTGTTTTGTTTTGGAAGTGTTTTACAGTCACATTGGGATAGAAAGTGCTTAATTAAGATCACTCCAGGGTCCTTTGTTGCTGTTTACCTGCACACCATTAACTTTTTTTTATAGACTATTTGTGTCGTCTTCTATTTAATGACATTTGCTGTCCACTTTTAATCATTTCTCATTTGGACAGTCTGAGATAATGAACCTTGCATCCATATGTTGGCTTACTCCTCTGCAGATGAAAGCTTGGTCATTGTGGGTCTTCTCTGAACAGTGGGTTCCTCCAGCATGCACTAATGAACTGTTTAAAAGTCACAGTTGGAAGGAGGAAAGACCTGACTCATTACATTCAATCCAAGTTCATCTGTGTGAGACCCATAGCCAATGCAAGATCATTATTGAGAATGTTTTAGAGTTGTTGTACAGTTATAGACAAGCTGGAGACAATGTCATCCTGATTAGCTGTTTGCTCCTATTTTGATGTGTCCTTACAGAGATAATGTTTAATTATTTATAGTCATTTGTTAGTGTGCTTAACTTTACTTATGTTGATCGTCACCCTGGGTCTCAAATGTGTCTCCCTTAGTTGTTTCAGAAAATGTGAATTATGAAAACCAAAATCTGGTAGCAAATCTGTTAAACTTTAAATACGTTTTAAGACCTGTGTTTTTAATTCTGCTCACAAGAGCCCAAAGCCTTTCTCCCCCTTAACAGGTACAGCCAAGGCTGCTGAAACGTTGCTGCTTTATTGCTGCAGAGGCATTTTAATTTGACTGTTTTTGGTGCAGACCTTTGGGACTTCTCCAAATGAATAGTCTATCCTTGGTGGGCTGTTGTCTTAAATTCATGCGGAGGTATTAGTGGTGTTGCTCAGCACTAGCAAGTGTGCTTACTTGAAAGGCTGAGTAGTAGCTCTTTAACATATCACTAATTAATCTTACAGGGAGAAATTTTTCCTTTATCATTTTTCATAAGGATGCTATACTACGTGCTAATCTTGACCTTTTCTTAATCTTATGTTTACGTCTGCTGCATCTTGTAGAGATTATTTTTCAAAAGCTAACAGCATGACATCTGCACTTTGATCAAACTGTAGAGATGCAGTTGTCCATTAGGTGGCAACAGCACATTTACCGAAGGTCATGCTGCCTTTCTCCGCACTGTCAGACTGAGCAGTTGCTCCTTTTTCTATTTTTTTAGGAGGTTTATTTCTAGTCCTTGATGCAGTCAACCTCAGATATTTCACCATTATTTCATTTTGTAATACTGTCTTCCCTGTCATGACTCGAGTATTTCCGCTTGCATGGCCACAGCAGAAAGTCAGGACAGCAATTATGTAAACTAAAAGCAAATAAACAAGCTTTTAACAGTAGTAAAGTGAATATGACACCTCATTACCTCCATTGTTTTTACCCAAATGTTTCACAATACTATGTTATTTAAAGAAGAGTGGACCAATTAACAGCAGAATAAACTGTAATGAACTGACTTTAATTTGTAATTGTCTGACAGAATAATTGAAATTATTGGTAGCAGTGAACATTTCTTGTTTTAATGAAGAATCAAAAAAAGGCTTTTGGTTACTACTAATATATTTTATTTTCGACCAGACAGCCCTTTTCAGTTGGTATTTGGCTCCGGGACTTGGCTGTGGATTGTGGCAGAGCTCCACTGTATGGGCTTAATGAAGGTCATTGAAATGTTGAGCATGTAAATTACTGTTTACAAATAATTGTAAATCAAGCTTTGAAATAAATCTACTAGAGAAATTTAGGTCTGTAAATGTGTTTAACAAAAAACTTTAATGAGAAATGTAAAACAACAATTTGAACTTATGTTGATTTCTAGGAAAGTTTTTGTTGCCGACAACGTATTGCAATTAGTAAATTCATTATTGTTATTTGGGCTATAATTGAGCTGTGTATGTAGTTGCTACCATAAGACATCTTCAGAGGTAAAACCTGTTTTGGCTGCATAAAGATGAACTGTACAGTATGTGTTGTGGCTGATTGTGTACATTTGTGCTTGTTTGCATTGCAACACTGTGGCTTGTCAAAGTAAGTTTCATATTTTTGACAGCTCGTCATTTCCTACAGATGAGTAGACTAACAAAATGTCACACACAAGATGGAGCAATCGTGTTTGTGGTGTGTTTGCATGTGAGCCTTAGCCTGGAGCTGAGAACACTGCTTAGTGTGAGTTTTCTCCTCATCCCTTCATGGCTCTTCCTCAGACACGTCTCTGCTCCTGTACTGTCCCTGTTTATTAACTCACTGATGTTTGACATGTTTGTGGGATGTACTGGTGTCTGTCTGTCTGTCTGCAGATAGTTTCTTACTGAAGCCTCTGTGTTTTAAGCTAAAATCAGACGGCCTTAAATGGACTGTTCTACATTTCCTGCCAAATATAATTGATCCTCGTTGGTCTCGTCTCCATAATTAACCTTTGCCACATAATTTGCTTTACTTGTGGCCCTTGTTGTTGTTCATGATTTTAAAAACAACTTCAGAGTCACACCTGATGCTGTCATAGTGGCATGCAGTTGAGTGTTTTGGTTGCTTTTTGGAGACAGTGTGTCAAATCAGGTATCCAGAGCAGCAATGTGAAACCTTAAAAAATGTGATGCATTTTTAATGAACTCTGCTGTATCACTACATGCTTTTTCTCTGTGTAGCAGCCATCTTCTGAGATCTCAAGTGATTGCAGAAATTAGCATCCTCGTTTTATCAAGTCTTTGTCAAAGCTCTTTAGTGGATGCAGGTTTAATTAAAGCAAGTCTTTAAAGGTATGCTGCAAAGGAAATGGGTGCCACCAGAAAAAAAATGTGCTCACATTTGTCAGGACTAGGAAATCATCGGTGTTGTGTTGTGCAGGCCACAGTCAGAATTGTTAATGTGGGATATTTTCAATTAGTCATGCCTCCAGGAGCAAGTCATGCTTCCCCCATATTTACAACCCGACCTCCCTTTTGCATGGCACTCTGCCTTGTGGCAGATTAGTAAGCTCTGTTGATCTCTGACCATTTTAAACTGATTTATTTATTTATTTTCTACAAGCACTGCATTATGCATCCACCCATCTTTGTTCTCATCCTGCCTTTTTCCTCTTCCTCTTGCTGTTGCCTTTCTCGAGTTACAGAGAACATTGCATGAAAATGGGTTTCTTATATCTCCATAACAGCCCTGACCAGGGCCAGCTCATCTCTCCCTCTACTGTTGATTCATTTCAAAAGTTTCTCAGACTTCCATGCTCTCAGATGAGCCATCTCTGCTTTGACAAACACAAACAGATTCTCTACTTGGAACAAGTGTTTTTCTTTTTGTGGACAGCCAACAGTCTATGCAAACAGCAGTCTGTTGTGCCTCATGCTTTGGTTCAGATTGTTAAAATGGATTATTCTGTTCTTTGTATTTGGGTTTGTTATGTGAAGTGGATTTTTATTTATTTTGTGTCAACAACTTCATCAAATTGCTTTAAGTTCAACTGTTTAAGGTCTTAAGCAAAGTGATAGAAATACATAATGATACCAAGTTTTGGTATCATTATGTATTTCTTTTAATTCTCACTGTATATCATATTGAAATGGCTTTGTTTTTGTTTTTTAATTTAGCTAAATGCCATAGTTTAGTTAAACTCAGCAGCATGATGGATATTGCTAATTTCCTCACATATCGGAAACCAAACAGATCAACCAAGATAACAACCAACTTATTAATTATCAGCTTGGAGAATGTAAATGTTTTCCTGTAACTTTCAGTCACTAGTACTGTCTTTAAATTCTGTAGGTTTGACAAGGAAGGCCACGCTATGGTTGGACAGTCTCTGACAGAAATGAAGGGTGGCAACATGGGAGGAATCACCAACTGGAAGACTTTGTCTGACGTTAAGACCGAGCATCTGGGACATGGAGAGAAGGTACACACATGCATAGCTTTGTCTTGACACCCTCTTATTTTAATATGCTAACCCCAGATATATTGTTCTTCAAGAATGACTCTTTGAAGATATTCAAGGACAAGCTGAAATGAATCTCAAACAACAAATACGAAAGGGCTCATATTAGAGCAGGTTTTGGATTTTTTTAAACACAAGCACATTGTAGGTCATCACAGTATGTTTAACACTGTAGCTTTACTATCCTTTATATTCAAAAAATAGTTTTTAGCTTACTGTTAGTGTGATCAATTTTTATAATCAATAACATGTAATTTTACTGCACCACCAGGTATGTGCCGTAATCCAAGTAACATTTATTTCTCCATGCTCATTAATCCCTCTGCATCGTTGGTGTTCTCATAGTGGTGTTGGATGTTTGTGGTGAAAGTCACATTTATCTCTGGTATTGATTATGAAGATTAAATGGGGTCTGTTCCCTGCACCCTGTAATGAAATGACTTCCCTCAGATAAGTAAAGTAATGTTTACTTTAACCCCCTTTTTGCACATACACACGCACTTTTTTTATACTGTTGAAGGAAGTGGTGCTCGCAGATGTGTAGAAATTTCTTTAAGCAGATGGTATAAATTAATTTAACAAAGTATAATATTTTTAAAATATTTTTGTAAAACTTGGAAAATGACCAAAAGCCAGCAGTTATGATTTGGAGCAAAAAAATATTGTTTTGCTTTAGTAAAATCCTTTATAAAGTAACATCAAGTTATGTATTTAGATGTCTTTTTCCTTTCTGCCTAAAGCTGTGAGTAACCCTGTCTTTTTCCAAATGCCCTAATTATTCTCTTGTATACTTTGAGCTGCATGTTTTCTCTCACAGGCAATACATAATTTGTTGTTTCTTTTAGTGTACTTGAGCTATGTTGTTATTAGGAGGCCAACAGTCCAGCTTAAAGCTGAACTGAAATGAAATATAAAAAAATTGACATTTCATGTATGTTATTTAGTCACACATCCACACAACATTGCAGAGACCTGTTTTTTTTTTACCTAAAAGTTAAATAAACAGTTTTTAGCGTTTTAATCAATTTCCAAAGTGGGTTATTTGTGGGGTGGAGTGCCGTCCTGGTTCATGATGTGCGCTGTGCCACGGGTGGCCAAGAACGCCGCTGCTGTCTGGTTGTTTACTAGTAAAAATGTAAGAAAAAGCCTTTCTAGAACACAAAGAAATGTCAGAAGACTTTGTGGGAGTAATGGATATACAACCATACCGGTATGAACCTGAACCGATGGCTGGATATTAAGCTAACCTGATGCTAACTTGTAAACAACGTGACCGCGCGTCGGCATAGCTTTGAACTCGCACACCAGAGTAAACTAATCAACAGTAGTTAATTTGTTTAGTCACACATGGATTGTTTATATTTTTTCATCAATATCTATTCTGCTCTGAATCACAAACTGATCTCAGGCTGTCGTCCTGTAAGCATCTCAGACCTTTTAATGTCAGCGCGCGTTCACGTCACGTTTGAAGGAAAACTTTCAGTTGCTCGTCTCCTCTGTGGAGATGTCCTCCTCCACATTTGACTTTCTTTTAAAATTAAAAATAGAACTGCTGCTGGCAAAAGTTCCTGTTTTTTTGGCATGAAGTCAGCCCACCGCAGTAACGATGGTCCAAGCTCGTTGCGCTTCTCTTTGAAGTGATCCGAACCAGAGTTCTGATAGGAATTCCCACATCGGAGCTCATGGATCCAAATCCAAGGAAGGTTTTTATCTTTCCAGAAGCCAATAAATGAAACTCCAGTGGTATTTTCTGGCCGGTTCGAACAATTAATTCCATGAAACTGAACTATATTGTACCTGTATTCATCCACTCCCTGATGAACTGCTGAACCTCAGCGGCTCTGAGGACATCACACATCAGGGGTGGTCACGGAAAAAGCCAAAAACACCCAAGTGGTTTCCTCAATAATTAGAATGACCAAAAATATAGTATTTTTTTATTTAAAATTTCTACAAAAAACATATTTTATGGCTATATTTTCACTGATGTTTGCTTCAAAACACGTCTAAGTTCAGCTTTAAGTACTTATTTCCCCTCTTAAGTTGCCTTCCCCAAGTCCTGATTGTTTGCCCATTTCCAGTAAAATCTGTATATATATATTTTTAATTATTTATTTTTGTCATTTCAAGGCACTAGGTTCCTCTTCAGGATGACATAATGAGGCCTGATGCATGAAAAAGTCGGGCTTCAAGTGTTTTCACAAATCATAAACAGGGGCAAGCAGGTCAAGCTTCTTAAACCTCCTCCAACTGAAGTCTGTTGCAATTAATTGTTTACGTCACAGTCTTTGTGCCTCCACACTGATGCTGTGCCCTTTATGAGAATAAGTGGGCACCTTCATCTTGTAGGTCTGACAATGTGCCTGTAAGAGCCTGCCACAAAAGCATGAAAGAAGCGAGGTTTTTTCCCCTCTCTCTTAGCACTGGTCAATTTCACACTAATTGGAGACATTTATTAGTTGGGCCTCATGAAAGACAATAAAAGTTGGTGTTTAGATTGTGTGGGGCTTTTTTGTAAATCAAAACAATCATTAAGAAGCTTAGGCAGCAGCTGTGTAGTTAAGAAGAATTACTATAATTTTTTCAATGCTGTCATTGACCACCCCTGTCGCCTTTTGTTAAATCAAAGTGGCAAAGAAAATTTGTAGTCCTGGTCTGCTAATTGAGGTCTAATTTATTCCACTTATCTATTTGAAGAGGTGAGGATGACATGTCATTGTACTGAAGAGTTTTTTT
>JAOXNZ010000091.1:7886272-7902175 GCA_028566095.1 Kryptolebias brasiliensis
CCACTCTTTTTTTTTTTTTTTTTTTTTTTTTTTTTTCTTTTTTGGCGCCTTCTTGTAAGCGCACACAGTGCAGACCTAAAGGAAAATGCACTATACTCTATTAAAGTAGATGTATTGTATTTTTTTTTTCCTTTTGTGTGTGTGACAACTGTAAAAATAAAGACATTTGTAATCTAGATTTATGGTTTGTGTTTTATATTTGGCATTTTGTCAAAAGAAGATTTGATTAATGTGGACAGTTTACAACATCTGTTTGTTTTAGAAAAAAAACAAAAACAAGAAGACTTGCTGAGTTTCAATAATTTCAGATTTATCTAAAGAGTGACACACAATGCCCTTTCTCTTCAGGTTTTGCTCAGATGTGAAATAGATTCTCTGGAAACTTGACTTTGTTGTTGTATTAAAGCAGAACACCAGCAAGGCTGCACCTTCTCAGTGTTCTTGTGATAACGTCTTGTTTCTGCTGTGCGCTGCATGCAGTGTGCTGAAATAGATTAGACCTGTCTTAAAACCTCCCTTTTCTTATCTTTTTTTTTTCTTTGGTGTGAGCCATATTTGGAGATATTGATTTGACTTGTCTGTGATAGACTCCTCCAGTGTGTTTATTTTTGACTTCTGTGACTTCCTAGGTGTTGCTTTGTTTACATATGTTATATCACAGCTCAGTTATATCATGAGGTCAAGACAAAGTTTGCCTCTCCTTTAACCCATTAATGCCTCAGATTATATTAATGAGGAGCAGATAGTCTGATCACATAAGATAGCCAGAGAAACTGATGTCTTATCAATGACATTAATATTTTTGCCCATGTCTGTGTTGGTGTGCACGTGCGTGTTGTGTTAACAAATATCTCATGAACCACTGAATGGATCTAAATGAAACCCTTACAAAGTAATAATTGGATGTACGTGTACGTGTACGTGTCAACTTTTGGAGTCAATCTAATTGAAGATGGCAGCGACATTACCCAAAATAAAATCAGCTCTAACTCTATTTCTCTGCTATTGAGCTAAAGTTTGATGTGGTAGTAGCTGAGAGTCATTCACAACCCATACTCCAAGCACCAATGCATCTCTTTAATTTCAAGATTCAACCAAAGCAGCTTTAACACCATGAGAAGCAGAAGGTGATGTGCATTCCTTCAAGTAATACTAGGCTTATAATTTAAAAAATGCTTTGCTGAATTACATCCAACAAGTGTTGGATGAATCTGTTGAAGTGGTTAAAAAAAAAAAATTACAATTTCTGAGAAATTATTTCTAATTACCTGTCTTATTGTGATGTGTTGTACTTTAAACTTGACCAGGAAAGTGATGCATAAGGAGGACCTTTGCACCCCAACAGCAACCTGTGAAGGAAAGTTTAAAGCAATACTGAAGAAACAGCACTGCCTTCTCTTTATTTACTGAAACAGGCAGGGATCAACCCTCTGACCATCCAGATGTCTTCCTGCTGAGCTACAATCACACCACAAAAGCCTCAGAACATCACTGCTACAAGGTTCCCTCAAACAATCCCTCTTTAAAAGAATCCAGATGATCCAGTGACCGAGGTCACATGTTCTTTACTTTGTTTGGTTCCTTTGAGAAGTTATACTCTGAAACCATCATCAGAATCTATTGGTAATAGACTGTAAAATACTAGAATAAAAGTATAAATTTGTTGCGTTTTTATACCAGGCATATGGTTCTTATGTTCTGTTAGCTGAACAGTGGACCAACAGAAGACTTTATTTTGTATTTATGTTGGCAATTTCAAGAAAATTAATCAGAATCCCCACTATGGAGCTCACACTTCCTGAAAATAAGATGTTGGAGTATAACATCAGAAACCTCCCCCAGCTTGATATTTTGGAACTTACAATTTGCACAAATTACAGGAAATTGAGTGCTGTTCAGATGTAAAACTGATGTTTTTCCTCTTCCAAGAGCAGAAGACTTAAAAGGTTGAATTTATACCTGCAGGCGAGTGACACTGATGAAACGTATGAAAAGCAACAATAATCTAATTGCCAATTGCTTGTGACAATATCGAAGAAGCATCGCCAATTAAAAAGCTGATTTGTTTGATGCTAACAAGGAGGAGTTGGAGGCTGTCACATGGTTGGAGGCATCACGTCACATGTCATCTTACAAACTTTTGGTGCAAATACTCAGAAGAAATGTAGGAGAGAGACAAACGGCTCATTAAAAGGTTTAAGCAGCCTCATCTGATTTTAAAGTACATTTGGATCAATTAGAATGAGGTGGCTGTTGTAGTTCTGACTGGACTGATTGATTGTTAGTGTTCATTTAAGTGCAGCCAGTTTATTGTCTGGGGTCATCCACCAAGTACTTTAAATATTTAAATGTTCCACACTAAAGGGAAGACAAATGAAGCAAGACTGGAAATGTAACTGTCTGTTTTCAGGTTGTACTTTATTAAAGAACTTCTCAAACTTCTACTGTGCTCAACCTTGATTTCAGATAAAGCATCAGAGTCTCTCAGACAGAGTACTTATGTGTGAGGCATAAATGAGGAAAATGTCACAATCTAATTCTTGAAAATCCCTAAATACTTATTTTCCTCCTCTAACACATATAATTTAAAACAGATGATTGAAGTGTTTTCTGTGACACAAGAATTGATATAGAATCTAATGCAAGCAAGTGGAGTGTGCTGCTGTCCTCATGGTGTTCAGGCTTACATACTAAGCCTTCAAGGACTTGAAGGATTTTTATTAACTGCAAAATTATGGAAAGTTGCACTATTAAATTATAATAGGTGCCTGCCATACAATGGAAGTCATGCATTTCAGTGGAGGCACCTATTATTCACCTATAAACAAGTTTATAACTCTATGAACTTTGATGCTGCTTGAATGGAAGAATGCACCCACACAATATACTACACTGTACATCTAAACGAGTGGCTTGGCTGCGGTATGTGTGCTATTACTTTTAGTAGTTCTTTGAGTTACCATGGCAATGTGATTTGCCATAAACAAAACCCCATAGGAAAGAATGGAGAATCCTTCAAATTCTATTAACACTTTGTGCTTTGTAAAATATCTCATGAACCACTGGACTGTTTTTATTGAAACTCTCAGAACGCAATAATTAGGGGTGTCTCTACAATTGATTAGCTGTTTTAGCTGCAAAGAGTCAGCCGACATCATATCAAAGCCTATGGATTAAGAATGAGATGTCACACGAGTTCATGTGTGTGTGAAGGGAGGCGAGCGAATACTTTTGGTAACATAGTATACGCTGAGTACTAACAAATCCAAATTCTTGTTTAAAATTCAAGATGGTTGCTATAACTACCTTGGCAAATGCTATGACTCAGTCAGTTTTAGAGATATTGAACTAGAATTTGGTGTGGTAATAGTTGGCACTAATCCCCAACACATTGAGTGCAAACAGATTGCTAAATTCTTTGTTTAAACTTCAAGATGGCCACCATAGCTACACTGGCAATCACAAAAATGGCTATAATTCTGTGCATTTGAGAAGTATTGAGATAACATTTTGGGTGGTGGTAGATGATAGTGATCTCTAATGCATACACTAAATGCATTGAAATTTATTATAACTTGAGAGGATTGGAAGTTCATGCCATAATGGGATAGCCTTTCCCCCCTACGCTGGCTGCAGTACAACTTTTAAGTCCCACCCTTCGATGGGTCATTTTTCTGACCCCTGTCCATTATTATTAACGTCAGTAGTGCTAACAGCTAAATGCATCAAGTGACAGACACCATCTCATTTCTTCAGGATTTTTTCTAATATTACTATTATCCTTATTAAAACTGGACTTTTATTATAGTCAATACTGTTACCTGTTTAACTAATTTACATACCTAACATCTGTAAAAACGCTTTACTTTTTGAAATGAAAGCAGTATTGTGAAGAGGCATGCACAAACAAAGCATCAAGAGTTGTATTTTAGACAGTCAACAGGAGCCCACTAATAGACTAATCCACCTCAAAGGATTGGGTATTCTTCTGTATAATATATTAACAATCCTCTGTTATTTGAGTCATTTTTCTAAAATAAAAAAGAGGGCTTTTTTTATTAAATCATAATCTCTCTTACAAGGTTATCAGCACTTAAAATGAGAACATGTATTGCTAAGCATAGAGAGATTACCATAAAACCACTGAATAAGATGTACCAGAACACTGAAAGTGCTTATATAGCACACTTCACTGGGAATCTGTGTGTCTAAGTTAAACAAGGAGAGCTTGTTGCCCTTAATTATACAAGGCAGTGCACATGTTGGTAAAATGCAGCAATTGATTGCTACATTGGGATGCTCATTTGTTTTATTAAGGTGTTTATTGGCTTGACATTTTCTCTCTCAGTACCAGGAAATATCATAAGTTTACATGTCTGCCGTAAAGATGCATTTAAATTAGATTCTGAGTGTGACTGTTAATAAGATTGAGCACCTGAGGCAAGTTGTAGTTCAGCTTTTGGCTTTACATCCCCCAGCTAATGCTTTTTAAGATCAAATGCTGCATGGTCAAACACTTTACTACTTTGCATAACAGCAAGAAAATATATTACCATGCATGCTGTGTGCAATTTATTTCAGCTGGTAGTATGTGATGGGAAGTACAGATGCTGTAGGGGTGTATGCAGTCATTAGGATAGCTCTGCCTGATGTTGACCAGAATTTTCCTCAAATGAGATAAATCTCACGTGTTGGTGTGTGCTTTTATGCACCGTCATTTTGTGGATGAGAAAAAAAGTGTTATGCAGTGGTGCCAGTCTGACATTGCAGCTACTTCAATGAGTAAAAAGCCTGTAGCGGTCAAAAATATCATTCAGTGTTTTTGTATTGACACTACATTTCCAGCCTGTGAGAAGTTCTTTATTTTATTTTAATTTAGTTATTTTGATGCCTTTTTTAAGATGTATATTTGCAAATCATTAGGAACTGTTGTTGTCAGCAGTGCCTTAGCTTTGGCCTTGCCCAGTGTGCTGGTTCGTTCGTTTTATTGCCGGAGCTCCTTGTTTGGACCAGAGGTTATGCTGAGCGTGGGGAAGCCTGCGGCCCTGGCACCAAGGAGACAAATGTACAGGAGGAGCACCCCTGGGGTACTGCTGGAGTGAATGTGAATAATCAGTGTGTGTTTTCTCATGATTCATGGGTCTTGTTTCCTCTGTGGGCCACTGGGTATTTGCTTATGTGCATGAGAATGCCCAGTCCCAATTTTCCCTCCCTTTGGCCCTTCATTTGCATCTTTGACTTAGTGTAATACTTGGTAATGCAGCAAGCCTATGATTTAAGTTTTTACCTGTAAGGTTTACCAAGTTCTTTGAAGGATTATTATGAGGACCAGATTCCGCTTTATCAAAAAGAAAGGAAACTTGTGAATGCTATTTCAAAAATAGCACTGAGTCAAAATGTCTGGCAGGTGGTTGATGGTTACAATCATTGTGGTAAATAAAATTATTTATTGTTGCTCAAATCAAAGCAATCAATGTTAAAATTGAAGATACAAAATTTATATTTTTCCTAATTCAATAAATTTGTTTATAGATAAAAGTAATTTTATCTTTTCAATCACTTGATTATCAGATCATGTAGGGTGTTTAAAGAGTGTCAAATCAAGAAGTGCTGAAAAACTCCCACCTTACAATTCCATCTAAACTAAGTCTTCAGTTCTGATGTTTGTTGCTTTATTGTTTTCAGGGAAAACCAGTCTGATCGAAGGTTTCATCCTTGTTGATCCGATCGTGTGTTCACACCTGACTTACACACAGATCCATTCTTTTTTTTTTTTATTCATCTTGTTTTTAAGGAAAAGGATTCAGCACCATGAGGACATTCTGAATGGTGGTGGAAGAATATTTTTTACATACTCATTACTTTAAAGAAGGAAAAAAAATTTAAAAGAAAGACATCAAAGGTTCAGCATGTCACTGAAATTACAATTCTAGTCTGGTTTTCCAAAATCAAAATCACTTTGAAGTTTCATGTTGCTTCTTTGTAAACCTCACAAAGGAAGTGACACCCCCTCCCTCCCCCCGCTTTAAGATCTGCTGGTCTTTTTGAATACGTTCAGGTGTGGATGACCTTGTCTGGGTTTGTTTTAATTGAATGACCCGTTGTTTTGAATAAAAGTTGCTCATCATCAACAATGAGGAGCAGTTTCTACTCAGAGTTCATTCAAGTGTCAAAATGACAAATGTTCAGGCAGTCCAAGGAGAGTCTATACCAGAGTCCAAAACAGTTTTGAAAATTGCAATGTTTCTGTCAGGTTTCTTCCCTCTGGAGACACAATGTCTCTCTAAACTAAAGTAAGAACATCATGAACTGTAATTTGTTGTTATGTCAGTGCTGTATACACCTCTTGAGTTTTTAGATTCTTGTGCATCATGACTCCATCTGACTCCTCTAACCATCTTCTCTTCCCTCTTCACTTTTACACCACTTTGCTGTCCTCTCCAGGCTCTGTGCAGAGACATTTTTAATAGTCCCTGCGGAGTAGGATTTGGACAGGCTTTTTAGTTATGTAACTGGGTCTTCTGAGCCGCTCCTTTCCTTCCTCTTTTTGTCTTTACTTTTTAATGTTCAGGACTTCATTCTTTAATTGTTAACAAATGCTGGATGAGTTCCCTTAAGGCATGAGTGTGTGACCTCTGCTGCACTCTTTTTAAGGTTTCTGCGGGTGCCTCTCCATGGCTGCAGAAAGATCCTGCTTTGGTTCAAACCAACTGACTTCCTTTCTCTGTTCTTCCTTACCTCTGCATACCCCTCAGTCTCTATATTTATCAAATTCCTCAGTGTGGAAATGCACTTTTAGCTCTTTCCTTTTTACATTTTTATTCTGTGTTCCCTCAAAATGTCTCTTCAGCGAGTGCTGAACATAATCTCCTTGTGGAATGGGAGTACAAGTGGAGCTCATGCATTAAAACTTGTTTATTAGAATTTATGCTGAAATTCTTCTTGGAAAATAAAACAAAGAATTGATTATTTCGATGTTTTTGTCCAAGACACAGATTATATCTCCATGTAAAGTAGGCTTGGCATAGCAGACCCCTCGAGGGGAGGCCGTAGCCTTGGGCACTGCTGCAGTACAATAAGTCTCAGTGTTCCAGCCCTCTCAATTCTCAGGGTTATGCACCACAGCAACAAAGTAATTTTTATTGCATCTACACAACACTCCATTTACAAAAACAGTTTTTTATTCCAAACCATTTGCCTTCTAAAGCAAAAGCTTATTTACTTACTCAGTCGAGCCCTCTCTTGTTTCTAGCAAAAAGATGAAAAAGGGGGTGTCAGAGGGAGAGACAGTACTGTCTCAGGAGCTGACAGAGTTCTGCACAGGGAGCTTTACAACACTTCCTGCTGCAGATGATGTTTTGACATCTTTTTACCGACCCCTCGAAGATGGAACAGAAGCTGGAGAAGCCATTCAGTCTGTCATGTGGAAGCAATAAATGGGGCAAAAACAAAGCTGTTGAAGAAAAGCATGGTTTTATATAGAAAAGCAGCTTTTGTGTAAATTAAAGTTTTGGTTAAGCTTGCTCAAATATGTTCTCTTTGAAACAATGGTGTATAATTTTTAAAATGAATTTTGCAATAATCATGTTATTAAGCTGTCTAAAATATATGCATATGAAGGAAGGCCACATCTGAGGTATTTTTCATACTTTTTTACTCTATTTACAAACAAGGACAAACAATAAATACAAAAATACTGTCACAAAGGTACAAATCTGTACAACTTTGAACTGAACAAGCCAGAACAAAAATGAGTTTCAAGAGTTTTTTTTTCCAAATGCTAAGTGCATTTCTTTTAAAACATTTAGAATTCTTGATGCTTTTTATTTCTACACATTTGACAGGTGCTTTAAGTTGAGTTCAACAGCACAAAGATAAAAACAGGGTTTAGCACCAGACCATTTTGCTTTGTGAATAAGGCATTTACCAAGAATGATTAAAAGTTCAATAATGTAATGTATGCTACTTGACAATCCAGTAAATGCAAAATATAACACAACATTAAATACATTAATCTAAATATTTATACCCAATGTAGCACACAAAAGAGCAAAAACTCTTCTGTATCTGACCAAAATTGTTTGGCACACACATAATGAATGCTCTCTGACACCTTCCCATGCAGTACACATGCATAAATCTGTGGCAAATAATTGCCAGAATTAAAGCAACTTACTCCCCAAGATCAATATTAAAATTACATAACACACTCTTCAATAATGATCTACCTAAATAGTTGCCGCAAAGCAAAACCTAATGAATCATAAACAGTCCCACAAGTCATTCCCTTACGTTTGAAGCAATGGATCGTGGGAGTTTAAAAATATTACTTTTTTAACTGCCTGTACAGTAGTGGCATCATGATATACTATAACTAGAAACTGGACCATAAGCTGGAAGTTGAAGCTATACAGGACAAGCCTCCCTTAGAGGTAATCATGTTGCACTGTGATGGACAGTGCCACAGCCTGGTAGTAAGTTGGGAGGGTGTGTTTAGCCCCATGTTGATAGTAAGCAGATGATGGCTCCAAAGATACAACATGGCAGCTCACAAAATAACAAACATTTTGGCTTCAATTCTGAACAACCAGAGAAGGCAGAAACACTTTGTCTGTTAATGTTGGTGGTAGTGCCTAGCTGTGCCACAATGCTAATGCTAGCTTGTACGTAAGTAGAACAAGTGGAAATTTAGAAACTGCTGTGACAGATTTCCTTTTGTCTTCCTCCGTATAACAGTGCTACAGCTAACAATGTTTTTGTTTAGCTTTCTGCTTCTGAAAGAATAAATGTTTTTTTGCAGCTGCTGCTTTTGTAAAGTTATGGTTGAGTTAAGTTGCAATATCCTTCTGCCACCACAAGGGGCAGCCCCTCACTTGGATATAAGTGTGTTTGTAGTGAAACTAACAACTAAAACTCCTCAAAGAGAAACATGAAACTAAAATTATTTGGTGGGAAATCTGTTAACTGATGCTCTCACTCAAACATCTGGGTTGAAGGACGCAAAAAGAGCATTTCTGTGTCACATATCTTGCTGTCAGCTCTTTGGTCATTTTCAGAGATCAGGGGTCTCAGTTATAAAACTGGCGTACGCACAAAATGGGGCCTGAATCTTGCGTACGTCACTTTCCACGCAAAGTTTGGGATCTATAAAACACAAACTTGACGGGAAAATGTGCTGTCCCTCACGCCAACTCTGAGCCATGTGTACCATATAAGCTTGTTTTGGAGACAGGGGAAACTGGAGACACAGATGGTGAGGTGGGGAAATGAAGCCACACTGCTTCATGATTCCTATTAGATATTTAATTTCACTCCATAATCAAACTTTAATCTTAGACCGACATTATCATAAGCTTTCAAAACAGCAGGATTATTTATGCTTCTGCTGGTGAGCCGTAAGGACCTTTCAACTTCAATGTTAAATAAAAGTTCACGCAACATTTCAAAGTTTTCTCCTCATCACATCCCTCTCCCTGGGTGATCACTAGGGTGATGTGTACCACAGATGAACACACGAGGGGACAGTGGCTCCCCCCTCAGGTGCTGCCTCATAACCCCCTTTCCAAACCCCCAGAGCGCAGAAGAGGCGCACTTTAATACCGCTCACACCTGTGTGCTCCCTCGCGGGGGCGCACCCGATGAGTTTTTGGCAGACTATCACTTTTCGGCACGACACCTGTCATCCTTCTGTCAAAAGTTGTCACTTCAGGTACGCTCTTACCCCCACCTGTGGCTGACAGGCTCTGGCGGTGGCCGGTTAGTCGCTTTTTTGCCTCCACCCTAAAATCTGACCACTTTTTCTTCACCTCAGCCCTGGTCCTCTCTGTCACTCCCTGCATTAACAGTGGAAACAACGTGTTGCCGCTCACAGCGCTTCCTGTTATTTGTAACGCCACTACTGCGGCTCCAAAAAATGATTCTTTATCTGTTCTCCACCTCACTCAGCAAGACATAAATTTCTGCCTCGGTGAAATTTAGTTGCTTCGCTCTTTTCTCCGTGGTTGCCATTGGTAACCATGAAATAACATTGATCAGCTGGCTCATTTAAACACACCTTCACATTCATGAGGTGCTTTGCATTGACCATTTCTGGTTGAATGTGGGCGTGTGGAGGGCAGAACCTGAGGCGGGATCTTGTGCGCAAACATTTCAGGTACAGGTGCGATTTATGAAGGGAAATAACTTGCTGGTGTGCGTGCGCATGGTTTTTTGGCGTATGCCATTTTTGCCTTTTTGGCGTACGCACACTTTTAGTATGAATCCTATGCAATCTTTAATAAATGAGACCCCAGGGCTGTCCTCAAACTCTTCAAGCAAAGCTGGAAGTGAGAAAGTCAACTCTTAGTTGTTGCTTCTCCTGGAGTGAGTCTTTGTCTATTCTTCCTTCAACTGACTTTCATGTCACCATCACCAGGAAAAGAGAAGAAACGCTGACACCTAGACACATTGTGCTTGGTTTACCGCCTTACCAACTTCATGGCTTTCATTCAGCTGATAACCCGGAGCTTCATCATAACATAGTTATTTACAAGCCATTGTGCTCCGTGTTTGACTAATAAAATCAAACGTTCTGAAAATAGAGAAGAGGAGGCCAAGGGATGCTTTATGACTATCATTAATGTGGGAAAATGAAGTTAATGTGCAGCATCACTCTGAAGAGCTATAATTAAACAAGAAGGTCCACTGCCAGCTGAGTGTTTGCTGCGAAGCTGCAGGCGATGCATGTGTGTCTGCAGAGGAGGAGATAAGGCGGCTGTGTTTTGGGAATATCTCCTGAAGCCAGCAGTAGCCTCATCTAACTCTCACTCTTTTTGCTTAATTGAAGTCCTGATTTGGCCATTTGCAGTGACCTGTGTGTGTTTTTGGACTGAGGTTTGAAGTTTCTGCTGTGAGGTTGGGGGAGAATGCGTTGGTCCGCCTCTTTTGGGCAGGTTATTCCGTCAGAGGCTACACCTCTGCAACACACAGGGAACATAACGAGAGCTGATAAGCAGATAGCAAATGTCTCATTCGAACTTGTGGACACGTCTGCTGGAGGCTTTACAGCAAAAGTAAGGTGGCGGGACAGTGTGATACCGGGCCTTACCCTCAGCCTTCAAAGTCAGGTGGAGCGATGTTTGGGTCAACTTTTAAATCCCCTCTTTCATGCCTGTCAGTTCTTGAATCAACAACAACCCCTCAAGACTGCGGGTTTATGCTGCGTTTAAAGACAGACGACCTGCTGCTGTCCCATGCTATGTTGTATACCCTGAGTTATCCTGATAAAGAACAAAGCAGAGGATCTGGTGTCCACCAGCAACAGTGCATCAATCCCTGGGGATTCTGGAAGATTTTTTCTTTTATGGATAAACCATGTATTACAAGAGATAAAGCAATAGACATAGAAGACACAATTTATAAACGATAAAGAAAAACACGAAGGATCAAATACATAGAAAAGGTATTATATTATTCTGCAAATTATTACATGTAATTTGAAAATAAGACTACAAACAACAATGAAGCAGTATTAAACGAGCTGTTTTAGGACATTTTCTCCCCCCCCCCCCTCCTTTTTTTGAAGCATATCAATATTTTTTCAAGTACGTTTTACAGGAATCTGTTAGATTGCACAGAGGGATGTTGTGCCAACCAGCTTCAGTATTCTAAGTTTGTTTTTAATTGTGTTTTATAACTCTTTTGGGAAATCAGGTGCCTTAAATTTTCAGTTCATAAGGCCTTGGATGTCATCGGGAGGGAAAAGCAGAAGTCTAATATTCAAACCAGACTGGAAGAAAATAAAGGAGTGCAAAATGATTTGATATAAAAATGAATGTTTATAGCATTAAGGCTTTCATGTTTTTAACTTTGACTTTGAAACAGATCTTAAACTTAATATTTTTTTATGAGTATTTTTTTCTTCCTTAACAGATGATTCAGACAAGAAATCTAATGATCATTCAAGCAAAAGAAGACCTGCTGTGTAATGCTGACTTCTTTTTCTAATGAGTGGGACTTTTTCTTCTTTAGTATTCCTCACTACACTTTGCAAGTTTAATTGCACCTTTTTCTTCCCTGATATCAAACAGAACCATCAACTTGCAATGGCCCATTTCCAGCTTCTGAGGAGTGAACAGACTCAAAGCTCAGTCAAAAGAACTGAGTAATTAATTAATTAATTACTGCTCTTTAACAGAGACAACATTTCATACATTTGTTTCATTAGAGCTACCTCTTCTTAAGATGAAAATGTTATTTCCCAATGATTAAACCTGGAGTAATTTTATTTTTTCTAAGATATTTAGGGGAAAAAGTCAAACACGATAAATTAAAGGCCTAGCGTTGTTTGAAGGAATGCATATCGCCCGCCGTCTCTTATGCCTGAGTTTTAGACTAAGATCATCTTATGTTGAGATTCGTTATTGAGGAATGAGTTAAATCTGTTTTGGTCAAACCTTGAAAAACAACATTATGTGTAATCTCATGAGATTTCACAAGATGCCATTCTTATAGTACGTGTTGAGGATGACTCTCAGCTACTACCACACCACATTTTAGCTCAATATCTGTAAAATTCACTGGGATATAGCCTTTTTTGTACAGACTAATGTTGATTAGCTGTGACCGCCATCTTGAAATTAGTTAATCAGTTGTAGATGTACATACAATAAATACTTTCTGAAAGTTTCATTACAATCCATCTAGTGTTTTATGAGATATTTTGCTAACAAACAAAGCATTAGCTGCTGACTCCAACAGCTAATGCTGAAGCCTTAAGCAAAGATCTTGTGCAATGAGTAACACTTAAAGTATGTGTTGTGAATGACTCTCAGCTACGACCACACCAAATTTTTACCACAAAATCTGTGAAATTGACCAAATTACAGGCATTTTTGTGTTTTCTGATGTTATATAGCTGTGGAAGCTGTCTTGAATTGGGTTGACTCCAAAAGCTAATCAGTTGTAGATGTATATCTAAAGATTACTTTCTGCAAGTTTCATTAAATTTTGTCACATAGGTAATGAGATATTTTGCTAACAGACATACAAACACATGCACACAGACATAAGCAAAAATATTATTGCCTGCCTTCATCTTACAGCTGTGGGTGATTATGTAAAATCTGTACAAGAACAGTTCTACAATACAATCAACTTTTCTTCAACAAAGAGAAGAGTCTTTTTTTTTAATTTTGGAAAAACACTACAATGGCTTTCACTGGATGTCGTCTAATCACACAAAGGTCACTTCGTTTAATCATGAATCTTATTTTGAGCTGTCAGCTGTTTGCAGTACTTGGTATTATCAAAATGACAAACTGGTTTAATGAGACAATTCGCAGAAGAGAGCAATTGCTCATGATATACTCACACACGCTTTTCTTGCTTAGACATGGCAAATATTTCCACTAAAAGAATAGAAGAATGAAATATTTCAAAATAAAATGATTCACAGCATGGCCTGGAGATTTACCGAAGCAATATTTTTTAAACAGGCGCACTGCTGCTGAGTTTGGATGTCATTATCAGCTTCACGAGCGCCACAAACTGAATTTTATTCACTTCCATTATTCTGCTGTGAGACACAAGCGTGAGCAATAAATGTCCTATAACCTGGAGATAAAATGAATGCTGTCAGCGTAACTGGACACCTCGAGGAATAATTAGTTAAACTTTGTGTGCATGCCTGTGTGTATTTGTGTGTGTGGTTGTATATATGTGTTGGCCTTTTAAAGACTCTTAGTGAAAATGCAGAAATGAAAACAGAATAATCAAAAAAGCAGTAAACAGTCTAATCTGAGAGGCATTTCAATAGTTGTTTTTTTCCTTTTTTATGCAAAGACACATGAACAAAATGTTACTCTTGCATGCAATGCACTCATTTTTCAATAGCCCTGTCAGTATATACACATAAAAAAAAGCTCTTTTTCATGCATTGTGCCTTTTTTAATTCACAATAAAAACACAGTTTTGGTTCACAAAACAGCTGAATGTTTGGAAAATTGCTATTCAGAAACCCACTTTGAAGCACTGTCTTGTGGCGAGAGTAAATTGAAAATGTTTGGAAATTATGACTCATTTGTTTTTACTTTTTACCTCGTTATTTCATCTCCTTTGCTCGTCTGACAATCACCTGCCCACCTAAAAGCACCTCTCTTTGTTTTACGTGGGCACACAAATGTTTGTGAATAAATATGTTAATTAAGTTGTGTAAGGATGAATGCAATTTATTAATGAAAATGCTACACTGTTTGTTCTTGGCTTCTGTTTTATTTAGATTTTTAGCACAAATTTTAAAAGACCAAGCTCAAGATAATACCACTTATAAGGGTTTAAAGTAAGCTACAGTAAAAAGGCCAAAAAGATGTCTTAAAAATTTGATTTCAGGGTGTAATTGCGTCACGTTGTATGTCCAAAATTCATAAAAGATACCTCGTAGTGCACCTACTACTTGCTGAATAAATGTTTAGAATTTGATATCACAAATCAGTAGTTTCATCTTTCACAGGTAAAGAGCTGTCACAGACCTGAGTAGCCTTTTGGGGCTGATTTTCGCTCCTGACACAATAAATGGGAACCCCCACACGCTGCTGAAATTGGCCTTACAAATATTGACATAGCTGTCAACGCATTGATCCATAAGGATGGCTTTCTGAGCCTATAGGGACAACCTTTTCCCCACCTAACAACATGCCAAGTTTTCCTGAAAAATGCAGCAAAGGAGAGCTGGAGGTGTGAGAATTTGACAAAGTTTTGACACTATTTGCAGGATCAGTAGAGTAGTGCTCATGATGGCAACCATGCTGATGTTTTGCATAATTGATCTTTTATTATTTCGTTGAATTATCAATTGTATTCTTAAAGCCTGCCACCGAAGGCAAAAGGGCAATAATGTTTTGCCTGTGTCTGTGTGTTCACATGTATTTCTGATGGCAAATATCTCATTAACCGCTGAAAGGATTTTAATGAACTTTACAAAATGCAATTATTAGATGTATATCTACAACTGATTAACCTTTGGAGTCAATTTAATTTAAGATGATCTTAAAAAACATGAAAATGGTTATAACTCAGTCAGTTTTACAGATATTTAGCTAAAAATTGATGTGGTAGTGGCTAAGACCATTTCACAACACTGCTGACTGAGCTCTTCACATTGCATAACATCTTTGCCTAAAACTTTAGCATTAACTGTTGGCATCAACCCTGTTTGTCTGTTAGCAAAATATCTCATATACCACTGTATGGATGCTAATGAAACACTCAAAATGTAATCATTGGTTAGACATCTACAACTAATTAACCTTTGGAGTCAACCCAATTCAAGATGACCACCATAGCTAATCAACCTCAGCCAATCCAAAAATGTCTATAAGTTAGTCAGATTTACCAATATTGACGTAAAGTTTGATGTGGCAGTAGCTGAGCATCATCTTCAACACATACTCAGGTCTTGCAATATCACATGAGACTGCTCATAATGTTATGGTTTTAGGTTTGATCAAAACAGCCAAAGCAGCTGTTAACTCTGTCCCTTCTCATCACCTTAGTTCTAAAATCTTGGTTCAACACTTTGGCATGAAACGTGGTGGATGATATTAATTTCTTTAACCCTCCCATGGCCTTTGGGTCAAATTGACCTGAAGTTACAAGTGCTTCTCTACCTCTCTTCATCTCTTTTTTGAGGGCTTCAGGAGGGTTAAGAAATGCCTTTAATTAAGTATGGAAATATACTCTGCAACACAACAACACTACTACTACAACAAATTACCACTATTGATGTGCCTAATAACACTGTAAATCATTATAATCAAATAATGAAAAAATATTTATATGATATTCCTCCTTCTCCTTGGGAGGGACAAGGACGGATAGGATTAGGAATGAGGTCATCAGAGGTACAGCACAGGTTGAACGACTGGG
>JAOXNZ010000091.1:7902275-7917052 GCA_028566095.1 Kryptolebias brasiliensis
CAGTTAGAGAGGACATGAAGGTAGTTGGAGTGAGGACAGAGGACGCAGAAGACAGAGTTAGATGGAGGAGGATGACTTGCTGTGGTGACTCCTGAAAAGGGAACAGCCGAAAGAAAAAGATGAACAAGAAGATTTCCAATTCACATTCTATAATATTGTTTTATAAGGACGTTATGGTTGCTGATGAAGAAACGTTAACATCCTTATGAGCACTAAGCCACCAGATAAAGTCAGCTCACACCACACCAGCTAAAATATTTTTCTCAATGAAGAATAGCTGAGAAAAATATAGTAAAACACCTACAAATAATAAGAATTGTTCAGGATAGTTTAAATTATTGTCAGTTTCTTTTCCACTGCTAGTAAAAAGAAAGAACTATCAAATTTCATCTTCTTTTCTCTTTATTTTGGTTTATATATACGATCTATACATGCACACAGTGTACTCCACCTCCGCATTTAAAAGCCCAAAGGGCCAGACTCTGAAGAAGACTTCACCAAAAACATTATTAACTCCAGTATGTTTTTGCCTTCACAGATTGATATGACAGAGAGCTCTGCATGCATGATTGTATATGTTGTGTCAGTCATGTGTGCACTTATTGGATCATCAGACAACTGATGATCATGACAGAGTAAACAATCTAAAAGACAACTCAATTAGATATAAATCCACCAATTTTATTCTTTATAGTTACTGATTTGGAAAAATTGATTATGACTTGAAATACTGTAGCTTTTTAAGTGGTCTATTAAACAGGTTGAAACTGAGTTACTGCATTATTACATCTGTCATCAGCTTTGAACAGAGCTTTGTCCCCACCAATGGAGCAACTGAATGATGCAGCGCTATTTAAACCTCACATACCTACAAAACAGAAGTCTGTCACTGAGTCTTCCTTATGACACCAACACACACATACACACATATGCTTGGTAATGTCCTCACATAGCCAGAGCTACTGTAAAATCCAATCAACATCCATTAGATGCTTTGTGATCTTTCTGCTTAGTTTTTTTTTCTTTCATTTCACAAATCCATTGTAAAGGCTACCTCTGTTATGAGGTGCCGCTCACACATAGTGTACCTAACTAACAGTGCAGATTAATGAAAAACTCAGTGCCAGACAGTGTTATTTGGCAGCTACGGGGTGTTTAGATTGGGTCTGTATTGTTACAATAAATCCTATTTTATTAGCCAAACCAATTTATTCTTTGAATTCTGAAACAGCTGCCAAAAATGCCACTCAGTTATTGCAGCCATTTGTGTTGTGTTTCTTTAGTGACTTTGGGGATCAGCTGTGAGTTTGTGTGCATTTCTGGAAGTCAGTATAACCCAGGTGCTATTCACTATTTGCAGGCAACTGAAGAGAAAAGAAACCAACTGGCAACTTTGATACAACCACCTCGTATTTTATAAATCAAACTCCCATAATCTTTGGTAATGAGATCATAAATTAGCCAGGAAATTATGAAACTAGTTGAAGCAGTTGTGACGTGATGTCAAAACAAAATCTTAAAAAAAAACAGTGTAAAAAGGAATATGACTATTTAGGAAAGTTCTAAATATTTAAAGTAAATACTCCTAAATATTGTTGGGAAATTCTGTGTAGCTCAAAGATGCCCTGGACCTTTGCAAAATAATACTCTGGGACTGAGAGCAGAGTCATATATATTTTTTTAGGACTTTAAAGTGACTCATTGCAAACTGGAATATCAAACATAAAAGGTTATTCTGAACTATAGCACATGATGCAGTTTAAAGGAGTTTACTCATATCAGAAATGAGGGTCTACACTCAATGTAAACAAAGCACTTGGATGAATCTGCTGAAAACCATGTGCTTGATTGACCTACATTATGCTATAGTCTGTGTAGGTAAACACAGATGGCTGGTAAGTTTAATGTTTGACCTATTTTCAGTCACTTCCTGTTTCCGTTGGTAAACAAACATACATGGTAGTTGGCATCTGGTCATAAATTTTGCTTACAAATTTAAGGACACATTAACCATCAATATAAGGAAACTATTGTGCAGATTTTGTTTCTGACTTTATTAAATTTCTTTTTAAGACTTTGCAATGATTACTTTTAAGACATTTTGAAGTTCTGTGTTTTTGAAGCTTCATGTTGTTTTAAGGAGTGTAATTTAGACAGCAACAACTTGATTCACACCATAAAATGAAGCCTTTTTTATTTTGGATTGTATTAATTTGACCTTGAGGATGAGAAATAAATCCACTTTTCCTATTACAATCCATCTTAATTTAGGGCTTGTTAGGAGCATTAAACCCACGAGACCTGCTCGTTCTTTTTACTTGGGCTCACGATGTTGACATTTACCTCCAACATGTTTTAGATTTAAATGGATATAAACATGTTTTAACTCTTGATCTCTATGGGGACTACTTGGCTATGAATTCTGGGTAAATATAGTGTTTTTATATTTTATTTTTTAACCAAAGAGCAACCTGACAGCCACATCAAACCTCTCTACTCCCTTGGCTCCGCAGTGAGATCTTTGGAGAGAGATGAGACACAGTGTTGATGTATTTGGGTTTATGCTCTAACAGCAAAGGAGTTGTTTGAGTTTGACTTTCATTATATCTCTGTCCAATTATTTTTGAACATTTGATTATTATTTATTTAAAAAAGGGGTTACATCAGTTCTTCCTTTAATGACTACCCCCTTAAATAAAACCAAAACTTTGCAGAATGATGTAGAATTTAATTCCTTATATGTGTTAAATCTCGGGATCCGAAGAACAACAAAAATTAAATTGCCTAAATTCTTCAGTCTTTATGACATTTTTGACACTTGTTGTATTTGAGCTTTTCTTCTTCTCTGCAATGCCACTTCATTCATGCTGAAAAACACACAAAACAATAGAACCATATTTTTGGATTTAAATCCAAAGTTTAAGACCCACCAGTGGGCTTAAAGTTGCAATTGCTATCACCTTCAAAAACACACACACTAAGCCCTGCTCAGTATTAAAACTTAAACAAATAAATCAGCTGAACCGGTGAGGCTTAAAGAAAAGTCCCATGGAAATTACACGACACTTTGTTTTCTGTCTCGGAAAGCCCGACAGAGAATATGTTTTTGTTTACTTTTCATTCCAGTTCCACGTTGTCAAGGGAGACAATGTTAATCCTTGTATTTCTGATGTCAAGACTCCATGAAATGGGTAGAGGAGGGGTAGTTGCCCTGAAGTCAGTGTAAAGGGTCATCAGATAAAGATTAATGAAAACTCGCACTTCTGTACTGTGGGAATAGAAAAAAAGTTTTCCATTATTTACATATTGTCTCTCCATCTGAGAGAAGAATAATAAGCAGAATGCTGTATTTACAGAAGTTACAGCCAACTATAGGGACTCAACTTTATTGTCTTTTTTTTGTGTGTTAGCCCTGTCTTGTCAAACACTTCAAGTTGAGAATGTCTAATTAAAATTAGGATTGCGGTTAACACATATCATGCCCTTTTGACCTGATACATCATAAAGAGCGAACGTTTGGAATAATGAGTGGCAGGGAAAGAACCTTTCACCTCGGGGTTGGAGGCCTCTGTCATGTTGAATCTGTGTATTTGTGACACATGCTGACAAAATGCTCAGCGCCCTGCAAGGATGCAGAGAGACACATGACCCGGTCTTTATCAGGACTGGACTTACTCAAGATTAAAAAGTCTTTTTTAATGTGTGTGTCTGTGTGATTGCATTTCATGGCACTAAGTGTGGGACAAGAATTATGCTTCGGGATCATTCTGCTCGGAAGAGACTTTCGACTCATAGTTGGTAATTTATTATTTATTTGATCTAAAAGAATTTGTGACATTTATACATACTTATTCTATATTTATATTCTAATAGATTTGACTCAACCTAAAAATGATCTAAAACAAAACAGCTTACTTAACGTTCATGGGGAAAAAAAATGAATATAAAAAATGTTTTATATCACACATTTATGATGAAAACAATTATTCTTATCATTTCATTCTTATGGCTCCAAAAAGATTAAATAATAAACCAAGTCTTACAATTTTCTTCAATACTAAAATTAACTTTATTATGGGTTTCTTTTACATTAAAGATCAGGTCAGTTTTTCAGTGTTACTCGGTTTTACATTTTTGGTATTGGTATTTTTTTATAGTTCAACATTTATTTGCATTTGCCCTTGCAATTCAATTAGTAAATGTTGATTTAATTTTTAATACTACTGCCTTTTGAGAAACCTTCAATTTGGGGTGGTCTTTAAAAAAAGAAGTAAAGACAACCACTTTGTTTTCTGGTGCTGCCAGAGTTTTGAAAGGTTTTAAACAGTGATATTTGTATTAATATGTAAATATTATGGCATGTAGCATTTGTATTCATGCAATGCTTGGATGTGACTGACAACCATTCCCTGTTTAAGGATATGTTTACCTGATGAAGGTCTCATCACCAAAATTTTGCAGGAATAAATTATTGCAAGTTTAAAACTGAGCAGAAGTTTTGTTCTTCTTTTTTGGACTTATTTATCCTTCTCCTACACAACAGTTTTATTGCAATGGATTTTCTTTTAGGTGAAGTTCCATAAAAGGGTTATGAATAATTAATATTTTTTCATGTGAAGAGCCTTTTCAACTTCCTCAGTTTGTAGAAATATTGTCTAATTCTGACCAGATTGATGAGATAAACTGAGAGAAGCCAAGACCACAGCAGATTGAAAGAATAAAACAACCCCAATCTCAAAATGTTTATAAGGGTTTATGTGAATGCAATAAAAATGCTGTCCACATATTATTTTCACATTCTATAAATTTCTTTCAAGCACAAATAGCAGCAGCAGTTAGCTGTTACTTAGAGCGGGGAATATTGTAATATTCTGGCTGTAATATTTTGATGATGTATGACATAGTGTTTGCATGAACCGCTGTAAAACTTTTGAGATTTGAATTTTTTAAAGATGGCAGTAATCCACTTTGGTCTTGGACCGCTCAGACCAGTGGTTAGTTTGTTAATCTATTCAGAACTAATCTAGATTTCTTTAAACCTCACTTATTTATTTGCAGTGAAATTATTTATTTAAACTCAATATCATATCCTAGTTTGTTTATAGGACAGTTGTTTTGTCCTTTTCCCACAAGATAATACTTAATTTGGAATGTCTGTGATGTACTGTGGTCAAAAAATTAGTCTCAGCCAGCAGGAAAAAAATCCTGCTGTAAAAACGGATGTTGAGCTTTTCAGTATTTTATCATCAGCGTAGAGCAGGCATTCACATGACAGAAGTTGTGTGGGTATGCCACAGTAAGTGCTGAGTCATGTCCAGGGCGCATTAAAGAAGATCAAAGAGTTTCTTAAAGGATGTTGTTAAAGTCTGCGTGTGCATCCCAGCATGGTGGTGCTGAACAGACGCTCGTCTCCAAATGTTGCTTTCTTTCTGAAACGATGACTTAAAGACATCACATCTCCTCCTCGTGTCCTTGTGGAGGTAAGGCATTTGTACGTGTGACAGAAATAAAAAAGTAGAGTAAGCCTGTTTGATATGACACGTTTTACTCTAATTCACTCTGATCTGTTCCGGAGGACTCATGAACAAAAAGACAAGAAGTAGAGATGTTTAATATTTTTTCTCAGGTCTCTCAGTGTCTTCACAGAACGGAGTGCAAAGACTGGAATTGTAATTTTGAACCACAGTCTTAGTCAGCCTGAAAGTGTGTGTTGTAAAATTTTAAATTAAATGTATCTGCAACTCCAATACCCCTGAGTGGACCTGAACATGTTGTATTAGACCACACACACACACACACACACACACAAAAAGCCTTGTTTTCAGAGAGCCTCTGCTTTCTTTCTGGTTTGAATTGAAAAATTATTTGTATTGCAGCCATCTTGAAATATTTTAGGTTCTTTGAAAAAAATCTTGAAGCAATGCACACCCCCTTCTGCTCTAACTGATGTGATGTGGTGCAGAGGTAATAATTTGTGCATATCTGTTTTAGATTCAGACCGTTGTCGTCCTGGAGTTTGAGGGATCGAGATGAGTCGCAGCAAAGTCGATGAGGAGTCCCGGTGCTGGAATACATTTGCAAACCTTTTTAAAAAACTTTGTTTTCACATCTTATTTTTAGCCATCAGTAGAGATCGTCATGCTGTCATGAGTAGCGTTCACACCTGTCCCCTGTGATGGAGTGGCACTCACAGAGCTGCCTTGCTGGTTCTGTCAGAGGTGTGATATGGGAGCTTGATTTTCCAACTCACACCTCAGGAAAAATGGCAAAAGACTCCATTGAGGATATTTTCTTTTCATTTTTATAGTACATTCTGTTGATATTATGACGATTTAATTAAATTCTCAACATTTTAATTTTTGTGCCATGTTTTCTTCCCTTCTGTTAGTTTCAAATAGTCAGTTATATGCAACATTCCAGTCCAAACTTTCACTTACAAAAAGCATTGTAACTAACTAACTGCACAATCAGGAACACTGTGAACTCTTATCAAGCAGTTGGGCACATCCACTGTATGCACAATAATTTGTCAAGTATTTTGATCTCCTCATGAAGTTTCTAATTCCTATCAATGCACATGTAAGTTTTCCTATCCTTTCTACATTTTATATTATTTATTCATTTTTTGTTCAATGAATGACAAAATGGGAAGGTCTAGACCCAAACAGAACATCTTATATTGGGGTGCATAATTGATAGACAGCTTCATTACCCCAAGTAAGATGTGTTTTATTATTATTTTTTTGATACTCTTAAGTCAATAATTGTACAATGCCTCTCAAATGGATCTGTCATTCTGAAAACATAGAAACTTTTGATGAGTTTGACATGGAGAACTTAACTGGCCCACACTTGACCTCAACCCCAGTGGGCACCTTTGGGATAGACAAGAGCTGAAATTATGGCCCCGTCCCAATACTTGCACTTCCACCCTTGTTCCATCCTTGTGTCCTTCAAATGCGCATTCATGCTGAAGGGTTTGAGTGCGTAGTGCGTCCCAATTCTCCCGAGTGGTCTTTCACCTCGCCCCCTTTGGATCCTACATCCACACTTTAGCTAAGCCCGCATCCAGGCGGACTTTGGCAAAGTATTTACCCACAATTCATCGCTGCATGTGACGTTTTGAATTAAAAGGCGGAAATATGACAGTGGTGACAGAGCAAGCTGCGTCTGCCACAAAAAAGCAGTTTTGAAATGTAAAGTATTGAAATAATTATCGTTTCACTCTACTGTACATGTGTGAATACTATCAAACTTTGCAACAAGTCATAACAAAACACATTTGAACAGCCAAATATCTCCTGCAATGACTTTGAAAAGCAAAAATACCTATACTGTACTTTTAAAATGGTACTGGCACCTTGACGTAACTCGTACTGTCCCAATTCTCCAATTTTTGCATTCTTGTAACCTGCGCACACGCACCCTTATGTGCACTTCGACTGAGTACACACTTCATAGAGGGGCGTAGGGTGTAGTGAGAGTATTGGGACCAGGACTATGAGCCAGACTTTCTCACTCAACATCAGTGCCTAACCTCATAAATGCTCTGCAGAATGAATTGGCACAAATTCTCACAGAAACACTCCAAATTCTTGTGGAAAACCTACTAAGAAAAGTCGAAGCTGCTACAAAAAGGGGACCAACTTTGTACAGTCCCTGTTGATGTGATGGTCAGGTGTGGCTAAATACTTTTGTCTACATAGTGTATAACTCTTGGGAGGATTAAATACTTTATTGCCAACCTACATGAAGTGTTAAGAGTTACAAGGTGTCTAAATGTTAGTTACATGGTAAAATCAGAAGAGGCCAACTACAAACATTGAAAAAAATCCATAAGTTGAAGCATAAAGATTGTTTTATGACAGTGACAAAAATGCCTTTAATTTTCTTTTTTTTAAGTTTTATTTGAGCAGAAGAATTAGCTCATTGGTGGATCAATAACAAACACATGGCCAGACAGTTGGCAGAAAGGTGAAGACAGAGTCCTTTTCAAAACAACTCAGCAGAAAATGTTTTGGTAATTATATAGGTTTGAAAACCATGGAGATGTACGATACTATACTGCCTTTTTCAGATGAAGGCAAAACTAATTTTATATGTAAGAACCAGCAGCTTTATTGTACAACAAAAAACAATTTTGATTGAGGAAGTTTGAATAGTCATTGGCTGTAACACATTCACTGTCACCTGAATTAACAGAAAACTTGAAAATTACTACATTATCTGTTCGCTGTAGTGCTATTTAAAAAAAATCTTTATTTATATACCTTTTACTTCCTTAAGAAAAACTTAGGTATGTCATACCTACTCCAATTTATTACACAAATTTAGAAAAATAATTACAAGGTTGTTTTGTGTGTTTAACAAAGAAAAGAAGGCCCTTTTAATGTTTAGCACAATTAAAACATGCCAAAAAAAAGCTCCCAGTTTTAGGAAGCTGTAAACTTTTATTTATTTTTTGACTAAGGAAATGTTTACGTCATGATCTTTATGCAGAACAATGCTCCATCACATGCTTGCTGCATGTACAAAGGAAGAAAAATATTTATTTCTGATGAGCATTTGAGAGGCTGGACATGAAAGTTTGCTGATAGGTGCTGCCAAAACTGCCACCTTCCTAATAAAGTAAAGAGCTACTGACTTTAAACACTGATATATTATAGTTCTAACTACTATGTGTATTTTGTGGAACATCCACTCCATCATCAGATGAACCCTGCCTCATTAGGTGCTCCTCTGACACTTATGGCAGTTTTCTTAACAAAAGCAGTGATTATCTGATTTCAGCTATTGACCAAAACACATTCCTCCCAGGACAATTCTGGTGTTACAATATTCTCCCTCCAGAGACACATGTATGATAAAATAGATCTCATCATCTACCACTGACCCAAGGTGATGATCCTGCACAGAAATACAAACCTCAGTGTGTGTAAAACTAAACAGAAACTGTCAAATATCGTGCTGATCTAATCCTAGCAGCTCATGATGATCTGCCATGGCTTTGTGCAATTAGCTTGGAGCACTGCAAATGCACACACCTAAATAAAGCACACCCTGATTCTCTTGCCACAAAATCAATGCAGATCTGAAAGAAGGCAGCGATGCCTGAGATAGTACAAAGTGATGTCTTTCTTGCCTTTACCATCATTTTGCTTCCCTCTGCTCACTGAAAGTGATTCAAGCAGCCTAATAGTATTGAAGTACTGCCAGGGAGATGCTAATTAATTGTTGTAGCAGTTCAATAGATTAAACGCAAACAATTTGTTTTGTACATTCTTTGTTGTTCTGTTGGGTTTGTTTAGTGAACAAATACATTTATTTCACTGATTTGCACTTTTATTAAATTTATATATATAGATATATCTATATATATCTATATATATAAAGTTGAGAGCTTTGTATATTAGAAGTAAGATTTTATATTTTATTCAGAACTTTACAGGGAGCCAACAAAGAAAAGCTAAAATTGGAAAAATTGATTTCTTGCTCTAACTCTTATCAGAACTCTGACGGTAGGATTTTGGATCAACTGAAGACTTTTAAGAGAGTTTTTCAGACGTCCAGATAATAAGAATAATAAGATATAAAAGGAATTGCAACAGTCAGGCCATGTCCCTCCTGTCAAGACATCATGCTTCCCCAAATTTGAGGGAGTTAGAAATGTTAATACGATATTTGTTGAAAACATCATTCTACTTGTTTAGATGTATGAACTGTTTTGAAAATAAAAACACTATTGCATCGGCTTAAAACTACATTATCACAGAGCTAAAAAATATAGTTTTTTTTAAAGCCAGCAACAAAGCTACATAATATAACATTAGATCTAACAGAATCTGACATGCTGCTTTAGATTTGATTATCTTTGTTTGTGTTCAGCACCAACCAAAGGTTTTACCCATTTATTTTCTGTTGTATGTTTGTGTTTATCCCCTTTCTGAGTTCTTTTGATTTTTATTTTCGCTAGAAATTCAAATTTTAACCAATCAATATTTCACCTACTACATGTAGAGTTATTATTAAGGGCTATAGGCTGTCAGCTTTTAGGAGGACAGCTCTCAAACCTGTCTCCATTGGCTGACCACCTGTAATTGTTCTGGGTTAAAGGAAGGCTGAGTC
The DNA here is from genome assembly GCA_028566095.1 of Kryptolebias brasiliensis. Lineage (NCBI taxonomy): Eukaryota > Metazoa > Chordata > Actinopteri > Cyprinodontiformes > Rivulidae > Kryptolebias > Kryptolebias brasiliensis. The sequence goes on from JAOXNZ010000091.1 coordinate 7,912,401, forward strand.
ACTCTCATATCAACCTTAGTTTTAATTACATTTTTGGATTATAAGTGAGGAAACTGACTACTAAGAATTTTCAAGTGGAATCAGTGTCTATACTTGATGAATATTAAGTTTTAGCTGCTCGGCAGTCCGTTTTAGTCACCATCGGACCCCCTCCCCCATCATGTGCCATTAATTTTCAACAGGGAGCATAGAAGGACAGCAGATAGGCCAGCTGAACACCCACACACTCTGTGCTTATTGAAGCCATGCTGTGAAGTTGTGCAGAATGAAGTCAGGCATTGATGACAGACCTTGAGAGAAAAGGCGCTGCATATGTCTCTAAAGAATTACAATACCTCCGCTTCAATGGTATTTTCAACACGTGCATGTTACCCCCACCATGGGCGCTGATGCAGCCACTTATCATCGCAGATGGAGGCTTTGCAACTTTTGCTGATAACAGCCTGGATGGTTTTATCTGTCTTCTCATCTGGAACCTGACGTCTGTGTTTCCCAGAAACAAAGCTGAAAAGGGAAGTCATCTGTCCACAGAACAGGTGTTCATCTGAAATCAGCCATAGCCTAAAAAAGCTTTGCAGCTTATAAACACAAATTACATGTACTGTATGACTTCTAGCTTCAGGTTGTGTTTCTGGATGCAGCACAGGACTGTATTGATGGTTCTCACAGCACTGTGTGGCTTTAATGCTCATAGTCCCATGAGAGTTAGGGGTCAAAGGTCACTTACATCCAGTAGTAGTTTTCCTGCTCAGCTTTTACACAAAGATTTTCTCACTTCCTGAATTTATTTTACAACATTATGCATTTTGGAAGTGGAATGTTTTTCACCATTTTGCAACAAGAAACATATGATAGTTGACCATCAGATGGAGTTTGGTCCATACAGGTCAGGATACGGCCCTATATAAATCCGTTTTATTTATTCCCAAATTGCATTTTATTTTTTTCCCAAATTCCACTTTTTCCGTTTTTATTTTTCTGAATTCTGCTTTTTCCATTTTTTTCCCCTCAATTTCACATTTTCATTCTAACCACATTCATTAACCGGAAAAGTACGTAATTATAAAGTGACTGAAAAATATTTAACAAAGGAATAGCCACAAATCTCAAAATTTAATGACTGTTATTTCACTTTCACAAATAAAACAAATTGATGTGGTTCAGCAAAACATTACGTGCTTTTGCAAGGTATTTAAAAGTATTTATTTACCCATACTTTTTTATAGGACAAAAAACATTCTTTATGTGCAAGACAAGGTATCCTTTTGTAAAAGTGCTTTAGAGTTGAACATAAAGGTGTCTCATAGGCTGATCGAACACATGGGGTAGATGGGTTTGACGGAGGCTGCTCACGTGTTCTGGCAGCGCACCCCCTTGCTTGCAGAGCTTTTTTATTTTTTCTAAAGGAATGTCTGATTCCGCACACATGGCAACAAAATCTTTAATAAAGTCACCCCTCGTTAGTACTGATGTAGTTGAATGCTGAAGGGTTTGCAGGCGTGTCTGGCTCGCGCTAGCTAGCTTCTTCTCCCTGTTTCTGACGTGACTCTTTGACTGTAAGTGGTCATCACATGTATTCTTACACGTCCAGTCGATCGTGTGCTGACAAAACTTGCTCTCCAGATTCATAATAATCGTTGGGGTATTGTTCTACCCTAAACTTTGCACTAAGTTACGCATTTTTTAATTTTTTGGAGGACTTCAGTGTTTCTGCGTGCCTCTTTGCCATGGCTGACCTACCTTTTCTTGTCTGTGGAGAGAAGAGCCCGCCCCGCGTAACCAGGTAACAGCAGATACAGGAGTTGGCAGTGGACAAAATACCTCCCAAACTTCTATGCCTTGCCAAAATGAGCGAATTCCGTGAGATTCCGTGTTTTGTACTGGATTCCATTTTATTGGTGCTGGTGTAGATTTTCAGTCAGGATTTCTTCGCTTGTTTTTTGAAGACATTTAATTTCTTATCCAAGTTTTAGATATGTCAAAAATGTTTTATATCCAAGTAATTTTTCCAAGCAAAGAAAATAAGGACCTTTTTTTTGTATAAGATAATTAAAATCTACCAAAGAATGCTCCCATATTCAGGAAGATGCAAGATATGATTTATTTAGCACAGAAAATGTCTTCAACATCATGATATGTGAAAAGGTTCTAAATCCAAGCAAGTTTTCCACTGAAGACTTCAGTAATATTTTTCTTAGTAACTATGTCTGTTAAATAGCTGTTGAAACAAAACATCAAATTGCAATACATGATGCATGTCAAAAACCCTTCCTACTCACCTGAAATTAGGATTTTTTTACTCATTTGGGAGCTTTAAGTTTCAAAGTCACAACTCAATGTGAGATGTGTTGCACACAAGTGCCTGAAGGTTTAACGCTTCCATAATGACACTCATGAGCTCTGTAATTACACATGGCATGCATAAATTCAGACAAACTATTAGAACACAGAGAAGACTGGCATCTGGCCACAGTCTTTGAGTTCATCAGCAGGGTTTGTTTTTTGCAAACGCAGCTGGGGTCTGGTACTTGGGTGGGCGGCACAAAAAAACTTGGAAGCCAAACAGGCGCGCTAATTTCCCCATGAACGTTGGCATATGTGATGAGAGTCACATTAAAAAAAAGTACTTTTAAGTGCATGCTTGTGTTATGTGCTTTGTGTTTGTGTGGGTGTGTGTTTATCTGTGTGATGGTTGTGCTGGGGGGCAGAAAGACAGAGCGTGTGAGTGAGATAAGCGCAAACTGAACCTCTGATCTCCGTGCAGCTTCCTACTGAGAGAGAGGGAGGGAAAGTGAGGGGACATGCATGTTGAGTGTCTTCTTTTGTTGTTGTTTGTTTGACGGCATGTGATCTAACAGCTGCAGAAAATTCTCTTCAGAACCAGAGCTAGACTCCGTCTGCATGTTCTCTGTAGTGTTACTCTGCAAATGAGTCTTAGTTGATGTACAGAAGGCTGTTTGATGTGTTTATCTCTGGTATTTATCCACATTCTGCTGTTTGATTTGAAACTGTGCACATTTAAACAAAACTTTAATTGATTTTATTATGTAAAACAAATGCAAGCTTTAAAGTCCTAAAATTGGAAGAAATGTCATAATGTATGCAAAATATAAAAGATATTGACAGTTGCAAAGGTGTATCAACCAAGACAGTCCAGCTACATCCAGAGCCTTGAGAACTCAGGGCGGATCTCATCCACCCCCTGAGCCCTGCTGCCATGGAGCTTTTTTACTACCTTTTTACTACCTAGCTTTTTTTGTACCCCAGAGTCCCAAAACTCACCTTCCCTCATGGAAGATCTGTTGGTGGGATTAAGAAGGTCCTCAAAGTATTCCTTCCACTGCCCAACGACATCACTGGTTGAGGTCAACAGCACACCACCTCCACTATACACAGTGTTGGCAAAGTGCTGCTACACCTGCCTCAGCCACCTGATGATTTGCAGGAATCTTCTCGGGGCCAATTGAGGGTTTTTATCCAAGGCCTTACTGAACTCCTCCCACACCCAAGCCTTTGCCTTAGCAACAGCCATGGCTGCATCCCGCTTGGCCAGCTGGTACCTCTCAGCTGCCTCTGGAGTCCTACCAGCTAAGAAGGCCTGATAGGACACCTTCTTCAGCTTGACGGCCTCCCTCACCCGGGATGTCCACCATTGGGTTTGAGGATGGCCGCCACGAGAAACACCATCAACCTTGCAGCCGCAGCTCAGGAAATCCGCCTCGACAATAGTGGCATGGAACATGACCCATTTGGACTCAATGCTCCCCATCCTCCGCTGGGATGCAGTTGGAGCTCTGCCGGAGGTGTGAGTTGAAGATCTTTCTGACGGGTTCTTCTGCCAGGCGTTCCCAGCAAACCCTCACTATGCGTTTGGGTCTACCAGGTCTGTTTGGGATCCTCTCACACCATCTGATCCAACTCACCACCAGGAGTAGTCAGATTCCAAAAAGTGTACAGAAAAAATGAAAAACAGGAAAACGCTTGTATGATTGCCGACTCAGCATTTACCCAACTGAATGATTAATTACTAAATCTGGCTCATCATCTCTAAATGACATTGTTGAAAACAGAACTGTTCTGCTGAGCAGAAGAGTGCCCTGACTGCTTCAGCGAGTTCAGCCCTTTAGCTCTCCACTTACTGAGATTGGGCGAAGATTAAGAGAGCTTGGGAAGTTCTGTCACTGGCTCGCCTCAAGGTGAGTGACAAAATCACTTCAGCATCAGCATATTTCATTCTTTTTGTACTCAGTGCTTAGAGAGCCAGAGAGCCATTTTGTCCATAGATCAGAAGAGAGTTTTATTTAAATGAAAACGGGGATATATCTTGACTGGTGGATCGTATGGTGGGTAAGAAACTTAGAACTTTTTGTCTTTTACTCTATCCTCATGGGAAGTAGCTGTGAGTTGTTACCTTGAGTTAAGGCAGAAGTTTGCAACATGATCATTCTGAAACTCTGGTGGTTACTAAAATTAAAAGAAAATCAGATATTTTATGATTATTTCAGAAAAATGTCAATCTAAGTTTCAATCAAACAGATCATGGAAATCTTTTGTGCTTGAATTAAAAATAACTGCTTGATTTTAAGCAGTTTTAAGCAATATTGTTGATTTTATGTGACCACTGTGCTTTAATTTATTGCTAAAGAAATTAT
>JAOXNZ010000091.1:7918542-7962360 GCA_028566095.1 Kryptolebias brasiliensis
CTATCTATCTATCTATCTATCTATCTATCTATCTATCTATCTATCTATCTATCTATCTATCTATCTATCTATCTACATACATACATATATATTATATACATATATACTGTATATACATATAGTGATTGTGGTAAGGATTAGGAACTTACTGATTGACTGGGTATTGGACCATATATTTACCACCATCCATCTGGATCTATCAGATAAAAAAAGCACAAGGGGAGCTATATAGTAGGTGCTAATTTAGTTAAAGCTCTTTGATCCAAGAGTAAAACTTTTCCCCTCAAGAAAGCAAAGACTCCAGTGTTTGTACTCCAACCTCTTCAGGAGTACACAGTGTTTTCTGTCATAACTTAATATTTTTGTAGCTGCCTGTTTAAAATACAAACAAATGCTTAAAACTTGCCTAAATATTCTTCCAAAACTATTTTTCTTTAAATCCACTGAAACTTTGGCCACTACATTGCACCAAAAAATATGAATTTACACTGCAAATTCAGCTATAGAGTAAAATGATTCATAAAAAGTAAGACTCTTCTAACCAGCCCCTTTTCTATCAATAAAAACACAATTTAACCTAGATTATTACATGCAAACATGGCACGCTGATTTTCAGTAATTTTTCAGCATATTCCATCTGACTAGAGGTCAAGCAAGAGAGGATTAGCACTCTTATAATCCATGCAGGTGGTGGTGTGGCCTTGAGCTGCTCAAGACCTCACTTTAGTATGCAGACTGGCTGGTGAGAAGAACTGGAGCAAACCACAGCTCTGGGGGGATTTTAAGCTAAATAAATAGACAAAATAAAAGAGCTACAATAAGAAAAGGTTTTATAGAGAAAGAGGTGATATAAGCTTTGTGATTGAACAGGGAAAGTGGGACTCGGAGAAGGAGAGGAAATGGAAAGTCACACTGAGTGTAAGTGTTGTGGCATTTTGTGAAGCTTCGGCTCTTAATTATCACGTCCCCCAGTGTGCTGTCTCTCTTCCCAGCTCCCCCACTTTCTTCATCTCTTTTTCAATTTTCTAATTGCATGGTTTTAATTAAAGCCACACAGCAATGACAGTGAGTCTATTAAAAAGCCAAGAAATGGGCACAGATAGCAAAAGGCTGTATTTTTGGGGTGCCGGTGAGGGTAGTGGTGTGGTTTTGGTGGTGCTGAATTGCTGTTTTTTTTTTCTTTTTGTAATTTTGTATTCGCAATAAAGTCAATTTTTGTGGTGAAAAACAAACTGTATCTCCTCTGTAGAAAAAGTGATGTGAAATCTCTTATAATTGTGATGCCACATGGTAACGTGATTTTATGTAATGACAAATTTATGGTGTTTTTGTATTAACATGGGTCATATATTTATCTTAGAAACATTCCTGGAGAACTGTGAAATAATGCACATCTCTTGTTTTAATTTATAATGCATTTATTTTTTTCTCAATTTCATTAGAGTAAACCACATCTGACTGTGTTTTTTTGTGTTTAATGATCTTCTTTGTGAATTTGAATGTCCTTCCCTCTAACACTCTAGTTACTGATGTACTATAGACTCTCTGTCCCTCGGCTTATCTCATTTTCTTAATGATACACCATTCTCCTGAACCCATCTTTTAATTAGACATCAGCATTTTAGTTAAAGGCTTTTGGAGTTTTACCTGTTTGTATACAAAAGACCATCCAGCGGAACTGAACCTGAACATATTTACTGATTGTACATTTCTTTTGCAATGAGTCAGTTATAGTAGTATCTGTTTTTCTGATGTTCTTTTATAAATAAGTCGTTCAACTTAGATGAGATTTAGGCTATTGGTGATGCTGATGCTAATTTAACCCAAAGCTGAAGAAAATTACACACACAAGTGTAAAACTCTTCCCTTGCAAAAAAAATGTGCTTAATCCTACAAAAGTTTTAAATGTAATTTCTTTTTAAGTTCTTGTTTGTAATCCACAGTATAGAAATAGTAACTCTGTTTTTTTTTTTTTGATGCTTTAAGTAGATGAGGTTATAATTAAATAATACATTAAATATTTGAAATGTTGACTTTTGTAACTATTGTAAAAGAGAAGTTGGCATAGTCTTTCCAAGTAGCCAAGTATTTTGGATTATGATGCGTATACAATCAAACTAAATAGATTTTAACTCACATGAAATTTATGCCAAATGCAGAAATTCAACAGATTCTAAACACCAGTGATGAAAAGACAGGCAACACAACACTCATGTTTGGTTTTTAAATTTGTTTAAATGTCAGCTGGCTTTCAAAAGACACTAAAATAGAACCATTGACATAAATAAAGATTGTTGAAGCAACTCCATTAACTTCCATTGTCCAAAATTGAAGCCAGTGTCTGTTTGTTTGGGTGCTGCCATGTTGTATTTTTGAAGCCAGCATCTGCGCAGGATGTCAGCCTGTACCACTGATATAAAAGTCCTGCCTACACACCCTCCCAAAGTTCTATCAGGCTATCACAGTGTAACATAACACCATTTTTAGACTCAAATAACCAATTGAAACAAAACATAATAAAAAAATGGATATTTGAACACACAGCTGCAAGGTAAGGACAATGTTAATCAACAACTGAAAACAATTATCTGAAGTGTATTTTTATATTTTAGTCATGCAAATGTCCCATTCATTTATTGGGAAAGGACTCAATAACTGTATTGCAGTTAGCCACTAGGGGGTGCTCGTTCTTTGTGGCTACAACTTCCAGCTTCCGGTCCTGTCTCTAGTTGTAATATATCCTGATGGACATAACTGGCCTCTCTTTGAGATCAGTGCGAGCTCCAACACCACCTCAGTCAGGTTGATGACAAGATAAAGTGTGTTTTGGTGTGATGGAAAGACAAAAGCTGAGGTAATAGCTATTAGACACAAAATACAAATGCATTAGTTTATAAGTGTCTTCTAATCTTTAAAAGTGAGGTTCTGTGGAAAGGTTATGAACAATTAATATCTTACTTGTTGTAGATAGCTCTTTGAACAACCTCAGTTTGGGAAAATGTGTTTTTTCTTACCTTGCTTGTACTAGATGTTACCTCTCCAATCCAGTCAGAATCAATTTTTATTTCTCCAAAACAAACTCATTCAGAGTTATCTGCAACAGATTAATTGCTTATAACCACTTCAGAAGATTTATCTCTTAGAACTTTTTCTTTTATAAAAACAAAAATAGTCTAAAATCTGCAGCTCATTTGTGACACTTTGTCTAATATTTTTAGAGCTTTAAATGATTTATTAAGATGCACATTTTTAGAGCACAATCTGTAATTAGGTTTAAGATTTTCTTCATTGAATTTGTCATCATTTTGTTTAATGTTTAACGTGTTTGTTAAACAGACTCATATTAGGCTGTAAAATAATTATAATATTGGAAGAGAAGGTTTATTTGTTAGAGGCAGAAAAGATTTAGGCAGCAGCACTTAATCAGGAGAGACACATTGCAAAGTGTAGCAAAGATAAAATGGGAACGGGGTGGAAAAAGCTAACTATGCTGACTGAATCAATTTTTGGTTTAAATAAATTAAAAGATAAATTTCTCAGAAAAAGCTAAATTCAGTAACAAACAAACACACATGGCAACGGTGCACATAAGAAGATATAGATTTTAATATCTTTATAAACAATATTGTGCTGTTGTTTTTGATGATAACTTACTGAACAGTTAAATTATGACAATGAAACAGATGAAAAGGCATACAGCAGAACAGGAAAATGGAGGGTGAGGAACTGTGCTTTAACAAACAGAGGGTTCTAAAAATATAACATGAATAATAAACAAATCAACATAAAATCATAAACGGAAATACTCCTCTTGACAAAAGGAGCAGAAAACCCTGTTATCATCATTGATGTCACTGATATTGTTTTGTCATATTAATACAGTAAATGATTAATATCAGCACTGCAAGATGTCCCCTTGTCTCCATTGTTACATTGATACAAACACCATCAACTCAGTACATACTTTGAGGGAGGCACGAAAGCTCCAGAAGAACAGCAAGATGTCTTGTAATTTCCTACAAGTCTGCATTTTACTGCATCTCCTTTAGGACTTCTGAAGCGATTGTCTTCTTCTTGGATCCACAGACAATCATGCCAGTTCAGGAAGAGGCAGAATTGTGCATGATCCCAGGTGACCTCGCTCCATTCAAATTGTTCTTTGATCGATTATTGATCAGAAAAGTTTTTTTTTAGGTAAGCACACATTTTCTTGTCTTGTATGCCTGTGAAATTATGTATTTAAGAAAAAAAAACATGTTTCTCACATTCTCAGTGAGGATGAGGGAGGGATGTCCTCCCTGAGGAGGAAGCAGTTCAGCACAACCTCACCGTGAAGCTGAGAAATCCCCATATGACCCTTGACCTCTAAGGCTCCTATCAGCCCTGCAGCAAGGATGAATCTCTAGGTCCATCATGTGTCTTAGAAAAAACTCAAATGAACAACATCTGACACAAGATATAGACAGACTCCTCGTTATTCACAGCTTGATTCCCCAAAGACTCAAAGCAGATGAAAATAGCAAATGGCAATCGTCGTCATCCCGAAACAATTAGCAGCTTAATCTTCAGTTGCAAAGGGGAGAACTTATGTAAATGAAGATGGAAGAGGAAAATTAATACATAATAATATGTAGGCAGAAAGTAAAAAAGTTACAGCATCATATACTGTGTGGTTTAATGGACATTATATTTATGGCCATAAAAAATAGTGGCAACAGATTTTTACTCTGAAGTAGATCTCTCTGTTTTATATTACTTGACTTGAATATGCTGGCATACTTATTCTTCACTTCTTTGTTCTTAACAAACGTTAGAACACAAAATGCATTTAGAAGAAAACATGAGACTTGCACTGGAGGTTTCACAAGTTCATCAACTTCCATTAATACCATTATGCATACATTTACAAATTCTGAACTCAAAAATCACTTCAAGATTTTTAGAAACAAACAGCTGAAGATGTTGGCCGTCATCTCTCACATTTCCCATTCTTTTCTTTAACTTTTGGTTTTCTGAGCTCCAGCTGCGTTAACAAAACGTTATCAAAAATATAGGACACCAAGATGTATGACGATGAAATCATACAGGCATTGGCAGTTGCAAGCTTAGTTTGCATTCACCTTCTATCCTATTCAGTCTCTCTTGTTTTTGTGCTCTGAATCTTTCGCTTGTAGATGATTGATGCTTTGATATCTGTTTCAGTTTGAACCATAAATCCCCCCACAAGAACGTTTACACATATAATCACACTCACACACATACATAAAAGACACAGGCCTTGGAGTGCAGGAGCAAGAGAAGGTCTGAGGGTTGTGCTTTTTTTCTGATTAGCATTTGTTAAACCCTCTGAAGGTCAACGGAGAATGTAGTCAATATTTGTCAATATCAAGGCCACAAAGAGGGCTTGCACTTGTAGTAAAGACTTAGATAAGGGTGCCTTATTGTTGGCTTGCTGAACCCCACTAGGGGGGCGAACAGTGGTCCGAGGAGAGCACTTGTGCTTTCTCTGTGTGACTGTGCCATCTGGGGATGTGTGGTCATGTTTACCGCCCTCTGAGAAGTCTGGGGAGGAGTCATCCTTGTCTGCCATGACCTCCTTTGAATGGTGAACCTCATTGTCATCCTTCTTCTTGCCCACTCTGTTACGAGGCTTTGTGCAGTTTTTAGCAGGCCCAGGCCTTGAGGGATGCACAATGTGGGTCTGCCCTCCAGAGCCCATCGCCACTCCTCGATTCATAGATGGATTAACTGTGCCTGATAAATTATTAGTCTGAGCTCTGGACTCAGAAACAGTTGGTGAACAGCTGGAGAAGTCCTCCTTGTGCAGCTCTTTAAGGTCTTTCCCAACCATATTAATTGGGGCCTGGCAATCTACTGATGACGTTGAGCCTCGGAAACGTTTCAACCATTCCCACAAAGACAGGGCCTTGCAGTCACATGACCAAGGGTTGTCATTCAGGCGTAGGTATTCTAAAGAAGGCAGTGTGTCCAGACACTGTCCAGACAGCTCTACGAGGGTGTTGTTGAACAAGAAGAGGGTAGTGAGACGCTTCAGGTCGTGGAAGGCTAAACGATCAACCCATTCTATCTGGTTTTTGTGTAAAAGCAAACGATCCAAGGCTCGAAGGCCTCTGAACGTGTTCTGGTTGAGGCTCCACAGATGGTTTCCATGCAGGAACAGATGGCTCAGGTTGTGGAGATCCATAAATGTGTCATCCTGCAGGTACTTCAGATGGTTATCCTGAAGAGATACAAACAACATGTATTTTCAGTGTTTTCTTAGATTAATGCACTTTTTGACAACATGCCACAAATACATTTTGGTGAATCAGCACTATCCACATGTTGTGTTTGGTTTCAGCTACTGTTAGAACTACAGTTTTGTTCAAAAGTTTTAAATCAACCCCTATTTCTTGCACACTTTTTGTGCCTGAATGAATCATAGTTCAGAGATAAGTGGTGTGCTACGTGAAAAACAGGCAAAGTCCAAAGAAAATCTTTGAAAATTTCAAAATGTCTGCAGAAACACAGATCAAGACCACTTTAAAGTCTGGCTTTTTTGAAACAAACTATAAAACAATGAGGGGTCACTCAATATGTTTTACTGTACTGCAGACATGGCAGAAAAAAACAGAACATTGCATACATACAAAACAATTTTACCGAGTAAGATGTAAAAATTGTTTCAAAGGTGACCATTTTACTTGTTGTCCCCTGAACTGTGACATACACTAATGTTCTATAAGAACTCACTGAAGAGAAAAATTAACACAGACAGTGCACTTTATTGTTCAAAAGATTTCATGGCTTAATCTGACAAACTGAATAAACCAGCAAATTAAACTGTAAGTATAGAGTGAATGTAAAAATAGTGAAATAGGAAATTACAAACTAGCCTTTAACCTATGTCTTGTAAATATGAATTTTCCACTGCCTTCAACTCCAGCTGTTTCATAAGGACCTTGTTGATTGTTTTTGAGTAATTACTGCAGAAAAACGCTGGAGCTATCAGCATCAAATATTGCCTCGGTTGGTGCATCAGAGCACAGATGCCAAAGGACACCTTGAACCATATCTCCAAGATGTAACATGCTTTGATATAACAGCCGTTTGGCATACTGGGACCATTAATGAAATGAATGGTTAAGTTCTTCCAGTCATCATTTGAGTCTCTAGCATCTTAGTAAGAACGTGTTATTTGAGTTATTTTCATGTTTAACTTTTAAACAGAAAACTGTCTGAGACTTCTCTCAACAACATCATGGTCTCTCTGTGCTCCAAAGCCACCACAGTGTCAGTGATTAATCATTTGTAAAATATTTAAGAGGAATGCTGCACCCTACTACGTGTTGTGGGTTACAGCTACAGGATTTATTAACTCCATGTTAGCAACAGAAGCCAAGCTGCTTCACCTGCTTTTAAAATTTCCTGAAAACACATGAACAAACATAAAGGTCTGAGTCAGAGTTTATGAACAGAGGCTCATCCAGGGCAGGCACAGCTAACTGTGACTCAGGACCTGGATTCACAAACCTGGGAACAAATTGACCTAAATACTTTGTTTGAGTTCGCATTCAAACTTTAAAAGCTGTTGTCATATCTTACTCTCAAGTTAGAAATATTTACAAAATATACTGTTATTAGGTAATTATGTCATTAGAACAGACTTTTTGTTCAAGCTGTTAGAGTTACATTTTAGAATTGTGTTAGGCATGCACCAATACCACTGTTGGGTATTGGTCTGGTATTGTGTGTGTGTACTCATACTCATAAAAGTGTCTTAGTACCACAGTACCCGATAAAGCAGCATGATGTGCATCTGTCAGTTGAGCAGTCATGGGGTAGAGGAGAAGCAATGTCATCCATGTGGAGGTACTTGTAGTTTTTTTTTTAAGTTGACTGTCCTGATCTGCACTCTTTACCAGTTGGTGGTGGTAATGCACCATAAAGGTGTTTGCTAAAGGCCAATAAACACCACCAGAAGGAAAAAGAAGAAGCCATGTGGAGGTATTTCAAAGTAAACAATAGTCACAAAAGTAAAGCGGACTGCAAATTATGCTCAGCAAAAATGTCAAAAAGAGGGACCTAATACTTTCAACACAAGAAATTTGACAAAACATCTGAAAACCAACACAATACTGCATTCAAAGAGTTTGCTAATAGCAGCAGGGAACAGCTACAGTCTCTCACTGAGCAGAGGGCCCCGGGAATATACAGATCTGAGCACAAGCTTCCCCATATCATCACTCACCAAAGGGCCTTTGTGCAAAAGACTATTGCTGTCCTGGCTTTGTTTGAGGCGTTATGAATAATAAGCCCCTCTAATTTTTAAACACATTAAAATTAAATTAAAAGTAATTGTAAGAAGTGTAATGGCATTTACTAGTACTCGTATTGGTACACAGTATTGGTGCATCCCTAGTTGTATAAACTGTTGTCTATTTATTTAAAAAATATACATTATAAACTGTGAAGAAAATATACCTGCAAGTATAGGTACTGTAGATTTCTGAGGCCTTGAAAGATGTTATTTGGAAGTGAGGTGAGACCACAGTGGTACAGGTGAAGAGCATTGAGCCGTGTCAGACCATGAAAAGTGTCTTCATCCAGAGAGCGCAGGTGGCGGTTGTCTCCCAGGTCCAGCTCCTCGAGCAACGAGAAGCCATGGAAGGTCGATGGCTCTATGTACGTGATGTTGTTGGAGTAGATCCAGATGATGACAGTGTTGGGGCTGAAGCGGCCCCGCTGTAAGCGATGGATCTTGTTGTTCTGCAAGAAGATGCGTTCGCTGTCAGGAGGAATGCCTTTAGGGATCGAGAGGAAGTTGTGGGCTTGGCAGGAGACGGTGCTGGGTGCAGAGTAGCAGATGCAGTCATGAGGGCAGGACCAGGAAAACTTGAGCCCACAGAGAACCAGCAGGAACTCCAGCCCAGAGCCTGCAGAGATTTCACACACAAACACCAAGGTTGAGAAAGATAAAGGCTGAGCAAACATACACAGAAAGAAAAAAATAATAATAACAGCACATTTATGATTACATTTAGAAAACTTCTTTAAGTAAGAGTGTTAACTTGCAAACATTTTCTGCAGCAATGCAAAAGTGTTAAAATGCTGTTTGGAAGAAGATTTAACCTATTGCTATTCTAATAATTATTATTCAACAACTTCACAGGTGAGAATGTTGATAATGATCAATTTGCAGGTGTTGGAAAAATATAAAAATAACCTGGTGGTGCAAGAAGAAAAGCAAGGGAGAAATACTAAAGCAATGACATTTATCTCTATGACTTTAAGTATTTGTAGTAAATTCACTGGAAATAAATGAGTTAATTGACAAGAGTTTTCACTCTGGACGCTGAACTCTTTTGTTTGATTTTTTCCTCAAGGATCAGATAAAAGACTATTTTGCTCAGTTTTAAGTTTTGTGTTGTTTTGTTTTTGTGATACACTGACACTGGTTATTATTTTCAACTCGTGGCACAGACACTGGTACACATACATACATGCCTTTTTTGGTCACATTTTACAGACTGAATTCCATGCATGCGTTTAAGCCAGCAATAAAAAATGCACTGCAGAGACAAAAACAGTTGCTCCACAGAGTCAAAAGATGACTTGCTGATTTAGATTGGATTTTTGCTGCACCACTCCTATCTCATTCGACACATATGCAGCTTTTTCAGAAATTACCCTTTCCAATATTCTGCCACCTTCAGAGGGAGATTGTGCTATGTGGAGTCCAATTCTCTTCCTGAGTCTGCTGGCAAATTCTATCAAAAGAGTTAAAGCTGCGATCAGTCAGTTTGCTTTGTTAAATGGGGTGTGGAATGCTTTTTTAAACTTGCAGTCAACTTCTCTGAGGCGCTTTCTGATCAGTGACACAATTCCCCAAATCCTCGAGATGGGAGATGTGACTCCTCTACAGTCTCATCAAGATGAGCACAACTCACAGCCTGTGATGACAGTTTCCATCTGACAAACCCTGGGCTGTCTTATTCTCAATTTATTATTCACTGCGTCATGGAAGCTGGATTCACTGTCTCCAATCGATATCCCTCCGTTGCCTTTAAACCCACCAAATAATCCCAGGTCTTTTACTGTGGAAATTCAGGAGCATACCCTTCCCCCAAGAGACAGTCCTATTTGTCTGAATGTATTTTCTTGCCAAACTGCAGCTAAGCGGTGACATTCAGCGTCTGACTCCACTGACCTTTAGCAGTAATTCTCTGTGTCTCATTGCAGAGCTGGAGCATGGAGCTGTGTGTCACCTGAACAGGAGTGTGCTCTCTTGGGCACGGATCTAATCCTATTTGTTAAGCTCTGCCACTGGGCAACAATGGAAATGCCTGCAACCTCCTAAACCAGAAATGCGCTCAATAAATGAGGTTATTCTTCATGGTTGAACGCTGTCAAAAGGTTGAGTAAGAGTGTGTTCCTATGCACTGGTATTTTATGTAGGTGAAAATGTTGCATTGGAAATCTTGTCACAGTCTGAGAAAACCTTATATTTAATTTTTGTATTTTACTGTCACATCCCGCATTAGAACATGAATTCCTTTGAATGTTACAGGATTTGTTCAGTTTTCTAACCCCTTCAAGGCCAAACAAGAAAGCTGTTTTACTTTATCGCTCTGTGGATGATTTATTACTTTTTTTTAAACATTTCTCCCTACTTGCCATTTCCATGAAGATGTATCAAGCATGGCACCCGCTGACTAAGCAAATTGGTGAAAATATTTTGCATTACTCCTGGGAAATAAAGTTTGCTTTATTTATCAGCCAAATAAGACAAGACATGGTAAATTTTCCAGCCGCTCTGTGAGGAAAATTTGCATTAAGCAGCATCCACCTGGTACTTGAGATGCAGCATCCTAATTGTTCATTTTTGCAATGGTTTGCATTTTATTGGACTGCTGACCCTCATGGAGGAAGGATTTTACAGAGCAGCTCAAAAGAATAAAACAAACATAAGCTGCCTTTTTGCTTTTCTGTTTGTTCTGAGATTAGATGACCTATTTTAATCACCTGTCATGGCAGGAATTTATCCACGAAAAATGATCTTTTCACTCCACAAATTATTTTCAAAGCATTAAACTTTTTTTCTATTAAACCCTTTCCTCATGCATGTCTTCAGTGGAATTAGGTAGAAGATCTCCATGGGAAAAATAATCTGAACAGGTGAAAGACAGAAAACGATAAGCTTGATACACTGCGGAGGAATGAGAATGTAGATGCTGCTGAGATACTGAGACAATTTAAATCAGTGATCTGCTAATCGTGTTAGACACATGAAGATACACATCCTCACCGCTCAATCGCCTCTGCTTGCAAGAGCAAAGCATTCCATTTTTTACTCTGTAAAAATTGTTCCTCTAAAACAAAACAAATAAATAAATGAAGGAATTGTCTGCCACCTTGCATGTCAAAGTTTTAAACAAAGATCTTTTACAATCTGTTAGTGCTCAGAGTATCTGCTGGAGATGACTCAGAGCTAATGCCACACCAAATCAATGTCTGTAATCTTGAATCGGGGTTGACTTTAATCCGTTGTAACTGTACATCCCACAATTGCTATCTGAAAATTTCACTAAAATCTGTCCAGTGGTTCATGGGATAATTTGCTGACATACAAACAAATAAACACACACAGACACAAGCAATTACATAATTGCCCATTTTTCATGGAGACAGGTGATATAAATCTGTCAAAAACTGCACCTTAATATCAAGTAAAAAATAATGTGTTCTTTTAGGCCTTCCTTTTGAAAACAAAAATGGTACTTCCATCCCTGATGAGGTTTTACAAAACATGAATATATGATGTGCAAGCTCTTTCTACAAGCTGACTGTGAGGCAAGGGAGCACCAAAACACTCGCTTCCTTGTTTACAGCCACACTCAGAGCTTGTGTACTTTTCTTTGCAGCTGGCATCACATTCCTTCTCCACTGACTTCAGTACCTGACAGCTCACCGTTTCAACCTTCCATGTGATTTCACCACTGAACACAGATGTAAACATAAATGCTCATGCACATCCACACAACAAAACATCACACACATACCACAGGTGGGTTCTGAGCTGTAGGCAGTCTAAAGCTTAAAAACATGCAACAGACTTAGATTTAGATGGCAGTGTGACAACTCAAAAAATCTAATTGATGCTTGTTTATGAAGCTTTGAATAGTGAGATTGGTTCTCAGGACAGAAGGGAAAAAAGATTTATGTGGGAAGACTGTCCCTAAATAAAAATGTAAAAAAATAATGTCTGTCATAATGGCATTGTAAGCTCACACAATAAGTCATTCAGCTCAGATTGTATTGTATAAATAGCGTTGGAGTCAACTAAGCATCTATATGACAAATGCCTATTGGAATTTGGCAGAATATAGGAGAGGCTCTGAAAGAGAGATAATGTGATTTTGGAAAGGAAAACATGCAGCTATTTATGGTAGGAGTCCGGCCTGTGTATTTCACGTCACAAGTCTTTCAGCTCTAAGTCTCTCCCTTATGAAGTTTTTCATTCTTCCCACTGATTACTGATGACAGAAGATACAGATATCTCTTTACAGGGAGAATAATGTTTGACCCAGTAACCCTATCATCGCCAAGTTTCCATTTTTCTTTTGGGTGGGTGTAGAAAAGAAAACAGATAAATAAATGAATAAAGCAGAATAGCTGGGCCCTATGACAGACAATGAGAAGTGAGTGTGTAGAATATCAATGAAACATAGTTCATACTAGATTTGCCCTCATGAATAACACATCTCTGCTAATAGGAGAGAAATGGTATGTCTGTAAAGCCACGTGACTCTGCCCATCATTAGACTGGACAAACTCAATTTCCTGTGTCTCTCCAAAGACCGTGATAAGCACTCTGGTGTTCTTTCTGCTGCTACCAGTGGCTGACTCCAAATAATGTCCTCATTCCCTCCTCGAAAACAATGTTTGCAACAATAATCATAGACCAAAAAAAAAGAAAAAAGGTAAAACATTGTTGATTAAATGGGTACAATTCTGTGTGAAAAAGTAGATTCTCTTTATTTATTTATTTACCTCTAGAACTATGGCTATTGACAGCATCTTAAACACTGTCTTTTGGAGATGGATGTCATGATGCAGATTTACTGTACATACATGTGACCATACTAACTGATTTAAGCTGCAAAAGGTCTGATCTAAAAAAAAACATCAGAAGTTTCACTGGGTTGTCAACCATATCAAAGGACATTATCTGAAGTGTCTATTTTTTTTTTGAACTGTTCTTTTTCCAGTGCTAAAAGTTGGACAATATTAACAAAAAAGGTTCAAATGTTCATTTTTTGAGGATTTTTTTTAAAGCAACGAAGAGTTTAAACCAAGTATTTCAATGAAATTTAAAGGTCTAAAATGTATTTTTACTTGCTAAAGCCAAACCCCATTCACTACCTACTAGTGATTTTTATTGACTGCAGCTGGGAGCTTGTGCAAGCATTAAATGGGTTTGTTTGACAAAGCTCATTGCACTGATGAACACAGAGAGACTATGAAAACACACACATACACCCTAGTGCACACACGACAAGAAGCTCAGTGGAAATCTGAGAAAGCAGATTAAAGATTTATGCAAGTCAGGACTGTCTCTGAGAGTCATTTCCAAACAACTTCAGTTTCCAAGGTGAAGTTCCTTTTTAAGTGTAGTCAGTATTTCATAGTCTAGATCAGGGGTAGGCAGCCCTGGTCCTCGAGTGCCACTATCCTGCATGTTTTACTTGTTTCCCTGCTCCAACACACCTGATTTGAATAAATGGATGATTAACAGGCTTCTGCAGAACTTGAAGACCTGCTGAAGAGCAGAGAAACAAATAAAACATGTAGGATAGTGTTCCTCGAGGACTGAAGTTGGTCTAGATGAAGGTATGAACTGTTACTTTCAGCTGATAGAAAAGTTGGTTTGAGTAGTTAGGAATGCCCATAATGTACTGGAAAATGCTGGAAGCTCAGTGATACCATCAACAGTTAAGATAATTTTAGATTGCCACAAACTGAGAAACTACTTATTTAGGGATACAAGCTTACTAGAGGAAGGATTTAGAGTTAGACGAGAAAAAGATTGAGTCATAAGTTACAATGACCAAGTGAAGTATGAAATAAAAATGTGGCATCCAACTCATAATTTGTAATGTCAAACTTTTATCAAGAAAACTGAAATTTGGACACAACTTAAAGGCAGTTTGGTCAGTCAGCATAAACACAAACCAGAACTGGCTGTTTGTAAAACACATTCATATTAAAGTGATAGTTCAGGTCTTTCAAAGTCTCTGAATTGCCTCAGTTTGGAGAAACAGACAAAATCTGACTGGACTGACGAGCTATGGGTTGCTAGGCCAAGAATGGATTGCTGTCTTGCTGCTCTCTTAAAACAACTCCAGGCTCAAAAAATTTCTAATATTTCATACAAACACCACAATGTTTTACATCTTCATTATTTTGCATTACATGGTTGTTTACATAGAATTTCATGGTTATTTGCAAGGGCACATAGCAGAAGCAATGACTTGTTATAGCATTTATAGCTGGACTATCATAATGTTTTTGCTAAAATAAGCATGCAATTCAAAATTGACAGTGGTGTAAAGGTTTATAAAATGACACGAAGGGTTTTGAATTGAGTTGTTTTATGACAGCAGCAATCCACTTTGGTCTTGGCTCTGCTCTGACTAGCTTTTACTTTGTCAATCTGGACAGAATGAAGCTATTTCTCCAAGATATATATTCATTTAAATATCTATCTATGACAGGTAAGATATTAAATGTTCACAACCTTTCCACAGAACCCCACTTCAAATATTCAAACTAAACTTTTATGGTTTGTATACTGACCTTACCCCAAAAAACACAAAAATAACTGCCAAGTAAAGTCGTCAAATAATCAACCAAAAATTTGCTCAGAGCTTGATGGCTTCCACACCCTTGTGGTCAGGCAGCTAATTTGCTTTGGAAGATTTTAACTAAATATTTGATGAGCTGTATTTGCATCTACAAGCCTTTGTTTATAATTTTACCTGTGTTGATTGATTTCAGAGCAACAGTGGTGAATTATGCTGTAAGGAAAATCCTACTAAAATAGTTTAAAAGCCATGAAAGAATCAAACATTACTACCAAGGTTGTTAAAACAACAATAGTTCAGTGCCTACAGAATAAACTTTGAGTTTACATCAAACCCTTTTCTTTTTTTATTTGTTTATGTAAGTCTTGATTCCACAGGATGCTAAACAATGGGATGAATAGAACATCAGCTCCTGACATTTCAAGTTTGGGTCAGTGGCCACATATTTATTTTAATTAGCAAGGATGGAACAAAAGCAACAATGGTGTTTATTCTGCAAGGCTAAAAGAACAGCAATGACACAATGCACAAGAAATAATCACTCCATCTGATTCTCATTAGCATTTTTAAC
Organism: Kryptolebias brasiliensis; assembly: GCA_028566095.1. Taxonomy (NCBI): domain Eukaryota; kingdom Metazoa; phylum Chordata; class Actinopteri; order Cyprinodontiformes; family Rivulidae; genus Kryptolebias; species Kryptolebias brasiliensis. Next base: position 7,933,981 of record JAOXNZ010000091.1, read on the forward strand.
ATTTTTCTGTTATGTTTTTGTTGTTATGTTCTGACTGTGCAGAAAAGCAACAGATGAACACCTCTGCCAACAACTGTGACCAACAACAAGAGCCTGAGAACATTTGTTTTAAATGATTTATTTTCTCCGTTTTTACAGTTGCCAGGAAAATGGCATATTGTCTCATTTGCCATTCCCCAGTACCAGTGCAGGCAATACTGCCTCCTCACATAGTCAAAGTACTATTCTTGTGATTGAAAGGAAAAGAGACAAAAAAACATGAGGATAATGACATCTTTCAGAAATGCAGCACAAAAAAAATTTCATAATACATAATTTGTATTACTGCGATATACTTCTGGTGTGAAGGTATCAGCAAACAGTGAATGTGTATTGTTTATACTAAACAGCAAAACATTTTTTAACCCCCGCCACAGAAAGGCAAAAGGTGGGCAATAATGTGTTTGTGTGTCTGTTAGCAAAATACTTCATGATCACTGAACAAATTTGAATGAAACTTGCATGAAGTGTTCACTAGATATACATCTACAACAGATTAACTTTTGATTTACACCCAATTCAAGATGGTTGCCACAGCCAGCTGAACTCGAAACACAGAAATATAGCTATAATTCTATGAATTTTACAGATGAGCTAGAATGTGGTAGTAGCCGAGACTGATCCCCAACACATATTCGGAGTGATCTTTGTCTAAAATTTTGCCATTAACTATTTGGAGTCAACTCTGTGTGTCTGTTAGCAAAATATGTCATGAACCACTGAACAAATTTTGATGCAACCTTTACTTTCTAAAAGGTAGTAGCTGAGAGTCATTTACAACACATACTCTGAGTGTGGCATATTGTGGTGCTGTATGAGATTGTGCATAACATTATTTTCAAGGTTCAACCAAAACAGCTACAACTTTGTCATTTCTCACCATAAACTTCATCTTAGTGTAAAACTCTGGCATGAAAGGCAGCGGGCGATATGCGATCCTTCAAGAAAAGGCAGGCCTTTAATTTTTATTCTTATTACAAGGGTTTTCATAATGCATCTGTGTAATTAGATCATAAAATAAATTCTCAGATTTTTGGTTTTCCTTTTATTAGTGATTTTTTTTAAAGGGAAATTTCCATTCAAATTGCCTAATTTTTTATCTTCTCTCCTCAGTTTTATTATTTCTTCTGAGAGAGATCAATCAGCTTTTTTCACCTGTTCACACAATCTTATAAAAAATCTTTTTAATACTTCGATCTAAAAACTGAGAAGCACATGCTAAATTTCAGGCCATCAATTTTTAGTTTTTTTTCTTTGATTTCTGTTTGCTTGCTCTTTTCCATGTTTCATATCTGTGATTTTTCTACTCTGTATCGGCACAGCATGTCCTGTGAAACTGAAAACTGTCAACACCCTCACAGTGTCATCACTTCCAGGACATTTATTAAAATTTAATCACTCTGTCACAGTAAATAGTCAGGAGGATCCAAACGCAGGATGAAGCAGGAGGAGGTCAGTGCAGACTTTGAGAAAACTTTTTCTTTTTAACAAAAGGGAAAAAAAAAGAGGAAAAAACCAGCAGGGAGTCTTGAAAAAGAAAACTAAACAGATGTGGAGCTAGATGGAGTCAGAGACCCCAGGCACTTGTGAAGAATACATAACAAAGAACTGAAAAAAGCAAGACATAAACACAGTGGAGGGTGATTAACAGAGTGACTGCAGGTGAACTAATAACATAACAGGATGAAGCTGAGCCAAAATTAGGGAAACTAATGACAACTAAAGAATATAACTGACAAAAATGAATCAAAGCCAAATAAAGGAATCAAAATCTAGACCTTATTGTGAATACATAAAAGTTAAGGCAAAAAAAAAAAAAAAGATTTGAAGTATAATGAAAACAAAACTCAGACCAAGAGTCACTGTTCTGTCAGCTTTTTCAATGGAGAGAAAAGCTTCAGGTTTCTGATTACCTTTGCAAGGAACAATAAAAGTAAAGAAAGCAAGTAAATTTCACTCAGATAACAGGCTGGAATAGACAATGCGAAGTGATTTGAAAAATTACATAATTGTGGGCTCACTGGTTTGTATATGAAGTGAATGTGACATGAGTGAAAAATGTGCTGATCAAGAAAAGGCAACAAGGTAAAGTGACACCCTCAGAAAAGAAATGTTTGCAGTCGTTCTTTGAAAGGGCAAGGTGATGCAAATTTAAAACTTATCTAAAAATATGCATCCCCTCACTCCTCAAACCCTATCCAAACAGGCAGTCAGTAGGTACGAGCTCTTCTAAAGCAGCTGCTGAGCACCATGAAAATTAAAAGCAATCGATGCCTACAGAGCAGAAGGTCACAAGAATGGTGTGAAATGTTCTGGGGTAACTGTTTATTCAGTTCTTAATGAAATTAAACTAAAGTTTACCAAAAAAGTGGAGGTCAGGTTTATACCCGGAAATACTTGCTACAAAAAAGCAAGTTTAAAAGCTGTTGTGATGTTTCCAATTAAAATCTTTTTGGTTTTACAATAATCAAACAAATCAATTCTGTTAAAAGGGAGTCATTCCTTTTCACTATTTCTTGCTGCTCTGTGCAAACTTAGGATGGGGAATTACATCAAAATAAAGACCTGACTCATCACCTCCCAGTCTGGGGGCCTTTCTGGGTGGAGTTTTCAAGTTCTCATCGTGAACGCGTGGGTTTTCTCCGGGTTTCCTCCCACTGACCAAAATGCCTGTTAGGTTCACTGGTAACTAAATTGTCCCTTGGTGTGAGAGTGAATGGCTGTTTGTCTCACTTGTCTCTATGTGGCCCTGTGATGGACCTGCGACCTGTCCAGGGTGTCCTCCGCCTCTCGCACAGTGACTGCTGATGATAGGCACCAGCTTGACACAGAAAGAAGAAGCAGGTAAAAAAATGGATGCATAGATGAATAAAGATTTGATACAATCTGCTGGTTTCCCTAGATGGACAACTTTTTCCTAATTGTCATTTTTTAACAAACTGACTTTCATTGTAGTGCAGTTGGACTGAACTGATTGTGTGTAATCACAGTGAATCTGGTTCCAATTTGGACTGAAATGTTTGCATATAATTTGATATAATTTGAGGTTGTTACTTTCTTGTGTAGTGCCCTTAGATGGCTTTTGTTGCAAAATGGCTCTATATACATAAGCCAAATTGAATTATATTTGAAGAAAGCACAACCGGAAACACAACAGATCAAAAGATTCTTAGTTAGCTACAAAAAGTGTTTACAAGATGCCATCCATGTTAAAAAGGTCATTTCTATAGTCCACTGAGCCCAGATGTTTGCTTTTCCCATTTTTAATGATTTGGACCTTTGAAACTGTTATTTTCAAGTACTTTTAGAGCCTGCATTTTATTAAAGAGTGCTAATTCCTTTGTACACAACTACATTTCTAGATTAAAAAAGAAGTGTATTTCACATCACTGGTATTGACAACCTGATATGAGCTAAATTACGTTTCCTTTGGTGTTTTCTGCTGCAGTTTTGGGTCAGGTAATCTACTCAGATTTGGAATAAACAAAATGGCAGAATAAGACAGAAAGTATAATCAATTTAAACCAAACTTATTGACAGAAGTTTCTCATTTGACAGTACAGTTTTACTGAGAAACCTATATTTTGCTACATTAACACACGACCACATAAAAATGAAACAAGCAAAAAAGCCAAGTAGAAGTTAAAAGAGCCAGGTATGATGTTCATGACAAAAGTGTTTCCCAGGTTTCCAAATCAGACAGCCTAAAAAAACTCTTCCAAACAATATGTGGATCAAGCACAGGATAAAGAGTGAGATTTGGAGTGTTCAAGAAAATCAAGCTCGTTTAATTTATAGATAGTGTACAGGTTGCTGGATGGTTGATGGCTTGTACAATTCACATATGTCTGTTTCCAACATTTTAATTAAACTAGTGCTAATTCTGCCTGCATTCAGAGGCACATCTGCACCTGCTGTTGCTTTTCTTTTTTATGCCTTTAGAGCATTCTGTTTTTCACCAACGCTATTCACTATTCAAGCACATCCAGACGCAAATGCACACACACACACACACACATACACTTTTGCATACATCATGCACACAGACCATTTGAGCACATATGTACACAGGAACATCTGCCAGATCACCACTGGTGGGAGCAGCACTATCAGCCACCAACTACATTCATTTATCATGACAACACAAAGCCAAATGATTCAAATATATTGCACTCCCTGTGGCGATATTGCACTGCAGTGGCAGAACTAAACTAAAGTAATGGGTCTGCCAAAACTATATAAATCATCCGAAGTGTATCCATATGTAGTTTATATACCACAGTCCAATGAAAGTGATACAGAACATTTATAATGCAATTCCTATTGGTGGAGAGGCTAATAATTATCTTTCATATTGATGGTCTGTTGCTCTCATAGATGTTTAGGAGATTCAACTCAAAGTCTTTACACTCTGTTTGACACTACAGATAAATGTTTGATTCAAGTGTCACCTCACAGGCCAGTTGAAATAAAATCCATCTCCTTACCACGCTGTCTGAGGAAATTCCATGTACAAAATTACTTCTGAATGAGAGGGCAATTACACATGTATCAAATGAGAATCCAGAGGTTTAGAAGCCCTCATAAGATTACTATAACAAGAGTCTCTATGAATCATACTTTTGACCATTCTGCCAAAAAGCAATTTGCTTTGAGTGACACAAATAGCAGCCAAGGAGCATTACCTCTGGAAGTCAATACTGCGGTGAAAGCTTTCATCATGTGAATGTGAGTCAATCAGCAGACAAGATGTTTGTGTAACAGCAGTCTAATTAGCTTTTATTTCACTACATAGATGTAAAGGTGCCTAAAGGAGGCAAACTACTAAATATTCTAATTCAAAGTGACTCAAAAACTGAATAACTGATAAACAACAAACCAAAGCACCTTTTGGTTAAAACTTCTTGATTATATTAACACATTATTGAAATTATTGAAAGAATAGACACATGAATCCTCCAGTCTTCCTTAGGGTATGCACAAATGGGCCGAGGGACATACATGTGCAGTACATGCTCAGTTAATCAGGGGTGCTGGAGTGCAAAATCAGCATATAAGCCTTTGAATGGTATTTGGCTTGGGATTTTGAATGAGCACTTAGTGAAGTGATGTTTTGCTATGGCTAGCTTAAGCTAGCTTTTTGGAGGGAAATTGCTTTTTGCATCTTGCTAGTATGGAGCACAGGTACAGTCACCATATAATCAAAAGTTGCACAAACCATGCTGAGCTCCCTTTCTGACACGCTAATGCAATTTTTATTCACTGAAAACTAAAATCTTAAGAAAAACTGTGGCCAGAGTGAAGGTATATAAGTACTAAGAGTTTTTTGGTTTGTCACTTCAGATACTGCATCTACGGCTACATAATTAAATGTTACAATATATGCTGATTGTTTGCATGGCAGAGAGTGGAGAAGGGTAAAGAATAGTGTCAGCATTTATGAAAGTCAAACCTTTTACATGCTTGAACATAAATGTACCCACCCTATCAAAGAACATAAGTGTCGAAATGCATTAGGCTGGCTACAGCTGTGTAATAATCTAACAGCCAGTTAATTTTGGACAGTATAGCTCTGTAATTGGTCAGACAACTTTGTGGTTGAACTGTTTGTTGGTGAAAATGACCAGAGAGTTTTTGCAGCAGTATTTCAGAGAGCCCACACATTGAGGGGAGGAAAACTGTAATGATATCGCCTGTCAGTTCTGTCAGAAAACATACACATGGACCAATTTAACAGATGAGAGATTATGCATGGATTGTGAATTGATGCCACAAAAGTACATACAATTTGGATTCTTTGTATACTGTGGTTATTTTTCACTGAGGATCTTTATTCATACCCGTTGTTTTGTGTTTCTGCAAAGCTTCTTTTCACTTTTGTGTGGAGAGGATTTTTTTCTTTTTGAGTTAAAAAAAATTAAAGCGTTGTCTCTTCCAAGAGAAAAATAGCTTAAAACTTAAAAAAATTACCTGTGTAAGTACGAACTAAGCCTAACAGTAGAACCATTAATCTGTCATCTCTTTGCCAAATAGACATTAAAGTAAATGTTTTAAAAGAAAAAGAAATACAAGAAAAACTCATGTAGCATGACAAAATCCTGTCTCTGACATGCAAATAGATGTTGAATTTTTTACAATAGAACTAGAGACATTTTTCTTTTCTGTTTTCAAGTGTTCTGAGCATTCAAATCATCCTTTGAGGAAGGCAGCTGTTTGTCTGAAGCTTTCAAACAAGCTATCCCATGAGTTTTTTGAACAGTTGCCTCGTAATATCAAAAACTGAACCATGGCTGCAAGTTTCCCTAACATCAGTTATTTCTTATTCTACAAGACCAACTTTGGAAATGTGACTCATCTGCCACACTCCTTGCAGAAGAGTGTTGGAGTAACCTTCTTCTTCTTCTTGTACCACTCACTGAGTGTTGGAGTTATCCTCTGTCTGGCACAGTTTTTATCTGGTTTTACTGCATTCAACTGCTGACTGGACACTTGTCAGTCTGCCTGGCGAGTCCGGTGGCTGAATCTCGTTTAATCTCCCTTGTCTCTGTCAGTGACAAGGTGCAGCACAGCCACTCATAGTGTGTCTCTCAATGTGACAGCAGAGAGGTGGTGATGCTATGTGACAGCAAGCAGACAGAAGGAAAAAAAAAAAAACAGCAAACAAAGACATGTCTTGGAAAAAAAGTTGCTGTGCTGACTCTACCTTATTTAATAGAGAGGTGGGAGAAGGATGATATTTGTGGGTGAATGTTTTAAGGAGTAACTATGATGAAATATGTCTACAGGGTGGTATTGGAGTCACTGTGAACCACCAAGACCTGGTTACGAGTCTTGTGTCGGTCAGCATCTGCCCAATGAAGAATCGGAGTTAGGCATTGAATCATTACCACCTCCAGGGCTGCTGCTCTTTAACTGACCCTCCACTTTGATGTTTCTGCAGAAGAAGCCAAGCAAAAATATTGTAATTTCCCCACGGAGTTAATAAATGTACAAAGTATTTAGGGAAAAGCAGAGCAGAATGTCCAGAATAAGGCTGAGGCCTTTAAAAATAATTTATTTCTCCATTTGGGATTCATACAGCAGCAAACACACACACACACACACACACACACACACAAAAAAAGCTATTATTGTTAACATTCCAATCTGTCTAATAACATGATGCGTCACCCTACAATTTGTCTCCATCACTGCATTTTTATCTCAGTGCCCTTCATTTCACATACCTGTCAGCTGAAACACTATAATCACTTAGATAGCCTGAGAGCACTTTACTGCATGACTTAACAAAGCTCATGTGCAGACATGAATAATTTAATGTTATTTATCAGACACATTCATTTTGTTTTTGCCCCTGAATCGTTTGTGTGTTGCTGCTTAGCTATCAACAAAGAATAAACAGAGAACAAATGGTCCTGTTGAAAATTTTTGTTAATTATGAGACAGGATTTCCAAGGTATGAACAACTGCTGAGCACCATCTTCTCCTTAGATTTACCCTCACGCTGTTTTAAAGCCAACATTGCTGTGTTTCAAATTCTCAATCCTGTCCTGGTTTAACAAGTTATAATGGATTAAAACTGCTTTATGAAGGTATAACGATCACTAACCCTGTGTGCAAACACATAACAAATTCTGCTTACAGTACATCCCACTCAACACTTTTCCCCAGTAATTATTTAGTAGTTGCTGAGCCCTGCTTTGGAGGCATCAGCTCACCCAGATGTGGCGTTTTCACTGGCCTCCACCTTTTGGTTCTCCTTACATGTTTTCTTTTTAAAACAATCTGTGTAAGGTGCCTTCCTGCTGCAGCAACTACCTTCCTGCATACAAACCTCATGCGCCCTAGATTCAACAGTTCAATTATTCATAGCAGGTGAGAGTTTGGTGCTCTATGTACATAAAGGCCCACACACACACAGTTTCAGCGTTCTCAACTAATGGCTTTGAGGAGACGAGGAGAAATGTGAAATCAAGCAGAAAACTGTGTGAGGGTACTAGAATGCACTGTGGCTCATTAGTTCAAGAGACAGTAGGATGACCAAGAGATGAAGAGGACCTATGGGCTGAAAGTCACAGCTGAAAGACGACATAACACACACGCAGACGCACACCCACACACATCCACCCACCCACACAGACACACACACGAACGGTAACAGGTTTGTATAGTATAAAACAGTGCCATTCAACTGAACGCAACTGTGGAAGCTTTAACTCATGAAGTATATGACAGCTAAAGCTCAAATGTTTTCACAAAAGTAACGCTCCATAAAATTCTGCCTTTTTGAGAATTGAGTGTTCACTCGTAGGAAAGTTTACTTTTTCCACACAGAGTGGCTGTTAGGTAGAGAAATCCAACCAATGTTTGTTTCAAACTAAAATATACCAACACATGAACAAAAACATTCCAGTCTCTGTTCAGAGAAATAGTTATTCACAGCTATTTTGAAGCATTTTTTGGGGGAAAGTTTATGAACGAATAATTTCTTACCTATCATAGTAAGCTCTCTGAATGACCTCAGTTTGGATATTAGTTTCTGACCAGATTGATGAGCTAACAGCTAGTCTGTGTGAGGACAAAGCTATAATGGAATGCTGCTGTCTTAAAATAACTCTTTAAAAGAATTCCTAGTGGTTAAGGCAAACAATTTTTGTATAAACCTTTATGATGCTGTCAGGTTCACATTACACAGGTATACCAGCAGATATATTGTGCTATTGCTACTGGAAAAGCCTCATGTTGATCAAGTGCTACAGCTAGCTGCTACTGCCACTATTATCAGAGGCAAATAATCACAGAATTCCATGTAAATAACAATGTAATGGAAAATTTACAGATGTAAAGATTTTTAAAAGAGAACTGCACAAACTGCTATAAAATATTCAAGACTGGAGTTGTTTTAAAATCGCAGTGTTCAAAGCAAAAATCTGATAATCAGTATTGTATTACAGCCTCATTAGCATTTATCACAACTGTTTTTGACAAATACTATTTCAGTTCTTGTTTGGGAAATTTACTCCAATTCAAAGCCTTTGTGAGATTTTTGGCCCATCTTCCATGCACTGCTCATTTGAAGGCTATCCACAATAAATAATAATTTTAATTTGAAGGATTTTAAAGGCAATCGCAAATCCTCTGCTTTTACAGTACTTCTTGAACATCTATTGTAAATTTTGCTATCTGTTTAGGCTCATTAACCTGTTGGAGAAACCTCTCTCTTCTCATCTTCAGCTTTTTTTCTTTTACTGACCATCTTTAACTGAATCTATTCTTCTTTTAACCACTCAGAAATGCTCTATGTGGTGGCTGCAACACAACCCTGAGGCATGATCGATCCTCCCCCAGATGAAGAGGTGGTTTTCCTACACATTTTCTCCAAACATAGCTTTGCTATAAATAAATAAATAAATAAATTCAAATTTATCAGTCCACAGTGTTCTCCTAAAGGCATCACTGTTTTTATATTCACACGCCTTTTGGATACAGCAACAGTTTTTCTCTGACAATGAAGGTCATATTTTTGCAGCTGTCATAATACAGTAAAACATTAGTCTACCACTCTAGACTCTACCAAATCCTCCTGAGGGTATTTTGCAATCAAACAAAAGATTTGATTTCCCTTTCTAACATTTCAGTGCACCCATTCAAAAAGTCATTTTGGTTTTTCAGAGCTCCAGCATTACTCTTATTTTCCAGTTTTTCAACACCATCATAAATGTAGGAAATGGCTTGATGAGTATTATATTCTTTTCACCTCATATTTGAGAAAAAAAAATCTGCTCAGCTTATGTTTGCAGAGTAATCATAAAGCTTTAAAAATAAATGACTAGGCCTTTTCTCTTAATAGTCCATGTTTCTTCATGAATGTATATGTGCAGAGCATAGACCATTACATGCTGATGATGCTGAGAAGCTGCAGAATGTTTCAGTCTGCCAGGGGTTAAGCAAACATTTGGACTGACAAGAAGCGTTGATGGACTGGTGGACTGATACATTCAGCAGCCTCAGGATATCGACAGTTGCGTGGTAAGACAGACTTGGCCTCAGACTTTGGTTGAGAAAACAGAACATCACTTCAAACTATCTATTTAACTAATTGTAAAAAAAAAAAAAAAACTTAAGTTTCTTCTTTAACTTTTAGATTTCAGGTCCTTGTCTTTTCACTCAGCTACTGACAATAATTTCAGTCAAAAATATTAGCAAGCATAGAGTTGTGTTCTGTTTTTAACCAGATATTCACATTTGGTGGAGTTTTTTACAAACACCCTTGGATTGTAAAACCCAAACGTGATTCTTCATTTAGGGTTTACTGGAAACAAAAACACTTACTGGTGACACGTATTTCTTGCCAGACATTGCATGTCAGCCATAGGACGAGAAGAACATGGCAAAATTAAAAATTAGCATGTGTATTAATGGGAAATTTCTTCAAAAGAACTGAGGGCTGAGGAACTAAAATACAACAGAATACAAAAGAGCAGGAGGAGAGGAGCAGGAGAGAAGAGGGGAAGTGGAAGACCTTGATCTTCAGAGAGTAATCCCTTTTCATTAAGAGTAGTTTTTCAGACACTGAGAGCTTCACCATTGATCCTGGTGTAATGTCAATTCATTAATTTGCAAGGGCTTATCACCTTGAAGGCCTTCAACGCTTCTACCAAGCACATACACAGTATTCAGTGTTACTTTTATTCTCATAAAAAGAAGACAAAGAAGACTACTGTGTGTTCGGTTCTCATCAAACTAAATTCAGATCTATTTTGCTATTGACTGGATTTTTATCTTGGTCTTTTCACTTTTTCATCCTGACTGTTCTGTCTTCATTCAATCTGTGTTCGATTTAATCTAAGCCCGGCTGCAGATGATAACTTATCTTTATTTTATCCACTCAGTTTTCTTCAACATATCAGGATTGCCCTTGAATTTCTGTTTTATCTTGATCTAGCAAATCTACTCTTTTGAAGTTTGCAATTTAGAGATCATTTTAGTTTTAGGTCTAAATATTAACCCCTTTACACCAAGCCTTCGAGTTGGGCCCAAGACACCTTCTTCTTGGTACAGGATGGGGGATTGAAGCAAAATGAAGATTCGATGCAATCAGCTGGCTTCCTTAGATTGAAAATTGGCATTTCATAATGTACGTTGTGTGAATGTATTCTATTATAATAAGAATGAAATGACTGTAATTGGATTTTAACCTGGATCTGAACTGGATTTATGAATTGTTTTTTTCTTTTGCATAGCGCCCTGAAATGACTTATTGCAGGGTTTTTATACTGGACAGCAGAACAAAACATAAGAAGCTGCAGTTACTGCAAACATTACATAAACCTTTGAAACTGCTGCAAGTTAAGCAGATAAGGTGAAACTTTGTAGTTTTATTTGTGTTGAACTATTGTCTACTCAGTAGCAAAATCCATATGCCAATATAAAGAGAATCTTTGCTTTGTTGTCACATTTTGTTCATACTAAAATCAATGGTTGAGTTAATTTTTGTTTAAGGGGTTTTATGTGATGATGCATGGTTTGTGCGACCTGTCCCCAAAAGGATTTAATCAGCATATATGCAGCAACTTAGCTTGCATTTGAAGCAAAGTAATCTCAATAAAAAGGGAAGTTATATATTCTAATTTAAACGCAATACTACAAGTCAACAACACTAAGCAACATCACACCTCTTTTTGTTATGTGATGCTGTCAAAGGTGGTATAAGAACATTATTGCATATCTTGGCTGACTGGCTTGGTTCCTGTGTAAATTACCAAAAGTGACTTAAAGAGGGGATCATTTGTTGCAGCCATATAGTAGAATCATTGCGTTGTATATTGTATTTAAGATTTTTAATTAGCATTTCTATATATGGATATCAATTATTTTAATTAATTTTCTTTACAAGTTGTTTCTGACATGTTCCTTTCTTCCCTCATGCCCTGCAAATTTTATTTGATTTTGTTGTTTTTTCCACCAAAATGACAAAACAAGAGGCTTTAGACGCCGTCTAGTTGTGATTAAAGACACCCTGGTCTGGCTGTTGAAGATACTATAACTTCTTATGGGATTTAATTACTCCCTGAAAGACATCAAACCACAAGATTATTTACTTCAAAGTGTCTTCAACACCAGCAAAACACACAACCAGGTAAGAAATTTCCTACTCTTTCCTTTTCTCACTTGCCTAAAAAGTGAGACATGAGGGTTATAAAAAGTCACTTGGTTCCTTTAACAAGACATTTTGATGTTCTGTCTTGTCATGGGAGCCACTCCTTTAGCCACAACTTGGCCATTTGTAGTTTCTATTTTCCTTTCCTCTTTTCCATTGTAAATCTGAACCCTCTGGAGGCAAACCACACAGCTTTGTGAGTGCTCCCCCCCCCCTCTGCTGCTTGTCTGCATACAACTGCCGCTCACAAGTGAGTGCTCCCAATCCTCTCTCTCCTCGTAAAGCCAAGTGCCTTGCTGCAGACGTTTCACAGATAAGTGGTTTATTTTTTTCCCTCCACAGTGATGGCCTCAGACTAATTTTTGTTGCATGTGATGTGACTTGGTTTCTTGAACTCTTTTCCATACATGGGCCGAAAAGGGAGCCTCCTGCTGAATATTGCAGCCACTCATAAACAACAATGATATTCAGATGAGCAGCAGCAAAAGAAGATATCAGCCTCCATCTCGGTTTATACTGTCGGATGATGAAACGTAATTCCCTCCAGCCACTTCCCCCCAACTCTCCTTGAAGATGGATAACGAAAAGTAAAGTCAAGGACAGTGAGAGAACCAGTGAGGGTTTTGTTTACACAAGAAATTGGGAGTGTGGGGTTTCAAAGAGAGAGGGAAAGGCAGAGTAATAAAGGGAAACAAAAGGACAGCCTGAAAAGATACTGAGAACATTGGTGAAAGGAAAACAATGGATGCTGAGCAGAATTACCTGAAATCCACTTTTAATTAGGATTTAAAAAGTTATACCATCTCTGTCGTCTTTACTTTTTTAAACTAATCAATGGAGATTTAAATCAACATGGAGGTAAAACGCTGTCAAGTAATGCAATTCATTTGATGGGCTTTATCTTCTTGAATCAGAATAGCATAGTGAAGATAAAAAACAAAACAGTTTGATCCAGATCAGATAACTCTAAGTGGCAGGCAATCTGTGAACCAAAACTTAGACCAACTCTGTCATTTGAATTTATGCAGCTGAACTTCTTAGCTAATCCAGGAAAAAAAAGCACATGACTCCATCTTCAAACAATAACAATACTAACACATCCTCAGCTACGGCCTCTTTTAAAACATAATAACAAGAAAAACCTACATGTTGGACATGCTTTATGTGCACCTGCGGGTTTTCTCTGAGTACTCTAACTTCCCCACAAAGTCCAAAACCCTCCATGTTATGTTTGGGGACTCTAAACTCACCTTAGGTGTGTGTTCATGGTTGTTTGGTTTATGAGTCTCGATGTGGTTCTGTGATGGATTGGTGACCACTTCAGGGTGTACCCCTCCTCTCAACCACTGACTGCTGAAATAGCCGCTCTATTTGTTTTAGGATCTTACAGCACAGATAAAAATAAACACATTATTCTTGTGCAACACCTAATCTACTTATTAATTATCACAGCCTTAAAACAAATTCCAAATTTAAGATGTGCTGAAATGAGCAGCACTGAGGAAAGAGAGTGAGAGAAAAATGCCAAGCCTCTAGAGGTAAAAATTGAATAAGTTGAAGATTGCTCTTTCAGTTTATGTGTGCAATGCAGGACTCCTTCACAGCAGACTGATCAACCCTCATAAAGCCCCCCTGCCTTGCATATCTCCCCACCGGGGCTATTATCTTCACACCTCTCTGCTCTCACCACCACAGATGTTACCTTCTCACCATGTCACCCTCTCTCCTCTACCCGCAGGCAGTGTTGCCGGTGGGGCCGTTTCAGAGGTTAAACTGGGCCCCAGTGAACCATGGGAAGAAATAATGACAAAAGCTCAAACTTAAATACTCCAAGTTTGCAAAAGGGATTTTATTTTTCTGATGAGCTCACCCTCATAGGCAAATTAACAAACTTGATGTGCTTACTGCATTTTTAAACAGTTTATAATGCGCTTTGCAAACAGCAAATAAATCATTATACACAAGAACATTATCTTAAAACAGATCAGATTAGGTCTACAAAACAATAAAAGAATAATTAAAAACAAATATCTTATGTCCTTTAAAATAAGTTTAAATTCTGTAAGTCAGTTTGGGCATCCAAGGGGTTAGCCTGGCAATATGTGATGCAATCAAAAAGATAAAAAAATAACAATGAATGAAACACATTTCCTAACTTTCTTTATTCTGAAATATTCTCTACTATGAGCTCTGTGCTCACAATAGAGAGATGTCTTTGAAAATAGGATGACAGGGTGAGTGCGTAGGCAGGCTGGAGGTAGAGATGATGGGGCTGAATGTTGTGGTGTTTTAGTCATCTATTTTTATTTTTTTTTTTACTTTTGTGTAAGTGTTGTTGCTTTTCAATGAAAAGTCACTAAAGTTGTCCCAAATATGTGCTAATGTGCCAAACAGCACACCTGTGAAATATTGCAATGTATTTATTTTCTGCTTGGTGTTATCTGGTGTCAGCTGTTTTTATCTGTTCTAGTCTCCACAAAAGGTAAAACATTATGTTTCATACTTTTCAATGTTGAAAGTGAAAAAAAAAAGAAAACGAGAAAATCTGTTAGTCAGGAAGCTGTTAAGTGAAGAACTGTGTTCTTCACTTTAAGTGTAACAATTATATGAAGCTGAAGTTATTGTGTGACTTATTTTTCATTTATTAGGATTTATAGTTTTCTACATTTAATACACTTTATTCATTATAATATTCTAATTACTTAAAATCCACGACTGCTTTACCGAGATTGCTGCAATAAATGTAATGGATATTACCAACGGAAACATAATATGATCTCCTTTTATTCCTTTTTCCCTCACTATTTAAACCAGCAGTCAGTTCATTAGAAACACTTATTTAGCCTTTTGTGTGTCTGTAAAATCCTCTAGTCAATTTGGTCCATATAGATGCAATTTAATGTTTTGGTAGTTGTTTGTAAAATGTCCATTTGGAAAACATTAAAGGTGTAAATTTTTCAAGGTTTGTGTGTAAAAATAAGTTTTTTCTACATAAATGTACACTTTAAAAAACACATTTTTATGAACGTTGTAACAAAAAAATATATATATATAGATAGATACATTGATAGATATACTGTATATAAAGCCATCTGTTACTCAGTTTTTCTTGCAAATAAGGACATGACACTGTTGACCTGTGTTTCTTATTATAGTGTTATAGGAGGACTGCAAGCTGCAGATTTCACATTCATAGAACAACTCATGCTCATGTCTGTACACCTGTTTTTTGGCCAAAATAAATCAAGAAATAAACTCAAGAACTTTTACAAATAGCTAAAAAATGATAGGTATTGCAGATGATCCATAGGTTCCTTTTCACAGTGTGTTCTGTGTTGGGTTTGTTTGTGCAAGTTTAATCCAAACCAAATTCAAACCATATTGCCATCACCACGCAACAATATCATCATCATATCACCAATTTATTGCTAAATTGCTAAATTGCAATGTGATCAAGATACATACCTGGCCAGCAACTTTCTACCTTAAAATTACTGCTAATGACACATTTTAAATGTACTGATCTCAAGATAATTTCCTGCAGAATTACGTCTATTCTTTCAAGATTTTTGTGTCACTTTCATTTTTTGTGTTTTGTGGTCTCTTCATTAGAACCAGCAGCTCGTTTTGAGAAACCCAGTAAAAAATCATAAACTATTAGTAAATACAACAAGCTACCATTTAAAGGTGGCCAAGTTTAATCAGTTTTTCATGCAAACTAGAACTCAATTTTACACCTTTTGATGGCCTCTGTGTCTCAACTGAGAAACATCGATTACCGTCATGTTTTAATGTGGTTGTGAGCATAAAATGGTTTGAAAAACTCCTTCCTGTTGGTGTGTTACAGATCCAGTATGAAAGCAGATTGTGAGTTTTCTTTATGCATAAATATTTCAGGCAGCAGTCATGTTTGCTCATTGTTGTTGTTAAAAAAAAAAAAGTTTGTGAATGCATTACTTTTCAGCAACACAATCTGAAATATTTGATGACACAGCTTCTTGAAGCTCAATACTTGGTTTCTCAGCTGTCTGTTTACAAGTGCAATACAATGAAATGGTAATAGGTTTGTTTAAAAAAAGCATATGCTGTAGAGAAGGGTCAAAACTACACATCGAACATGATTAATGTGCTAACAAATCCAATTATGCACAGTGACAAAAGGAATTATTACCTTTTCACACTGTCTTTGTTTTAAAATGAACATTGCTTTATAAAATTATGGAGCTTTGTTACTATGCAGACATATGTAATTGTGTGATCATCCCAAAACACAATGTGAAAATGAACAATGAATTATTTTGAATTGCATTTATCCAGTAAATGCAGCGTAAGAAGTTTGCAAGCTAATTTTGTTGTAGTAGCTGCCACAAGCCGTCATTAAATGAACGAGTAAGTGAGCAGCAAATGACTTTACTTTTATTGCATTTCCCGTTCCAGCATTATTATCCCCAGGATGCTCCTCCACCAATGACAGCCAACATGTTTGAAAGTGAAAATCTGTTGAGAGATAATGCGCTGCGTCCTGTACTTGGAAGAAAGAGGAAAAACCCACCTTTTTTTTCGTTTTGCTCACCCAGAAACTAATGACACAAGGGGAGTTTGAGAAATAGCGATGATGAAAAACTTGCCAAGCAAATGCTTTTCAGTCAAGAAGAATTATTTCCTGTTAGGTGCATTGGATTTTTTGTATTCTTTCTCTCTTTCTCTCTGCCGCTCTCTTTCTGACTTGTACCTTGGAGCTCTGGGATTGCATTCAGAGGATTGCTCCAGTTAGAAATGACAAAACAGAAACTGAAAGACCTTTTCTCTTACTGAAGTAAAAAAAAAAACTGAGTTGGGGCTATGGGGTCAAAGAAATTCTCCTAATGTGTTGAGTGATGAAGTCTTTCGTGGCTTTTTTTTTTTAGGTTATTTTAGATTTACAGTTCAGCTGCCCTACAGACCCTGGCATTAATGTGGAAGAGACTGAACATATTTGTGTTAGATACTGCAAAAGCAGTGCTAGATACTTTTATGTTGCCCTTATGGTCAAAAATAAACTTTTTATGGAACATTTATCTGACCTGGAAATCATTATCATAGGCTGTTGCTTTTGTAAAGTACTTTAGCTCCACATTTTTTATCAGTGGAAAGTTTTATGGAACCAAGACTTAAAATGAATCAGATGTTCGTCCCCATGATATACATGATATACTGTGACTGTTTGTGGCATAAATCACACTTGCAGCAGTTTGTCATATCGTTTAATTTTATTTATCTTCTGTTCTACATTTATGGTATTGAAATCAAACTATAAAAAAAATATAGTGCCAACTTATGTCAGCTTTACAATAGCTTTTACAAGCAATTTCTACCTCAAAACACATACAATACAACACAATACCGCTGCCAGTCAGAGAGAGGCTAACAAAACCTCAAATAAAGTCATTATCAACTATCTTAAATCACAAAAACACAGTAAATATTTGGTTGACTGACTTATTCTAGAGTCAAACTTTATGCTCAACACTTTCCTGTTACGCCTCGTTTTCATTTTTATCAGAACTGAGATTAAATCCTGCCTCCATATTGATGAAAGTGAATAATCATGTTTCTCAAAGCGTAAAAATTATTCCTACAAGTAGATTTAGAGTTATTAAATGTTAAAATGCCCCATGTTTTTAGAAGCCTCATATCTGACTTTAATTTAAATTTTCACAAACAAGCAATCAATTGCAATCCAGTCTACTGGAGAACCCACTTTCAGAGACATGAAGTGCAACAGTGCTATTTTTAGTGTTTTTATTGTATTTAATTTTATTTAAATTTTCCATTCAGATGATCTGGTTGTAACTAAAAATGACTTGGCTTTCGTTAGATCTAAATTTTGGAAGTCACACAAAATGTATCATAGATTAAAATAAATGACACCAACCTCATTACCTCTATGCTAGAGCTAATTAACATATAAAACAACATATTTTTCTATATCCATGAGCAGGGTCTTAAATTGCCTGACCACTGATACAGAATCTAAAAAACAGCTTAGTTGTTTTCACACATGAACACTAAACCCGGTCTCAGAATAGTGTCTGAAATAATACTAATAAGAAAATAAACCTTTCTATTTGTGCAGATGGGCACGCATTTCCCCAAAATAATAATGTGTTTCAAAAAGCTGGCTACAATCTCCAATGTAAGTAATCCAGCTTAGAAATATTTTGGAGGTTTTAGTTTAGAGTGTCTTTTGTAATGCAAACCATGGCATTTTGCTAACCTTAACCACAAAGTTTTAAACTTCTAATACTGAGTAACTATAGTTTTTAATGTGAAAACTCTACCAATGAATAAAAATCCAAGAAGACAGTAAATTAACCCACAAAATGATGCCTTAAAAGAAAGTCACTTTGAAGCTTGCTTGTTAAATGTGATAAACAAACCTTTTTGTGACAATTTCTCCAAATGACCTGAAACTGTACTCTGTGCAATTATTTTTGTGTTCAGTAGGTTGTAAGAATTCAGCAGATTCTGGGTCTGAGTTTTGGTTGTAATTCAGATTTCATGGCAGGTAATGTGGAGGAGAAAAAGGTTAACACGGGGTTATGTTTGTGTGCAAGGAGTTGTTATTGACAGTTGTTATTGCCAGAAGAGAGCTTTCTAGAACAGTAGTGTATAAGGAAATGTCGAAGAGGATGTTGATGGTTATCAAGTCAATTTCAGGAACAGTTTTGGGTCGAGCTGACCCAGCTGGCAGGGCTGTTTCCCCAAAATGACGTAGGAGTTATGTTGACCAATCATTTCATATAAGAACACCCCACTGAAACAAGCATTTTGGGATTCTGAGATATTTGTGAAGATGACCAGTTGTGTTTTAATAAAATTCCCCGCTTTTGGCTGAAATGAGTAATCAAGTGTCCGCCTCATTATTTCAGTATCAGATGTGCCTTTTTCACCACAGTAAGCGGCTGGGTAATCTCTGCAAGAGGTTTTGGAGTAAATATTCCTGCACATACCGTGCCTCTGGAAAATACCGAAATGAATATGTGACAGTTGTTAGTGTGGTATATAAAAAAAACACCCTAACTTTCTAAGGAGACTTGGTCCATCTACGTTTTTCAAATAAAGGTCTTTAATCAGTTAGATGACAGGTAAAGATGCCTATGAACCAAAACTTGTCAAACTATTTTCAAGCTGAAGAATGCACAACAAATAATGAGGTCACTGTTGATATTTCAGATGCCAGAGAAGCTTTCCTCTCTTACAGGGAATTGAACCTGTAGTTTATCACTGGCCAATTAACTTGCACATACTGCTGACGTTTTGCAGCATTTCTTTGTGTTTTTGACTAACTTTTTTAGGAGATCGGAGTATATTACTCCTGCCCAAAGTTAAAAAAAATAATTGTGGCTGCTTTTGTTTAATCTTCTGAGGTGCTGTGTACATTAAAGGCTGCAGTACAAGAAAAATGCCTAACAGCTCGATAACATGAATCAAGCTCCAAACTTCACAAATGAGAGTCAGTAAGGTCAGGTAAATGCTACCATTTTCCCCAGAATAATTCCCCACTGAGTTAAATGCTAAAACTATCCAAAAGCCAGGCTGGATAAATAGTCTTGGCTAACCTGCTTTATTTTCCAGCTGTACACTGCTGTTATGTACTCTCATGACTTGCCAGCATGTGGGCTTTCCAGTCTATATGACTGTGTTGCCATCTGTTGCTTCTCTATAGCTTTGGAGGGCACTGCATCAGGCATGTCAAGTCTGCAGGATCTCACACTCAGTCAGTCTTCTGTCTATTACCTTATAACTTTTCTGCTCAACAGATTATTCATGAAGCCTGGTGAAGCTCATCTTAATTTATTCTTTCTAAATACCACACTGACATCTGATCCACAGTGTTTTTATTTACCAACTCATCCAGAGGGCGTCTTTTAACTTTCACAGGCATTTGCTTGCTATTTAAAACGATTCTATAAAGCAATGCTTTATTCAATGAAAGAATAATCCTCCTAGGAAAAGAGCTTATCTCTTTATATTGAATTACTTTATCTGCATTTCACTTCAAGTCATAAAAAGTTACTTGTCATATTAGCCTTTATTGTTCTGTCAACTAACTTCCGAAGAAAAACAAAAATGCATAGTTCTCCTTGCTTTCCTGTGAAGAAAGAAATAGAGCTTATGACAGCTTGAAGTTCTACATTAAGAGGATGTTTTCAATTTGTTTAATAAACTATCTGAGTTCTTTGGACCTGGATATATTTTAGTTTGGGTATTAAGGTGTGGAGCTGGTACCAGGTGATCAGTCACACACATATTTTCAATCACCATTAGGCAATTGTAATAGACAGCAGAATCGTGGGTTAGTTTTCAGTAGTTTTTTTGTTGTCCTGCAGTTGTGGAAATACAGGAAGCAGTGGGTGGAGATTTTCAGTAAAAAGACCCAAGTTTGTCTTCAGAGGAAATGAAAACAATAAAATCCCTGTTCTTTAAGTCAGTTTGAACTCAAAAAAGGATTGGATTTAAAACTTCTGTTTTGAGTGGAGTGGGCCACTGCCAATGACAAGTCATTTCATAACTTTTGGGTTCAAAACATGTTGTCTTGCAGTTGTTTGGACAAAGACGTGTTCCTTTCAGTAACTTTAACAACATGAGGTGGTGCTCAATCAGTTCAGCTCTTATTCAGGTGGTTATATAAAGAATAATGCTGCAAATACATTTTCCTATCTGTATAAATAAGCTCTTAACCCTGTCTTGCATAATTGTTTTACAACAATACAAGACTAATGATCTATTTAAGGAGCGACTGCAGCTGTGAACCTTAATGCAACACACCACATCCGTTTTTTGTTTTTCAGTGGAGGAGAGATCATGACAGCTTGAAGATTTACATTAAAACAACAGTTTAAAGTATCACTCTTACATATATCACAGAGAGTAAAATGTATAAAGGGTACTTTAAGCTTCATATTTAAAGTCAGTATCTACTTTTCAAAACATTCTTAGAAACAGTACATTGCTTTGTATTTGGACATATGTGCTGCTATCACACTGCACATGTGATGTTAGAGCTTTGCCTATTTATAATAAAAGTACAATACAAGCAAAAATTTTAAACTGCATCTAATTTCTTCATACTTCGTTTCCAAGCAGTCTGAGGTTTTTGTAATATTTCAAAGTGATCTTGACCAAAAGTTCTCTAGACTTTCTGAAGGTCTTTCAAAGTTTTTCTTTGGACTTTTGCTGCTTTTTCACTCATTTTTAGTTCAGTCCTTGCACCTGACCATGATAGCACATGTGCTTCAAACAAATAAACAATTGACAACAAAAACCTTTGAACATCACTGAAGACAAGCTCAATAACCATTGTAGTGAGGTGCTGATTACTAGAAAGTGGTCCACGATGTGGTAAAAAATATCACACACTCCAGCACTATAAACTTATATTTAATGTTATTTTTTAATATTTATTACAAACATTTAAGTTCTGAGACCTTTGCTTAGTTAATAAAATAAAGACATGTTTTTAATCTTTTATACAAACATTACATTTGCAATAATCAAGAGTCACCTCTAATTCTAATTAGATAATTATACTCACTCATTAGGGTAAAACAAATAATGTAATAGTATTCAATAAATCATAGCTTCAGGCATTATTTCCAATTAAGTGATAAGTAAACAACTTAATAATACAAATGTATCTGTACAAAGTTTAACATAGGACAAAAAAAACCTTAATGTTTGGGATTTGAACATGAACAAGCCTTAATATTCAATCAAAAAATGTCTTGATAGAAAATATTTTTTCATGTTGATAAAATACAGTTATTGACTGGTTTTGATTATTAACATTTACTGTTAATTAAACACAAAGTATGTAATCTTATAGAAGTGGTTTTGTGTAACTATTAAGTGTAATAAAAACAGTAAGATGCTGTTCTATTCTTACTGCAGAACATGAACTAAAAAATAGCAGCTTTGTGGTTCTTGCTTTTGCTTTGTTTTTTGTTGTTTTTTAGCAGAAATTACAGCCTCTTTTCTTAAACATTTCCTACCTTTTGAGCTCTGTAAACAAATCTCTAAACTCTTGTGTTGACATATTACCCAGACAACCAACAACATGACACACTTTCATGTAAACATTACCATTGAAAGAGAATGTATTCAAGCGTAAACCATAATCCATAATTCCCAACCTTAACCAAGTAGTGAACAACAGCATAAACCCTAGAATCAATTGAAAGAATAAAAAAAATTGGTAAATAAAAATCGCTTTTATGTGGTTTAGAACGAGAATACCACCACTGAAAGTGCTGCACACATGTAAACTGACTGCTCCTTTTTGAGGACTTTGTGGTTTGTTAAATGCATCATAATGACACGCGCTCCTTTTGCCGTATCCAGCGTTTGACAGCAGAATAGCTGTGCTGTTTTGCTCCTGGCCTCACACTGACAAACAGCAAATAATCTTTTTCTTGACTCACCAGTTGCATTAATGTTCAACAGGGCCACTCATACAGGGAGAATTATGTTGTCGAGGCAGAGATGCCAATTTGTTCACAACAGCTTAAAAAGAGAAAAAAGCAACACAGCCATGAAACATGTCGCCTTTAGTGTTACAGATGTGACTCACATTTCTTCTGCTTAGGGAGAGAGAGGAAGAAAAAGTGCCCTGAAGTGAGAGCTAACAGGGCAGGTTCTGACAAAATGGATTCTCAGAAAAGAAAAATGTGCAACAGTTGCACATAATGAACATCATTGTATATACCTTCTATTTAAAAGCTAAATAAGCCAATTATACCACATAAACCAGTGAACCAGGCTGCAAATAAAAAAGAAATGTAGCCAAAGGAGCAGTTTTCATTAAAAGGAGAGAACACCCTGCATGACATTGAGGTAATGAACACATAACATGTAAATAAATGCACCATCTGTTGAAATGCTACCCATGGATTGGTGGGCACAGGTAGTTGAGCTGGAGGTTGACCAGTTTGTCTAATTTATGGATTGGTCTATTTTCTGGGCCGCATATGTGCAGTCACTTTATGATGCAGTACCATATTGAGTTCTAACCACCAAATGAGCACTGAGGGAGGGATTGTTAAGCTCTGTTTGAGTGAAAGTCTGTTGTTGGGTGACTTTCTGATCTGAAAGCAATTTTAGAAAAAAAATCTGCATGATTGCAGCCCTGAAATGTGATTGGCTATCATTATCTCTGGTCAGAAGCCCTCACAGAGTTGGGCCTTTTTAGGACAGGATGTGATCAAAACTGAGTGAACAGAAGTTCATACTCTTATTCCAGTTTTACTGCACTATAACAGTAATTACAGTCACATGCCTCAGATCATTTGTACAAACTACTATATTTGCAATTCATTCTTTGCAAATTTAGGTCCCAGAATCAAATGTTGTGTTCAATGGAGCACAGCAGAGCTAATTTCATTTCAAGTTCATTTTTAAAATGTTGTGATTATACAAACATGTAGATGATAACTCTTAAAGGGATAACTCAGATCTTTTGAAGTGGGCTTCTGTGGAAAGATTATGAACAATTAATACCTTACCTGTTGTGGATAGCTCAATAAGCAGCCTCAGTTTGGAGGAAAAGACCAAATTAATTATGACCAAATTAACAACTAATGACTATTCTAAGCAGGGCCAAGACCAAAGTAGATCACTGCTTTCAAATTACACAATTCTTCCAGCAGATGTATTATAGAGATATTCCTAAAATGTCCCAGACTGCACCAGAAATAATATACCTGTAGCTGCCAGTGGTGCTTACAAAAAACCTCCAAAGAAATCTATGTCAATAACCATCTAATGCAAAAAGGTTGATAATGTAGCATTTGCATCAATTGCTGTAAAACTTTTAAGATTGGAGTAGTTTTAAGTAGTTTTACATCCACTGATGTCTAGGGGCTTTCTTGTTATGAAAAAGTTATGTTTCTGTGTTTTATGGCTTCCACATCCTGAGTTCCTGCTCATCAATGGCACTGCATCAAAGCTGCCATCACCCAGTGTCACCCAGTGATGTGTGGTGGCGCTAATGCACATCTGTAAGCAAATAAAGTACCTTTAGACAGTCTTTGTTCAGTCAAGTTAGATTTAATTAGCAGTGCTTAATTGTTTTAATGTCTCATATTATCACTTTATTACAGCAAAACCTGATTTGACTGTTAAAAAAAAAGAAGTTTAAAAATGAAATGATTGTGTAATTCAAACAACACCCAAACTGCATTTCTTAGAGTGTGTTTACAGGCTTACTGTTTGTGAGTCACAGTTGCCTTTATACTGTTTGGCGTGGATGCTGCCCTACACAAAACCTATGTTTCCATCTCAGGTCTGATTAATATGGAATATGATACAACTACCAACCTCTAAGTTATCACAGGAGATAGATGGGCACCATCTCCATGGAACAGGATCAAGCAGAAAATGCTTGGATGGGTGGACATTACTACAGTCGGGAGATGTAGGCAAACACCCATTGCATCTTTTCTGGTGAAAATAGTCCAAAATTATTTTTTACTTGCAATCAATACAATGTTTAAGGATGCAATGGTACAAACAAGGGTTATATCACTGTAAGGGATTTTTACTTTAATAAAAAATATAACTTGGAGAAAGTGTGATGCATCTCAACAGCTGCGACAGCATTCACATAATCAGACATGTACTGTCATAGAGCAAAATGATTATGCACATCAATATTCACTTGTTTTATTTTCTGAGACACAGCATTTTTACTTTTCAGTATTGTTTGCCATGGAATGTCCTTGCACTTTTGCTGTTTTTGTTGTTTTGTCTATTTTTGTTGTGTTTAAGAGCTAAGGGCCACTGCAAAAACATACACTGGGATTGAGATTTATTCCCATTATTATTTGGTCCCATTTTCTGTGCTCTATTATGTACGCCTTGTTAAAGAAACCTCAAGGTGAGTTCTAGCTAAAACTGACAAATTGATGCATACACACACTTTGTACCTTGTTAGTTAATTTACCTGTCAAAACTGTGAATTATGTCAAATGAAACTAATGTCCGCCTAATCCTGTTCTGATGACTCAAGGTAAAAGTTTGAGCTTGCTTCCAACAGTTGAGTCAGCCATTCAGGGGCTCTAAGTCCCTCCTGCTCAGGGAGGAACATGTGAAACACGGGAGCAGGCAGCATAATCACCACATGACATACAGTCTCCAAGACATTAAGGAGGATTAGGATACTTCGTGCCAGTTTAATAGTCCCTTCATGGGATTTAAATTCAGCGTCATTTTATGAAATCAAAAAAGTGCTTTTTTATGCTTTCATGAACAGATTTGTCATTCTGCAGATGAATATTTAATAATGACCCAGAGAGATTTAAATCAAACCTCTAAGGCATACACAACACTAAGTTGCTGGAGTTGCTACAGTGAGAAAATCTTTGATCAACGCTCTGCCAATCTGAGGTTTTCAGCTTTGGAGGTTGGCTGACTTTGCTGTGGTAGAATCCTGAGCAATAATTACCAATAATTGCATGTTTCTTCTTGTGTGACAATGTTTACATGTGTTGTGTTTAATTTTAGATTGCACCGTAAAATGAGTTCCAGCTCTCACTTATCTGTGGGAGCATTAATAATTAGTCTGATTGTCAGTGTTGGGTAAAAGCATGGAATCAGAAGTGTGAAAAGACAGGCAGCATTTCCTGTTTTTATTGCCGCTGCTGATAGTTGAGGGTTTGGAGGCCAAATGAGGCAGCTGAATTACAGTTTCAGAGGCAAACTGTCTGTCTCTCCATCTGTGTGTCTGCATGTCTGTCTGTCTGTTTTGTAGCTGGCAAGTGGAAATTGTCAGAAGGAGACTTTTTGTTTTTTCTAAAATCTGGACAAACACCTGTCTCTAAAGCCTAAAGGCTGTTGTTTTTAACAAACTCCAATTATTTTCCCTTAATGAGCTCCTGTTGTGGTCGATGTGCTCCCCCAGCATCATTACTGTAGGGACAGCAGTAGTAGAGCTGGGACTGACTGGCAGCTTACACAGACCTGTTCCCCTTGACTGACTGCGGGCTGCACTTCCTGACAGCTGGGAGTCGGCCTCCTGGAGCACAACATACACTCGGATGCAGAGAAAAACACACAGATGCATCAACTTGTGCTGCCCCACAGAGCTGATACTGGGAATACTAGGACTTTGCATCTATATAGCAAGCTATATACAGTATCACTGGCACTGTAGCAAAATAAAGAAAAATAAATTGCCACAAAGACACTTGCCTTTATTCCAATGCCTTCAGACAACTTTTACATTTTATTTCCTCTTCATATTAAAAAGAGAAATATATGCACAATGTATTATTAAAAAAAGATCATCATCATTTTGGGTGAAAAATTAAATCAAAGATTTATGTTGCTTTATGGTTGCTCAATCACATCAAAATAAAGAAATCTAAGATGTCTTGATGCATCACTTTTTCTTAATAAAACTAGTCATATGTGATGTTATCTGATCACTTTCACCATATTTTTTAAAAAGTAATTGGGTTTCAATGTTTCGTTTTAAGAGTTAACCAGTAGCATATATAAGAATTTAGTGCCTAAATTATTTCAATACAAGCATAATGCTTAAAAAACATAAACATTATCACATATTTTCTATTAAACAAGATTTATGCTAAATAGCCTATGTGGCTTTAGGGTTAAGGTGGTTCAATTACTGAAGATGCTATAAACTCAGTGTAATTCATTATTTTACAGCTTTAGCAGTTTTGATTCATTTGTCCTACACAAACCTGAGCTCTTTAATACTGACTTTGAATTTCTTTTTCTTGCCAAAGCTTTAGCTTGGACTTTTAATAAAACTATTTATCATTTATAAAATCTCTATATTCAGGCAAAAGAAATTCTCTCAAATTCAGTCTCCAAAGAGAGAACGATAGTACTCATTCATGATCGCATTACAAAAGAAACGGAGCGCTGAGGTCAGCATTGATATGAAGAGCAGCAGCCGGAGCAGACACACACAAGACTGCTATTAACCTACTATAATATTCTCGGTCTCTGTCTAATCAAAGTGATGATGTAAGGACCAGGCAAAAATTTCTTCTTTTAGGATATTCTGAGAACACTGTGGTTAAAATCTTTCAACCTACCTGCTACTTTCCATAACATGTCATTCTAATTATAACTTTAACTTGCATTATTTAGCAATAGTTTTCATGTCATGTCTGAAGGTTGAGACTTGTATGTGAAGAAAGGTCTGGATGAGAGGCTGCAAGGAAAAGCTCTTGCACTGCTGCAAACAAATGGCTTATTCCTTGTAAGACAACATAGTGTGCTACACAAAAGTACCTCAATGGTTTGAGATAAATTTGATGAAAGAAAATTGTTCTGCTGCAGTGTGTCAGAGGGTCAAGTGGAGCTATCTTACATAAACAGATCAGAGTCAACTTGTCTCAGCAGTCTGCAACTATTGAGTAATTCAGTGGAGTGATGTGTTGCCATGCTGGATTATTAGGATGCACTTCAGGTTTGAGGCAATTGAGGCAAGTAGAAAATAAAAAATGACAACATGAGAAAAAAAATTTAAGACAATTCTGACTTAACCTTGGAGGAGATGGATGGATGAATGGAGTTTCTACAAGACTGAGACTTGCAGTGATTTAGAGAGGACTGCTAATAATAATTTATGGTATTTTAAGAACTCAACATTTTAGAAACATTGGTGTGCCTTGGTTTTAATAACATTTTCATCCAGTAATTTTAACTTTTGATTTAAACCACTACAGATCTGACTGTGTTTAATATCAACCACTATAGGTCTGCAACCACTACAGACAGCAACATTTGTTGGCCATCATACTCAGTGACTTAGTATAAATAGACCAGGTGAGAGTGAACTCAGCAATCTCAGCAACATCTCATAGAAGAAACTGAACACTGTGACCTTAACATCCAGGAAGTGTTGGTAAAGAATGAAGATTGACAGAAATGTAATGAAGTGTTTGGGAATGTTAAATGCTATTCTCAATGACATTGGACTGCAGTTCAGTGGGTAGATATTTTATTGCAAAATTGCTTACTCTGACTCTAGAATATATACAAAAGGATCAAAATCTCTCCAAAAATGGCACAAAAAGAATAAAATAAATACTTTAATAGTTAATATTTTGTTCCCTTTAATTAAAAGTTGCTAGTTTGTTTTTATTGTCTGTAGCATGTACGTATAA
>JAOXNZ010000091.1:7969733-8004485 GCA_028566095.1 Kryptolebias brasiliensis
CGTTAATGACGTCCTATCCAGACAACTGAATAAAAGATTTTTTCTTTCTGAGAGATTTTTAAACTTCTTTGCCTTCTTTATCCTCAGTTATTTAATGATTTTTTTTCTCTTTGGGGATTTTGAAGTATGTTTAGTATCACTATCTTCCTGCTGGAGCCAGCCTCAACTTGCTTATTTCATGGCCAACAGTGCAATATTTGGCTCATGAATTTATTTATTTGAACAAGTCTTATTTTTTAATCTAATCTCCCTTTTGAATAACTATTAAAGAAATGTTTTCCTTTTTTTTATTTTATTGCCCTCAAAAAGACGTGACTTGTTTCCAAAATGTAGGGGGGTGGTTTATACATTCTCTCACAAATTTTAGAAATTAGGTTTTGTGTTTAGGACGTAGGAAATGTTTTCATTTTATGAGTTTTCCAGGTCTATTTTGGTACAGATGTGCTAAGTGAACATTGTTTCTTCTTCTAAAAACCTTAGCAGTCCAACATGAGATCAGCTCACTCCTATGAACATTTTTGCTCTCCTTTTTTTCTTATGTCCCTCACCTTAACTTGCATCATCTCTGCCAAATGCTTTTATAAATTACTTTAAATATATGAGACAATAGGCTATGAAACAAAACATCAATAGGCTTGTTTTACCTAAAATGTAAGTACATTTTATTTAAATGTAAAACCAGAGTGTTGCAGGGTATAACTTGCCAGATGAAACAAATGACCTTTTCAAGATAACCTTTTCTTTCTTTTCTCCTTCTTTTGTTCACATGGTGGACAAAACGCTGTAGACTCATTTAATTACACTTTCATTATAAGGCTCACTTGGTACCACACCTCTCCTGGGATATCACACATCTTAAGTTGTCTCTTTGCACATAGGCTGAAGTTATTCTTCCATTTCATAAACTCATCTGACCCTTCCTCCATATCTGCTTTTAAGACAATATGCTTTCTGAAACAATGAAATCTTGCAGAACTGTGAAACATTAGTTCCTGTTGATTTTGGGTTGCATGAAAGAAAGCGGTCAGTTGAGTGAGCCTTACTGCAGATGAACTGAGTGTGTGCATGACTCACATGTTTGATATGAATATATGTGTACTGGGCTGTCAGGCTGAAAGAAGGGCAGTGACAGGTCCTGACTGTGAGATTGACGGGCCTGCTGGGATTGGTAAGGGGGTGAATTTAGCTTCACTAATTGAACTGTAAGAACACTAAGGCATTCAAAGAAGCCAGACTGAGATCTTGTTTCATGTGTGAGGGAGAGTTTGTACCCCAGTTGCACGTTTTTACATTTTAATCTTCATTAATGGCTCTGCATACTGTCAGGATTGATGACGAAGCACGAATGGGGTCGTGTTTGCCATAAAGAAAGACTGCCTTGATTGAGATTTCCCTTTGTTGCCATGAATTGTTTTTGACAGGCTTTGCAGCGGCACCGTGCCTTACCATTGACAGCAAAGGCCTTAGTAAATGCTCTGGTTCATTTGCTATTTATCAGCACTCTCAAAGCTGACTTTACTTTGCCAAAATGTCAAATTTAAATTTAGGAGAAAAGGCCTTTTTTGTATCTGTAACACTGAGACATACACTGTGATCTTTACTCTTACAACCAAACCCAGGCACACACACACGTCACTACGACAGGTGGATAAATCTTTTATATGTTTATCCATTTTAACTTCACGGCTAGTGTATTATTAAAGTGTTGTTCTGCAGCTTACATTAACCCTCTCAGACTGGGCAGCGACAGGTTAGGACAGCACAGCCACTCTCTCCTGTTGTTTACCGTCTATCATTTATCATCATGCACTCATCCATCTCTGTGTGTTTACTACACTTGTCTCTATCTATCTCAATCTCGTCCCTCATCCTCCATCGCAGCTGCCCCTTTTGCTCCTTGCGTCACCTCTCTCTCTGTGCCTTTTTCACTGTCACCCCACACCTTCGATCTTCAGCTTGTGGATATCTCTACACTGTCAGAGAGTGCCTTTTGCTTTCTCTCAGCTTCAGGAGCTATCCTTCAATGTGAACCTTCTCTCTGTCCGTCTGTCTGTGTTTTTGGTCTTTGATGGAAGAGGCATAGTCCTCTACACTGACGGACAGATCTTTTGAGCTCAACTGTGCTTTGGCTCTGACAAAAACTTTAGAGGGGCCCTCTGGAACAAGACAGCAAGGGGAAAATTGAGAGGGCACTGAAGAGGCTATGAATCCCTGTACCATGTCCCCCGGTGACAGGCAGTTCACCCTTCCTGGCCTGTAGTCACAAGCTGAGATGGATGAGAGTTGGGGTGGATTGGCCCTAACTGAAACTGCAGTTATGAAAAGGGATATTAGGGAAATAACATAACACTAGTAAAGGATTCCTTTTTTTCCCCCTTTTTGTCTGAAACCCTTGTATTTCACCTGCAGAATGCAAAAAGTCAATGCTAGGCAGGCCATATCAGGTCGCCCTTTTTCAGTAAGCTGTGACTCAGTATGGCCTGAGCCTCTGTTAACCTGCCCATTATAATCTGCTTGGCACTAGGTTCTGGTTACAGCTCTGCCTGTCCCACCTAAGCCCTAAGAGGACAGTATTCCCTCCACAGACAGGGGCTATTGATTGCAGTGTCAGAAGCCATATTATACCATCCCCTTATTGGACTGGCAGAAGTTTTATTCAGTTTGTCCTGCCTGTGTGTACAGCCAAGAGTTGACATTTAAACTGTGGCTGGTGCGCGACTGCTGGACTGGAGCTGACAGTCTTACTAATAGCTACTTTACAGATGGCATTTCACTCTTGGCTTATTAGCACTATTAAACACAACTTGTTCAATAAGGTGAAGGCCAGATACATTGTTTAGATTAGATGCAGTCTCAAGCAAAAGGGTACACACATAGCATAGGAGCTTATCTTTTCTATTTTATGACCTGCAGGTGATAGCCTATCCACACAGAGGATTTGTCAGGGGTTATATAGGCAAGCATCCAATTTATTTGATTCACGGCGCTGTTTCCCCCCCCTCTTACAGTGAACGTAAAGGTCACACTAGAGCTCAGTAATTCATTCAGAGCCCCACAGGACCACTCTAGCTCAAAAGTTTCACAGCCAGTCCCTGATTCTAGGAATGACCATATTTATTAGCCACAAACAAGCTCTTTTCTCTTCAGTAGAACAGCCAAGATAAACCTCATTTAAATCCTATTCAGAGAAAAATCAGTCTTTATTGTGATTGTATTAACCAAGTTGATGCACACCATGGCTCAAAGACATGTCAGAATTGGTTTAACATGCATTTGGATTCTCCAAGGGTAATTGGTTCTTTGCTCACTTCCCCAGGCAGGTGATATAGTTACACAAGGGGAAAAAATTATTTTAATGGAAACTTGATTAATAAGTCTAAATAATATATAAATACTTGTGGAAAATGCACACAGTCACAGGAAACAGTCGATTAAATTGACTTAATGCTCAAGCAGTTCATTATGTTTTTGTTCACAGTGGCTTACTAGAGGCTTGTGTCTTGATTATATGATTTACATTTGCAAATAAATGTGATGGTAACAGTTTCTAATAACTCTCTATGTAGGTGGACAGGTTAACAGGTTAACAAGAAAGGACACAATATAAGAGTTTATCACCTGACACCATGATATAATTATTTAATTGCCAACACATGCTCTGATAAATAAAAGATTGCACAAGATCTTTGTTGAAAACTTTGGCTTGAAAGATGTCAGCGATACACATTTCTTCAGAGAATGCTAGTTTCGACTTCTTTTTGAGTATGTACTCATTTCTTTACCGCTTTCTAAAATCTGTTTCATGGTTTGCATTCAAATAACTTCATTGTGTACAGGCTTTTCTTTTTAGATTTTAAGATGATGTTGAAATAATTGTTGTATTTATTACTATTACTTATGAAGAATAGTTATATATAATGTCATGCCCAAAATATTTTGTATTGTGCATCATGTCAGAGGTTAAATGGTTTTTATCTAAAGAGGTTAGGTGCACATAGCAGGTATGTGCTCAATTACTCATATATGTTTTTTAAAATACATAATTATAAGACCTCATGTGTGAAAATGCAGGATAATGAAAAAAAAACAAAAAAAAAAACTGAAGCAAAACAACTTTTTACTGCTTTCTTGCTAAACATGTAGAAAGAGTAATTGGTGTGGGTTTTTTATTGCTTTTGTCTTTACTTTGTTAGTACAGTGGTCTGCTGCTGTTTATCCACTGAGAAAAATTACAAACATCCATCACAGATTCCATGCAGTGCATTCCTCTGCAAAGCTGGTGATCTGAGAACTGCCTCAATCTCTTTTAAACAGTACATATGTTTCTTTACTGTATCACATAAATAATCTCTAAGGACATTAGTTAATGTACCCTAGCTGACTTAGGCTTTAAATTAACATGCAAACGGGCACAAGACAGACTTTTTGGAAGTTATGTTTTTCACACAGCTTGCAGGCTAGAAGATCTTATACACTTTTAAACTGTATATGTGTGGTAGGAGATCTATAACCACTAAACTACTTGCTGAATTAACTTAGTTGAAAAGAACACGTTAGACTGGTTTTGTGTGTCAGTAGTCTGAATAACTCTTTGTTACGAGTCTGGTATGGATCAGTACCTATTGCAAGTTTCACCATCTCTAAATACCAGCTTCTTTTTACATAATTCTATTATTGGGGCCTGCTATTAGAAAAGCATAGGAATCAATGCAGTGCATGGCAAAACCAATGTTGACAGCTGATTAACTTTTGGAATCATCCTGATTCAAGATGGATGCCACAGCTAAACCCAAAGTGGCAAGCTCCGTCAAAATTTTGTCAGGATTTTTTTTGTAAATCTATTGGTTTCTTATGTCTCCCTACTATACATTTTGTTTGACTCACACAGCTGTGACTTCACTGGAAAGCTCCTTCTGCGACAGGCTGCTGCGCCACAACTGCACAAAGCAGCTGTCAGACAACCAGCACTGCTCATAAACAGACAATACAATAGTGTAATATTACAAGTATTATCTCTATCAATGTGCACTCACTGTTTAAAGGGCAACACCTGCTCAGACCACAATACATGTCTTTTTATATTCTGTTTCCTGAGTTGTTAGATGTTAAATTTGTTTTCATAGTTATTATTTTTTATTCATAATTTTGGTATATTTAGAAATATTTGAGTGTGACATATATTGTGCATTTAGTATTTTTATACTTTTTGTATATATATTATATGACAAACCTTTTCCCCCAGTACTTCTCACAAACCTTTTCTTCTTATATACTTGGTTTAGGCATTTAGTGCTGCAAAAGCACAACTTTCCAAGCAAAGGGACAAATAAGAAAATTTTCTATTTTAATCTGTTATTTACTACATTATCTCATTATTGTACATACTGAAATAATGACCACTACTTAAATAACAATGTGCCGTGGCATACTTGCAGATTTTCTATTCCTGCTACTTTCAAATAATACAGACAAGTTTCAAACTGGTGTCCTGAGCCAACTCCATTTTACAGTAGTGTGTCAGAAATCATCAGTTGATCTTTTTAGGGGCAATGAGCATAAAAACATTACCATTTAACTCCCCCTGCATGAACTTGTATTTAGCGGCTATGCCAAATCCTCTAAAGCTTCTCGGTGAATATTCAGCTGCCAAAAACAGCTTTTTTGGGTTGTTGGAGTTCTACACAAATAAAGGCTATTGTTGTTACTTCCAGACAGTACACACTGACTTGAAAGACTCAAATGAAATTAAACAGCAAATTTTATAAATTCTTCTTCTTGAGTGAATAAAGTTTATATTTTGTAAATGACCACTTATTTACACTCTAATATCATTGTTCTAAATAATTTATCTTTTTATTTTTCAGAAAAAGCAGCAAGTCAAGATCATCTTTGGCAGCCCATTGAGCCTGTGCTCATTTTACACCTTCTGTTTGTGCCAACACCTCTTAAAAGGTGTGGTATTTCCAACAGTTGCACCTGTGAAAAACAACTAGTGTGTGACATTTTCACTCACGTAATTAAGACTGCACAGACAGGGAGACAAGTTACATAGAAAAATAGATGTTTTGTCCTGACATAAGAAAATATAGCAAAAAGCATATAAAAAATGTAAGATTAAAAAAAAAAAACTTTAGATGCTCCACTGAGGGAGTAGAAAAATCTGGAAAGTGAAAGTACAGAGGTAAAGAGGTTTGAGGAAGGAGACATCAAATGGTGGTGGAGTAAAGCGGGCTGCTGTCATTCCCCCTGAGAGGACAGGTATGGGCCACGATTAAGACTGGGTTTCACTGGCAGCCATCTGGAAACGGCACTCGCATCAACCGCAAGGAAAAGCACATTTGCAAGCATCCACAGCTATGTGCTGACGTGATGCCACACACTCAGGTGTACGCTTTCACTCACACACACACACTGCAGCATCTTTATGAGGATGATGCTGGGGCAAAACAAGCAAACTATGCAGTGATGCTGCAGTTGAATTTGAGGCTGGAGGAATGATTGAGATGAATTATGAATACAATAATATTTCCTTCCATTTCAGATTTTCCTGTTCCAACTCTGCCTCGAACACAGGCACAACCCTTGCTATAGGTCTCAGCCAGTCTGTTCTCACTACAGCGACAGTTCAAACCAAATCATTTCCCTTCCTTTCTGAGCTGCAGGGTAATAAGGGACCAGGAAAATGGAGGGAGAGAAAGAGGTAAAGTCTAAATGAAAAACCAGCTTCGGTTTAACATCTTCTCTTTCTGGGGCACGGCTAAGCTTTATTGGATTTTTTTTTTCTACTTTTGTCAAATCAGAGCAAATTTCCTCATAACCTTTGGCACATGTGCAATGTCAAATTTAATCACTTTTCTTGTCAAACTATTCTTTACATGAAATTAAAATGCTAACATAAGGACAAATAATAATTTAGTGCCTGAGAGGTAATGGATATTATCCAGTCCCTTCATCCTCTACTCGTGTTAGACAAAGCTATGCTGAAGTCTCTGTGCGGCATCTTAATGTCACACATGTAAAGATCTCACAAAACCACTCAATACCTTTTCTTACAGTGCATTAACTGAAAGCTAATCTTAAATCTGCGCTTTTTTATGGAGACAGTGACAGCCAATTTCATGCTGCACAGTGTGGAGCTCAAGAATCAGGAAAATGCTGTAAGAAAAAGCGGGTCAGGTGGAGAGAATGTTGATCCTACTACCATCTGTTACAAAAACAAACCCATTTTTGATTTGAGGAAAAGTACATACAGAAAAATCCTTTATGAAATAGTTCAGAATTTTTGAAGTGGGGTTCTTTGGAAAGATTGTAAATTATTAATATCTCACTTGTTGTAGATAGCTCCGTAAAAGCCCTCTGTTTGGAGAAAAACAGATTAGCTCTGATAGATTGATGAGCTAATGGCTAGTTTGAGTGGGACCAGAACCAAAGTGAATTGCTGCTATCTTAAAACATCTTGAGTCTTAAAAATATCACAAAGCTTCAAATGTTATCTATATAGTTTTACACTTGTCCCAGTTTTGTTTTACACACTGTTAAAAAAAAATAAACAACACACTGCTAGCTACTTCTTCTCCTCTTTGCATTTACAAATAACCATAGAATTGTATGTAAATATCCATGTAATGCATAATTAATGACAATGAAAATATTTCCAAAGAGTTGTTTTAAGATGACAGCAGTCCATCTTAGTTTTGGCTATGACTGGATTAGCTGTCTGGTCAAAATTAAACTCTGTTTTCTCCGATCTGAGGTCATTCAAAGAGCTTTTTACATGAGGTAAAATTTTATCTGTTCATACCATTTCCTACAATATAATTTGGAAATGATTATTTATATAATACATGTGAAGTCCATTTCATATTTAACTATTATGGCCTGATCTATATTTCACTGCTCTCTCTCTCTCTCTCTCTCTCTCTCTCTCTCTCTCTCTCTCTCTCTCTCTCTCTCTCTCTCTCTCTCTCTCTCTCTTTAATTAGACAAGTTGTTGTTATACTCAGTATACTGTGTTTACCTTTCACACATATTTTAATTCAGTGTTCAACTTGTCTTTTTGGTAAGTTGTAGATTTAGTAGTTTTGATCAATTTAGTATTTTGGTTCATGATCTGATGTTTCAACACTAGACCTTTTCAGTAATAAAAAAAAAAGATAAATTTAGTGATGTCAAACATGTACATTAAACAGCCTGATCAGTCCATTAACTAGCTGAGCTGCATTTGAATCAGGTTTTTATTATTACCTCATTTCCTGCGTGCTGACCTCTAATGGATTGTTCATCATCACTGGTTCACAATCACTTCTGCACAAAAATGGTGCTTGCTTGCAAGTCAATGGGATGGAAAAACAATTAATTAAAAAAGAATACAGTGCAGATCAAAATGGTCTGTTTTGGATTATATAAAGCGTGATGGTGACTTGAGAAGTGTTCATCAAATTTAAATATCACAGATAATTAAAAAAGTCTTAAATACAGATTTTTTAGATGATGACTCCAGTCTAATAACATATGCTTTTAGGTCATTAAATATATCATCTTATGTAAAACATGTGCGATAAGCTATATACTTTATACTGAAAGAAAATTCATTGCAAAAAAACAAAAACTTGGGTGTTTTTTGCTTTTCTTAAAACTAAAAGTAAAACCCCCAGCATAAAGAGGTTCAGTAATCCCAGTCATGTAAGAATGCAGCAGTGCAGAAGAGAAGGAGCCCTGAAAACCACACTGACTACAAGTTGCTCCCATGGAGAAAGCTCAT
This sequence comes from Kryptolebias brasiliensis, assembly GCA_028566095.1. NCBI lineage: Eukaryota > Metazoa > Chordata > Actinopteri > Cyprinodontiformes > Rivulidae > Kryptolebias > Kryptolebias brasiliensis. Next base: position 7,978,495 of record JAOXNZ010000091.1, read on the forward strand.
TTGGATGCAGCTGATAGACTGTGTCTGTACACAGTCCATAAAGTAGGGTTTGCCCATCTCCTGATAAACATCCTTCTTACTATGTTTACTTGCTCTCATAACTGGTGTTAAGACAACAGAAACACACAGTATATTTTACTCAAATTTGCTTTTAGAGGATTTACTTAACCAGGCAAATCCCATTGAGATCACAGATTTCTTTTACAAGGGAGGCCTGGGCCTGGAGGCAGCCTAGACATGGATGGTTTTGGACTGTGGGAGGAAACCAGAGTACAGAAGAAAGAAAACATGCAGACTCTACATAGGAAGACCCCAGGTCCAACCCAGGGCTTGAACCCAAGATCTTCTTGCTGGGAGGTAACAGTGATAACCACTAAGTCATAGCACATTCTTGCTAGTACCGATACTCCTGTGATTCCAAAAACAAACAAACAACCAACAATACCCCCTCGTACTCAGAACAATTACATATCCAGTTAATACTCTTAGGAATCTAAAAAATGTGAGCACATTCTATTTCTCACTTATTAAGATTTTTGCAATACTTCACAGGAAGGATGTATGAGATAATTACACTCAGCAGGCCCCAAAGATCCCTGATGTCTGAGCTGCCTCTGCAGATCAACCAATGACAGCTGGCACCATTAATGTGAGCAGTGAGGAGTTGTTAAGTAATGGAACTGATTGTTTACTTTCTTAATCTTGTCAAAGTGACACAAATCTAAAAGTTTATAAACAAACACTTTTTTAGATATTAGAACAAACAATGAGTTTTGGAAGTTACAAAAAAGAATTACTGGAAAAAAATAATAAAAATGATACTGTCAGTGAAGCCAATAATATTTACAGCAGTATGTCAAGTAGATTATGTTCAGATGATGGCTGTTTACAATCACACATTACAACTAAGTCATATGAAAGTTTATCACACAATGCATTAGAAGCATTCACAAGGATTCATACATGCCAAGCCAAAGTCGAAACAAAAAGATTTTCATTATGACTTTTGTTTTTATAATCTGAAACTATGCTATATGTGACAGATGGATATAACTGGGACCTCACTCATTAGTTTCTGGACTGTTGGTTTGAAGTTTTCAAGGCCAGTGTCTTCATTCATTCATTCATTCATTCATGTTCATGCTGTGGATGGAATGGATGGCGGTGCATGCACAAGCTCAAATGAGCTGCAGAGATGGCAGGCCAGCTAAAGTGGAATAAGATTTTATTATAACAAAAGGAAAGGTGCAGCATGAGCAAGTAAGACAGAATTTCAAATAAATTGAAACTGACACAGGAACTGGACTAACAGGACACAAAAATACCACCCACAGCAACACAGAAAATCAACCTAGACATTACAAAGATATTAAGCAAACGTGGAACCTAACAAGAATAATCAACTGAACTGAACTGAGGTGTGAACAACTGGACAAAAAGAAAGTTAAAACCAACACACAGGTACAAATAAACTCATTCTACAAAATAAAACAGGAAGAAATGTGTACCAGAACTAACTAACTAAACACAATTAAAAAGAGGTGCTGAGTTGAAAAAAAAAAAAAAGGAAGAAAGAATTCACACAACTGCAGTTCTGGCACATTGAAACTGACTTTAGTTTTAAGCCTCTTAAATTACCACATGGTTGTCATGCATCATAACAAACATTTATCTGGAATTATTTTAAATCTTTTATATCTATAATTCTGATCACAATTCAGCCCAAATGGCCAACATTGCTATCATGTTTGAAATATTTCTGCCTTGAAAGACTATGCTACTATAATGTAGTTATTTTGATTTTCTTGTAACACAAGCCTCACCAGTCATGTCCTTCTTTAGCACACTAACAGGTGTGACTAATGAAGCCAGTTAAGATGACTCCCATGAGCCACCCACCCAATCTTGGCCAGTAGGGATAAAAAGGGGAGAAATATGGAAATGTTAAACCTTCCCAGTATCTGCTTAAAGATGACTTGGTGTTATTGTAAATTTTATGTACAAACCTTGGTAAAAATGTCTAATTATAGGCCTTCATGATTCTCAGAGTTTGACAGTTCTTGTTCAAGTTCTTGTTCTTGATGGATCTAATAGTTCTGATTGATATATAGCGTAGAGTTATGTGTCCTCTGCACAAAGTAACTTGTGTTGACCAGAAACAACTTCATCACAGTTCATCTTTGCCAAGTCAGCAGTTTGAACCACGCAGTTGGCTGGTATGGCATAGGAGGAGGTGTGCCTAATGATCCAAAACTGAGCAGCATTGAGTTGTATAAAAGGAACATTCAGGAGGCTTGTGAAGTCTAACCTTTGTTTTATGTTATGAAAGCTTTTCTTTAACATGGTGTCAAAGTTGGAGCTGAATAATAAAGAAAGTAGAAAGACTTTAAGGCCTTATTGTTCTTCTGCAGCCTCGCTTAGATTCTGACCAGCTAATAACATTTGTTTGGCTCAAAGGTTTTCATTCGAGCCCACATTTAATCAAGTCTCTTTCTTCCATCATGAGTCCATAAGGTCAGCCCTAAATGTATGCACATGGGGTGAACTGGTCTGTTGATGAGAGAGAAACTGAGAGACATTCGGCTGATACTTAACAGCAGCTAATCTTATTGGAGCCTTGGCCTGCTGTTTGTTTCCTGGTGTTGGCCCTATCAGTCACGCTAAGATGAAGCCTGAGGGGAAGTAAATCGAGGAGCTTAGGCCCTGAGTGGTAAAAAAGAGTTTCTCGAGCAGTCAGGAGACTGCAAAGTAATACTGTGTAAAGTACCACAGCCAGGGATTCTGCTCACTATGGGTGGATGTGAAACGATAATGAAGAGGAATGAGATGAATCTGATACCCAGAGGAGGGAAATATCACATATACACACACACAATATTCTAAGAATGGCCCTATGGATAATGTTCTGAAATGCTCACTTGAGATAAACATCATTCAGCAGGCGTGATTTCTGCAGCGTCTCCACTTTTAAATGTTTCAAGAGAGATTGGGTAAAACTTGGAGGAATAGAATTTACAGATATACAGTATGAAGGGAATGTGCTGACATGATACATCATCAAGTCTCAAAATATGAATGCCTTGAAATAATTTCTGTGATAGGCTTCACTTACTCGCCATCACCACTCTGTATCAGTGGATAATCGACTTCCTCTGCCACACAATGAATAAGGGATCTGGGAGATGGAAACAAAGATAGTCTGGCATTTTAAAATGTCTACATCCAGACCCAGTTCTACCCATTTTGTGGGAAAACAGTGTCAATTGGATGATTCAGTGGGCCTGTTTTTAAGCACTTACTAGACACCTTTAATGCATGGCTAACTCATTTAAAATAATGTGCTGAGACTTTTAAAATATGCAGTGATGGATGTCACATCCAGTCGGAGTGCTCATATTTTTTTCTTGTTACGAATAAATAAAACATAAAGCTGACCTATTTTATGACATTTTATCCTGACTGCTTCAATAAGCTGTGCTAAAATTAATAAGTGGACCTCTGACATAGCTAGTTATCATGTTAAAAATTAAACAAATGCCTTCAGTGCTTTCCCTTAAAAAAAAAAAAAAAAAAAAAAACTTTTCCAAAGCCCAGTTTGCTACATAATGAGAAATGGGAGGAAAAAGCATTTGGAGTGAGTTTTCATAGCATGTCCTGGTAGCTAATGAGCTCTGAGTGTCTAACTATGCCTGAAAAAGAAATGAATGATTGTTGGGGGTTGCACTTTTATTTAAATTAGGGCAAAATCCATCCATAACTCTGTTTAGTTGGTTGCCAGGTGCAAATAAATCTTTGCACCACAACTTCAGAACTGTCCTTCGACATAACTAAACAGCTCCAAAGAATCTGGAAATGCACCTTTCTCATATTCTGCCTTCTAATGAAGATGTGTGGCTAGTGCTGTCAAATCACAGACAATTTACATAAAACACAACGGGTGGCTTGCCTAGAGGTGGCAGAGCAAGAAAGAACGAAGGAAGGCTATTAGACCTTTCAGGTCTAGACACTCAAGTAATATTCACCCATTTATATCTGTGTAAGATATGATCACCACTGTCATATATTCATGGCACATAAACATGATCTGCACATTAAATAAATGTGATTAATGTACTCACACAGAGTGCCAAAATAGACAAAAAGTATGAAATAAATCTGCCAGAAGCCCTGATGGATTATTTCAAACACACAGATTGTGTTTGAAATATTGCTGTTAAGCAGTGCTTGTAAAGATTTTTGATACAAAAACTGATACAGTTTTGGCATGCAGGATTTGCCCACCTGGAGATTCAAAACCTGGACTTTTGTGTACCCAGAGAAGGTGACTCATGGTTTTTCCACACACCTTTTCACAACTCGAGCCAATGACATTACATCAACAAAACATTTTATTGTGTTTGTCCAGCTGGACTGAGCAGAAATCAGGGGAAAATAGCTCACCATCAGCATCACTTCCGAAGGATGTTATATAACCCAAATGGCTGTGAGTAATCAGAAAGGAGCTGTAATTAGTCAATATCTGAAGGTTAAAAAACAAATGTAAGACGAGTTGCAGAAATCTACTGTCCTCCCAAACCAAAACACATGTGGCCTCATAAGTTTAGCACAATTTCATGAAAGTGATACCTATAATTAGTAAAGAAAGTCCAGATGTCAAATTACTTTTCAAGCAAGACAGGGTTTACTGAAAATGTCAGCCCTGGACTGTGGTTGAAGGAATTCTTTCTAAATTTGGAAATTGGTTCTGCCTCTTATTTACATTTTTAGTTTAATCTAACCATGAGCATAATCTTATTTAACACCTTAAAAATACACTTCAAATTATGTCATCAGCTTGATTATTTTCCACATTTGACAAAATCTTTGTAAATATGATTATAAAGCAAAGCATATCATTCCATATCACTGCTTAAAATCTGTTGCTGATGTCAATAATATTTTGCAGAGATTCATCTTGTTAATTATAGGAATTTTGTGGTTATTTGAAAATAAATCAGTAATGCTTCTATGACTTATATTAAAAAATAAAAGTTTCCTGCTGGTCAAAACAAGAATGATAATAGTAAAAATCTAATTTTGCTTGCTTTTAAAGAACTACAAAAAGAAAAGGTTGACATTCCCAAGCCTGAAGCTGGGAAAAATCGATTGGCACTGTAAGAACAAGTTCCACACATTTCTCCTGTAAGGCCTCCTTGCTATGCTCAGGTTAGCTTTCATCATTGATTCTTTGCTCCTATTCAAGTACTCATGGCCTCTACTCCAGCTCTTAAAGCCTTTGATATTGATGGGTGTGAAGCCGTCTCTTTACTGAACCCTACAACTATCACCAGGCTCTGCATCCCAGTTGTACATATGTTGCATTCTCCGGTTTGGGAGTTGATTACTGTTTTGCCACTTTAGGGTTTAGCAAGATATTCTTTCATATACTCAAACAGAAATCTAAAATAATGAAAACAAAAGTAGATAGGATCTATTTCAAAATTATTTGTCTGGATGACAATTTGATGCCTGCACAGATGGGTTTATTGCTCTCTTGTCCTCTGATGAACCTCTCTCAGGGTTAACTAGCTCTTCTAAAGTGAGCAGGACTGCACTAAGGACAAAGCTGCTTCCACACAGATCCAAGGTCAGACTTGTAACTCATGCACCTGGAAGGTTTGTGATAGACAGATAATTACAACAAAACTGTTTTTGTTTCTGACGCCTCACCTCTCAGCTCCTTCCCTTTTTTTTTCCTTGGATGACCAGTACAGTGTTGATCTCACTGAACTCTGAATTGATGGGTGTTTTTCCTCATGAGCATCAGAGTATTTCTGATGAAACGTGAGCATATTTTTATCCAATTATTCCCTCACAGTTCTCACAGGTGGAAATGTGAAGGAGGACTGCTTGTGTCTGTATGATTCAGGACATAAAGCAAAAAAAAAAAAAGTATGCTAAGGAAATTTTTGTTTACAGCAAGTCAAGAATTGAATATGAAGCTCTTTGATGACTTTAAAGTATGTACATGTATTTAACATGCCCACAAGCAAGAGTAAAACATCCTAAAAGCAGAAAATAACATAAAGCAGCACTGTAACTTCTACAAACAACCATACTGTTTTGGAATAAATGTTTCAGAAGGTTAGATGCTAAAATCACACACTTTTGGAGGCTATTACTAAGGAGCTGATTGAAAAATCTCAGGCAGAAGCCTGGAGTGAATGATAGAGAAATCGCTCTTACATGTCACTCATTCAGAGTATTTATGAAAAGTGTCATTGTAGCAGTGCATGTGTGGTAATGGCCTACTAAACCTGATAAGCCACATGTGTTTTTTAATTTCAATTTGTTTTTTTTTCTCTGCTTTGAAAAGGGCAAAAACCTAAAAAAAAAAAAGTTTGCGAGATATAATTGGATGAAGCATTTGTCTATAAACATAACTTTCAACTAATTAGCGCAGCAAAGTTTTGCCAGTAGAGATGCTGAATAGGAGCTGCCAATGTTAGCTGTTGTCACACCTTAAACTATAGTTATCCAAACGTTAAGTTTTTAGCCACAAATAGACACCTTGGAGGCTGGCAAGATGGATTCTCTCATGATCTTGCAAGAACCCACATCCATCTCAGGAAACTCACGGCTTGCCAGCGTTAAAGACTTTTCCAGAGCAGCAGGATGTTGTGTGAAAGGAAGGGCCTCATCGTAGGAGGTGAGGAGTTGAGAAGACTATGAATATTCATGCAGTCATGTGTCAGTCTGTCAGTTATGTGATAGATGTTGAGTTCTCTGTACATTTTGTGTGTCTGGACCAGTCTGCTTCCCTCCAACATCACACTTTTGCTGTGTCACCCCTTTGCACACTGAAAACAGCTTTAATCAAAGGTATATATATTTTTATATTTCTGAGCATTTCTCTGTATTCCTCAGCACTCTGCCTTGTCTGAACACTGATGAGGCAGACTTTGCCCTATCAGTGATAGATAAATAACCCAGGGTAACACTTGCAGCACAGCTGGGGTATATCATTTTTTTGGACATACTTTAACACAAAGATTTTGAAACCACACACTCCCTGACTGACTCTCCACACAGTAGTAGACAAGTGTTATTTCTCTCCATACATCTTTGATTTTTAATGTGTTTTGTGGATTTGGATTGCATTGGATAAGGCTTATGACATTGTTCCCCAAAGCATTCTGTGTGGGGTCCTACTGGAGTATGGGATGCTTTTAAGGGTTAGCCGGTCCTTGTATAACCAAAGCAAGAGCTGTATCCTCATCCTCTGTACAAAGTTGAGCTTGTCCCAGTGTGGGTTGGAGTCCACCAGGGCTGTCCCTTGCTCTGATCCTAATTGGGGTATTTATGAACAGGATCTCAAGGCACAGTCATAGAGAGAAGGGTGTCAGGTTTGAAAACTTCAGGATCTTGTCTTTGCTGTTTGCGGGTGACGTGGTTCTGCTGGTGTCATCAGGCTATGACCTTCAGTGTGCACTGGGGCAGTTCCCATCCAAGTGTGAAGCATCTGGGATGAGAGTCAGCTCCTCTAAGTCTGATGAAAAAGGTGGAATGCTCCCTCCAGGTCACGGGTCTCCCCCAAGTGGAGGAGTTCAGGTATCTGGGGCTCTTGTTTAAGAGTGATGATAGGATGGAGTGGGAGATGGACTGATGGGCCTTGTCCACAGTAATGAGGGCATTGCTCCGGTCTGTCATGGTGAAGAAGGAGCTGAGCCAACAGGTAAAATTCCAACTCCCACCTATAGTCATGAGGTATGGCTCACGACCAGAAGAATGAGATCCCGGATACAAGCAGCTGAAATGAGCTTCCTCTGTAGGGAAGCTGGGCTTAGCCTCAGAGATAAGGTGAGGAGCTCCATCATCTGAGGGAAGCTTGGAGTGAAACCTCTGCTCCTCCCCATCAAATGTAGTCAGGTGAGGCGGTTCAGGCTTCTGATTAGGATGCCTCTTGAGCACCTCCCTCTGGAGGTTTTTTGGGGACATTGGTTCCACTGGTAGAAGACCACAAGGTAGACCCAGAACTTGCTGGAGGGATTATATATATATATCCTCTCTGGCCTTGGGATCCACCAGAAGGAGCTAGAGAATAATGCTGGGGAGAGAGTTGTTTGAGTTTCTCTCCTGGACCTGTTGCCTTTGCAACTTGGCCACAGCTTAGAAAATGGATGGATGGACATCCTTGACCTCTAACCAGTGCACCACATGTAAAGTTTCCTGCTGTGATAGTTATTGTTGTATTTAAGGAGTGTCAGTAGGAGTACACTGTATATCAAAGGGCAGTGTGTGTGTGAGGAAATCCCATGTCATTATTGGGGGGGGGGGACAATAAACAGGGAAATTTCTTGAGAACAATTTTTTTTTCATGCTGAAGAGAATCCCTAATGGTTAGAACACAACTCTTGAATTACTTATAGTTATTCACATGCTTAAACTCCACCCCCTATTCACAAATGACTGTATTGTAAAACATGGCTGACCCCAGAAAGACTCCAGCCTTGCATGCTGACTCCAGAGACCAGTTAGAATCTGAGTGCAGAGTGAGCTAACATGCAATTAAAGAAAAAACAGAAGTGCTAATTTAAATATTCTATTGCCCGTGTAAGAGAACAGCAGCGCCAGAAGACGGTATCAGTCTTACTGCACGAGCATCATTCTTTTTTGAAAGCGTGCACATGAAGGAATGAGCAAATCTAGAATGTGAGAGGGAAGGGAGGAGACAGATAGACAGAGAGGCTAAATGTGACAAGATAACTGAACATGGGAAAAGTGAGAAGGAGAGGCAAGAGAGCAAGGGAATGAACAAGTCAATATGTTTTGGCTTCCTAAGTCTAAAACGTGTTCAAGGGTAGAAGGATGTCAGCTCAGCCACACCTTATGAAATTATTTTTTAAAAGCAGCTTGAGTGAAAATATTGAGCTCTGCATATTCACTTAGAACATGTTTAAACTAGATTCTTGAAGCTGCTGAAAAATTGAAGATGGATGAGCAGTCAAACAGTTACAGCTGGGAAGAGAAAACATATCCATAACTAAAAACTTGCTCAAGGTCATTCTATGTCCAATTTGTCCTACTGTTATGTAATTTGCTGTATAATGACTGAACTATAACATGAAGAAAACAATGACATTAAAATGAATTTGCTCTGTATTGGCAGTAGCGACAGGAAATGATTTAGACGTTATTTGACAACATAAATATATATATTTTCCTTCTGGCTGTTTTGTGAATTTCAGTTTATCTTTTTTGAGAAGTTCATTTAGTCAGGCATTACATAAGTAGACTATGCCTTAAAACTGAGAGAAAAAACTGCTTAAATTAAACAAAGTTGCTTTCAGTGCATTATAAAGACAATTTTCTTAGTTCTTCCTCCAAAAGAGGGAAAAAAGACATAATTAATACCAGCTTTGACTCTAAGCTTTAAGAAACCATTTGAGGTTGTCCAAGCATCTGTTGTGCAAGCAAAGCTAAGGATTGGTTGTTCTGAATGTGCAGCCTAGATTTCTTCCCCTTGAGGTTGGAATCTCCCTGGTGACTGTCTGGTCTAATTCAATCCAGTGCTGATCGCCTGTAAAATCCCAGTTCCTGGAGCGCTGGATTCTAAAACATTCATCATTCCCCTTGTTTCTGCTAGGTGCAAGCTGGGCCCATATCTAAGGATTTGACAAGGGCTATTTCTTCAGGTCTGCTGGAAGATTTTCTACAACCCCTACAACCATCCCAATTGCTCAAAAGGCAAAGTCAGGTAATGGAGAGCTTTCTAATTCCACTTTTGTTCTTCTCCCTGGTCAATGAGCTCTGTCCAAAACCCATCCTCTGCCAGCTCATCTGTCATCTGTCTCAGTCTGAAAAATGTTCAGCTTTTCTTTTAGTTCACTTCAACAGCCCCCAGACAAATGGAGGGTTATTTTCTAGCTTTGATTCAACATTGTGGAAATTTGAGGTCGCACAATTATTCATAACAATGCAACACAATTGAATCTGCAGCTTTTTGTACATAGATTGAAACATTTCATTGTGACATACAGTATGTGTAGCTTTCCACAGTTCTTGTCTGACCTTTTTTTACAGGCACCAGGCTTTTTGCTGCTAAACTAAGATCAATACAAAACAAGAGATCTAAGCAGATAGTGAAATTCAGGGCCACTTACTCTGTAGTTCAGCACATTTCAGTGTGAAACTGATGTGGCCTTTGTGCTCAAGAGATATTTATCCTTCTATAGTTAAAAACAAGAGACTGCTGTAAAGCAAGAGCAAAAGGGGAGGGGGGGGGGGGATTAAATTACAATAAAGTTACAAATAAACAAGCAACAAATGAAAAACTGAATTAGAGCTACTGTGTTTATTTTCCTGGCAAGAAATGCAGAAATCTTATTAGCCTTTTATAAGCTTTGATAAAGTGGCTTCAATTGACGGTCTTTTCTACATGAAACTCTATACAGCAACAACTCAGTGTAATGCTGTTGTCTTTTTTTCAGAGAAACATCACATGTCATTCAGTGGGATTGCTCTCCACCTGCACCACAGTCTTCAGACTTTTATATGCCCTTAACCCTAGGTGTTAAACATTCAACATGGCTGCTACCATTAGTCGTAGGATTCAGAATATAACAAGAGAATATCACCATGAACTAAAAGCTGGTATAATTTAAAATGCTGGTCTTACCTGCTACCTACCAAAGAATATGTGAACTAACCACCTTAAATCAGACCAGAAATCTTGTTTGCTGATGCTTATATCAACCTGCTTCTGAGCTGGGAAAGGTTGCAAAACAAAGCCTAGATGCCTGGTTGGACCTCATGGATATTATAGTAATGAGAACTTGAGTGACATCTAGAACTGACTGCCTCATTCTGCCACAGTTTTGTGACTGACTTTTTGTGAACAGTTGATGTATAATCCCCTGTGAAGGCCATGTTAAATATAGGTGCAGTTGGGTGGGGCACACATAGCTTTTGAAGCAAACTTTAAAAGTTTAGTTTTTTTGTGTGCAGGTTTCATTAAAGCGAACAAACACCTTAATAGATCACAAAGTTGATGAACCATCTTTCTTTTGTCTGTAATCCAGAAAAAAAAGCAATATATTTTTTTTTGTTTTCTACTGTCCGATGTTTGCATTTTTGTGCAAATTTAAAATCTGAGAGTTCTGGTTTTAAACAAACAGGTTCAAACAATTAGTAGAAGATTCTGAAATTGTTATGTCATCTTGTGTGGAGCTCATGGTTTAGCCTAATTTGAGGGCACAGTTGAACACAGGTTTTATTTTGAATACAGGTGGTAAAAACATGGCTGACGGACAAACATCAATTCTTTTTTCCCAATGCTAAACATAAAGAGAATGTTTATTTTCTTCTATCAAATGTTCATTGAACACTGCAGTTACACAGACTATGATAAATGCTAAATGGCCTATTTAACCTCCCCTTATAATATAATAATTACCTCTGCCAAGGAGGATATGTTTTTGTAATGTCTTATTATGCATATGTTTGCAAGATTACTTAAAAACTAATGAACAGATTTTGATGAAAATTTCAGGAAATGTTGGGGTTGATTAAATTTTAGAGGTGATCCGGATCATCATCCGGATCCTACAATTTTTTAATGACTCTATGGCCTAGGCGGAGGTTTGCACTTTCTGAGTGCTTCTAGTTTACTTCTGCAATCCTGTCCACCCAACAGCCTGCAGCTTATTTTTTTGCTGAATGTGTTTATACACTGAGTTGCTCCATAGCTTTTCCTCATTGTCTTTGTTTTGGTCCAACAATTGAAACTCTGAGGCAGTGGCCTTTTTGCAATTCTGTTGACCATAGGGAAGTAAAATGGGGATAGATGGGCGTGACCAGACTGAGGAAGATTTCTGACCTCATCAAGTGCATGACCTCTATAAGAAACCAATAACTAACTAATGTTTTTTTTCCTTTAAAATATGTTATAATTGTTTTAGTTGTTTTTATGAAACATGAGTAAAGCAGTTTAGAAGCAAGTTTGAAAATTACCCAAGGCCAGGCACAACAAATCTCTGTTCTCTTTGTGCTGACACAGCCTGTTAACACATCTATAAGTGACTTTATCACTTCTCTTCTGGGAAAGTCCAGCTAATATAATTAATTGTGTCCCAAGTTTGAATTCTCAGTTGCTCCATTTGTGCACTAATGCACTAATTGACTCTATCAAGGACAGATCTGGCCCTAATTTGCAAAATGCCAGTCTTACAATGTAACAAACAACACAATAACTTCTGTCATTTGCTCTTTGTATCTCAGTGTGATTACAAACTCTGCCACAGTGATCCCCAAACACAATCACATCCCTGATGAAAGGAGAAAGTGCTTCATCAAAACATTTTCTCATTGCACAGACCAGCTCAAGTTAGCACATTTGCTCTTTTAGGTGGAGAGACAGATTTGAACAGTTGCTGGTTTGGCATTGAGAATGCTCAACATCACTGCAGCAAGGACACCTTTAAGCCATGTGCAGTGTGAGTGCTGTTGTCCTCCAAGGTCTGGCAGTGAATACTGTCAAAGGTATAATAGATTACAAAAACACGCACTGCGTTTCACAGCCAGTATGTCCACCATTTCCTCTGAATATAAAACAATTTACAATCTTGTCCTTGGTGAAGATTCAGAGGACTATCTCTTATCTCTTGTCTTGTGTTTTCTTCTATTTAACTGGCCTTTGTGTTGTAGAGCTGAGAGCTAAACTATTAGCCTGCTGTGTACACCCTGTGTGTGTGTGGGTGAGTATTACTCATGTTGTGGATTCCTAAATCTGATTATAAAATGACATCAAGGGGACTTGTCTTCCTGGTGGAGAAAAAAAGTAAATCTCCATAACAGAAACCATTTATTACTCTGAAGTGATGGAACATTGTAAGGTTTGGGGGATGTTGTGTTTAGGTTAAGACTGGTATATTTGAACACATTCCTGACATATAAGAATTAAAAACTGACTGAAATGAAACTGGCTTTTCTTGAAGGAAGTGCCCACCAACTTGCCTGCCAAAAATGTACACAAAGTTCTTGTGTGATCCGGTAATGCTCAATATCTGTAAAACTGACTGATATTATAGTATTTTTTTTGTCATTGTTATGGTTGGTTAGCTTTGATGACCATCTTGAATAAGGCTTATTTTAAAAGTTAGTCAGTTGTTTTCATTAAAATCTGTTCTGTGGTCCATCCATCCATTTTTTCTTCCGCTTATCCGGGATCGGGTCGCGGGGACAGCAGCCTAAGCAGTGAGACCCAGACTTCCCTCTCCCCAGCCACTTGGGCCAGCTCCTCCGGGGGAATCCCAAGGCGTTCCCAGGCCAGCCGAGAAACTGTTCTGTGGTTCATAAGCTATTTTGCTAACAGATGGACAAAATTGACTCCAACAGTTAATGTCTACATTTTAAAGAAAGATCTTACGAGATATTTTAATGCTTTAGTTATGTAATAGGGATGATTCTCACCAATATTTGTGTTTGCAAAGGTTGATTAGCTGCATTGCCCATCTTGAATTAGGTAGACTCCAAAAGTTAATCATTGTAGATGTACTTTCAACGACTGGTTTCTGAGACTTTCGTTAAAATCTTTCCACTTATTCATTTGATATTTTGCTAACAGACAGACAAACAAACATGGGCACACACACAAATACACATATGATCTGCTTTTCATGGTGGCAAGTAATAATCATATTTCCTCCACAGCTATCATCAAATATTTCACAATGAGCCTTACATCCACTGACAGACACAAACAGCAATGCACATCTAAACTGAATTAACTGCATTTATTGGAAACATCTCATGGGAACCTTAGCTATAAAGATTGGAACAAAACATTGTAAAAAGGACAGTTAGAACTGATTTAATAAACTCCTATCGAGCGCCTTCCAAAGAGAAACAAAACAATGTTCAGTGTTGAGAAGCCGTTTCAGAAGTTATCTGATTACATGGTTAATAATGCAGTCATGCTGAAATCTGAAACCAGAGATGTCATAATCTGTCTGGACCTCCTCTTTCATTGTCGTTTGAGCAAAATAACTGCTGGATTGATCTTAAGGCCAATTTGAAAGGGATGAAGGGCTTTCTAATAAAGTTCATAAGGGAGTCAAGTTAATTAGTGGTTTTGATGGAGCGGGGAGGTGTGAGACAAACCTGAAGCAGAGAGAAACAGATGATAAGAACCACAGAGACGTTTACTTAGAACTGAGTAAACCACAAACAGGCTCCAATGGGGCCAAGACCTTGGTTTCTCTTTCAATAAGAGATCACATTAGTTGCTATTTGATGTTAGTGACCTCTGCGTATCTGTTAGGAAAATATTCATGAACCACTGGATGGATTTTATTGAAACTCTCAGAAAATAATCACTAGATCTAAATCTACAAGTGATTAACCCGATTAAGCTGGCTGCCACAGCTAACCAAATGTAGCCACCATAAAATGGCTATATTTCAGTCAGTATTAGAAATACTGGGCTAAAATTTGCTGTGGTAGAAACTGAAAGTCAGTCACAACACATACTCTGAGCATGACATCTAACAGTATTGCTTAAGATTACACATAACCAAAATGGCTACAACTCATTTTGTCAACATAAGATGTTCTTAGTGTTGATGTTTTTCTTTCAGCTGCTCTCTTCTGCAGGGGTTGCCACAGCAAGCGAACATGCACAAAATATTTTGATAATTGTTTTGACGCCAGACGCCCTTCCTGACGCAACCTGGGCTTGAACCCGCAGGCCCAGGATTATGAGACCACTGATCTACTGCAGCTCCTTATAAAATAATCTCAGTGTAAAGCACTGGAATGAAAGATGGTGGATTATATTCCTCAAAGGAATTATAGGTCTTTAATTGTTTTTTATCTTAGCCTATAATTGCTCTTTGTGTCAGTTTTGTTGTAGCAGCATAAAGTTGAAAAATGAAATTCAAAATTGTATTTTTGAAGCAAATTACTAAGACAGTTACTGTAAGAGGACGTTGACAGAATTGGGTTTCATTAATATCACAAAATAACTTTAGCTTACAATGTAATATGTTCTGATAAACTTGTTAGTAATTTGAAAATTCAGACTTTGATAAAACAACACTTTTTTAACTCCCAATGGGCTTCTTGACTGAGTGTTAAGTAGGTACTGACTACGGTTTATGGAAGCACAAACGTTGCATCAATTTGGAAGTAATTTCACTATTCACTTGCAAAGTTTCATCATGTGGAGGAAAAATACACTTAAATGCTACTGATGCCTGCCAGGTATCAAACTAGGATAAATAACTTTAAAGAGATAAAAAAAAAATGTCAGAGCAGCAAATCTATGTTTTACTGAGTGATGCCTGAAAGAGAATAGAGATATTCCTCTTCAGTGATTCAAAAATGATCATCACAGTTTATAAAATTCTGGCACTGATTTACTAGGAAATGCATCTCAGGATCTTTGCCAATCTCTTCATCCTAAAAGTTTCTTAAAGAAAATACACAACATGGTTTACTGATAGAAATTAATTAGCTGTTCTGGAAATGAAGTCTCATGGCAACTTAGCAATAAAATTACCTTTCTATACGGTGGGTCCCACTTGTGGCCAGTGTAAAATGTGGCTCTCAAGCATTAAGTCTAATTAAATAAACAAGACTGGAAGCCACTAAAATAATGACAGTTTAATTTGCTGACAGTTGCCATAGATCAGTTTTGCTTGAATTGTACATGAAAGGCAATTATATGATTTAAAGGGATAACTCAAATTTGTATCGATTCAAGATAGCCAACACAGCAAGGCATTCTTACCAAACACAAAAATCACAACTACGCAGTCAATTTTACAGTTATTGAGCTAAACCTTTGAGAGACAGTAGCAGAGACTGATCCCTGACTTATACCCTAAGCGCTAACTGATTGCATGAAATCTCTGTTTAAAACATTGGCATTAACTATTAGTCAACTGTGTTTGTCTGTTACAATATATTTCACAAACCACTGGAAAAATTTCAATGAAACTCTGAAAGTACTTATTGTTTGTACATATACAGCTGATTGACCTTTGGAATCTACCCAATTCAAGATGGTACAAAAATGGCTACTACTCAGTGAATTAAAGCAGAACTGTTATATTCCTGATATTGGTGCTAAAACTAGCTGCTGTTGCTATTTGCAAATAGCCATAGAATTCTATGTAAAAAAAAACTGTAATGTTAAACTGACCATAATGTAAACTTTTTAAAAAATCTTTGAAATTGAAGTTGTTTTAGGAAGGCAGCCATTCATTTTGGTGTGGCCCTTGGTCAGTCTAGCTGTTAGCTTGTTAATCCAGTCAGAATTAATCTCTATTTCTTCTAAAAGCTATCTGCAACAGGTAAGATGATAATTGTTTATAACATTTCCACAGAACCACACTTCCAAAGATGTGAATTACTTTTTAAAGCAAAGGGCCACAATATTTTGTTTTGTAGCTCAAATTTTCCAGATAAACTCAAACAACCAGAGAAATCTTTGAAAGAAGAATACATCAGATAACTCATCCCCATGTCACAGCAAGGTCACATGAACAATTTGTTCTTCCAGTTCCTTTTATAATATTTCATTCTGCATGGTGACAGTTTTCCGTGACAGTGTTGAAACCTTTCTCCACCCGATGGTGAAGATTTGGTGGCAGGAAATTAAAAATATATAAAATACTTTCCAGATATGCTGTCTTGGTGAGTCAAGTAGAACTGCGCTGCATGACCTCAGTCCTGACATTCAATCAGCACCGAGGGGGCGTTTGGGTGAGAATAAGCCGTCTGAACGACAGTGCTAAAAGGGGTCAGGAAGTCCAAGGCTTTGGATCAATAAATGTGAGCAAGTATACATGCCTGAACACCCCCACCCCCACCCCCCTACACACCGTCTCTCCACATGAACTTTACCTGTTCATTAGAAATCACCACATTCTCCACCGTCTGCACCTCCTCTGCCTTCTCATTCCTTAAAAATATCTAAAAAGACACCCTGCCCTTTCAACACAATGTACAAATCTCCTTTGTGTACAACATCAGACCTATAACTGGGTTATGCTGCCTCTCCAAAACATTTAGCTATCCTCCCATCTGTGCTAATAAACAGTACTGTCATTAATTCTGATGACTTCTCTCAGGCATTTATCTGAAAATAAAACTCACTCGCTCAAAAAGGGCCCATGCTGAAAATGCTGGTAAAGACATAGGTAAGAACATGTGTAGTGGATAGATGGAAAGTCTAATCAAATGAGCCAATCCTCATGTTTGGCACTAATGATGAGCCTGGAGGAGAAGCCTGTTTCAGCTCACCAGATGTGTGTATAAGATGGTAGCCACAGTGAAAAGGCGATAGAGCCAATATGGCCCATTACAGATAACTGTCCCCACTAAAACTTTCAAATGATGCACTAAAGTGGTTTTATATTACTGTGAATGATTATCCAAGGAATAATATTAGTTTTGTGAAAGGTTTTCTACCCTGGAGGGAGTAATTCAGTTTTTTTGTTTGCTTACACAAACTTTATATTTGGGATTCCTAGTCTTCTATCAGTGTGCAGATTAAAATATTAAAGCAGCATTTTTATGAAATACAGGAGCATCTACATGTGTCTATATGTAAGATTATTATGACACCACTTTTTATTGCAGTTTTTTTTAATGGATTTAAGTATTGTGTAGCAAATTAAACCTTTAGAATTAATTGAAGGAATGCATATTGCCTTCTGCCTGTCATGGCAGAAAGTCTGAAAGTTTCATTATCTCATGCATCATGAGATCATTTTTTTAAAAAATAGACAGTGTTGATGATAACAGTTAATGCCCAAGTTTCAAGCAACGATTTTGCCCAATGACTAGTGCTTTGAGTATGTGTTCAGGATGACTTTCAGCGACTACCACAACAAATTTTAGCTCAGTCTCTGTAAAAATGACTGAATTTTAGCTATTTTTGGCTGTGGTGGCTATCTTGATTGGGTTGATTCCAAAGTTATTCAGTTCTAGAAAGCTCCATTAAACTTCCTTCAGTGATTTATTAGACATTTTGCCAGCAGGTGGACGAACTTCAATCTAATAGTAATTGCAATGTTTTAAGAACAGCATGATAATTCTTGAAGCATAGGTAGGGGAGGACTCTTAGCTACTACCACACCAAATTATTGACTCAAGTTTAGCTACTATAACTATTTTAAAAACCTTTAGGATGGTCGTTTTAGTTTAAATAGATATGCTTACAGTGTTTACCACATGGTAAAGTTGTCAGGTTTAAGTAAAAACATATGGCCATCTTTATTTCATGTTGTTTTATTTTTTAAACAAATTAAGATCCAATTATTCTAGCTGAAACACATTTGATATGAGAATGGGTCACAATATGCACAAAAAAGATGTCACACCAAAAGAACAACAACAACAAAAATAATTTTAATAATATTTTCAATAAGACAGACTTACAGCATCAAAACACTTCTTGCTGTGAAAGAAATTATAAAATCTCATCTAGTGGTTCAACTAGATAAAAGAAAATCAGCATGAAGCTTCAGGAAATGTTTGCTGTTAAAATCATTAATGTGGTCCTTTAAAGGCATCATTTTTAGAATGGGACTGACTCAAGATTTTTATTTATTTATTTTTTTTATTTAATAGGGTCTGCCTGCAAACAACTAACTTTCTTTGGGCCCAATTACTTTCTATTTATTGAACAAGACAGTGCTGATTGACGTGTGTTCAGTGTGCGAACCATGATTCATAGCTATTCTTTCTTTGAATATCATCATGTATACATTACATGTCCTTTAATGAGTCATGCATGTTATTAGATCAATGAAAATGAAAATGTATGCCTGCACATGATACATGTATCAAGTAAACAGAGCATTCTTACGCAACATTTGCCTCACAATAAACTGATGAAATGATTGCTGATTGTCAGTGTTTTATCAGATTTTTGCCAGAAAAGAGCTGCTTGCTTGAAATAATATTTTAGTGGAAAATTTTTATATAAACTGAAACTTCCAATCAACCATTCTTCACCCATAAACTATGTACTGAATACATAAACGGCCTGATATGGACCAAGCAGCTGCTTAGGGCCTCCAGGCCTGCAGGGCCCCCCCAAGAGTGCTTGAATATTTACATAAAATCAATTGACAAATGGTTTAATCTACATTAGTTGTAATCAAAATGATAATAGAGTGATACATTTATGCTAATTTATTGATGTCTGCTTCTTGAATCTGAGCTGGATCACAACACTGTAAAAATTTGTTGTTAGATCTCAAAACGTTAATGAGATTTTTTTCAAGGTTCCTTAAACACAACACAAACAACATGTTGACCCTCCTCCCCCAACTCTGCGGCTGTAAAGAAGCTTGTAAACTGGACTCTGTGAACAGACTGAATGAGTAAGTCAGAGAAATAGCACTCCCTTTCCAAGTTATTCACAGCAGCTTTCAAAGCACACTTGTAAGAACACTCTGCACAATGTGTTTGTTTGTTTTTTTTGTCAGGGATGTTATTGAGTAGCACAGCAACCATTTCATTGAAACAAATATAAATGCAGGAAAAGATTTAAATATAGACTGATTAATCTGGTCCATTACCCATCAGACCTCCCCATATCAAGTTCAAAGTGACTCACATGACTGCTTCCATCTCTGAATTCCACACATGATACAATCTTGTTTTAAATAGTTATGATCGTTTTAACATATTATGTAACATCATGCAACAGGCTGCTTAGACTGTACATCTTGTTTTCTTAGAAAAGTAACTTGTTGCTGTGTAGGCTTCACTCTCTGAAAACAATATACTATCAAATTTCTGCATGGTTTATTCAACTAAACTGTAAAAATAAGGACAGATGAAAACTGTGTCAACAGCAAAACAAACAAACTAACTTTTCTTTACTAGACCTGAAATCAAGGAGTACAGGAAGGCTACAAACCTATTATAGAAATTTAAACTTAAAAAAGGTCAAAGTAAACACTATTCTGAGTGCTATATATTTAAACAAAACAATGCAAATTGTCAAAGAAAACATTCTATCATACAGTCAATTTACAGAATTCACTGTCTGCTCTGTGTATGAAAACTAGTTTTGTTAAAAGCAAAATGCACAAACAATCAAGCACCAATGATATAAAGAGATATCAGAAGTGTTGTAGTGGTGAGTAGGTCATGGGCTTAATTGAAAGATGGCTCCAAATGACATTTGATTTAGGGCCCCACACAGCTTTTGGCCCTGGCTGAATACTTCCTCATCCTAGCTTTGCCTCCAGCTGTTTACATTACTGATAAATATTGTTTTGTTTTGTTTCATTCATTCAAAGGTTTTTTGGTCCGACAAGATGTCTTCATGAATGACCATTCCTGTAAGGATGTCTCTATCTCTAGAGACTCCTCATAAACAAGAATGTATAGGCATGCGCACACGCACAAATGCTCTGCCTTCACCTTGTTCTAGTGAAGGGGCAGGCACCATTTCTGCCTCATCTCCCCCCCACTCTGCCCTTTGCTCTTCTCATTTTCCACCTGTCTCTGATCCTCTGCCTCTTTTACATTTCAATCCACTGCCTGTTCCTCCTCGTCCTGACAGGGGATTGAGCAGAGAGAGAGGGAGAAGGGAAAAGGGAGTTGTCCCCTTTGGGTAGCTAAGCGATTACGGTTTGAAAGATCCAATCCCTTGCATCATTCCTCTCACAACCTCCTCTGCTCTCATATTACTCTGTGGGAACCCACTTCTGCCTCCTCTGCACGTCTGGCGCCTCTACTCTTCTTTTCTTCGTCTCTCTTTATCCGTTTATCCTTACTTCATTTATGACTCCCCTTGTTGCCTCTAATCCCACCCACAAGTAAGCAGGTTAATTCGCCTTTATGAGTTCCTGTGTTTGATTGCTATTATACAAAACAAGACCTCTTTTTAAAATAAGAGAGAAAAAAATAATATTGCTTTGTGCTTGCAATGCTGTATCTGTATGCGCACATGGATGCTCACATTTTCCGCTTGTATGTATAAGCTTGTAAAGGTCTATCCCAACATATGCTGTGAGCTTCTTCAGGAGCCGTTTCTCCTTGCCTTATCAGGCTGAGTGAGTGTTGGATACTCCACCAGCAGAGGCAGAACCCACTGCCCAATGCTTAAGTGGAAGAGGACTAATCCCTCTTCTGAAGGCCCACTCTGGTAAACATCACTTCTTCAAATTCACCCAGCCTGTCCATTTGTAGTCATCACTACTGTGCTCTGTGGGGGAGAAATCCCTGCAAGAGCCTGATCAAATAATTATCACTAATAAATTTAATTAACAGTCGTCGGGTAAGAGCTCTTTGTACATGCCTCATCTCCTGGATTCTTTAGTACAGACTGGAAACTAATGTATACAGTTGCATAAACAGCAAAAGAAAGGCATGAATGAGATGCAGACGAGTGTGGAAGTGAAATGCCCTTATACTGTGTGAGTTTGACCCAAATGCAAAGAGCCGACATTGGGTTTGAGAGACACATGCAAATTGCTGCTTCAGCTCCTTGGCGTGTAAACACAAATTCTTACCGGATTCAGCACTACAGTTATCGGCCTACAAAGTGCAAGAAGAGGTGGATTTAGGACCGGGAGGAGGAGAAAGGAAAAGGTGTACTTTTACAAAAGTATGGAAGGATCTGAAAAATAACAAGGCAAGATGGATGATGAAGGAGCTCTGGACATGAAGAAGGTGATGTCTGAGCAGGAAACAGTTGAGTGGACCACTCTTAAATATCGTCCTGACTAATCCTGAATCTTCCCCATGGTTGCCTGACCTGCTGTCTGACACTCTTAATAAAGCATTGGAAATTACTGTTGAAAAAATAGTAACCTTAGATATCTGAAGTTGTCTGAAGCTAGGAACAAAAGTGCTACTGATTTTTTTTTTCTAAAAGGGTTTTCATTTAAACCTTTGCAGGATATTTTGCAGATTTTATTTTTAGTAAAAGATAACCTTTTAACTGAATGCAGACTGATTTTTTTTCTAAGAAAAAAGATTACATCTTGTATAAAAACAAAATGGTAAAAGTATCAGATCAACTCTCTCTCTAAAGATCAGCTCAGAAAAAAAGAAAAGAATTAAAGGCCTAGCATTCCTTAAAGGAATGAAAATTTCCCACTGCCTTTCATGCCAGAACTAAGAGCATCTTATTTTGAGAATATGTAGCCAGTTTGGTCAAACCTTGAAAATATTGTTATGTGCAATCTCATGCCATGTCATGAGATGTGATGCTAAGAGTACATGTGTAAATCACTCTCAGCTACTACCATGCCAAATTTTAGCTCAATATCTGTAAAACTGACTCAGTTGTAGCCATTTTTGCGGTTGATATTGTCAGTTAGCTGTGGTGGTCATCTTGAATTGACATGAGATTTAGATGCACATCCATTGATAATGATTTCTGAAAGTTTCATTAAAATCCATCCAGTGGCTCATGAGATATTTTTCTAACAGACAAACAGAGTTGACTCCCACAGTTATTGCAAACGTTTTAAGCAAAGATCTTGCACAAAATGTAGCACTTGGAGTATAAGTACTACTACTGCTACTACCACACTAAATCTTAGCTCCATATCTATTAAACTGGCTGAGTTACAGTAAAGTCAGTTGGCTGTGGGAGCTGTAGATCTACATCCAATGAATATTTCCTAAAAAAAATCATTTAAATCCACCCAGTGGTGCATGAGATATTTTGCTAACAGACAGACCGAGTTAACCCCAATAGTTAATGACAAAATTTTAGATCAAACAGCCCTTTTTGTGGTTTTTAAGGTTAGTTGGCCATAGCAGCAACATTATTGTTACTTTCACCTTTTGGGGGCAGGCAACAAAAACACAAGCTTTCAATAATTTGCTGCTAACACTATCTGTCTCAATATAGATCCAAGTCCAGTTTGTCACTGATCATAGTTATGTATTAGAAAAAAAAACATGTTGTACCACCTAGTTTCTATAGAACCGAAACATGAAGTACTTTGACTAAACAAGACTTTTTGTGTTTTTACTCTGAAGTGAAACTACTGTAGGTTCTCCAGCATGCTCAAAACAAACAGGTGAATCAAGGATAAACCAGTTCAGTTGGTTACAGGGCAGACACTGGCCCATTAAAGTTTAATTTCATTTTTTGCTTTGTTGTGCATTACAAAAAGAGTTTGACATCAGTTTATAAAAGCTTTATTGTTCCCATGGGGTTAGTGGAGGTCATTATCTGCTTAGCTTGCTGCTATGAACAAAGGCATTAAACAGGAGAAGGTCAGATGGAAAAAGAGATCTGCCACATGGTGTGACAAATCTTTGATGGGAAAATTAATCAAAACCACCAGCGTATCTGTCAGCACTGTGATTTTTCACTGTAACACTTCCTTTAGCCATTTTGGATCCATTTTAAAGGTGGGTGGATGGTTAAAGGAACTTGGTTGTAAATTGAAATTCATTGAAGTTAGCTTTGCATACACACAGCACTCTGCTCTGCATGGGTGGTTGGCTCTCTACTCAATCAAGTCTGCAAAAAATTGACCTACATAATCAATTTTTCTGTGAGACGGGATAAGTGCTACATGTTTTTATTTTCTTTTTTCAATTTTTCTAGGTCGACTTGCTTTTTTTTGCAGAGGAGTCATACTTGCTATCAAACTACTTAAAAACATATAAAAACAGTTATGTGTCATACAAAGTATCAAAAACAGGAAAAATGCTTGTATCTGTTCTACCTCATAAAGACATCCTTTGCATAAATATTCAGTTATTTGCAGACAAACAATTTTAGTACATGTTCACAAATATAGTTTTGTCATACACATTTAGATTTGTACTCAATAAAAAAAACTAAAATTGAACACAAATTAAAATTTATAAGGCAAATAAATAGCTCATTATCATCTGCCACTAAAGGCAAAGTGATAAATGACACTGACTGTGTCTGTGTGTGTTTGCTATAAATATCTCATGAACCACTGTTTGGATTTTAATTGAACTTGCAGAAAGTAACAATTAAGTGTACATTTACAAGTGTTTAACTCTTGGAGTCAACCTAATTCAAGATGGCTACCACAGCCAACTGACCTAAGAGTACACAAAAATGGCTTTAAGTCAGCCAATTTTAAGGAAATCGAGCTATGATTTTTGTGGTAGTAGTTGAACATCATCCTAATACAACCTCTAAGCACTTCACATTATGCTGAATTCAGCCTTGTTTGTCTGTTAGCAAAATAATTCACAAACGTCTGGATGGTGTTTATTGAAACTCTCGTAATCTCACGTAATCATTGAATGTACGTCTACGACTGATTAATGTTTGGAGCACTCCTAATTCAAGATGACTACCACAGCTAATTAACATTAACTAACCCAAAAATAATTCTAACGCCTTCAATTTTACAGATAATGAGCTGAAACCTGGTGTGGTAGTTGCTGAAAGTCTTCTTCAACAAATACTAAGTGCTTACAAATCACGCAAGATTTCACAATATTGCATGAGATTAACGCTATTTACAAAGTTTGACCAAAACAACTATAACTCACTCGCTTCTCATCATAAGATGATCTTAATTTTAAACTCTGGCTTGGTGGGTGATATGCATTCCTTCAAAGAATGTTAAGCCTTTTATCCAATATTGTTTTTCCCAGTGTCACCAATTAAGCTGAGAGCTTAAGAACAGATTTGATTAAATGTGTTTATTAAGCCAGTCTGACATCTCATACAACCTCAGGAATCAGCTTCTTTGGCTGGATTAGGGTTGATCAAAGTTCAAGTCTGTTTGAATCCCTAAAGAAGACACTGGGGAAACTGTGGACCAAGGTTAGAGTAATTGTTATGGAGCACGTTCTGAGAAATTCACATTCATCAGTCGACTAAGAAGAAAAACTGAAAAAGTGAGCAACATCAGATCCTAATTTTTTCAGATAGGATAAATTAGGTCTCAAAGGTCCATTAGCCGTTTTCTACGTCTTCGAGACTGCTGCACATTCAGACCTCTCATCAATCTTTCAGGACATTTAGGTGTGAATGCAAGGTGGGTTTGGGAATGGATCAGTGCCAGATTCCGAGCTGATCCAAACAAGCTCAGACAAGCTGCAGCAGCTGGCTGGGCTTGGTTGGTCTGCTCTGGTCTGGTAGATGGCCACCAGAGGAGCTCAACCTGTTTGTCTTTCTGTGCAGCAACAAAACACACTGGCACAGCACAGCCAGTGCCAATATTTTGGCCACATTCGTTGAATGCATGCGTGTCGGACGCTTCAGTAACAACAGGGAATGGGGCGATTGGAGAAGCATGCTGATAAAGTGTGTTTCTCTCTGTTACTGAAACCACACTGCACTTTGATCCATTTTTACACATCCAATCCAATACGTACAGACACAGAAGATTTTTCAGGCTGTCAGCTGTCAGTGAATACACTATGACTGAGCGCTGTCTTTTCCTCTTCAAAGCCGGTCACCCCACAAGAAAAGAAATGTTATTTTCTGTCAAAAATATGTTACAGATTTAGGTGTCCAATGTAACTGTCAGGGAAAACTAATGAGCATCAATTCTCATTCCTCACTATTTCCCTCACACACTCCCACCCATGAACCCCCCCCCCCCACACACACACACACAAAGCACCAGTATCAAATCTTTAGCTCCACCAGTCAGAGACTTACTCTACCTTGTTGCAGGAGCAGTCGCTCCGTTACTGATCCTGTTTGTTTCTGCTTTTTGATAGAGTTGAGTGTCCTTGGTGCGCAGTCAGAATATTGTGGGCAGACACAGAAACAAACAATCAAAGACTTACTTTGTCTATTTTGTGTTCACTGTTTAAAAAATGTTTTTCATACAGATAGGTAGTATACAGTCTTTACAAAATGAATGTATATTAATATGTAGATTTTCAAAATACTGCATTAAGCTGGGGTGGCACAGCGGAATAGTGGTTAGAGCTGTCACCTCCCAGCAAGAAGGTTGCAGGTTCGCATCCCGGCCTGGGGCCTTTCTGGGTGGAGTTTACATGTTCTCCCTGTG